>JAHLJT010008446.1:122358215-122595893 GCA_031308135.1 Acheta domesticus | reverse complement strand
TAATTCTCTCCGCAAGTGCATTCCCAAATGAGAAATTGAAAAATTACATATTTCACGTTTTCATGAAGTACTATTTGTGTTAATTTAGATACAAGATTACACTGATAAAATAATTATTCTCCATAAAGAATTTTACTAATAAAAAGTTTTCAGCTAGAAATTTACCAGAAGGTAAAACGTAAGTCATTAAAAATAATTTTGCATTCTACTTTTCTGTAGTTTGCAGATATTTGGCATTTTGTGCTTACAGCTGATGGTGCTCTACTACCCTCTCCGACTCGGAAAAATTGGAGCCTGTCATACCTCGATCAAAGGATGAGGATCTTCCAAAGAGTCCTCAGAAAGCTAGTCCTAAAAGTAGTCCTCGAACAGGTAATATTTTAAATTATATGCATGTTCTTGTTTTAATTGATATAGTTCGAAAATAAAAAGGATTTGTTGAAAAAAGTACACATTGCTACGAATAAAAACAAACTTTTAAACTTGTTACATAAATAAGTATGCCTCAAAACTATTCGGACAGAAACGACTCAAATGAAAAGAGTCTTTTTAAACATAAAAAGGACCCGTTGAAACATTTGGACGGGGAATATCTGTGTGGTCACCCGTGAGTCAGCGACAGCCTGATCTCGTCACCAAAGAGATTAGATCGTAGGAACCACTGTGAATGGGAAACAAAAGGTCGCAGAAGAAGATATCGTAGCCTACTCTCGAACCGCAGCTCATCGTGTTTCTTCATGTGAAAGGTAAGATCTGACGAAAAAATTCTCGAATGTTAGTGACAAAGAAATGTATTCCCCAAGAGAGATAAGACTGTTCAAAGAGGAAGAAGTAATCGAGCTTCACCCTCGAGGGGGTGAAGCTCTCTACTAGAGAAGAAAACTCGATTTAATCTTGGTGAAAATAAATCGTCTAATGGTCCTGAAATAGAGGCACAATTATAAAATGAATAGGGGAGAGGCTAATGTGGAAACCGTAAGAAGGATCGTGAGAAGAGCACATTTTCAAGTTCGTTTCGCTAAGAGAAAGCTCTTCATGAGTGAAATTAATCCATGTAAGAGACTATAGTTCGTAAGAGACACGAAGGAAGGGATGAAGAACCGTGCAAAGGCGTAATTTTTATGGATGAAGCCAAATTCAATATCTCTGGGTCAGAGGGGCGACAAAAAGCTTAGTGCAAACCAAACTGGGAGTAAAAAACAGCGCAATCTACTCTAAGGCATGGTGGTAGGCATGTTGTGGGGCTGCATTCCAGCAAATGGTTTGAGTGAACAAGTATTCATTGAGCTGACAAAGGCCAACCAGAATTGCCATAGCATCCTTGAACTAACGGAAATGTTCGACATACCGAAACTTTTCCATATCTTCTTCTTCTTCTTCTTCTTCTTCTTCTTCTTCTTCTTCTTATTATTATTATTATTATTATTATTATTATTATTATTATATAATTACTTAGATTAAAACAGGGATGTCATATTTAGAGTTCTACAATAAAATGAAGTTATGCAGAAAACGTCCAAGCCATAAGAATAAATATGGTCGAAAGATGGCTTGGAAAGTTGGGATATAGGCTCCTATCTCAAAAATGGGAGCAGCAAGTACGCACGACAAAAATTAAAGATGTATGGGAATTGCTGTAGAAAAGTTAGGAAAATTCTACATATTCACTAAACGGAATATAGAAAACACCGAAAACATTGTTTCACGTCATTCAATATTAAGTCTCGAAGACTAATTAAATGTATGCATTTTGGAACAGTACAATCTCTGTTTACTCTGAACACTGAGTAAATTTTTCTAAAAAGGTAATAAAAATGTTTTATATTTACTAAGATCTGTACATATGTGTTATAGGGAACTATGGAAAAGAAATCATACTATTCACCTTAACTTAAAAACGTAATACACATCATATAATTATAATCATTGGCATTTTTGTGAAAGCACACATGTATCAGACGATTGCTTGACATTGCGTTGCGACATCACTAATCTTTGCATTTGAAAACATTCAAACTTCGAACTTAAAATATTAGCTACCTTCGCTTCGCTAACTCTAATCTCATACTCGCACACCCTTGCTCGCGGTGGACCAAGGCCGTCTTGAAGAAGATCATAACACAACTACACGACGCTTTGAACAAATAATGGCAGTTAAGCTTCATTCTATTAATTTCCCGATTTTATTAAAATGTTGTTTTTGTACTACAAAATCGATTATAATAGCAAGCGAATAGATGTGTGGAGTCCTTTTAACTTTCATTTAAAACCTAAAACGCGAAATTTGAGTAAAAAGCTCAAAGTTGTTCAAAAACGAAAACCCTTTGTGTTTTAAAAATGAAGATTTTTACAATTTTCTAAATGTCTGAGGTGTTAATGAAAATCGGAATTATACCATACTTATCAATGCATTTTCTCTATTTAACCCAAATATTTCAAGGAAAAATGTTCAGACTTTTTTTTCCAGAAAATTTTGACTATGTCACAGGGGCTTCATGAAAAGAAACCCCAAAATTAAAATATCTTAATGATCTCCGGATCGCACGATTAGACCTACCTCCTGATGTACACTAGCGGAAAAAGTATTACAACACTCCGATTGCGTTGTAAAATTTATTCCTCCGTACAGGTACAGCATTTACAGACAGAATACTACACATGATTACATGGGCAGAGCTATGTGAGCCTCGCAAGTCCAGCAACAGAGAGAACTGTGGACCGGAAACTCTACATCAATATTGTGTGCACCCGCCGCGGGCTGTACGACAAGCTCTGATGTGGGCTAGCATCCCATCGTACAGGTGGCGAATAGTGTCGTGCGGTATACTGTTCCACGCTTCCTGCACCGCCTCACGCAGAGCATGCAGAGTTGTGGGAGTCGCATCACGGGTCAGGCGTCGGCCCGTCATGTCCCACACATGCTCGATCGGGGACAAACCCGGCGAGCGTGCCAGCCAGGGCAGTTGATGAATATCGCGGAGAGCGTGTTGCGTAGCGCGGGCTGTGTGAGGGTGGGCATTGTCCTGCTGGAACAGCATACCACCCACGAACACCAAAGACGAACGCGCGTTGTAGCTGATGACACGCCATACCATCACTCCCGGGGTGGGCCCTGTTACGTGGACAAACACACTCCGGACGCACGCGCTCGCCTGTGCGACGCCGCACACGCACACGATTATCACTGGTGTGCAGGCAGAAACTGAGAAGCATCACTGAACACCACTTCATTCCATTCACGCCATTCCGTCTCCAGCTGACCCGCACATTGCACCATGGCAGACGTCCCCGTCGATGGTTCGGCGTGAGTGGCTGTCGGGCTAGCGATATGCGCGGTCGTAATCCTACAGCAAGTAACCGGTTACCAACGGTGCGTAGAGACACGTTGGGGGGTCACATGTGCCTGTATCTCGGCGCGGGTGGCCGTACGGTGTGTCAACTCCACCCTCATGATGCGTCGATCGTGACGCTTGTCAGTGCTCCACATGCGCCCCGAGGGGGGTCTACGGCTATGGGATTGCTCGTCTACTTATTGTCGCCAGCACCGCAGTACCGCATCACAGCCTACGTGGTCAGCAATGCACCGAAAGGAAAAATCCGCAAGCCGACGTTTAGGTCGGCGTCGGATCACGTTTCAGCGGAAGAGCAACACATCCACCTCCCGGGACATAAAATGCACCACACTTACGGGACTAAGAGTAAAGAAAATAGTATTTGAGGTGGCCGAATCCAATAAATACTTACTCGTTTGCTGAAGATAGCTTTCCAAGAGATGCCGTAGAAATTCGTAGGATGTAAGTTGCAACATTATATTACAAGCATATTTCACACTGTCGCCGTGGTTAGCCAAGTGCTGTCCTAAGATTTCACTGTTTCGGTCTCGAATAGTAGACTGGGCATAGACTGGGACATCTGGATTCCATTTCCAAACGGCGCGATCAATTCTCTGAACAGCTTTAGAGGTGATTTTACTAACGCTTGTTAACATTCTAACGAGACATTAGGATCTGTTAACGATTCTTTATAAAAAAGTAGTTTCATCAAACTTTAACTAGCTAAATTTCTTTTAAGTAAACGGGCGATCCCAGCTACGTTAGGAACTGTTAAAGCCTTGCAAATCCAAGGGAGCTAAGTGCCAAACATATTGTTTTCGGGTAATCAATAAAACTGTAAGAATTCGTAAGTCTATAGAAAAAAATCAACAAATTATAAGTATACTTTAACCAAATTTTTATTAAACCCATATCATTTTGCAACGTATTTGGGAATGAGAAACCTCACAAATATTTTTGAAAATTAGACAATTGGAATAAAGCTATGTCTTCACTGGTTTCTTAACCAAAGGAGCTTAGTCCAGCTTCAACTTTATGAGCTATGCGCATTACAATGTCTTACATCTCAGAACAAAGTTGTATTATTAAATTTTGAATATCAAGTACCTCTATGTTATGTGACTGATGTACCACACGCTCTAGGATTTTAAATTTCTTTCATAATGTTGAGAAGAATTATCTACCGCCTTGATCAATATTAGACATTTTCTGTAAGTCGCCTTTTTAATTTTCAAAAATTCTGAATTTTACTCTTATAGAAAGAGCGTATATTTCCGTAATGACAATGACTTCCAGCTTGCCACGCACGATTTACGCACTTTATAGGTTTTGAATCAACTATGTCGTTGAAACTTTCATTGATTTTAGCTACAACTGATGCTGTCTTCTCAACAGTCTTCTCGTGGCTCAGAGCGAATTCGCTCGCCTTTCACCAAGGAGGTCCGGGTTAGATTCCCGGGCAACCTCATTTACAATTTGTTCCAACAAAACGAGTTTGGGGTGCTTCACAAGGGCTAATCTAACCCCTAAACCTATCCCTTTCCTTATTCCTTCCCAATTCTGGCCGCTGAGTAGTGACTTTGGAGCGCAAGAGAGAGGCGCGTACATGGAGATGCTACTTGGCAGTTCTCTTAACTGACTGCGACGAGACGTGACATACTTTGACAGTTCTCTTAACTGACTGCGACGAGACGTGACATACTTTGACAGTATTAACGGAGGATTATTCCCCAAGCGCTCTAATTAACGGATGATTATTCCCCAGCGCAAAGCGCTCAACGCCCTCCAAGGGGCTTGGAGACGCGTTGCATAAATTTAGACGTAAAAAATTGTAAAACATTTCCAAGTAGTCCTAGAGATTTTAATTTGGATGTGTTCATGACATGGATGTTGCTTCTTCAGTGACTAGGAAATTACGTCTCAATTTCAAGATCTTGAATGGACTTGACTGTCTTGCTTCTTTGATGATAGTACTCACGCGGTTTAGAACATGAATGTCAAATATGAAGGCACAAATCATTTTAACACATTTCAACTTAGTACTTGCCTAGGTTGAAGCGGTTTCTTCTGGAGTCACATTACCAATTCTAGTTTCTTACGATTTACGACTCAACGCCCTTTTTATGCGTGGAAAGCTTTTTACAGCCTACGTTTCCTGATTCATACCGAATCTGGCAACTTTGATCCAAAATATGTTTCTACTTTCTCGTATACGTACGTATATACGTAGTATAGAGAAAGTTATGTAATGCTGCGGAATATAAATTTCGAGATTTCGACGGATATACACGTTTTGGG
This sequence comes from Acheta domesticus, assembly GCA_031308135.1. NCBI lineage: Eukaryota > Metazoa > Arthropoda > Insecta > Orthoptera > Gryllidae > Acheta > Acheta domesticus. The sequence goes on along the minus strand of JAHLJT010008446.1, from coordinate 122,590,263 downwards.
GTCCCCTAATACCGAAAAAGTGTTTTTTTCAAAACGTCCGTCCGTCTGTCTCTCCGTCTGTGAACACCACAAGCGCCTAAACCGTTTAGCCGATTTTCTTTAAAATTAATATTCCCCAATAGATTTGGCTGATGTAGAGGCTCCTGTAATTTGAAACCGATATTTTACCCTTGGGGGGTACTTTACATGAAGCCGTTGGACATATTCAAAGTTTTCAAGAAAATGGCCCCAAAGATTTTGATTAAATTTTGTTGTTGAATAGTGCTAAGCACGTTTAAGGGAATGATATAGGTATCATTTTCGTTAATATCCCCAATTTTTCGAAAATTGCAAAAACAATTTCAAAACTGCAAAATTGAGATAGAGATTTTTGCCTCAGACAAAGTCGGTTGTACAAAATTAGCTTTTTAAATAAGGTCATGTATACTTTTTTGAAGAAGCTAGTAATTTTTGCGTAAATTGCGTTGAAATTTACCAAAATTTTGTTCTCAAAAACCGCTCCAATTTTTTTTTCTTTAAATTTTCTTCACTTATGTAAGCGACGGTAAAAAATATTGCGCTAATCCTATTTCCGGGTGATGCTTGTTTTTGGAAAATTACAAAAAAATTAATCTACAAAATTTTGCATAGAGATTTTTGCCTCAGTCTCTTGTACAAAATTAGTTCTTTAAAAAGTCATGTACAATTTTCTGAAAAAAACGAGTAATTTTTGCGTAATTTTCGCTTAAAATTTGTGAAAAAAATTCTCAAAAACTGCTCCAAATTATTTTTTTAAATTTTCTCCATGTGTAATAAGGGACGGCAAATAAATGAATAAACTAGTGGTGCTATACAACGGCATAGACTTTCTCGCAGAACTGAGTTTTCTAATCCCTGTAGTTTGAACTAGTTTTTCTGTTATGAATGATCTTCCCAGATACCTTCTGTGGGCGCCCAGAGGACATTCCTAATGCTAGAAATGAAACCACCATACACTTATTACTATTATATAAGTGTAAATGCCCTCCTTAGCCAAGGTGATCACAGTCGCTAAATAGCGAGTGTCTTACGAGGGAAGTTTTGCTTGTTCGAGTCCTGATCGGGGAATATGGTTTGTCAAAATTCTCTGCAGGAAATAATTGAGAATTCTAGAAACTTTATTGAAAACAATTTTAAACTATTCGAATCACAAATATTGATAATTTTGATAAATAAACCAGAAGTGTCTGTAAGTAATTTTTAACTTTTTAACAATTTTCCACTTCTCTTCTTGGATTTGTAAAACGTATGTACCATTATATCAATTGTTTTCCCATCATATATTTACCATTTTATGGGTCGTTTCGATTCATTTTATGACTTGATTCATTTCGATTCGTGTTCGAACCATTTGGTGCTAGTGTGGCGTAGTGGTAAAAATGCCGGCAAAGTACTTTGCCGGCTTAACTTTGAGGATCTGATTTCCGGTCTCGGAACGGAAAAGATTTGCTGGTTGAAAACACTTTTGCTGTTTTATGTAAAAGTATAATATTGCGGGGCATTTAGAAACAATACAATGCGCTTTGGTAACGTCACTAGTTGATTTTGAATTTCCATGTGAAAGCAAAAAATATATCTATGCTGGAATATTTTATACAATGTCCCAATATTTTTTACATGAATTTGACATGTACCCTTTTATGCCTCTGTCCGAGTTCGACCCATACGGCACTTAGTTGTCGTAGTGGTATGAGTGCCGGCACGTTGGCTCTGAGGATCTGAGTTCGGGTCGCGGAGCGGGAAAATAATTTGCTGGTAGAAAACCCTTTTGCTGATTTATGTAGTAGTGTAATAGCATTTAGGACCACGTAGAAACTGCGAGAAAGTATGTGCTTTGGTAGCACCTAGTTTTCTTTTCATAGAGTAATGGACACAAATTTTCTTTGAAGTTTTTAAAATTGGAGCTGTTATAATTAATGCAAGATAGTATACAACATAGTGTACATTGGGTACTATCTTTACCAAAAGTTAAAAGAAAAAAATTGGAGCCGTTTTCGAGAAAACCTTGTTTTTGTTATTTTTGAAATTGCACGTATTGCACGCAATACTGCGCGAAAACTACTAAAATTTGCAAAAAAAATGTACATGACCTTAATGAAAGAACTAATTACTAATTGGACAACAAATTTCGTTTGAAGGAAAAAACTTTATCCTCAATTTTGTTTTTGTAGGAAGACGGGGAAAAAATTCAAACATTCCCAATTTTCGGAAATTCCGAGTAAACCGTGAAAATCGGAAGTATGCCTCCTTTGTAAGGGTATTATACTCTATTCTTACAAGAAATTTAAAGAAAAATTTGAAGCCATTTTTGAGAAAATTTTGAAAATGTCCCATGGGCTTCATGTTAAGTACCTAAAAAAATTAATGAATACTTTTCAAAATTGGAGAGCTTCAACTCAAGCCAAATGGACAGTGTTTTCTTGAATTTTGAGAAAATCCTACGCATGGTTTAGGCGCTAGTGTTGTTCACGTACACCGGACAAATGAACGGACGGACGGACGTTTTGAAAACAAAAACGTTTTCGGAACCAGGGGACTCCAAACGTGTATTTCCGTTGAAATCTCGAAATAGATTTTCCGCAGCATTACATAACTTTCTCTGTACTACGTATATTACGCTGTATATCCTTACGTATACGAGAATGTAAAAGTTGGAATCGGTTTAGAGAAAAACAGATTTTTTATAAATTGTATTAAGTTCCGTTAGAAATTATTTATCATATATGCTGATTTTGAGAGGTACTTTATATGAAACCTTAACATTTTCAAAATTTTCTCAAAAATGGCTCCAAATGTGTTGATTAAACTTTGTCCTCAGATAGCGTGGAAAACACTTAAAGGAATACTGCAGGAATTCACTTTCGTTGAAATACCTGATTTTCGAAAATTGCAAAATTGCAAAATTGTTTAGATGTGTTCCTATCACTACAGTATTGAAGATAGAGGTTGTTTCCTTGATGTAATCGGTTCTCCAAAGACAGCTTTTGAAGTAAAGTCATATACAATATTTCATAAGTATGAGTCGTTTTTGCGTAACTTTTCATGAAATATAGGTTACTTTTAATAAATAATTTTCTCAAAACGGCTTCTATTTTTTCTTTAGCTTTTTTTCTTCATACGTATCAAAGGACGGTAAAAAGTAATGCTGGTTCCATTTTCGAGGACCTTACTCTATTTTTGAAAATTAGACTTATTAGTTAACATTTCAAAAGTAAAATATTGAAAATAGAGATTTTTGTCTAAAATGAAGTTTGTTCTAAAAACCCAGAACTCTAAGAAAGGCCATGTACATTGATAAAAGTAGGACAAGGAAGAGTAAGGAAAGATCGCGCGTGGTCCTTGGCTCGTTTCTCAGCGTATTGCTCCGGAATTCGTCCGAGATATCAATTGTCAGAGGTATGTTTGGCACACCTTATCTCCAATAATCTATCATTTACAGTATTACTTTTATCTTGACCAGTGACATTTTATGAAAATAAATTATCTTCAATGTATGTACACATACTCGAATACAGCGGGTATATCTCGACCAAGTTGAGAATGATGTTTACAGGAGCGCGTCACCGTCTGTGTTTACAGCCGAAACAGCAGAGACGGAGATATAAGAATACTCAATTCAAAATTAAAACGGAACCGTGCCCAAACTATTGCGAAAAAAGCGCGATTTATTTCTTTTCAAATCTAGTAGCTTGCCAATTAATATTTTAACTATATTTGGACACGTCTGCACCTCCTATTGGAAGAAATAAAAATATACTTTTCTCTGAAAAACGATTCAAAATTTTGAAACTAATTCTTTCGATGAGCAGTAACATTCATATAAATCGTTTATTTTAACTTAAGTAGTTTCTCAGAATATATACCAAATAAAATTCTTTTTTTTATCTAAGAAGTAACTACCACCATAATGAAGAATATTATAGATACTTACGTCAGTAAATTTAATGTTTTGGTACTTTATTGCATACCTAACAAACCGCCTATTTTAACAGCTGATTCACAACCTCCATGAAGGAGGCCATAGTGATTCCGAAGAAGCAGTCTCTAAACTCGCTTCACGCTCCTGGCGACTTTTGTTAGCGAAACTGACTATACAGACCCGTGTTTACACTGTTCCACGACGCGCCGCAATTGCATCCTTCATACTTCGCCTGGTCGAATTGTAAACGAAATCTGACTACGTGAGATCGTGATTTGCCAAACCCCAATGCATGTAAGGTTGCCTACCAATCGGGCAAATAATTACACACTCCCCCCGGGAAGATAAGCTTCAGCTACACCACTGCTTTCGAGCCATCTAACGTTGCTGCCGTTGCCATCATTCTGGCCCCACGTTAACAGTCGTGCGTTTGTGTCACACTCGAGGAAAATAGGGGCCGACCTGTGTTTGGCTTTCGTCTGATAATTTAAAAGGGGTTTAATGAAGGGAAGACGGGAAAGCGTCGACGGAAAAGCGACGTATCTTTTCTTTGCAGGAACAGGTGTCAACGGAAGGGACGACTAAAGGAAGGGATTTTTCGTTATTAGTATGTACAAGTACCAGTGTTGTGAAGTCATTCATGTTTTGTGTTTTAATTTTTACAATGTTTACAATTTGGGTTGTGATTTGGAATCATGTTTAAACGTTTGAGTGAAAGGAATGTTTTGAAAATTTCAGATTTTGATGATAACAGTTCAATAGTACTCTAAACATTAGACAACGGTCGTGTAATTTTAGCTGCTTAAATACATATGCTTATCTATAATCCATATCTATCTAAATCCGTATCTTTAATAGCATAATACTATAGTTTTCTAAATGAACACGTAGGCCTACTTCACGGATTTCTTGAGGATTGATTCGTAAAGGGCGAATGCATTAATAGTGTGTACTGCTTACGAGTAGAAGAATTACATTGCGCCAATAGAACTAAATGTGTAAGATAATTTTATTTGTTTCAGCACGTTCGCAGTCAGTGGGACCTGGTCTAAGTGGCGAGAACCGTTCACCAAAAAGACAATTCCGAGCTCCTTCAGCTGCTCCTGTGGCGGAGTGCACAAGGGGCAAATGAATGGACCTGTGCAAGTTGAAAGACGACCTCGCCCAAGTAAGTGTCTTTCTTTCATTTAAATATCTCGGAAAGAGATGTTTCAATGTTATTAAATGTTATAGCTGTGTGTAGATGACTGGCTTCCAGTTAAAACCTGGTGTTATATTTGTCATAAATAATTTGTAGAATTGATGTGCTGTTATTAATTTCATAGAATATGATAATGTGTGAACAAATATTACATGAAGATGTTTAAGAAGAACTTTATCAATTATATTATCTTAACATTTACGTTTTAAGTAAGAATTATCATTGTAGTGCTTCCATTTGATGGTGGAGAAGTAATTCAACACCAAACGATAACAATATTTCTATTATTATTAATATTATTGTTGTTGTTGTTGTTGTTGTTGTTGCTGATGCTGCTGCTGCTGTTAATATTGTAGTTCAAGTCTATTAACCTAACAAACGTATTTAATGAATGAAAATTGCTCGTATCCAAAACTAATTGCGGTATTAGGTAAATATTTCATGAGTGTTCCACTATATCATTTTTTAACAAACCCTACATTCCCTACATCCAGTTTTCGATGCTTTGAAAGGACAAATGTTAGCCTCGAAAAGAGACTTTTAGTAGTGAAGAAATAGAGACATAAGTAGATGATAAAACTTTTATATAAGTGTAAAGTTTATTATAAGTTTAGATAATCACGTGTATTGTCATTACTACAATGTGTGATTTAAAAAATCACGGATGTTTATTTACAAAAGCATCGGTGTGTTTACAGTAGAGATTGTTATAAACGCTAAGACTTATATTAAACGATAGAATAGAATAATTTCTTGAATTTTTAATTTTCTTACGGTAATATGTTTGTTAAAATGTAATTTTTGTTGGTTAAACGTGATAGATAATCAGTCATGGTTTCGTCTAAATCAAGACTATTAAATTTTTAATGATAATCTGGTTGTACTCAAAAGTCTCGGCCGGTACGGATAGAGTGATAGTGGTATATGGGTCATTTTGTAATGTGGTTGATGTGTAGAACGACGTAGGCAAAACCTGTGAACTTCGTAATGTCTTGGTTTAACTTGTGCTAACAATACAATTTTAGTGAAATAGAAATGCCGATCGCTCATCACCTTTATTAAAATTTTAATCTAACCTGCACATTGGGAAACAAACAGATGTTTTACATTTCGAAATAGTTTAAGCGTGGGAGAGAAAATCATTATTTGGAAAGTATGAAGCTTAAAAAACACAAGAAAACGTTTATTTAAAAATGACGCCGATTCCGCTGCGAGGAATCGCAATCCAAGCTCGCCGTTCCAGCTCGTTGTCTGCTTCCAGCTCGCCGTTCACTTGACGAAATTCACAGTCAACGGCCTGGGTGAAAAAAAGTGTAAATTTCCTTCGCACAGGCGTAAGCAAGAGCTTTCTTCTGTTAAGTGGCAGTGACGTAACGGCATTCAACTGCGCTTCAGCAGTGAGAGAATACTCGGCAGTGAATCTAGCTCTTATTTCTGCGCTTAATAATTTTGCAGAACTAAAAGTTTTCAGTACTTATAGAGAAGACTAGTTTTTATGCAATTGTGTATCATAAGTTGGTTACAGAAATTTCATCGTGAATATTTTGTTTTCCAATTCAAATTTACCAAATGTCTGACTTTGAACTGTGCCTGTCATAATTTTTTTTAAATAACACTTTTATCCTAAAATCTACTATTACGATAGTATTCATTGGAATGAAGATTCCCGTTTGAAATAGGGAAAATGAAGGGTTGTGACTTACTGCGATAGCATAAAATGTAATATACAGACGATACTGTACTCTTCCAACAAATATCGGTAGGTGATTCCTAAGTAGACATGATAGACGAAATAACATTTAAACCTATGACTGAAAATGTGCTTTTCGGGGAGGACCATTCTCGTAATTTAGTTCAGTATAGTACCGTTGAATCTTACGAGCGAGACCACAATGAATCCATCATTGAGAACAAACATCGGTAAGTGACTTGTATCGTGAACAGGACGCGTACTACTACTTTCATTGTCTACATTTAATTAATTTTGTATTACTTTACAACTTAATGAATAATAATACAAAATATCACACCACCGCAAGTGTTAAAAATGTCGATCAAGTCCATCGCGCCAAAGTGTACAAACATACGCCATGGACTCTCGCGCACGCCGGTAGTATACCAGGGGACTGGCATACGTCGTCACAGGCTGCGGCAGTTCTTGGGATCAAGTCCATTCAATTTTGTAAAGGCATGTCGTAAAAAAATGACTTAACATGGCCCCAGAAAGAAAAGGTCCATCGACCTTAGACGCTGGACAAAGTGCTAGATCACCATGCACGTCAATCATTTTCTAAAAAATGTTGTTCCTCGAGAGTTTTGGGAAAGTGTGGTGGTGCTTCACCGTGCTGGTACTACATGCGCATGCGCCTTTGAGTGATCAGAAAATTCTTCAGAAGCTCCAATGGAGTGTAGGAGAGAATCTCGGTAACGATATCCATTCAGACTATCGGTAAGTACGCAAGAACCGATCACAAAATCGTCCTACTACTTCCTACCCAAATATTTACTGCGAAGTTTTCTGGAAGTTTCCATTGACTACCGCATGCGGGGTTTTCTTGTACCATATATGGATATTTAGTATTTAAAGTGGCCTCTTGTAAAATTTGTCTCCTCGATGTAGCGAACAGAAACAGGAAAACGATGGTCATTTCTACAAAACACGCTTTACAAATACAAACCGATGGGTTTGGCAAATTCTCGGAGTTCAATACCTGGAATTTTGCAGGTGGAATGGTGTGCAGTTTTCATTTACATACAGTGCCCCAAACTGTTCGCTGTCTTCCTTTTTTTTAGGTCTTGCGACAGCTGACCTCGGTATTGGTCGCGATTGCGTATAAAACATCTTCAATATCCGGAGTCTGAATGTATCTTGTGCAACAAGTACCTATGTTTCATTGTATCAGTGAGTGCCCCGGTGTCTCCCAGCCGTTGGTGTACATGGAAAAAATGAGATGCGGATGTCGTCTCTGCGGAAATGGCTGTACACAGCGACTGCGAGCTTCTCTATCATTTTGCTCACTTTCGCCCTACAAAAGATGCACATTAGCCAACTCTGTAAAGTAACGATTATGACTCGCATCGAGGATTGGAGAGGCTAGATAACGGTGCCCGCCAACCTCTTACTTTCGTAATAACCCACTGAGCTTGCTTTTACAATGCGCGCTGCGCTGAAATTATGTCCATTTAATAATTGTCTGTCCCCGATTAATGAGGTATTTCAGTTGTTTATAGTTTACGGGACATTTTTGCATAATTTTCACTCAGGAATTATTTCATGAAGTTCGTAGGTTGAATACAGTCTCTTTTTGAAAAATCTAGTCTACCGAAGCTGTGGTACGCACACCCTCGGGTGGACGCGGTAAGTTCGTTAGGGATACCATGAATAACCATGAATATCCATGAATACCGTGAATATCCATGGGAAACTTTAAGAAGAAATTAACCACTTAGGTGAAAAGTCTAAATAAAATCTGGATTTTCAAAACCGTAAGAGATTAAAACACCTTATTATAATCGTGCATCGCCTTACTCAAATAAGCACTGCATACTCTCCATTTTGGGTCGAATATTCCCCTGAAACTTTCAGTTGAGGATTGTTTTCATTAAATTGGCTTTCTTCCAAGTTCATGTAAACTTAAAAAAATTCGATAAATAAAGCTTGTGTAATTTTAGCAAAATAAGAATTACAACATTCATTAAGAAAATTTCGTTTTGGGAACACTTTGAATCATGTGCGCGAAAAAACAATCTATAAAAATTTGAGAGCCTCTGGTCTGCACTATTTTAGATAGTACTTCTGTAAGAAGTTTGAACTTGGAATATTTATTAACTTTGTATCTTCTACTGAAGCAACTGCTGGGAAAAGGGAAGGAAGGGCAGTGTAAATGCTACTCCACGTCAGCAGATAAACACTAAGCGTTATATTAGTTTAAAGAGTTTTAATCGTGAAATTTTATTCGAAGTTACAATATCTGCTGGACGATTGTTTCACGTATCTAAAGCTCGGTTGAATAATACCTTAATGTATAGTACGTGAATGTACCTGAATGTTTTTTTTAAATTTAGTTTTAGCGAGCGTAAATTAGTGGCCTCGTAAAAATATGTTGGGTCTAAGGGATCTATGTTGAAACTGTCCCGTTAGATACGAATGTTTGTAGAATATTCGAATGATCTTGAAGGTTTGGATAATATCGTTTCGTCGTCTTTTCTGTTCAAGAGTCCAAAGTTGTAAGATATACTCATACCTTCTTTCTGTTCTTTGATGAAATTAACTTAAATATCTTCTATCTATCCTCCTAAGAAATGTTTTTAAATAAAGATGAGATCAGTGCAGATTTACGTTGGAACATCTCCAAAATGGCAATATAATCGGGAAAAAATGGGTACCAGGTCAAATGCCCTTATTCTATTTTTGATTTGACGTAAGTGACGTAATTAATTTTTAAGAGAGGAGAAGTTAAGCTTTTGAATGCTTCGTGAATGATGTATACCAGTTGGTTAACTGTTTTGGTAATTTTCTAACATGGCTTCCGCACTGAAGATTGTTTGAGATGGGCGGGTATAGGTCAAGATTGGATTGAAGATTGTCTTGTTTTTATGTTTACGTTTGACAGGGTGTTCTGTTTGTTTGGATTTTTCCCCCTTTTCAAACAGAGCACCGAAAATTAATCGAAAGAGTTAACCGTTTCATTGAGTTAACCGAAAGTAATCAATCTTGTGACCATTAGGATACTTTTTTCCGAGATTTTGTTGAACATTTTGAGTCGTAGGGTATTTAAAAGTTTAGAATCATCCACAAACTATTCGGTGTACAAATTCAGTAGATGTAGAGAATTAAGAGAAGGAGATTCACGACAGAGCTTTGAGATGCTTCATTCGAGACCTCTTTGATAGTAGAAAGGTAGACCAACTCTGATCATAAAAGTTATGTTTCAAGAAAGGATATAATCAATTTTAGTATTCCTCTCTGATTCCCAGATGTTAAAGTTCATGATGATACTCTCTGTCAAAGGCTTTTTCTAAGTCAAGGTAGGTATGTAATATCCACATGGTTGCTTTGTTGTATAGTTTTATCAAAACGCTTATATAACTTACAAGGTTTGTGTGGACTGATCTACCTGGAATGACGCCGTATTGGTTCTAGGAAAAATGTCTCAGAATTAATTTTATGTATAATTATTTTTCCCATATACTTAACTCGGAGGGACTGGAACAAGTTGTAATAATTTTAAATTATTTAATTTTTTAATCTGTATGGACCATAATTTAAAACATAATAAACGGAACAATTCGAATGTTCTTTCTTTATAATCTTATAATGTCTAAACTTTCCATATAATTTTATTTAAAATATTAGTTTTTAATGATATATAAACATTTTTTTTGCAACAGCACTTGGTCACAACTTGCCTCTGTACGAGGCAAGTGCTGTTGTGACATCTTTCCGACATATTAGATCTAGATCTTTGCTTAGAAGCGTAGCTTTGACAACAAGCTTTTTTTTTGTTTTATCTTCTTTTCTTAGTATAGGTATTTTCTATAACCGCCCTTGTTGCTGTAATTGATAACATTCCTTCTTAACTTTCTTGTTGCTGTAATCGAATTCCTTCTTTAAAAGGAGTGCTAGTTAAAATGACAGATTTCCAAGTCTTCGATTTCTTACGGTTATTCGTAGAGATCCCGCTTTAGGAAGAGGTCTGATTTCCAAAGGACTAAAGGCTGACGTAGGCAACCTATCTTCTACCATAGACACAGCCATATTTTCTCTATCATTAGCACCTTGAACATTTGCTGTAGACGAACATTTGCTCATCGTTGACGAGTAGATTTTGTGTCGAAGAGCTTGGTTCAATTAAACGTGCGGTGAAGTACTTTCTCACTCGACATCTTCATAAGTTTTCCAGAAGCGTACGATATGTGACTGAAGAGCACAAAAATTCTTCCTCTGTAAAAATAATCCTATTAAAGTCCTATTTTCGATTGTATCAAAATCCTGATTTCTTTAGAGTAACAGCACCTAGTGGACCCACTTTGACTATGTCGTCAATTGAAACAGTGCTTCCGGATGCGATTTCGTCCATTTCCACACAACCTTAAGATACATTTTTTGAATGGGACTTGTACAGACAAATCTAAGGGCTGTAATCTGCAATTGGTGTGTAGTGGAAATGACACCAGAACTACCCATTTTCTTTTCAGAAATCCAAAACGTCTATATGAAGATGAGAGGTGTGATTACTAGTAGTATTAGAACTGGAGACTTTTTTGAGCATCTCACATTCCTCACAAAATCTTTGTAAATAATTAGTGGTGCTACAGAATAGCACAGACTTCCCCGTATCAGTTTTCTATTTCCTTTGGTCTCGGCTAGCTACTCGGACTTGCCACATTCTCTTGCCAGCTGCCTCCTATCGCCGCCCAAAGTACACTTTTTTAACATTTTCTAAATTTTTCTGTGTCCTAATTGTAGAACGGAAATATTATTTTAAGAATATTAAAGAACAATAAAACCTCGTCCTAAACGACAATTTCCATTCAAAATTTTGGAGCTGTTTATAAGAAAATAGCGTTTAAGCGCTAATGGAAATGAAATTTGAAGCTCTTTTTCACGGAAAATTTTTGAGTTTCCGAAAAACTTCTTTAAAAGTCATTTAAAGCACATTAACTCACAAATACAAATTGGCTGGAAATGTGCACATTAACGGTATGAGAGATCTTTCAAAAAATTACATTTTTGTAATTTTGAAAAGCAATAAAGTACGCCAAAATGAACTTGATGACATATTAAAGAATGCAATTACCACTATCCGTTCGAAAACTTTGAAGAAAAAAATTGGAGCCATTTATGAGGAGATGGCGTTTGAGCGTTTCTGAAAATGCAGAGTTTTGAGCTAATTTTCACAGAAAACGTTTGAGTTATCGAGAAACTTTATCTGACGTTATTTAAAGCACATGTACTCATAAATATAATAATGTGAACAAATCGCTTCTAATGTAAATATTAACAACGTGAGAGGCGAGTAAAGAATTATGTTTTTGAAGTTTTGAAAAAACAAAAGAATAGAGCAAATTGATGTTGATGTCCCCTCAGAGCGTACACTTTGCAGTATCCCTAACAAAAGTTTAAAGAAAAAAATTGGAGCAGTTTTTTAAAAATTCTTGTTTTTGTTATTTTCTTAAATTGCACATATTGCAGGCAATATTGCGCGAAAATTACTAAAATTTTCACAAAAATGTATATGATCTTCATCAAAGAACTCGCTATGGAGTACAAATGGAAAAATCCCTTTCTTCAATTTTGTAGTTGTAGGAAGACGCAGAAAAATTCAAACTTTTCCATTTTTCGAAAATTCAGAGTTAACTGTGAAAATTTCACTATATTCTTGCAAAAAATTTAAAGAAAAAAATTTGAAGCCGTTATTGAGAAAATTTTGAAAATGTCCGGGGGACTTCATGTAAAGTCTTCCAAAATTTTGTAGGAAGTTTTTCAAAATCGCAGTGCCCTCGAGTCAAGCCAGATCGACTGTGAAATATCCATTTTGGAAAAAATTCTACGTATGGTTTAGGCGGTAGTCATGTTCACAGACAGATGCACAGATGGACAGACACAGAGATTTTGAAAAATCAACACTTTCTCGGTATCAAGGGACCCCAAAAACGTGTATTTCCTTGGAAATCTCGAAATCGATTTTTCGCAATATTACATAAGTTTCCATATACTACGTATACTACTATATACGTATGTATACGGGAAAATAAAAAAGATAATTCCTGATGCAGAAGGGGTTCTTCAAATGGGTTATAAAAAAAATTCACTCCTCAACAATAACTTGGACTGTGTGAATATGCTGTTCAAGCGGCGAAAATATTTTATGGTGTAATTCCTTCGAAATTAAAAGCTTAGCTTATGCTTTTTGGCGTGAAGAACAAAATTCAAGTGCGAAAAAATTGGATAACGAAAATAATTACAAAATTGAAGATAGGGATTTTTCCATTTGTACTCCATAGTGAGTTCTTTAAGGTCATGTTTATTTTTGTGAAAATTTTAGTAATTTTCACGCAATATTGCCTGCAATATGTGCAATTTTAGAACATAACAAAACAAGATTTTCTCAAAAACGGCTCCAAATTTTTTCTTTAGAATTTTGGTAGGTATACTGCTAGGTGTACTCTGAGGTGACATAAACATCAATTTACTTTATTCTTTTCTTTTTTTCAAAACTTACAAAAGCATAATTTTTTACTCGTTTCTCACGTCGTTAATATTTACATTAGTGTCGATTTGTTCACATTATATTTATGAGTATATGTGTTTTAAATATCGTCTTATAAGATTTCTCACTCAAAGGCCATTTTCTCATAAATGGCTCCAAATTTTTTCTGCAAATTTTTCGAACGGATAGTAAGAATTGCACTCTTTAATATGTCATAAAGTTCATTTTGGCGTACTTTTTGTTTTTCAAAAACTACACAAATGTAATTTTTTGAAAGATCTCTCACACCGTTAATATGGATATTGTTGTATACTAAAAAGAGAAATCTCACAACTTTACTTAGTACAACAATTTATTATTCCAAATACCAAAATCTCATTCTGAATACAAATGGTTTCGTTTTCCGATAGGCGTAGAAGTCCATCGTATACTCTAGGGCCGGCTTCTTCCGGCAGCGATGATTCCAACTCCCGGCTCCAACTCGTACTCTATCTCGAACTCCGGCTCGAACTGACTCCTGCTCGAACTGACTTGCACTCGTACTGGCTCGTACTGACTTTCCACTCTTGCGGACTCTTCCACGTACTGACGTCTGCTCGTACTGACTCTGACTCCAACTCTGACTCCAACTCTGACTCCAACTCTGACTCCAACTCTGACTCCAACTCTGACTCCAACTCTGACTCCAACTCTGACTCCAACTCTGACTCCAACTCTGACTCCAACTCTGACTCCAACTCTGACTCCAACTCTGACTCCAACTCTGACTCCAACTCTGACTCCAACTCTGACTCCAACTCTGACTCCAACTCTGACTCCAACTCTGACTCCAACTCTGACTCCAACTCTGACTCCAACTCTGACTCCAACTCTGACTCCAACTCTGACTCCAACTCTGACTCCAACTCTGACTCCAACTCTGACTCCAACCTCTGACTCCAACTCTGACTCCAACTCTGACTCCAACTCTGACTCCAACTCTGACTCCAACTCTGACTCCAACTCTGACTCCAACTCTGACTCCAACTCTGACTCCAACTCTGACTCCAACTCTGACTCCAACTCTGACTCCAACTCTGACTCCAACTCTGACTCCAACTCTGACTCCAACTCTGACTCCAACTCTGACTCCAACTCTGACTCCAACTCTGACTCCAACTCTGACTCCAACTCTGACTCCAACTCTGACTCCAACTCTGACTCCAACTCTGACTCCAACTCTGACTCCAACTCTGACTCCAACTCTGACTCCAACTCTGACTCCAACTCTGACTCCAACTCTGACTCCAACTCTGACTCCAACTCTGACTCCAACTCTGACTCCAACTCTGACTCCAACTCTGACTCCAACTCTGACTCCAACTCTGACTCCAACTCTGACTCCAACTCTGACTCCAACTCTGACTCCAACTCTGACTCCAACTCTGACTCCCAACTCTGACTCCAACTCTGACTCCAACTCTGACTCCAACTCTGACTCCAACTCTGACTCCAACTCTGACTCCAACTCTGACTCCAACTCTGACTCCAACTCTGACTCCAACTCTGACTCCAACTCTGACTCCAACTCTGACTCCAACTCTGACTCCAACTCTGACTCCAACTCTGACTCCAACTCTGACTCCAACTCTGACTCCAACTCTGACTCCAACTCTGACTCCAACTCTGACTCCAACTCTGACTCCAACTCTGACTCCAACTCTGACTCGCGCGCGGCGGGCAGCGCCCTGAAGTTCGTGGCATCGGCCACAGATGCCACAGATATTTCCAGCAATTTGCAAACACAATTGTATTTGTGAGTTAACGAGCTTCAAATGACATACAATGAAGTTTTTTCGAAAACTCAATATTTTTCCGTGAAAAAAAGCTTCAAATTTCATTTCCATTAGCGCTTAAACGGCATTTTCTTAAAAACGGCACCAAATTTTTGAATGAAAATTGCCGTTTAGGACGAGGTTTTACAGTTTTTTAATATTCTTAAAATATTTCCGTTTCTACCATTAGGAAACCGAAAAATTTAGAAAATGTCAAAAAAATGTACTTTGGGCGGCGATAGGTGACAGCTGGCAAGAGTATGTGGCAAGTCCGAGTAGCATTCTCACTAGTTATTTTTGTATATCCACGTAGCGTCTAATAAATTACGTGGATATTCCGAATGGTTGAGCCGCAATAAGCACTCAAAAGTTGGTTTGAAAAATTGATTTCTAGGCGAAAATTTGCATTATAGAAGCATAGAAACACTCCAGAAACATATAAGTTGTTTATTATTTACAAAAGAAATGAATATATTTGTTCAGAAAGAACAATTAAGCGAGAAATAAAAAAGCACCCAATTTTCACAATTCGACTGCTTTTTTATTTCTCGCTTAATTTTTCTGTCTGAGCAAATATATTAATTTCTTTTGTAAATAATAGAAAATTTCTCTTTTGTCTCTAACGAAGTTTTCGGTCTTTCAGTTCGACTCTTGTAATTCCTCAATATATTTCCTGGAATTGAAATTATTACTGTCAAACAGATCGGGGTAAATAGTGACACTGGCACAACGTACCCTTAGAACCTTTCACAACTTGCCCCAAGCCACACTAATATGAATTTGCGTTTTTATTTCAGGTTATTTTGTCATTCATGTAAACAAAAGAACACCAAATTATAACTTAAAATGTAAACATCTCAATGATACTTTTAGTTATTGAACATACCACAGATATATTGTTTCTAAGGTTGACTGCGAAAATCCGATAGATTTTTTACTTCACTACGGGTAAAACACGAAGTCCGTAAATAAGCAAATCAAGCAACGGTTCCCGCAGCAACACAAAGAGCAGACTTAGGCAAAGATTTGAAACGTACATGAAAACTATCACGAGCTGTGCTCTGCTGGATTGGTCGAGTAAATATGTCATAACTTGCCCCCATTACAACTTGCCCCGGCCTCTCCTACTAGGCATATATTAAAGGTATATGCCTGTAGTGCGCAGCTCTTGTCTTTTTATTATTAATATGAGACCTTAAATTTAAGTATTGTTTTATAATCTTATGCTAACCTATTTGCACTTCTCATTGATCAATTTATTGAAGTTTAATCCAACATAATCAGAACGAGACAAATATATTTGGGCTTCGTGTTTACTGATTACAAATCTTTCATATGCAACTCGTTGGAACATAAGCCCAACAAAACTGTAGCTGCACTAGGGTTGGTTTACAACTTACGAAAACTTAAAATTTCGTGAATGTTCTGTGTAAATGCATGTACATTTATACTCAATGGTGCGAGTGCTTTGGAAATCTTCGATAAATCCACGAGGCGCAGAGACAGGCTCATCTTTTGATTTCTGAAGCACAAGTGATATTTATTGACTATTCCGTGAGAGAATATAATTAATCACTTGAACAATTACTTGATATCAATACGGTAGCATACATTTCAAAAATGAATGTAAAAGTTGCTGACCTTGTGGTACAGGGGCCTGAGGCAGGGTCTCCCAAGTAGTGCTAGGATTTTGTGTGGGTAATGTGTTTGGGTAAAGTTTCTTGCGGGTACCCACGACCCTTGCATGTAGGCATTACAACGGGTCCGCGTGGAAACTGGTAGAATACGGATCGCCCGTGTCATGTGGTATCCTTCATTCTGGACTTTGACACAGAAAAACCGGAGGAATTTCGTTAAGATTATAATTATAGTAAACTAGGAAAACCCGGCAGACGTTGTTCTGCCCTTCATATCCCTTTTCCCCCTCCCATCTCCCTCTCTCATTGTCTCTCCCTCCTTCCCTTACCCTGTCCCTCCCTGTCTGTCTGTCTGCCTGTCTCTGCCGCTCTCCCTCTCTCTCTCTCTCATTCACGTTTACTTGGAGATTCTGCACGTCTTTGAGCGGGTGAGGTAATATCGGGAAGCGCCGGACCAGCAAAAGTGTTCGAGAAAAACTCATTCTGTATATTACAGTGTGAGAAACGTTTAGGAGTTATTTAACGATATAGATTCAAAATGCTGCCGAGTGTGTTGCAGGTTGCACTTGATGTGAATATTTAGTTTTGTTCTACAGCGCCATTTAGTGAAGTTACAACAGAATTAACAGCACATAAACCTGAGTGAAAAACACGAAGTGCCAACTTTCATAAAGATGGTTCCAACGGTGTCGGAATTTAGCGCTTACACACACACACACACACACACACACATATATGCAAACCAAATAAACCTCTGCCGTAAAGCCTCTGCTTTGGGACTCCTAATTTTTTGCGGAAGTTTGCAGAGCTGAACACAAGAGTATTCCAATTTCCGAGTATTAATCATCGAATGGTGGTGTAATTATTTGCCAACGTCAAAATGTCCTTTTCTAACGCCTTAGTGAGTGCCTGCGCATTGGAGATGGGCTTAAGTTTTTCGTCAATAACTGATATCGGAATAACAGTGGACTCGTAATAACTGTTATTAATAACAGTTGAAAAATAACACGTCCATGATCAGCAACCTAACGTAGCCGTCTGCTAAGAGTTAAATCTGTTGTGGCGACTGCTAAGAGTTAAACCAGGCAAAACGAATAATGTTGGCAGCACCGTAACGCTGGTGCAGCTACCTTACAGGTGGTTGTCTGCACTACTTTCCCACACATGTTTAGGCAGAGAGAGAGAGAGAGAGAGAGAGAGAGAGAGAGAGAGAGAGAAACAGCGGATATGAACGAGACTCTATGAATTGCCAAGGAAGAATAGTAGTTAATATGATGAGTAGCAAATGTGTATGGAATATTACTAAAATAACAATAATTCGTGATCAGATTGCAAATATTCTTTCGAATATGCAACATGTTGATAGTGAAGTGACGAGTGCCAAAAATAATGAGAAGTAGAAACTGTGTTTTGCTTACCTAAAACTAAAGTTGTAATGACTGTTGAATATCAAATATTATAATGCGAGCTATTTGACCGTAACTCATTGTATTCTATCAGAGTTAGGGAAATATTAGTGGATCTCACATAAGCTGTAATGGGACAGAAAGAAGTTAACATAAACATATTGGATGGATTTAATTTCAAGGACAAACTTCTTATTGTATTATACGTAATACCATAAAATATAAAAATATTGTGGCACATGATGTGTAATAATGACGAATTATGTATTAATAAATCTATAATTTGAACACTTGTTATTCACGATTCATTAGCAGCAGTGAAAGGCCCCTACACACGTACCAATTTGTCGGGCCAACCAGATTGTACGCTTTGATACACACGGTCCAACCAAGAACCCAATTTATCACTAGTGCTCCAAGTTGTCGCGAGGAAAGTAGCCCTGTGTATGTAGCGAGTGTTCTCGCGTCGTTTGTGGCGTCGACTATTGTGGTGTGCTCCAATTGCGACTTTTTTCCTGCTGCTGCAGCCGCTCGGCAATAATAGCCCTTTCCTGTGGGTTTTCCATGGTTCCTATTAACCTAACCTAGTTCAAAAGCTAAAATACGAACGAATTAATTTACTAAAAGAGAAACTTGAAAAAATATACAAATGTTATCTTAACCAAAGAAAAAATTAAAACGCTAATTAACAAAACTATTATTACAAATGAAATAATTTATATAACTTCCGAAATTTCAACAAAAACTTACTGAAAATAACCTACCGCTAAAAAAAACTACCCTAACATAACCTAATTTAACAATAAAGAAAAATCTAAACACGAATTAACAAAACTATAACGAATGAAAATAAAATATCGAAACTGAAATAACAACAAAAATAACAAGAAAATTAACGAAAAAATAAGCGAACGGGAAGCAGAACCACGGCAGGACGCAAGCAGCGTAAGAAAAGGACGCAACAGAAATGACCGAGAACCGGGCACCATGACATCGGGCCATGGAGTAACATGGATATTCATCCATGATCGGGCATCATATACTCTCTGTCGAGCCAACCCCCCTGGATATAGATCTTTATTCAGGGGGTGTTGGTCGAGCACGATGGAGCACGTGGATTCGCATGACGAAATCTGCGGAAATTAGTAAAAACTTAAGCGCTGTCGTCGGCAGTTGGCCCAACCACGCTAAGGCCCCGCAACAGACTACATCGAGGAATGCGTTGCGAGAAATGTGGAAAGAGGCCGGCGAGGCTGCGTCCACACACTACAAAGAGGTTATTCGATGTCTCGAAATGCCTTTGTGCCACAAGCCGAGTGTGATGGCAGCAGTTTTAGCTATGAGATGATCTGAGAGTCCCATTTCTTGTTTTATTAAATGCTCTTATGTAATTTTAACTCGTGATATCCTTGTTTTGTTACAATACTCGTAAACGATTTGTTTAACGAGTTCGAATTACCTAGAAAACACACTACTACATTGCATACAAATCATTATTTAATATAAAAAAACAGGAAGTTAAGTGACGTATAAGGGAGAAGTTGACATCAGCAAATTTTCTTGAACTCCGTAATCTCTATCACGCTCTGGTTTACTATATTTGTTGGTTGAATAATGAATAGATAATGAATGATCAAATAATTCATAAAATTCACAATTAATAAATTCATTCATAAATATCAAATAAATACCAATTAAGAAAAGTAATAAATTAATTCAATTCTTTCAAAATACCCTTTCAAGTTTCTTGCTTAAAATTTTTAATTTTATATTACTCATTATGAGCGGGTTTCACACAAATAAGAATATCTTCCATACAAGTTTTACTTGTTCATTTCCGTTTTAAGAGAAAATTCAAGAAAACAATTAAAAAACTGTAGTTTATCGCATCTTTTACTGCCAAATGTTATAACCTCACTCAGTTCTATGCACAGTTTGGTGTTTTCCTGCGGCAGCGAACGCCTAAATGTCGTATAACAAGTGAAGGAGTAGAAATGTGTCCAAGAAAACTCGCTCGCCGACCGACTCGAGCGAGAAACTCTTTCGCCTCCGCAGAGGCGAACGAGGAAATTTTCAAGTGTGTGTGGGAGTCCATAAGAGTCCCTTGTTTCGATTGTCCACATTTCTCGTCGCACATTTCTGGAAACACATTCCTCGGTGTAGTCTGTTGCGGGCGTAATACACTTACACACAACACAATTTGTCGGACTGTGTGGTGGGGGAATCGGCTGTCGGGTGTCGGAGCCAACAAACCGCCCGATCAAACTTTCTGTTGGACGACTTGCCTCCACCCGATACAATTTGTTGGATTGTCTAGCCGGTCGGCCCGACAAATTGGTACGTGTGTAGGGGCCTGAAACTTGTACAAAATGGTTGCCGCGAAAGCTTGTAGTAGTTCGGGTTTTGCCCAATAGAGTGGAGTACTATGAATATCAACCGATAACAGCCAATAACAGAATAAATGAAATAACTGCTATTTCGCGTAACTGTTGCTAAACGTTAATTGTTAAGAAATAACAGTTTAGCTGTTAATGGCACATCCCTACTGCGCATTCCGTCCGTGCCACGCGCGCCCGCTCCGGCAACCCTGAAACCTACTCCTGCGGTCAAACGTTTCCCGGAACGGGTCATTTCGCGTTCATGCAAGTGATATTATAGATATTGGATTTAGGAATTAATTTTTATATCACCAGTATTAGTTAAAGTGAAAAAAAAAAGCGTTTATTTTGATTACTGACTATATGATTTCTGTTGTGAGTATTGAAATATCTCTGTTCCTTATGTAAGTAAGATCCTTGTCTCGTGGCTCAGAGCAAAGTCGCTCGCCTTTGAGGTCCGGGTTCTATTCCCGTCGATTCTCATGTGAAATTTGTTCCGACTAAACGAGTTCGGCTGCTTCACAAGGGCTAGTCCAACCTTTGCGAAGTGTCCTAAACCTTACCCCCTTCCTTAATCCTTCCCAATTCTGGCCGCTGGGTAGTGACGCAGGGGCGTGCGGTGTGAGGCGCGTACGCGGAGATGCTACCTGACGGTCCTCTTGACAACTGACAGACGAGACATTCTCATATTTGACACTTGCTGAAATCATTAAATGCTCACTTAATGAGATACTTTCGTACTATTGCGTGGTGCAATTATACATGGTATGATTGCAGTAAATGGTAAATCCGTGAAGTGTCGCCGGGCAAAGAACACAACGGCAACGCTCAGATTGCCAAATGCCTATACAGTTCACATGCAACATGTATATTATGCGGAACCTGAACATATAATAAATGATATTCTGATGTCAAAGGAGTTCATGTAATCATAATTAGTTCGTACCAATTAGAATCAAAATAATTTCTAATACTCATGGACATACAAATTAATTATAATTTTACGTGTTATAGTTATTCCAAATGCTTTAAAATATATCCTGTTGTTGTTGTTATATAACCCGGTTTTTGCTTCACGTGCGCGATAAATCAAAACTCGCATTGTTGCAGAGAGTACAACCCGTTACCAATGATGCGATTAATTCAGGAGCGCCCACTCGAGGAACGACATAATGTTTTAACCATAGATCAATCTTGAATTGATATGATTGTCACATGAAATTAACAATAAAACACATATCCGTGTATTTTTGACAATCAATAAGGTAATTTGTCAAAAAGTCTTTATCGTTTCGCGTGTAGGTTATGTAAATCTGCTATAGAATGTACTTAGGGGCGCAGAGGGCGGCCCTGAGGCATTCGTTGTCAACTCCTTGCAGTTTTTTCAAATGCGTATTTGCTGCAATTGCCCAACTGGGGCGTGCGAAGTCCATTTGCGGCCCAATAATTGTTTTATTAAGCATGAGGCAGTTTGCTCAGCTTGTGTAACAGACTTCGCAATCTGCCTCTTGTCTACCGCGCTTTCTTCTGCACGTGTTTTTATGTGCAGTGGTCTATCTAGTACGATACCTAAATAGTTTACACTTTTGGCATGACTGCCTCTCGATGCCCGCAGACCCCTTAAATAGGGAGGCGACGTCTCGCCTGCCAGGCCCAGTCTCGCCTCGCAGCTGTCGTTTCAGTGGCCGCGTTCCACAAATGCCAGTCTCGTAGGCACGCGTTAAGGCGGCTCCAGATATTCGCTATTCGAGCAACCGCTCCTGTCCTGAGCTCGAATCCTGAGTAGTGTAGATGGGTCGCTTGCTATTTGCCAAGTGACGATCATTCGGCGCTCGCCCTACCCACCGCGTGTCGGTCTTTTGGACATCAAAGGGAGCGAATATTCGCCGAACACATCAGCTGGTCGGGATCGGGCGAGCAGTAGCTCGCTGCTCGGCGAATGCCCAATGTGTGGAGCCACCTTCATACTGCAGCGCGCGCGCGCCAGGACCAAAAGCACCATAACATACGTAAAATGAAAAAAATAAAAAAAATAAATAAAAAATGAGAACGTGTTCAATATGTCTAGGTATACGCTGTAAAATAATTAAACGATATTAACATTTTGAGTTCCAAAACACGTAAAATCTGTCATCAAACTTGCCACATTTCACAACAATGGTTGATTGAATCCAGAAATACACAAATACATTTAAATAATACATTTTCTTTATTCAGCAAAAGGAGGAGTCGACACACAAGATTAACTATACACACTTATTGATTTATGAATCACCTGAGTTTATATAAATGTCATATAAACTCCCTTACCGGGCTTGAAAGATTTATCATTCTCAGATTACACAAGAAAATAAATGTAATGAATAGAGACCGGAAAAATGTGTAGTATCAAACGTCAAAATATTTACATAAATATGTAATGAAAACGGCAAGAATATATAATAAATATTTAAAATTGGCTATAAGTAATATTAGAATTAACAAATTATTAAATACATTTACATAATACATTACATTTAAAAAACATTCCTGAACAAATTTTAAAAATAATATAATTGTCTTAAAAATCATTTGAAGAGCACACGTTGATGCACACTTTGCACCATATACGTTTCCGTCAATAGTACAACCTTCGTCTATTGCTATCCAGGTTCGTAGTTTTGCAACCTGACTAGATGCAATAAATATATTAAACATAGTGTCGTACAAACTGTCGTTATCTACAATCAGCAATCACTGATGCGTGAAGAACTCTCACTGCGTGTTAAGCGTCGGCGATCTCCAATGTTTCTCCGAAAATAAAGTTAAAGGACACAATCCGCAGCGTCCTTGATACTTTTCACACCAAAAGGTGAAAATGATGCCAGTCGCTGACGCGCACTTCCCGCCACTGAGATAACCGAAACAGGCCCGCCGAACTGTGAGAACATCACGCGTTGGAGTTGACAACACCAGGTAATAATATAGGAGAAATGCTATTTTTTTAAAAAAGTACATTTTTCATTAAAAAAATCTGTAATAAAATTGATAGAATAAAAAATAGTTTGTAATAAAAAATATTTTGTATAAAAATATGTAATACAGTATTAATATGTAAAAATATGTAACGAAAAAATTGGATATTGTGTTAAGACTGCGACGATTCAACATTATTTAAAATTTGAGATCGGTAAGGAGAAAGAAAAAAATGTAATTACATAAAAATTCGGTCTCTAGTAATGAACAAACATATGTGGTTGTCCACTTATCTACTTTCCGTCTAATAGTATTTTGCAAAAAAGTGCAAGAACCGTTTCATGGGTACCCGTTAAAATAGATCGACCCGTTTCATACTGATAGAACCGCTTCAAATGAATAGACCTTTTACATACGTATCTGACACGCACACAGGAACCAGAAGGGATGGATTGGATAATTTGCTGAAACGGGCGAGCGGGTGGGTCTGCGGATACTCAGTTCTCTACTCCCATGTGGACTGTTTTCCAAGGCTGTTGGGTCGAATCTCACGTAGCACAGTGATTTTTTCAGTTGTGATTGTGGCCTGGCAGGAATTCCTAGTTACATTTGTACCCATCCTGAAACCCATATCCTGTTCTTATCTCTTAGCCTTACACAGTCATGATGAAAATGAAATGTGCTGTGCTACATGAGACTCACTACGGCAAACGTGCTGTTGGGAACTGTTTCCTTATTCCCGGAGAAAGGTTCAAGCACCGAGTTGGTCTCACAATGGTTAGGATCTGCCGAATCTTTAAGGTATACTTGACTAGACATTTTCAAAAATATGGAAAATGTAAAAAGGAAATGAAATGAAATCACTAACCGGAGTGCTAAAAGCGTAGGGCTAAGTCGTTTTTAATTGGTTGACTGAGGAAATGTTTGAATCTTATTGGTTTATATTTCACTCGTTCATAAAACGATCGCAAGGGCGCTGAGGCCATACTTTTTCCGAGTCAATAAAACTCTCTTAAATCTCGTGTCTTAAAAATATTTTATTTTTCAACGATATGTGTATTTCTTTTAATTTTAAAAACGCTATCACACTAATGAATGTAACGCTTTGATGCATTTGCGAGTTGCTAGTGGCCATTCCTTTCGAATTATAAGAACCAATTATTAACAGACAGTTTATTCTTCTTCATTCAATTCAGTCTGTTAAAAATTGGTTCTTGTAATTTAATAATAAATAGAGACAAATCTATTTAGGGCGATTTCTTTTGATTGTGGCAACAGAGAGCATCTCCACAGTTGCTCGGTATTATCGAAAAGAGAATGAACGATATTTCGAATAAGAAATATTGTTCAACTTATATTCTGTTGAAGATGTACTTAACACTTCATGTATTTTTAAAGTTGCAGATTTGCCATTATCAAAAATGTTGAATGGAGAATAATATTGTGTCTTAATAATAAAAGATCTGAAACTGAATGAATGATGGAGTAATTCTATTATAACCATGTCTCAATATTATGACACGCTTCGATTCAAACAAGGATTTTTAGCTGACCTGAAAAGTGTGGCTGGGTTCTTGTAAATAATTTTTCTCGTGATTGTGAATTACGATGATCCTCTCTCAAATCTATGTGCATCTTGTGAGAAAAGGATACCTTAAAAACAGTTTTTAATCAACTGAAGAAATGTATTAACAAACACTAAATATACGGATATGTCCTGTTAAATAGGGACATCTGGTAACCCTAGGCAGAGAGCCGCACTCTAGTGACTAACGAGAAGCATGCGGCTCGCGAAATGCGGTTTGCCGACCACTGACATAATACTGATTTATTCTCGTAACACGCGTTCATAAGAGAAGTGCAGGTGTGCATTAGGCGTATGTATAGGCATTTCAGGCCAGCGACCAACCTTTTAACAAATTCTAAAACAATTTAGTATCATAGAAAATATCACTTTTCAAAACGAAATCTTCCGCATTTCATAGCTGGAGCACGATCTCTGCTATGGAGCAGACCATCTTGAGTACACACTGATAACGCCTTGGTGGAGTCGGTTCAGTGAGTGCAGTTAGCGGTTAGGATCGTTCAGATCGTTATCAGATATCGTCAGTAAAAATGTGTTTGTTTTGATATCGTCAGTAAAAGTAATATAACAGTAGATACTGATCATATCGAAAAGCATATGAATTATTAAAATTAATTCACTGATAGAGAAATTAAAGTGAGGCCATCCCCTTCGAAAGTAAACGGACAGCCTAAAATCATACAATATCAGAGATCCACCCTGTCACTTTTATTTCAAGGTGTTATATTCCACAATTTGTTCCTTACTAGAACATCAGGTGAATGATTGCAAAATAATATGTAACATGAGTAACATGTTGCCCTGTTACCAGGCTCCAGGAGGAGACGAATCGAAGAACTGATAGGGGAAACGAAACTCTAAGAGGTCTCTAAGAAACTCTAAGGAAACTCTCTCAAAAATCGTGCACCATATGTGTCGCGTACAATTTTTTTTACTGTTTTTGACGAAAATAAATCAAACCAGATATGTTCTGCTGCATCTTACTGAAGGATGTCGGAATCCGCAAATCAGTGTAATGTAGTATTGGAATCATACCACAGGGCATTTTAATTAATTAACGTCAAAAACAGCAACTGTGAGTGACGTACTATGTGGAGAAGTGCATTTTGTGTCTCTGTATTTGACATGCCTCATAGGACTTTTGACTTGAATCTCGAAAATGTCGATGTTTAAATGGCTAAATGTTCCCCAGAGTTGCAGCCTGCTCACACCTTTATCCAGGTGTCATCTTAGAGACTTAGTATTTTATTGCGGAGAGGGATGATTTTCTGCCAATTACCCAGAGTTTTCTAACCTTTAGGTCTAGTTTCTCTTTCTGTCTAGAACAGTTTTTTCATGACGCAAGTCCTCTAAGTTTGTCGGTCGATGTTTGTAGTCATTTTGTGACAATTGATTTGATTTTATTTTTACGGGGAGTATGTATTTTAACTTAGAGTGAAGGTTGAATGATGATTTTGTTTCGTTTGGTTGAATTCGCCATTTTTTTAACTACGTGGAAATTTCGCATAGATGATTGCCTGGAAATTTGGGTGCTTTGTTAGGTGGTTGTTGGTAACTCGTGTCATCTGTGTAAGTTGGGGTTGTGAAGCCATCTTGTTACAGTAGGTCAGCAGTAAAGAGTAAGTACGAGATTGACAAAACCCAACACACTTCTCGAAGAACGCCAGATTCAATTAGGTGGAAAGTGGATAATTCGTTATGAAATTTCACCTGAAAGAGGCTGATTGTCAGATAAGTGCTGAAGATAATTCTGATGAGGTAAATGTATTTCTGAAGAGGTAGACATTTTTAAAAATATTGTTAAAAAGTTCCAGGTGTCACATTTTATCAATAGCTTGGCCGATGAAAGGGACTGGGCTTTATCGTTTTTGTTCATGAGTTTTATTAACGATATCTATCACTCGATGTATTTGTTCCATGTTTGAGTGTTTCTGTCGAAAACCAAATTGTTGAAGCGGAATTAATAGGTGTTCTATGAGAACTGGAGGTAATCTCTTCAATAGTCGTTTTTTAGGACCTTTGAAAACTGGAGTAACGGTCTAATGGATCTAATGCAGGGCTGCCCAACTCGCTTCAGAGGTACGCGAGCGCTCGCCTCGGCTTCGAGCTGTGACGAGAGTTATCGCAGGGAGAGGGGCCCTTGTGATGGGGAGGGAAGATGGAGAATTGTAGAGTGAGCGCTGGATAGGCAGCGCCTTTTGACAAAAGAGCAAGCGAGTGACTTTCAGAACGGTTTGACGAACGCATCGTGTATCGCGGACCCGATGACGAGTTCCCAGTGAGGAGATGATGCAAATTGGGCCCAACTAACGTGTTGGTTTTTCATTGTCATTTTCTTAATTACACAAATTGTTTAATATTAATTTACATTAAACAATCGTACACGTTTCATTAGTTATTCGAGTGTTGTCCACCTTTTAACAATGTTCTAGGCGAATTAAACAGTAAAAGAGACAAATTAAATGGAATGGCGTCGTATTAATAACCTCGAACTTCTAAGGCGTAGTTACGCTTCTCTACGTGTCCAATTTCAGGACAAGGTTCTGGCCTTCGGCCTTTGCGATTAACATGGAACATCTTTGAATCGTCCAACACATAATTTCTAACACATTTTATTCCGAAATACTTTTTTGCCGAACACTTTTAACATTTGACGTTTCGCTACGCGTGTCGAATTTAATCATCAGCCTTCCGCCTATGCGATTAATACAAAACATCCTTGAGCCTGTTCAACGCATAATTTCTAACCCATTTTATGCTAAAATATCTTTTAAATTAATTAAACACGTAATTCTCGTTTGAACTACGAAACAGGATTCCCTCGCTCATCGCTTCGCTAAAGTTCACCGATCTCGCGACGTCGGAATGGACCCGTTACGTTAAGGAACATACCTGATTTTTTAATGTTAACTTGTTAAGGAACATAGTGAAGCCGAAAGTGTGCAACACGAACTGTGATGGCTGAGGGGAGCGTGGCATGAGCGTTGCCGGTGGCAATCTGATGTAATTTGGTAAGGTAGCGGAGGGAGTAATTTACCGTGTACCAGTAGTTGACCATTTAGAACAAAAGTCTTTTAATTACTGAGTTTCAGTGAAATACGTTCACAAATCGCGGAAACTTAATGTCCTGCCCTCTGGAGGTAATAATTGAAAAGCAGA
The DNA here is from genome assembly GCA_031308135.1 of Acheta domesticus. Lineage (NCBI taxonomy): Eukaryota > Metazoa > Arthropoda > Insecta > Orthoptera > Gryllidae > Acheta > Acheta domesticus. The sequence continues at coordinate 122,561,978 of JAHLJT010008446.1, read as the reverse complement.
GCGCATTTGGCGGCACGTGTTATTAGTTGGCGAACATTGAAAGTTGATGTGTGTTTTTGCCGCTGTATCACGTTGTTTTCTTCCAGAATTTGCTACGCGAGTGTTACAGATAAACCTAACAATAAACTGTAAATATTTTATATATCATTTTAAAATAATTGTATGTCGAAATAATAATATCTGATAATAATTTTTATGAGCTTGGTTGCATGTTTAATAACATCTGAAAATATTTAGAAGCGTGGTCAAATAATGAATCAAGAATTGATAGATTTCTAGTAATTGACCACAGTGGTCAATTACAAGGTGAAACCTTGTTTTTATTGAACTCCTAATTAACTATCTATTTCTTTGTATTAGCATCCACCAAAACATTTCTGAAAGTTCGGCACTCGGCGCAAAGAAGCACTCGGCGTGGATCTTACTTGATTCCGGAGATGAAAAAGTATTCAATATTTTTAATGTAAATATCTTGTAAATGCATACTAAAATTCTATTAAAATATTGTTTCATGTTGTCTGTACTGTGTATGTCAATATAATTTTGTTAATAAAATAACTTCTTTGTTAATTTTAATAATTATGTGGTCAATTTATGAGGGGTCAACTACTGAAAAAACACCATGTTTGGGTGGTCAATTTCTGATTCAGAATAATTGTTTTGAAAAATCAACCCCAAAAACTGGAAAATGCAGTTTTTGTTAAATGTTGTTGTATTGCATGTTAGCAGGAAGTATGCTAAGTAGTGTAAGCTATTCAGATTATATAATTGGCAAATGTAAATAGTCAGGTGGATGGAAAATGATGCATTTTTTTCTTAAATGGTCAACTACTGGTACGTTTACCTTAATAGAAATAAAAGGAAATTATACTCCGATTTATTTACTTTTTACCGATAATGTTGAAGTACACACTTCTTACAGGTTTCAAAGTGTGAATTTTCATCGCTTACCAAGCGGTATTCACGTGGTTTCTAAATAACTTCGTAGTAGTTTCTAATGTAACTGCGTCGTCATTAGCCTACATCTTTTTCATTGCCTTAGGTTGGCCATTAACACCCGGGTGCAAAAGGCGCGTTCTTCTGAACGACCTGCCGTCTAGTGTAATGCGTGTAGTCCTCAATAACGCGTTCCCTAGAATTTGAAAGTGGAGGGTACAGTTACTTGGGAGGGGAATAGATATGTCGTAATTTTGCCTTACATACTACATCCCTAGCTTGCACTGGCTTGAAAGCTAATAAGGTATTTTTTGTTATTGTGTAAAAATTGGTTATATTAGCATTACAATATTAAAAGATGATTAAGAACTTGTGCAAATTCCTTGAAGGTGTGTATATATGTATGTCTGTATGTGTGTGTATGTGTGTGTGTGCGCGCGCGCGCGCGCGTGCGTGCGTGCGTGCGTGTGTGCGCGCGCGCGCGCGCGCGCGCGCGCGTGTGTGTGTGTGTGTGTGCGTGCGCGCGTGCGTGAGCATGTGTGTGAATGAGTGAGAATACATACACACACACACACACACAGACATACACACACATATATATCATTGCAATATCATCTTATATATTCAATATCCACTGGCCTTATATGAAATGTTTCTCAAAAGTGCTTTTTCCTAACTTCCAATTTTTCAAGCTACATTTGTACGAATTAAAACAAATGAATTATTCCTGTTTGTGAATAATGATTCTACAGTGTTTCATTAGGATGAAGCAAAATGAAAATTTCCCCAAATGATAATGTGGAAGTAATATAATTGTGCTCACTTCACTTTTACATCCATATTATATTAATATTTGTACAATGTTTAATGAAGCTATAGGTGTATAAAATACATATCTGTTTCTTCATTAATGATATGAGTATTATAATGAATTATTAAATATTTTTTCCTCAGTTATGTTATAGCTCAGTATCAATACACCACTGAAATTATTCATGAAGATGTTTTCCTTCAGTAAGTAACATGTTTTGTGTACCAAGTGATGTGTGGCATGCCAAATAGATAATTAACAGTAAACTAGTGGTACAGTAAATTGATTCAGTTATTTTCTTATGAAAATTAAATATATTTATATATACATATAAAGTACTAACAAATTTTATTTCATATCAGTGTAAGAATTGAAGTTGTTCGTATGCTGTTTCTCCTAACTCGTATACTGTCACCTGTTGATGAATCCTGGTATTTTAGGTTTGTAATAATGAACAATGAGAACTTTTTAGTTTGTGTGACAGTATTTCTTCTATTACTTTCCCCTACTTTAGCTTGTAGATTAAGTGCATTTCCAATATTTAAAGCAATGCAATGTTTGACAGGATAGTATTACTTCCTTTCCATGTGACTGAGTAATGAACACTGTACATAATACACAGCTAAAATACAGTAGATACTTCTTTTGATTTCCTTATTGGTTTCCCCTATTTTTATATTGTTAATGAAAATATGTTTATGTTTTAAATAGTAATTTAAGTAATCATATAATATTTCATAAGTTTTATTTCCTGACAGCTTTTATTATGCAAATAAGGAAGTTATTAAATGTGATTCTTTTCCAAGTAATGAAATAGGTAACTGAATGTTATACCACTGATTACAGATATGTATTACAGTTGTTGAATATCTTAATATGTAATGTAATATTCTTATTTTCACTTAAGTGATAAACAGAAAAAATAATATATTTATGTATATGTAATTTGTGGTTTAAAGACAAAACAGACTAGTTATCATTACTTCCTTATAAATATCATCTACAGTTCAACACTTGTTTAATTTAAATTAGTTGACTAGAAATAATTTAACATTTCTTTTACCTTCTAATGTTTTGATTTACATGTAAATATTAGAAGTTTTTGTTATTATTGAAATTATTAAACATATTAATCTTAAACATCAGAAGGAATATGGTTACTATTGTGAGCTCAAAACTTTAAGCAAGTTAATAAGTCAGTACAGTTACCACAGTGTATTAAGATATATGAACATCTCCCAACCAGACATCTGTGACTAAAAGTGTGATTCATTTATTTCTTTGCAATTGTTGTAATATCTTGTATATAAGTTAAAGATTCTGGAAATGAACTACATAAGTGACACATAAAGTAGGTCATATATTGTGATAGTAAAGTACACATTCTTTTGCAATAATATGATATATTTTTTAAATTTACTTTGTAAGTAATAAGTTAAGTTTCAAATAAATTCATGCACTGGTATTATTGTTTTGACATTTGTGTTGCCAGGAATACATTTCCATGTAGCTATTTTGAAATCTACCTCCAAAGAAAAAAATCCTTTCTTGTGGCCTTCATTCTAATGATTATTAATTTTAATGAACCCTTCTACATTTATTCTTAAATGTTCCCTTCTATTCTGATGTAATTTGGTACTGTTTTATATCTTGTGTTAAGTTAAGACAGTATAAGCTGTATCAATACTTGAATTAATGTGTATTTGACCACAATTAAGATTATTTTAATGCTGTGAAAATTCTTGTATTTTTTGTCTTTCAAATGAAATTGAAAATTACATTAACAAGTGCAGTGCAGTTGTAGTACACATTCCTTTGATTACTCACTTGACTATATTTGTTTATTATTTATGGATTCACTAGATAAACTATTGGGACTAAAAGTAATTTCACAACATACAATAAAATTTAAATTAATTAGTCAGTGAATCATATTCAAATAATTTCCATGAATGGTTTATTAGATGCAGGATTTACATTTAATTTTAAATTAAATTCTGCTTGCATTATAATAGCACGGTACAGTCCAAATCACCTGATAGAAATACAAAGATTACGTTAATTTAAGAGACAACTGGGGAAATAGTATGATCTGAATTGTGAATGCAGAATAAGCTTTCAAGTTAACAAAAAATATTATTTTTCTTTTATAGAAATACAGTGTGATTCAAAAAGAAGGAGCAGATTTAAAATATCAGCCACCAATGAGCAAAAATGAATGGAGACACGTACGGCACATCACTGGATAGAGAAAAACTCAGCTTTTACATATTAATTCCATTCAACGTCTACAGTGCCACTGTAGTTTGTTCATAAGAAAATAGTGGTGCCACATGGCAAAAACGTTTTGTGTACTGCAGTAGACCTATGCAAAGAGTGAATCCATTGTTTCAGTGCAGCATGCATTTAGTGGCAAATTCAACAAGGAGCCCCCCCTCTTCATAAACAGATTTACAAGTCATACAAGATGTTTGTAGGAGGTTGCATATGCAAAGGGAAAAGTACTGGTCAACAAAGTTTATGGACCTTTCTTTTTTATTGAAAGAACTGTTACTAGAATTAAATATCTAGACATGCTCTAGAATTGGTTGTTTCCACAAATTCAAGAAGATCAGGATGATTTTATCTTCATGCAAGACGCCGCTCCACCACACTTTCACTAAGAGGTGCGGCAGTATCTGAACGGCACAATTCCAGGACAATGCATTCGAAGAAGTGGGGAAAATGCTCTTAGTTCATCTTAAGTGGCCTCCCACATCACCAGATCTGATGCCATGTGATTTTTATCTATGGAGGTTGAACCACCTAAACCTACTACTACTTCAAGATAATCGAAATCAAATTGTTACAGCAGTAAACTCAATAGGGAGTTTTTGCACCCTCAAACGTTATGTACTATCGATCTTCTGCTTATGCGCAGTGCAAGTTTTGCATCACTTTAGTGCATCTGCAAAAACTCTATAATAACCAGTGGCCAGTTAATTTGTGGCAAAAAATGGAATATCGATTCTAGATTTGTCGCACAACAAATGCTGCTAATGTTGCATGTAGAAAATAAAACTTTAGATTTTTCCTCTATTCAATATTGTTATCATATGCGACTCTATCTATTGTCGTTCATTGGTGGTGGATATTTGAAATCTGCTCCTTCTTTTTGAATCATTCTGTATATTACTGATGTAACGAGGGAGTACTTTGTATTTTCATTGGTCATTATTCATTCTAATACTAATATAGTAATACAGAAATAGAAACATTCCTTTGAGTACCTATCCATTAAAATACACAATTAGACCCCGGCATATAATTACTACCATAAACTGGTCTGACTGTGCACCCGTGAGATGACTTTGCACCTACATGACAAAAAAGTTTTAGGCGAAAGAAAAGAATAATAGATTTTCGTAGGGAGAAATATTCGAATGCTCTGGCAACATTAAGTTGTTATCAACATCAACACGTGCTCTTTACAACCTTTTCTGAATATAGGAGATGGTTATTTCTTGACCAGTAGAATCACGTCGCAAACATCCCTTGGATAAAGTTGTCGATTTCACCTTAAAAGAGACACTTGATCCGGTATTTTTTATGTTCTTTTCATTTAATACTTGTCCTAGTTTAAAATGCCTATTCATGTTTTGTTCAAAATTTAATGCCTAAAGCCACAGTAGCAAAATTAATTAAAAGTAACCTAGTAATTCATGAATCAGGGATGACTTTGCACTATCAAAATTCAGGTTCAAAATTATCTGGTAGAGTAAAACTGAACTTTTCAGTGTTTATATCGAAATATTTTATTCCTATTTTGCATTGTGAGGTAATATTTGTCGTTATTTTTCATTTTCGACAAAAAAATGCCTGAGGTAAAAAATGGAAGCCAGGTAGCAAAAGTTTCAGGGATTACTCCAATGAAACCCTAGAAGACTGCCTTTCAAGACATCAAAGTGGGTAATATCAACCAGTGCAATGCAATGTAGAAGTATAAAATATCTCGCAGAACAATTGCGAGTTGAAAGATCAACATTTCAAAAAACCAGGCGGTCTAGCAATTTTCAACAAAGAATTTTAGTTGGTGAGACATTTTTTCATTTTATTTGTAATTTCATGGTAACAAACTGTAACAAATGTTTCTCTTAGGTACATCGTCAGAAAACTGTTAAAACTAATTAAAGTAATTCACTTATTGCTTGTTTACATTCAAAAACTCTTTTCCAATGTAAAAACACCTTTTTATAAGACATTTTACTTTTTTGACTAGGATGAGGTGCAAAAGTTATTAAACAATATGTAAATGATAATATTGTGCTTTGAATTTGCACCATCATCAGTTTTAAGAGCATTTTAAATGAGAAAATAATGACAGTGCAATGTCAGGTTATTTTGGTTGACTTTGCATCAAAAGCAAAAAAATATTTAAAAAATATTAGAATTTTTACAAACATATTCTATCTAAAAGTGGAATTGATGTATACAGAATATCAAAATTTAGCCTTTAAGGTTTGAAATTTTTTTCCTAATTGATAGAAAGACTACAGACAAAAAACAGGTTAATATCAAAAAGATTAGTGCAAAGTCAGGTTTACGGTAAGTCTAATTAAGTAAGCTATTTCTATACTTACTTAATGTTTGGCTATCAATGGTGGATATAATTTAATAAGGATACTAATTGTAATAATAATAATAATAATAATATCCACCTGTTCCTTTATTTAGCCAGAATACATTTTTAGTGTCTTTTTTTCTTAAATTCCCTACATTGTGATCCAAACAACAAATTAAGAATTTTACTTTTCAACAAAATGCACATTACTCCTAGGAACGCATATATAAGAAATTGATACATAATTTGACTTCATATTTAATTAAAAATATTGATGAAAATTGTTACCTACAATGAATCAGAAAGGAGAACCCATGAAGTTGTTACAACCTTATGTTTGGGTCAATCCATTTTAAGTGGTCCAGAATTTAATAAATTGGTCGCTCGACCATCTCGAAAAAAATTCATATTTTGTACATAAATTTCCTTATGTTTTGGCTGTTCAAAACCATCTTCAACTTTTTTTTATTGTACCTGGTTTACAAATGGCGGCCATTTTTGTTTCGAGCCGTGCGCCATTTTTCGCGTTCGCAGACATTTACTCTATCCTAAATTTCTCAGCTCCCGATTGTTCTAGCATTCTAAAATAAAAAGCATTCGATTCAGCATACTTTGGCCTGCAAATCGAAATATTATTTACCTATTTTCTATGTTTTTATTTGGAAAATATTTGCAACCAAATCTGTGGAACGCGAATGAACGAAATTCGATTTTCAGAGAGTAATTTTTCAAAGAAGGAATACAATCTAAGCCTTAATTTTTTCTGTGCTTTTACACACAACAGTATAGTTACTTTTTGTAAAATATCATTGGTATATAACGTACCCCTTGAAAATTACATCCTCTTGAAAATTGGAATTTTGGATTTTTTCTCAATTTTGAACTGTAATATCTCTGTTAGGGGACCAGATAAAAATCGAAAATTGCACAAATGCTAGACCGTTATCATACCAAACGTCAGTAAAAATTACAACTTTTAGATTTAACTCGAAGTATTTTTTAAAAATTTGAAAACTTACGAAAAAAAAGACTTCATGTCCCCATTGAGGATACTTTGTGCCAAGTAGTAATCACATTATTTTGAAGCTATTTTCAACTAAAATCTACTTTGATTTAAAATAATTAATTATTCTTAATAATTAGTATACATAGAAGTGGTCTAATATATAATTTGCAATATTACGTATACTTTACTCTAAAACAAACTTACAATTTGACATCTACGTCCGTAATTGAAAAATGGTTATCTTGATTTTGAAATCTGAACCGCTTAAAACAAAAAGTATTTATAAAATACAACAAATAAATAAATTCAGCGTTTTGTTTATGTTTTTTGCGTTTAAATTTGCCATTCTCTTTACTATTTCTGAAGGTTTCTGCAGAGATACTGTCGCACAGTACTCCTTAGAAGCAATGATTGCAACTGAATTTTAGAATAACATGATGGACACAATCATTTCCCTGGTATAAGATTGTCCGAAAAAGTTTTTTTTCTTGTTAGTAGTGCAAACGTTGTGCGAGTCAAAGTTATTTCTCTCAAAGCTTTTGATAAAAGACTTTTTATGATTTTTGTAAGGATTTAAAAAAGATTGGCCAAAGAGATCAAATTTTATCTCTTGATACTTACAGAGAGATGTGATATCACAATTATTCCTTAATGAAAACAACATTCTCCTCTACATCAAAGTCTTCAATTGACGTAATGTCCTTAGAAAAATATCATAAAGGTTTATGACTAACTTCATTAGTAATATCACCTATACAGCAATCACACTCCATTTTCATAAACGGTCCCATAATTGTGCACAAAGGCACATATTAACACGCCACAAACTCATAGAAAACAATTCAAAAGCCTGTGTGATCTAGAAAGTGCGTAAAATCCTCGGCCCATCGCGTTGGTTCTGTCAGATACACGAATTCTAAGAAATAATCACAGGTGCAGAGTCAAGTTTGGCAGTAGCTTCAACTCTGCTTTCCTAAACTGCACAGGTTTAATATCCGCAGATTCTCTTGCATTTTCTGTTAATTCAGTCACGTTATTTTCACTAAGAAATACGGTGCGACCGTACTGTATTTCTGCAGAAATCTTCAGAAATAGTAAAGAGAATGGCAAATTTAAACGCAAAAACATAAACAAAACGCTGAATTTATTTATTTGTTGTATTTTATAAATACTTTTTGTTTTAAGCGGTTCAGATTTCAAAATCAAGATAACCATTTTTCAATTACGGACGTAGATGTCAAATTGTAAGTTTGTTTTAGAGTAAAGTATACGTAATATTGCAAATTGTATATTAGGCCACTTTTATGTATATTAATTATTAAGTATAATTAATTATTTTAAATCAATGTAGATTTTAGTTGAAAATAGCTTCAAAATAATGTGATTACTACTAGGCACAAAGTATCCTCAATGGGGAAATGAAGTCTTTTTTTTTCGTAAGTTTTCAAATTTTTAAAAAATACTTCGAGTTAAATCTAAAAGTTGTAATTTTTACTGACGTTTGGTATGATAACGGTCTAGCATGTGTGCAGTTTTCAGATTTTTATCTGGTCCCCCAACAACGATATTACAGTTCAAAATTGAGAAAAAATCCAAAATTCCAATTTTCAAGAGGATGTAATTTTCAAGGGGTACGTTATATACCAATGATATTTTACAAAAAGTAACTATACTGTTGTGTGTAAAAGCACAGAAAAAATCAAAGCTTAGATTGTATTCCTTCTTTGAAAAATTACTCTCTGAAAATCGAATTTCGTTCATTCACGTTCCACAGATTTGGTTGCAAATATTTTCCAAATAAAAACATAGAAAATAGGTAAATAATATTTCGATTTGCAGGCCAAAGTATGCTGAATCGAATGCTTTTTATTTTAGAATGCTAGAACAATCGGGAGCTGAGAAATTTAGGATAGAGTAAATGTCTGCGAACGCGAAAAATGGCGCACGGCTCGAAACAAAAATGGCCGCCATTTGTAAACCAGGTACAATAAAAAAAAGTTGAAGATGGTTTTGAACAGCCAAAACATAAGGAAATTTATGTACAAAATATGAATTTTTTTCGAGATGGTCGAGCGACCAGTGCTGGACCACTTAAAATGGATTGACCCGTTTGATAAATGAAAGTACTCATAAACATTTCCAATTTTTATGTTAAACTAAAAACAGAATGAACACTTTGTAGTAAATTTGTCAACGAAGTTCATGTTATGCTTTTAATCTTCATTTTCACTAAAAATTATTTCTTACTACAAAAGAACTAGCAGTATCTTATAATGGAATTTTAATTCTTTGTTTATGAACTAAATACTTTGAAATATAAATCATTGTTTTGCATGTAGTGCCTGATACATAGAAAAATATTACTGAATTATATAGGTTCAAGAAAATGTTTTTCTCTCCAGTACCAAACTTTTCTGTGCAGGCTCTCATGAAGTAAGTGTACAGATCTGTAGTGTAAAAATATTGGTTATTCTAGATCATGAAATATTGGAGATAAATAAAGTACAATTACACAAGTTTCCTTATTGTAAAGTTGTATAAACTGCCAATCTTAAAATACAATAATGGTTATAATACATAGTGGTCAAAGATTTCTGAATTAATTTAACTTTTTTTTTCTCTTTTGAAGTTGTTATGATGTTCTTTTCCCTCTTTGTGTATATTTCATTCATTAATGTGCACTCTTAATTATGACTCCTTGTAGAATGTTCATATGTTTCTCTATATACATATACAATTTTACAATTACGTGTATGTGAGCTTGTGTATTTATCTGCATATATTTCTGTATTTTCTGTACTGCACTTTGAATTGGACATGAATGAATGTGCATGATGAAGACTTCTCAAGCATTGTGTGTGTATTGGTTTAAAATATCTATTATGATTTGTTGTGAGCTTCCGTGGCCAAAGTTAATTAAATAAATAAGTTCCTTGTGAGTAACATGTCTTCAAATTGATGCTTCAACTACCAATTGGAAACACAGAAGGATATAACTTGGTAATTGATGCAGTAGTTTGATCAAAATGCAACTCACATTGAATAATGCAGCTTCTCTATATGGTGTTTTAATGGATATACTTGCAGCAAGGAGAAGTCAGTTCTGTTAGAGATTTATCTTGAAAATTATTCTAAATTCAGTTATCGATAATCCCATATTGTTGGAAATTTATTATGTAGATAGCTAACACGTGATACAAGGATTTTAATAAATAGGATTCCCAACTGTTCTTCAAGGCTGTATTAGATTAATTTTATTTGTTGTAAATATAAAAGTAAACTTTCGATCAACAGATGATTCTCAATTTGTGTCATAAGTCTATAATTATTTATACATGCTTATATTGTTCTTTCTAAACTTTCTGCCACATTAAACAAACAGCTGCAAATAAGGAATACTATCAGAAATATATTGTGTTCATACTATCAATTTCAGCGAGAAAAGTATTTATTGAATTCTGTTTGATAAACAGATACCATAAAATGTAATGCTGTGATATACATAGATATATTTTCCTTCAACATTGTATGATCCTGTAGTTAAATTTATTGGACATGATTCCGAAGCAGGTTTCCGTATTATTCCTTCATGTTTCTGTTTGTTGACTTGTTTCCCTTCTCAACTTCGTCAGTCTTGGCTGTGTGGTGTTAGAGATGGGAAATCCTCATCTGATCTTTTCAGCTTCCGGTGCATCTAGTGGGAAGCCTGTGCTCCCAGCTGTGCCCCAGCCTCGAGTGACCCTCGGCCACGAGTGACTGCCCGCCCCCAACCCACAAGTATGTTGCAACATAGCCTGTTCAAAGGGACAAATTGGCTTGTTTGCCTGCTTGCTTGCCTGCCCGCTTCTTACTTTGCCAAATTGAACCCTTATTTTTTTCATAGGTTTCTTTCTCATTTTACGTAACATAGTATAGCAAACATGAATGCATAAATCTGTCTTCGGAATAAATGTTGGCAAATGTCCTGTGTTTTATCTTTTTACTCAATAATCTAATCCTATTTCCTCAAGTATTCAAAAGTGCACGTTCCTTCAAGCATTGCTGAACTGCCACTTTCTTTTTTAAGATGTTCACATATGGTTCATATAATTTTTTCTGATCTGCGTGTATAGTAGAGCATTATGAACTTGCACACTTGTCCCTTGTCTTTTCTTTAATTACTTTAATTGATTTACCTCACTGAAGTTTTCTGTCATGTTATTTACATCTACAGAAGCATAACTGTGTGCGATCAATGTGAACTGCTACTGCCCAACTTTTTATGCATAGATTTGTATTAGTCTTGCTCAGATATATTCTTTATCACCATTCATCAATGTTCTACAGTTAGGCTAGTTTAAATACTATAATGTGGTTTAAAAAAATCATTTTTATAGTAATTTCTAGATATGAGATTTATAATTCATTTTTGAAACTATCACTCCTGCAATTATTACATATATTATTTTAACTGAGATATAACACAATATTTCAACTCCTACTTTGCCTTACATTTATGAAGTAATATATTTTAATGTTTTATTTATAAAAACTTCAAATTAATTAGTAATGTCCTCCATTTGAAATAATATTTTGTATTATGAATTATTGAATATTTTTCTCAAAAAGTAGAATTTATTGTATGAAATCAAAGATATTTATGTTAACTTATTTATAGTCATGACTCACAAATGAAAACATTGAGTGTTCACAAATATCATAGTTGGTTCTATTAAAGTATTGTGTTCAAAGAAAAAGAAACTCTCAAATATCAATGATAGCTTTACATTTGCAAAGAAACCAAATTTTGTGTACTTCAATCAAATACTATAGTATCATTCACTAAATGGAAATTATCACACATTGCTTTTTCATAGATATATCTCTGGAATGATAAGTGTCGGTAGCATGTTGCAACCCTGTTTTTAATATTAGAACATGTGGCACCTGTTTTGAAACTGAAAAATCTGTTGCAATCTATTATATTTATGTCCTTCACCTGGTATTCAAGTATGTATCTAAACTGCATTGCAAGGTTTTTATCTAGGGCATCATTCTCTGTACCATGTTAAAGATTGCTCCTACTGAAATATTTTTCATTTTGACATTGCATTCATTTTTATAATTTTTGTATTCATTGCCATTTTCTATCTTCTAAATAGATAATTATTTCTTCTAAATAATTTTTGGAAAGAAACTGAAGCATTAACACCATTTCTTCAGACCAGAAATGTATGCTAAGTTTTTGCCCTTTCAAAGTGCCCATAGGCTTATTCCAAAGCGAGGAGATAAAGTTGAGAAGGATTAGGAAAAGATGGTATTTCTTTGAGGGCGGGATTTTCTCCTGCCTCTCAAGTAACTAAGCCCTCTCCAATAATCTTAGAAAATAGTGTAGTCATTCAAAAATATCTTTCATTCTAGATTATTTGGCATTTTAAGTCCATTTTGAAGAAATCATCAGCAAAACGTGCAAAGTTTCTTACCATTTCTTTTTATTTAACTTTTTCTGGCGCCAACGACTCTTGTGCATGAAAATCTGAGATTGTGTTTACATTTCAATGTACTGTCAAAAAAGAACACTGATTTCGCTCTGTCTCTGTATCTCGTCTCTGTGTAGTATATCTCCGTATTTCTACTTCTTCTTTGTCTGTCTCTCATAGGTGCCAATTATTTGTTATTTTGTTGTTTTGATCAAGTCCATTTCTTTGTTTGTCCATTGACTGTGCCTCTCAGCCGAAACTTTTGAAGAGTGGAAGTATGTTAGTAAGTTTGTGAATCCCATTTATATTTTAAAACAGCGTTGTATACGAAGGTAGAAATGTATTTATAGAAATCCTATTTATAAATATGCCTATTCGAAATGTGGTTTAAGAATGGAAAATTGAGCTGTGTGAAGCTCGAACAGCCATATCAGTACATCATGTAAAATGCCGACGTTGTTAACCGAATTGGTTAACTACTCTCCGTGAAGTCACGAAAGTTAATAAACTCGAGACGTCACGGATTCCTGGACGGGTGGTCGTTTGGGAATTCTGGTTATTAATGGCGCCGAGCCTTTGGCCGAAGTGATAAAAGGCACTGATTGACTACGACGTGATGAGACTTGACAAAAACTTATGGGAGAGTTACTCCAGATAGGCCCAATGCCCAAGAAGGTCTAAGAGACCTGTTGCGAAGATGCAACACATTTTTCAAAAAATAATAATTTATTTCTAATTAATTATTATTAGCAATTAATTAGATATAAATTATTGGACAGGTTCCGTCAAGCTACGGATCGAATTTAACTGATGTGAGTACTGACGTCGCGTTGAGCCAGCTCTCATCAGTTTTCTCAACAAAAAAACGTGTGAATAGATTCGAAATTGTGGCCATTAATTAGTAATAAATTATTCAGCATATAAATTAATCAGCAATTTTTATTCGGATTTCCTGGCATGGCTGTTCCAGCTTAACACAGCGGGAAAATTGCCCCACTATAATAATTTGATATAAGAATTCACTTATTTCAAAATAATTCTGAATAATTTCAAATATATAAAAGAATTATCTATTACTTAAATTAGAAAACGTAGATGTATCATAATTTTGAATGCATTTCGCTGTGGTTCACTTACGTGCTTATTCTCACGCGGACATCCATTCGAGCATTCAGCACATCTAAAGAATTTTATAAATACATGGATATGGTATACTCAGGAATGAACTCTGCCGAAAACACTAATCTCGTTTTAAAGAGATCTTTAAAGAGAGAGAATTGGTGAATTCTAATTTTACCATTTCTAGTTGCAAAAACCTTTTAGGTGACTTTGAAATTACCCGAGTCTTGTTATAAATGTGTTATTTTCTTAACTAGCTCAAATAACCTGGCGTTGTCTGGTGATTAATGTACCATAATTTCGTAGAACGGAATAGCAGATAATTCCATGGAATGGATGGTGTAAAATGGAAGGAATTTATCTAAATTCCCATTCCGCCCTGCTCCGTCCCACCTCGCCCTGCCCTGCTTCCCTCCTCCCCGTCTGTTCCGCGCCGCCCTGCCCTCCCCGCCGCCTCCTCTACGCTTCTCTACCCAGCCCACCCGCCCGTTCTCTTCGTTCTGCCCTGCTCTGCCTGTCTCCGTTCCTTCCCCTGCCCCGACCATAACCTGCCCATCCGTCTCACCAGCACCGACATGCCGCAACCCGTCATACTTTAATACATTGCGGGTTGCCAAACCCTTACTTTAACCTTTTGAGGATTTATTTAAAAAATATTTATGACGTGTTACATAAATTGCAATAGGAATTTTAGATTCCAAATTCCACTCATATTCAGCTGTTTGGGCGCTGCGTTATGTCAGTTTCTTTGTATATTTATGTCCGACTCCCAGTTAACCGTGGCAGTCATCACAAAAAGAAACAAACATAAATCATTGAAGAAACGGAAGTCTGAAATGTAAAAATTAGCTGCTGCAGTAGTTGCGCGGTGGCGTGTGAGCCGAGCGATGCCATTACTGATTCTAGGATTATTGGGATTCGCGCAAGCACAGTTAGTGGTTTTGTATTGCCACTCAATATTGGACGCCTTTCTCCGTGACTGCTGTGAATGTGTTCACTGACTCATCTAATGTTCTGGACATAGTATATAATCGCTACTATAACACACTAACGGTGAGACATCGCCACATGCTTTCTCGCGTTATTTGTAACTGTTACGTAATATATTACTAGTAGAACCCGTGCGAATATTTCGCACATTTGAACTTGATTTGCTTTGTTATCGCAATATCGCGGCCATCGATGAGTAACTTCACTTAGGGATCGTCTCACTGATCTAATTCATATTTCTCCAAGTGTTTCCAACCCGCAAAACATAATTGCGCGGGCTGGGATTTGAACTTAAGGGCTTCGGTTTGCGCGTTCAACTCTCTTATCCATTATATTACCGCAGTATTTAGACACTTCAGTGACTTCGGCCTATAAAACCTGTTGATCTTTTGCTATTCTCAGAAGTTTTAATGAAAGTAAGACCTGTATCACACGTAGAATGATACTTTGCACAATTTGAGGAAATAATTTAGAGAAATAATTCGGAACCATTTATGAGAAAATATTCAAAATGCTCAATGGCCTTCTTGTAAAGTACGTTAAATAAATTAAATGTTCCGTTTGAAATTTGTAGGATTAAGAGTGCGACCAGAAATGGGAATATTCAGTTTTGAGATAATTAGACGGTTAGAAAGCGCTTTGGATACTAGAGGTGTAAATGGGCGGATAGTCAGACGGTCGGACGGACAAACAGACGAGAAACGTACGAGAAAGTAATCTAGTGGTGCCACAAGAGCACATATTTCTTGGATTACATAAGGCAACAAAAAAACCCTTTTTGTGCCTACAAGTTTAGAACTGATTATAGGTATTTCAGGGCCGCTGATTCCAAAAATGCTAACTGCGTGGCTGCATCAGCTCTAGTTTTGAAGATACAGTGAAAAGAACAATTTTCGTTACTTTCGGAATCACACTTCATTTTGAATTAGTATGTATACTCTATTTCATTATAAATCGACAAATTTGAATTTGCCGCGACTTTTTAGTAATATGCACTGTTTCTTTCACATATTGTTTTAGTACTCAAGTCATGTATTTATAAATAATACTTCGCGTTCCTTAATCACAATAATTTACCCAATGTCTCAAAATCTGCCGTAAATTTTGTAATTTTGCAAATGCTCTCCAGCCTGTTATTCTATCAAAACAGCAATGAGCTACACTAAGTAGCGTTTCGTTTTGGAATTTATTACTCCTGAAGTGAATACGGTGAGAGCATCTAAAGAACGCTAATTTCAATCTACAGTGTTCTCGCAGATATGTACGAAGTAATCTATAATTCGATTATTTATTAGTTCTATGTACGTGTATATATATATAGCTTTCTCAATAAATCAGTGTTTAGATAGTCCAGATGTCTTTTGCTACACGTGGATAGTACTCTTTGAAGGAAAATAGAAAATCTATTTCCGAGTTCATAAACTGGGTGTATTCGAGTTATTTTGGTGTCACGGTCGGAGATGAAGATGTGGGCTCATCATAATGTATGCAAGATATGTACGGAGCATTGCGTCAGTGGAAAAATGGTACAAGAACACTAAAGTTAGGCGCACCGATGGTTTGGAGGAAGCCTAAAAAGCATATTAATGATTGTTATTTTTGTCTTGCCAACATCAATGGTATTATAGAAACAATCGTAGTAAATGGACTTATCCTGACGTAGACTCAGCTAGGAGTCCGGTTTCACACTCAGATGACGTATCTGTCCCATCACCTAGAAGACTTCATTGAAGACAAATCTTCAATGTCTTCAGGTTATGAAAATGGAAATAGTTATTGTGATGTTTTAAGTACTTCATCAAGACCTGAATGTTTCAACCAAAGATAATTAATTGGCCTCGTCAGCAAACTTGATCTCTCCAAAACTGCCTCTGAATTGCTCGCCTCTCGATTAAAAGAAAAGAATTTGCTTGTACTTGGCAAAAGGGTCAGGTACTTTTTTCGTCAGGGGAATAAGGATTTGCTGCCATTCTTTACAAAAGAAGAAACCCTAGTGTTCTGCAACGATGTGGAAGATATTTTTTAAAAGTTGGGTTTCCAGAATATAAGTCAGATGAATGACGACTCTGGCAGCTCAAGGAGAATATTGAAGGTGTACACTTACAAAACGGCAAAAATACGGCTCTGTTTCAAATGGTCACTCATTCTACATGAAAGAAGCGTACGAGTCAATTTCTTTAATTTAAAAAAGATTAAGTATTATAAACATCAGTGGGTAATTTGTTTTGATCTGAAGATGGTGCATTTTCTTATCGGTATCTGTGAGAAAGCAGAGCCAAAAATAAGCATTGACTGAGAAAAACATGGTCTCTGAGGAAAGATATAGTTGTAGGAGAAAACAAGTAAGCTTTCGGCACTAATTGCGTCTCTTACAGACGACGCCTTTGTAATCTAGGATTCAGAAAAGTTGTACGCGATCAGACGAAAGTATTTTGTTACATTTGCATTTTTTTCACGTTTTTTCAAATGTCATTCTCCATATTGAATCCGCCATTTTGAATTTTTTATTTTTGATATCATAGTTGTATTTAAGTCGAAAATCCCCATATCATCCCCAATTTAGCCATTAGTTTGGATTTTCCAAGAGATAATGAATTTTAACCACGTTTTGGGCATTTCATCCCACTGTGCGACGCTTTAAAAGAACGTTAAACATTTGCCTCTGCAATTTTCAAAAATTCGGAGATTTTCTTTTATAATCAAGGACTAGTTTTTAAAGAACATTAAGGAAAAATCTCTTTCATCAAGATTGTTCTTTCACAATGTTAATTATTTAGTTAAGAAGGGCAGTTTTCGAAAATACATCGAGTTCATCCAAAGCAGATCATGTGCAATTTTTAAATTTAGTTTTGTTCTAATTCTGAAAAAATTCCGAGCGGTTTTTGAGAATTTTCTGTAATTTACATTAACTTAAAGCTGAAATAACGTGGAAACTACGGGTTTTTTCTTGAAGCCGTTTTTGAGATCATAATTGTTTACTCATATTTTTGAAAACTTATGCGTAACATTATTTTAAGACCTATCTTTGAAAAACAGATTTTATTAAGAAAATATCTTTATCTTCTATATTGTAGTTGAGGGGACGCTGAAAAATTATTTTAAAAAATCCCTATATTTCATGCAAAATTACACGAAAACTGCTCACATTTTCGAAAAATTGTTCTTGACCTTATTTGAAGATGTCTTTAAACAACAGATTTCATTCAGGAAAAAATCTTTGTTTATTTTTGTAGTTGTAGGAAGAAGCAGAAAAAAATTTTCTTTCACAAGGACAAAACTTAATTAGAAATTCGGAGCCATTTTGAGAAAATTTTGAAAATACTTTTAAAGCTTCATGTAATGCACTCTCAAAATAAAAGTAACCATTTCAAATTCGCGGGGTCTTGGATTAGTTCAGATCTATCGGGTAATATCAGTTTTGGAGAAAATTGTCTGAGCAGTTCAGGCGCTTTCGTTGACAGACCTTCGGCAGAACGGACTGATGTTTTGCTGTCAATTGATTTTTTCGGCAAGAGGACTCACAGAACGTGTATTGTGCCTACACACAGTGTTAAAGAAAGTAATAGACTACGTATAGAAACAAAATTTATCCACTTTCTCGACACCTTAGCCCCACAATAAGATTTTTTCTGTCGAACAATGTCCGACTTCTACCATAACATTACAATACATTCTGTTTACTACGTAAGTAAGTTGTAATGCGAGAAAGTAAAATTCCACACGACTCTTTATTGAGAACTCTGAATTTACCCTAGTTGTTTCGTGTTCGATGAAGATTCAGTCCCAGTTACGCATTCTGATAACCGCAAGTCTGCTCTATGTATAGCCGGATCACGTATAATGAATAATTATGAGTCTCAATGCCTGCGGGAACTTCTAATATATAGAGCTAAGTACGGTAATAAGGTAACAGAAGTGAGTCCCTGCGGTGGGCCAGAATGTGAAATGCTAACCACTCTCCAGGTTCATTTGAGACGTGTCAAATCACACTAATCCTCAGTATGAGTAGTCTATGGTGAGTGGCAATATAGTCCAATCAGGCTGGCAGTGCGGTTGTGAATGACGGGAAGGCGGTCTGAAGAAAGCCTGGCATACAACACTGGCTAATGTACACGGCTTTGTCGATGTACTTGTCTGCTGAGAGAGGTCTGGGGGAACAGTGTGCTTTGAGGTCCCCTGCTAGTGTTGATTTGCTGATAAAAAGTTTACTAAGAGGATGAGTAAATTGCTTATTACATCTGATACAGAGGTCTTGTGCGTTAAATGTGCTGATTAGTCATTTTTTAAGTCTAAAGTTGTTCTAAATCGGGGCATCAAACAGAAAACAAAACCGTTTCAATAGTGAAACCGAAGCCTTTATTTTTCATTTTTGTCCCTCTGTAATTATGTTTCTGCCTGTCTTGCAGGAACCGTTGCCATTCTTGGGACAGTTATCCTTATTGCCTCTTTTTTGGTAGGAACATAATATAGAAGGTGAATCATTAGTACATTCGTTCTGACTTCATGTTAGAAATTATTGGTCTCTTTGTCTTCAGACCAGTAACTCATGAAATGCGTCCAAGTGTCCTGTACTTTTCAGACATTTTATGTTTATATTCTTTCTTATTAGATCGCTCAATTTATCCAGACGCTGATCCTTGAGTATTCTTCCTCAGTACCTGATCTGAAAGTAAATAAAATAATACACAAACATGTTAGAGGGAAACCACCTTTGAAATGTATACAAGAAAGTCAATTGGCATTTACATTTTTTTCAATAACTTGTTTTCTATTCAAGCATTGTGAACCACATTTTGAATTAGGTTTTTTCATTAAAGTAATTGAGTTATTCAAGTTAAATAAATACAAGATAATAATATATAAATTCAAGGTATAGCAAAAGAGAGTTTATTAGTTCACGTATTTTTACCGGAAGATATTTGTTAACGCAATTTAAGTGAGTATCCCAAACATGAGGCTCCAAAATTAGGAACTTATCTATGGTCAGATCGAGATTTTAAACTTCAAAGCAGAAACATACAATAGTGTTGTTAAGTAGTACAGCAGAGATATTTAGATCCTGAATTATTTTGTGAAACCGAATGGAGGAAACTTGAATTGATTGAGATATTTTAATGGGTTTTGCTTAACGCCGTTCCTCACTATCCATTCATGCAAGGATGTCAGGCCGTGATTTGTTTCGCTCACTAAAACAGCAAATCACCATGCACTTTAAAAGGTATCCCGCAAACGTAAATTTGTAGCTCATCCGCGCATATATCATTATTGCACTTGATAACTCGGAGGGGATATCAACATCAGAAAAAAAGCAGATTGAGCAGAATGTCCTTGATACTCCTCGTAAAACTGACCTAGATGCTGAGATAGTATTTGCAACAACTTGATGTCTATCATTGAAATAGAGATCCACTATAACGTAGAATAAAGTGGTGTAACACGTATACATCAGCCCATGCTTTCTCGCATTATTTCTAACTTTTGCAATTTTCGAACATTTAGAAAGTTCAACGAAAATCAGACGAGCGCTATATTTTTAAGCGTCCTTTGCTATATCCGTGGGGGGGAAAGAAAAATGGAATTGTTTTTGAATTTTTTTATAAAATTCAATACTTTCAAGCAGAAAGTATGTGAAAATTACTAGTTTGTCAAAAATTGTACATGACCATATTTAAAGATCTCATTTTTAGAACAGATTTCATTTAAAATAAAATCTCTATCTTCAGTGTTATACTTTTGTAGCATTAGTTTTTTCCAATGTCCGAAAATACATAGAGCCGAAAATAGGACTAGCAGCATTTTTTTACATTCCTTTGGTACATACGAGGAGGAGATTTAAAGAAAAAAAATGGAGCCGTTTTTGAGAGAATTTTATTTTTTAAATTGCATTAATTTCAAGTATAAATTACGCGAAAACTTCTCGATTTTTCAAAAATCTCTATCTGGAATATTATTCTTTTGCGATGTTAATCTTTTGCAAGTTTCGAAAATACAAAGAGGTCACCGAAATGTGACCAGCACAAGTTTTTTTACCGTCTTTTGATATATACGAGGAGAAAATTTAAAGAAAAAATTTGGAGCCTTTTTTGGGAAAATAAATGTTTAAAAAGTGCCCATTATTCCGCAATATTACGTGAAAACTACTCATATTTTCAAAAATATATAACCTAATTTTAAGATCTGTTTTGTAGCAACAGACGGGCGGACGGACGGACAGACAGACAGTTTTTCATTAAGGAAGAAAATCTCTATATTAAATATTGTAGTAGTAAGAAGCTAAAACATTTTGAACTCTTGCAATTTTCGAAAAATCAATTCCAGCAAAACTGGATTCCAACGAAAATGTGTCCTACGCCAGTCTTTCAAGCGTTCATTATGCTCTCCGAGAACAAAGTTTCATTTTAAAAAATGGTGCCAGTTTTGAGAAAAATGGTGTTGAGGTTTTTGTAAAGTACCAAACCTCCACTACAAATATTCGTTTCAAACTCGCAGGGCCTTGAGTTCGTGTAAATCGATCAGGTACTATCAGTTTTGGAGAAAATCGTCTGAATGGTTTAGTCATAGACAAAAGAACACACTTTTTGCCGTCAGTCGTTTTTTCGGTACCAAGGACCACAAAACGTGGGTTATGACTGCACAATTTTCTATATGCTATATTAAATAACATACACTTCCCACTTAAAGTCGTGGTAACTAAGTAATTCCTAGGTATTTTAGGATCCCCTGGATTCCCTAGACTTCCCCACAGGATCAAGACGTTTCTTTTCTGCATTTACTGCCAGCAATGCTAAATTGCTCCATTATAGTTTACAAATTGTGTGTAGAGCTTAATAGAGCTTCTGAGAGCAATTAACGAGATAGTCAGTAGATCGCCTCGAGACGTGATCCCCAACGACTTGAGGGCACTGACTGTGGATCTTGGCATAGCCCCTGAGGTGCCAACCACCACTGGCAGGATTTTGGCGTTGGGCACTCCATGAAGTTGGACTGCCAGGGGAATGACTGGTTGGTATTTTACCACCTTTTCCACTGCTGCTTTTAGAAGGCTAGACCCATTCCTCGTGGCGGACAGTCACATCGACCACGTGGACCCCTTCCCAGCGTTTTATTACTAGGTCAGATTTGAAACTAACCTCTTCGGCAAAGTGAAAATGGCTTCCGTGAACACCACAGTGTCCGATTTCCGGAGCATCTCCCCCTCTATGAAATTTTTGATCTCGTCATGGCGCTTTATTCTTGCTGGCTTCGTAAAAATACACTGACCGAGGATGTGATTCATAGTTTCTACCGCTGTATTGCACGTCCTGCAGTGTACATCTTCGCTGGGCTTTCCTCTACTAAGAGTAGTTCTATTGGCAGCGGTATTTGATCTCAATTGGAGTGCAGTTATAAAAATACCAGGTCTCAGAAGATTATAATCTTTCAAAAAGGCATTTCCAATCGGATCGTTTATATGCGCCTTAACAGCTCTTCCTTGGGATCTCAGCTTCTCCCAAGCGGCTACCTCGTCATCGGCGCATTTCTTCTTATAAGCCATTAAATCTTGTTCAGTATAAGACCAGTTGAGTCTCAGTGTTCTGGCGGTTTTTAATGTTCGTTGGTAGAAACTCGGACATGAGCTCAGCCATCTGCAAATAGGATCAGAAGATTTTTCAAATCGTAGTCCTAGGTTCAGCGCTACCCTAGGAACGTGTTGGGCGAGCCGCAGCAATCTCAGTCCTCCATCTCTCTTAGTCAGGTAGAATAAGCCATCTGCAGTACTCATATGCGGATGTAAGAACTGTTTGACTGCCACTCTGATTTGACCGTCCGCTTCCCTGAGCATCGACATAGATGGCATCGATAATACCAATTGGTAAAGGTAATGTGGTATTATATACGTATGAAGTAATGCCAACTTCTGAGTGGGCTTTAAATGCGCCTTCTGAAGCCTCGTCACTGCGTCCATCAAATTCGATATGGATGCTTTACATGGAAAGCCGTTCCAGATAGAATAGTTCACTCCCAGGTATGTTAGAGTATGATATGCATTACAACCGAGTATGCATTACTGACCAGAGGAATTCTCTCCCCTAACCTTTCCAGACAGGGGTCCTCAATGAACCAGGATCTTTGAAAGGTTGTAATTTGAAATGAACACTTCGAGACAGACAATGTCATTCCGAGGGACCCAAAATATTCTACCACAATATCAACCAATTCTTGAGCTCCTGGGGCATCTTTTGCTAACAGGACCAGATCGTCAGCAAATGCTAACACGGACACACTCCTTTCCAATAGCTTCCTGACATATTTTCTAATTTCTGAAGAAGACACTCCATAATGAGATTAAAAAGGAGTAGTGACAAGGGATCCTCCTGTTTAACTTCTCTACGAATTGGCACCTCAATTCCTTTGGAGGGGTGCTGAATGATGGTGGAAACGTCGGCGTAAGAGTCCATTACCAAATTGGTAAAGGCGTCAGGGATTCCTTCCCTGGTCAGAGCCCACCGAATCGCTGCACGAGGAACAGTGTCAAAAGCTTTGGATATATCTAGCGCAACGCCGACACCACCCTCACCTTTTTTCATGTCACAGACTGCTTCCTGAAGAATTTGAACGTTAGCGAAACAGCCAGGTTCAGGGATAAACCCTTTCTGTCGTAGATTGAACTTCACCACGGATCGAATGCGTTTGTCCATGATGCCCCAAAAGATTCTGCATAGCAGAGAACTAATTGTGATGGGTCGATAGTTCGTGACAAACTTATTATCCTTACCCTCTTTTAGTATGAGGATGGTGCGATTGTCTTTCCACCCGGAAGGCACAAAGCCACTGTTTAAAATTTGGGTGTACAATAGGGACAAAATTTCAATTTTTGCTCCTGAAGATATGTGGCTCACTTGTATCTTATCTGGTCCTGGAGCCATGGCATTTTTCATTCCAGCCATTTCGGCAACTTGTACCGCATATAGAACTTTGGCTGAGTCCATTTCAAGTGTCGACAATTTATCGTCCTCTGTCAATTCGGAAAACCGAATCGGGGGCGTGTTACCCCAAATGGATTTGTACAGGTCATTAACCTCATCCCTATTAAGGGGCTGTTGATCGACACTAGTACAGTCAATGCCCGTTCTAATGCACTTTGCCAAAAGCGCTGGATCATTCTTCAAAGGGTCCTGCGCCCTAGCATAAGAGTAGCGCTTCCTAGCGCGTTTGCCTCCATGTCTACGTGGCCTTTTAGGACTGGTGGTGGTAGGTACAGAGGAGCCGTCCAAAATCTCCACCAACTTGGCATAAGTCTCGTTCAATTGGTCCTGGGATTGAATATTTCTTTTGAGTTAATTTCCCATCTCAACGAGTTCTTGATCTACAATAGTTTGAGAAGTACCCCAGGTTCCTAAACAAGTTGAAATATTTTCCTTCCAATTAGGCTTGGCATCAGGTGCGGCGCTGTTGAGACAAGTTTCAGTATTTACGTCTCCGGGCGTCATAGCAGCCGGGGACTCAATAAAAGTTTGGTCCCGTCCTAACCGACCAGCGCTGTCGGAATGGACCGTGTCAATAGTAGATAAAACAGAATCAGAGAGGACGTGCACAGCCGAAAGCTCCTGATTCATCACTGAAACTATAGCGCCCTCCTCGTTAGGGGATCGCCCCTACCTGCTTCCAGGGGGGCAATGTCTACATTGTAAGTTCCTCAGGGCCACTACCTGTGAGCCGAGTTTTTGGAAATCGATACAAGGCTGTTTGCTTATCTCTACCTGTAAACACGTTTCCGCTCCCTTTGGACAAGTGTCGGAGCAGGGAATCACTAGCCTTCTTCCTGCCTTAAGGTTAGGCCTTCTATACAGGGGAGAAGAAATCAGCATAGAGATATGACTCACTGGAGTCATCGGAGGGCTACTGACCCTGGGAGGTGATGCATTAACAGCAGCACTAGTAGAAGGTCTAGCTGAATCATTGGATTTCCGACCATAAGATGGTGACGACGATTTTGCAGTCACAGTAGATTCAGCTCCAATGGCTGCTAAATATCTTCGATATATAGTCTCTTTTCTTTTCTCATTCACCTGTCGGGCGACCTTACCCAGCTGAGCAGCAAAACTCTCGTTCGACGTCTCTGGTTGCTCTTTCTCCAATGCAGCCATTTTCATATCTTCGGAAGAGAAGACTTTCCCTGCTCTAGGCACAGCAGTCCTACTACTACGCTGCGCCTTCGCAGCTCGAGCTTCATTAGCTGCTTCTGGATGAGCATGGCGCAAATGTTGTGAGAGCCCTGATTTGGTTGCGAAGTCGGCGGAGCATAACTCACGTACAAAGTCTCCTTGAGATGCTTTCGGACCCGGGCACTTAGGGAAATGACTCAAAGCCGATAGCTTACCTTTGTAATTCTTGTTGCATTTGGATCATAGAAAGATTAGGGGGAACATCACTATGGATAGTATCGTGATGCCGAACCGTGTTATTCAAATCGGTGGCCATATAGCCACCACCCCCTTTCTGGGCACAATGTGCACAGCGACTCTCCTCGTAGGGAATCCTAATCGTGAACCGTTCCAAGCTAGGGTCGTCATAAACGGTGGCCTGTTGTTCACGGGGCGCGCCACCATGCGCTCCCGCGTCCGAAGCTTCGTCCATAGTGTCCGCCGCCAGTCGCTCCGAAGAGCACGACGGGATCGTGAGCTGCAGACCTCCGACCCCCTTCCCCCGTGACGTGGGGTCTCCGAGATAGTTTCTATGTCCATCTGTCCGTCCGTCCATCCGTCTGTCCGCCCGTCCGCCATCTGTCCGCCCGCCCGCCCGCCCTCCCGCCTGTCCGCCCGCCCTCCCGCCTGTCCGCCCGCCCTCCCCGCCTGTCCACCCGTCCCTCTGTCCGTCCGTCCCTCCCTCTGTCCGTCCGTCCCTCCCTCTGTCCGTCCGTCCCTCCCTCTGTCCGTCCGTCCCTCCCTCTGTCCGTCGTCCCTCCCTCTGTCCGTCCGTCCCTCCCTCTGTCCGTCCGTCCCTCCCTCTGTCCGTCCGTCCCTCCCTCTGTCCGTCCGTCCCTCCCTCTGCCCGTCCGTCCCTCCCTCTGCCCGTCCGTCCCTCCCTCTGCCCGTCCGTCCCTCCCTCTGCCCGTCCGTCCCTCCCTCTGCCCGTCCGTCCCTCCCTCTGCCCGTCCGTCCCTCCCTCTGCCCGTCCGTCCCTCCCTCTGCCCGTCCGTCCCTCCCTCTGCCCGTCCGTCCCTCCCTCTGCCCGTCCGTCCCTCCCTCTGCCCGTCCGTCCCTCCTCTGCCCGTCCGTCCCTCCCTCTGCCCGTCCGTCCCTCCCTCTGCCCGTCCGTCCCTCCCTCTGCCCGTCCGTCCCTCCCTCTGCCCGTCCGTCCCTCCCTCTGCCCGTCCGTCCCTCCCTCTGCCCGTCCGTCCCTCCCTCTGCCCGTCCGTCCCTCCCTCTGCCCGTCCGTCCCTCCCTCTGCCCGTCCGTCCCTCCCTCTGCCCGTCCGTCCCTCCCTCTGCCCGTCCGTCCCTCCCTCTGCCCGTCCGTCCCTCCCTCTGCCCGTCCGTCCCTCCCTCTGCCCGTCCGTCCCTCCCTCTGCCCGTCCGTCCCTCCCTCTGCCCGTCCGTCCCTCCCTCTGCCCGTCCGTCCCTCCCTCTGCCCGTCCGTCCCTCCCTCTGCCCGTCCGTCCCTCCCTCTGCCCGTCCGTCCCTCCCTCTGCCCGTCCGTCCCTCCCTCTGCCCGTCCGTCCCTCCCTCTGCCCGTCCGTCCCTCCCTCTGCCCGTCCGTCCCTCCCTCTGCCCGTCCGTCCCTCCCTCTGCCCGTCCGTCCCTCCCTCTGCCCGTCCGTCCCCTCCCTCTGTCCGTCCGTCCCTCCCTCTGTCCGTCCGTCCCTCCCTCTGTCCGTCCGTCCCTCCCTCTGCCCGTCCGTCCCTCCCTCTGTCCGTCCGTCCCTCCCTCTGTCCGTCCGTCCCTCCCTCTGTCCGTCCGTCCCTCCCTCTGTCCGTCCGTCCCTCCCTCTGTCCGTCCGTCCCTCCCTCTGTCCGTCCGTCCCTCCCTCTGTCCGTCCGTCCTCCCTCTGTCCGGTCCGTCCCTCCCTCCCTCTGTCCGTCCGTCCCTCCCTCCCTCTGTCCGTCCGTCCGTCCCTCCCTCCCTCTGTCCGTCCGTCCCTCCCTCCGTCCGTCCGTCCCTCCCTCCGTCCCTCCCTCCGTCCCTCCCTCCGTCCCTCCCTCCGTCCGTCCGTCCCTCCGTCCGTCCCTCCCTCCGTCCGTCCGTCCGTCCCTCCGTCCGTCCCTCCGTCCGTATTTTCGAAAATTACCAAAGATAACTTGGGAAAACTACAAATTTGAAGATGGACATTTTTGTGTGAAATATGTTCTAAAAAACATCTTCATCAATGATCATGTAGAGGTTTTTTTGCAAAAACAAGTAGTTTTGGTGTAATTTCTGTTTGTTGTTAAATTGCGAATTATAAAAAATAAATTTTCTCAAAAACTGCTCCTTTTTTCTTTAAATTTTTTCTAAGGATAAAACAGGAAACTCTGAATTTTCAAAAATGACAAATATATAAAATATGAGAAAGTTTTTGCTGTTGTAGCCCTTACGTTTTTTTTTATTTTTTATGCATAAACGACATGACCTCATTCATTAGAACAAAGGAACAGTTCTCTTTGCTTATGATACGAATATTCTTCGCAATTTCAGATATATGAATAGGTGTCTTAATAACAGATTAATAGTAAATGAAGGGAAAGCAGTTTCAATGAAGTTTTGCATTTCACATAGGCAATCAGAATCACTGTTGAAATTGAAGATTATACAACTGGCTGATGATAAGGTAACAAAATTCTCTCTATTTGGTTAAATCTAAATAGAATTTCCGTATAAATGAATTAAACATTAAATTAATTTCATTATGATGCTCATTCAGAATTCGTTCAAATTCAGTCAGCCTTTGTGCAGTTTGTTGCCTATATTTTCCTACATTTTGGTAATGTACACTCTTGTCTAAAAAATGGCATAATATTCTGGGGAAATATGTATGTCCCATTATCACTATTCTATTGTAATCACATAGTACTCAGACTTTCAGATTGCGGAATAAAATTATATGAATAATAAGCAAATGCCATCCATGTGATCCTTTCAAGCTTCTCTTCATAGAACCTTGTCTATTTATTTATGAATTTGGGAATTTTTAGTTTTCGTATATTGACTATGTTACTTTTTTGGTATTTTTATTTGTCATTAAACTGTATTTAATAAAACGGTTGGGTAGGAATTCTGGAGCACAAGAGACATGCAAGTCTCTCCCTCACAGTTTTACTACTGCTTTTTTGACAAATCAAATAAATCGGTTCAAATTCAATTTTAGTTAAATTATAATCAAAACATTAAAAATACTGAGGAATAGGCTACATATATTTAAACCTGTAGGGTTTAATCAGTCAATACTTTATGGTATTCCCTACTGATATACTTCCTGTACTATGAAAATTATGAAATAATCTATTTGCAAATAACTCTTTTGTATTCTATCAATATAAACAATGTTTTTTGTTACAAGTAATTGTAATATTGTTCATATATTACAAGATTACAATCGTTCATACAATGACATCTTACAGCACAGATTATGACATATTTGCCATTTATGGCACGAATAATTGCATCCGCCCATCAAAGAGAGAGAATTGTGAGGAGGTATCGGTAAACCAGAAGCTGACTACGATTTTTTTTACACAGCTGTCAAATACCTGTGACATCATAATAAAGTTGTTTCCAAAAATTAACTTTGATTCTCTTATAAATTTACAATGCTGTAAAAAAAACAATGTATGCAACTCTTTTATAATATTTCTTTATAAACTAGTTGCAAATATACTGTTATTAAATTATCCTAAGCCTACATAATTCACCAGCATTCCTACACATTTGATGGTAGGGTAAGCAAGAATGAATTAAAAATAATTATAATATATAGAATACAACCACATCTAATTGTAGTGTATTACACTTATATTTTATTGCCCATTTATTTTTGCTTACAGCCTACCACTGAAGAAGAAAGAATCTTCTGAAAAATTGTTACTCATTGGTGTAAGAAAGTGATTTGTAGATAATTTCACAATTTTCATATATCATTACATTTAAATGTCTTTATCATTGCCTAATCTTGCTGGGTCTAATTGTTCATTGTTTCATTTTCATGTGGTAATGTTCCCTCTTGTTTACATCTGTGTAAACCCTTATAATTAAATTAATAGTATCCATTTGTAAATAGGTGGTGGCTAATAATTTAAGGTGGCAAATTGATGAAATGCATGTCTTCTATTCATTTCAACTCCACTATGAAAAAAGTATATCTCTTAATGGATCTAGGAACAATGAAGGTAAGATATTTGTATATTCCATCACAAACCTAAAATATGCCTCTGGGGGCTCATGAAGGTAAGTATTCACCAAATTTTCTAATCTATTCTCAGCACTATAATATGGCACAAAGCCTATGACTTTTGTTCATCAGGCCTCTTTGATCCCTTAACCATTTATCTGGTGCCTGTAAATCACTGACTTTGGAGTTCTGTAAGGAGTATTCTCTTTTCACTTTTCCTTTGGCCTTTTCCCCTCATTCTCTAAATACCATCACTTTTCCTCCCTTTCCAAGAGCATTAAAGCATTAACTGGGTTTAACACTGCTTAATTTTATATGGAAGTATGATTCTAGTCTAAAATTAGGCTAATAAACCTCTTCACCTAGTTTATAGGACGACTTTAACTTATTCTTGTACATTTTATATAGTTAAAGACTAATAGATGTACATGAAAAATTGTTTTATAATTTATCGTTTTTAATTGTACCTTATTCTGGAATGCTTTGTGTGTATATCTGCTTTCTAGTAACATAGACTGTATCTGAATATTGTAACTTTCTCTGTTGTCATGTCCATTAAATTATTGTCTTATTAAATTTATTGTAGGATTTTCAATACCGTTTTGAAAAGAGATGGTGAAAATAGAAATTTTGGTGAATCCTAATCCCTCTTGCATATAATAGATAACCTATCTCTACAAAATGTTCCGTAGGCCTAATCAGTAGCATTTCATTATTCACTTTGCTAAATTACTAAAGAGATGCATCATAAAGTAATAAAAACTTAGCTTGCAGTTTTTAATCAATGCTGGTATACTTTTGACAAAATTTGTGCTTTGTCTGTGGGATGAGATAATTTTTTCTTCATCTTTTGTACAATTTGCTCTTTTTAACTTCTTCAATATCAGAATTATTAAAATACACAAAATACCTTATTATGAATAATTTCTAGAATCAGATTAGAGAAAAATGTATTTAGACATCTGTTTAGATCAGAATGAAAGCACTTGAATGATGATCTTTCTTGCATAGGTAGTATTCAGAAATGATGACAATTTGAATGAGGAAATATTTTCATAAAGTGTATTTTATTACTGTGATTTGCTTGTAGTGTTATTTATATAAACTTTATTTCATAATATTTGTTCTCACATTATCAACAGATGCAATACTCATTTGTGTGGTATTGTCTCTGAATATCACAATATTAATATGTAGTTCAACATGTTACACTAAATCACTCAGTATATTGTGTCATGTAATATTTAAATGTTGGAATGACTGTTGAATGTTCCCTATTTAAAATGCCTGTTATATATTATTCATGTAGTTTTTTTATATTTTCTGCAGTTTTAATACAATTTAATTTTTATGGATGCTCTGTTATGCAAACTTTTGCTAAGTCTCACAGCAGGGGCAATAGTCATCAAGATTTACTAGAGTTAGTCAAGAGAGTAGAAAATAAATGGCATGAACTTAAGAGAATCTATTTGCTTTGAATTAAATCATTTAATTTTTATTTATTTGTTAATTTCACAATTGATTTATTAATGTTATTCATATAATTTGTCTTTCAAAGTACAGTTGTCAATGCAGCTTCCCCTATTAGGTCTATCCGTGACTCTTTCATCTATATTCATGATTTTAATACACAATGAATTGATATAAATGATAATCATTAATCTACATTTTTAATATGAATATTTTTTTCTAATTAATTATTAATATATTATTGTTTTTACACCCAGAAAATATTTATATTTTTCATTTTTATTGTGAATAATCAACCTTAGAAAGCTGATGCTGTAATTTTCATGCATATGAAATGGTTTAGATGCTTACTGATAAAATTCACCAATGAATCTTCAGTGAAATGGAATTTCAAAGTAAATTAAATAATATCACAGATTTTAAGGTCTTTTGTAGCTTCAAAGTAATTTGCAAAAACAAGTTATATCTTTTCAGAATGTCCATCATTCTATTATCAGTGATTTTCTTGAATGTACGAGAAATTTGTGTACATACTATCTGTTTCCAGCTAAGTCTAGAGGCAAGAGGTGATTTTTATCAACCAGCATTTGAACAGCACATCATATTTCCTGTTACTGTATTATTTTTTCATAATCAAATCCTAGAACCATTCAATTTAAATAGCTTCCAGTTTTTGTGATGACGGGTGAATACTGCAAATTGATATCCCCAGCAAGGAACTGAACCTGAAATATATTCTTAGTTAGCCCCGCGCGGTTGCAGAGGACGCAAGGCCTCCCTGCTGTTGAGTTAGGGCGGAACCTACTCTCCGAAAGCGCCCCAGACCGGATGGAGGGAGATGATGCGATGGGGATGATGAAAGATCGCGCGCGGTCCATGGTCCGTTTATGGCACGTTCCTCCGGCATTCGCCTGGAAGTGATCAGGGAAACCACTGGATCGAAGCAATCAAACTATGAATTCGATTCCAGCAAGCGCCACAAATTCGCCGACGTTAATCACAGCAGTGGCGTAGCGTGACTCGCACGTTTGGGGATGCTCAACAATAACACACAAAATGTCACTATCAACTACTTCATCTAACAGGTGAACGCAACACAAGGCAGATACACTGGAACTACTTCCACGATCTCGATTGCTTACGACGGGGTAGGCGCTTCCCACAAAATCCCCACAACAGTCAGGACTGCCGATGTCTTGAAAGGAAATTATACAATGGCTCAGCTTCAAATCTTATACGCGAATGGCAATGAGACCACTTGTTAATTTATACATTGCAGACTAAAATAATATATAATCTATTTAAGGGGATAATTGAATTTCTTGGATATTAATTAAGAAATAGTAGACACGCACTATTTCTACAGTTTGTGCCCATGACCAAGCGGGGACTCTCGATGAGAGAGAGAGAGAGATAATTTACTGACGGCCTGAAGTGTGCTGCGCTCTCGTGAATAAACGAGCTTCTTTCCGCAGTGGACGCTAGCGAAAGCAGTCGGGTTTCTCTGGGCCAAAGGTGAAGTGGGGAAAGGGGAACCTCGCCATCTGCGCATGCGTCATTGCTCGTCGCAATCTCGCGGCAGACGCTAGAAGCATTTTAGCTTCCAGGCAATCACAGGCCAGCTTCAACAGCCCGCCGAATTCAATCATCGAAAATCAATTTAAAATTAATACAAAAACGTATTTCGCTCAACAGACCACTTGTAAGATTATCAATACAGTATTTAGGGTTCTTTATTAATATTATGTACGGGGATGCTCAGCATCTCAGCGTCCCCTGACGCTACGCCACTGAATTACAGGAAGTAATTTCTGGCGCTTTGCCGCGATTGAACCAGCGACCTAATGTTGCTACGCTCACACCGTAAGACGTTGCCTTAATTGCTCACCGCTACTGGTGTTGGTATAACTGAGCCTGAAAAAAAAGAAAAAAAAATATCTATTAGTCGGCCATTTTTCCATCATTGATTAGCGATTCCGGGCGCCTCAACGGCTATGATCATCCGTCCCGTAAGTGTAGTCCATGTTTATCACTGGTGGTAGCGGTCATCTCCCGCAGGATAGCGAGATCCGGTGCCGACATACGTCGGCTTACGGTAATTTTCCTAACCGGGTATCTCCCACCAGTTACCGTCCCAGCCAGGACCAGTTTTCCATCTGGTCTCCCGACAAGTGTGATAGTGTAGTGCATGTGAGTCTGTGTATGTGTGTGTGAGGCTAGGAAAAGGTCAAGGAAGAGGAAGAAAAGATCGCGCGTGGTTCTTGGCCCGTTTTAGGATACTGCTCCAGCATTCGCCTGGTATTGATCGGAGTAACCACGGAAATTTACCGATCAGAGCAGCCGACTGCTAGAATTCTCCTCCAGACAGCGGCTTAACTCGTCCTAGCTGACAAGGCAGTGTCGAAAGTCCTGCCACCGTCGGGACTCGAACCCTAGAATCTTCCGGTCAGAGGCACTGCAGTGACATCAGTTGATGCCATGCCAACTTCGCCACTAGAGCCATATTCCACATAGAGAACATGAAGGGGAAAGGGTAAATATAATTACATTTTCAAATATGACAATTTAACGTCTGTGTTTTTGTAAATACTGAAAGAACCTATTCCGAGATATCTGTTTTTTCTAAAATATATTTTTTTGTCCATTTTTGAAATTTGTGTTTGTAATTCAGAGATAGTAAATGTTGTTGGACATATCCTAACTATTAATTATAAATTAATGGTACATAAAGACCTTGATTAGACACATCGTATGATTTAGGCTACATGTGAGCTATTCGCGTCATATTACGAAAATATCAAAATATACACAGTTGCAAAGGATGCAGATGTCGTTGCAATTGTTTAGAAGCATTTGGAAAGGTCGGTCATGGGTCTCATGCGCTAGCACTGCTATCGCGCGCTGAAGATAGAGCGCCTGGCAGAAGGATGACTCAAAATTTGGGCTAGGAATGTCTGGACAGAAATTGATTCTTGAATTAGTGTTGACTTTTTACAGAAAGCCAAAACATATTTTACGTTTCTAACATAGTCATCTGTTTACGTCCCAAATTGTTCTTCGTATCACCTGCGTTGTTACTGATTTGTGAATGGAAAAGAGAAATTGTGGAGATTTGTATATAAATCTCCACAATTTCCCTTTTCCACCCCAATAATATATTATTCACGGATAAATAAGTAATCATAAACATACATAATACACAAACATTGTTTACATGGCACATTTTAAAATGAACCACAAATTTGAAAATTGAAATAATTTCTATCAATCATCTACAAAAGTGAGTTACATATTTGAAATATTAATGCCATTGCGCTATCGACGTTCCACCCCGGTTTTGGAGTCTTCATCAGCAATGCGTCTGATGTGACGAATTCATAACAATTTTGAAAAGTGTGGAGGCCAAACGACTAATATATAAAGACGCTAAATAAGCACATGTGCATATCAAACATTTACTATATTAAAAGAAATCCGGAATTAAAAGGATACATACATTTCGAGCACTTCGCAATCGACAACTTGCCAACAAATCAGAGAAGTAGGAAAAGTATTGTTCTAGGACAGGGCTTTCCAACTGGCGGCCCACCGGATCTTTTATGCGGCCCGCGGCTGCTTTGAAAAATGTTATTATACCAACCAAATACAACGATTTTTTTAGTTATTAGGTTATGCATTTTTATAGTTAAATAACTGTAACATTAATTTTCTAGTTGTATGTACATTAATCATTAAGAATGTTGAATAAAAGTTGTTTCTAATACATATTTGTTTTAGTATAATCTCAGTAGTTCGGGCAAAATCATTATAAATTACGGTGCTGGGCCGCGGCTTAACTAGAATTTGATATGCGTCTCGTAAGTCCTTCTAAGTTGGACAGCCCTGTTCTAGTACAATATAAATTATTAAGCAATCTCCAAAGTAATTCATCAGTTGCGAATTACCTAAGTACTATTTGACAATATACGAGTCGTTGAGAGCAAAAGTGGTGGAAGTAAAAAAAATCATACTTTCTGGAAAATGATCTATAAACGAAAAACGCTGTAAAACTTAAACGCTGTAATGCTTAGAAATAAATTACCTAAAATGTTATGAACGTCTTAAGGTGATTTTTTTAAACTTGTTTAAGATATTTTGGACTGAAACAATGCGTATTAATTAAGTAATTAACTATTTGTTGACTTACACAACTTTTTCACACACCATTTCTGAAAACTATGACTTACATACAAATAATTGGCATACATAATTTTCGTCTTGCAATAGTAAAGTGATAGAGGTTAAAGTAGGTTATACTATATACATATCTACATAAGACAAATCTTCTGAAATTAGCGAATTCACATGCTCAAAACGTCGAGAATAAAACTCAGCACACATGTATTAATGTTAATCTTTATAAACATTGACTTTCATAAAATATTTTTTTGGACAAAATATACAATATTCTGACTAGAGGGTCACAAAGAATATACTGAATATATTAGGAAGATGTTGAAAAATGCATTAAGAATTGTTCTATCGTGGGAATAGCCCTCGTTCTATTAGCGACGCTTTATTAATGACAATGTCAATAAGGTATACTAGCGCACCGTGCGAGACCTCTTGCATGCTATACCCCACCCTCTTCTTATTTTTCCATTTCAATATTAAACCTATAATATATAATTTTCTTCAAGACCTTCTTATCCTCCGCCACTTGTTCTATTGTAATTAATAACAATATAATACACCCTTGTCAATACAAACTAATTCTCGTCGGCCCCGTGGCCGAGATCGCTAAAGCAGTAGTGCCGTAGTAATCTTAGACCATGGGATCGCGGGTTCGTGTCCGCCTCGGGCATAGTTGTATGTGTTCGTCCATTCACCCCTATCATCACCATATCGTTTCATCGCCATACCATAACGTTACATCCAATAGTAGTCACTAATGACCTAGTAGTTAATGCGATCTTAAATAAAAAACTATTGTTATTTAACTTTATTATCGAGCAAAGAGGTACGCCATGTAATTCAATCGCATAGAGTATCAAGTAATTAGTATAATTAGTAGATACTCCTGTAGATTAAAGTGTGAGGAACGTTCTTTGAGGCCTTTGGCCTCAAAATTGTAGTTTTCAACCCTCGAGAACGCTTGTTTAGGAGTTATTTAACTATATAGATTCAAAAATCGTGCGTCGTGGGTTGCATTTTACATGAATATTTATGTGCGTTTTTTAATAATAATCCTTCATATTTTTAAAGTCAAAGTGCAATTCGTCACGTCTCCGTGAAATTCTCTTTCTTTAGAGACCTCATTTATAAAGATTGGTTGCGTGTGAGAGCCGCAAATGAAGGTATACTACTGAAATAGTATAGGAGACGATTCCTTCACGTCTATGAACTATCAACGGCGAGGTATGCAACCTGCGAAACATCTTTGTTTTGCGTGGTGTTTCACTCCAGGTGAGTTAATTTTCATCGCGTCCTTCTCACATCCTTTTCCTTCTTACGTCCTCTTTTTTGGGTTTTTATTTTCTTTTGTATCTTTTATTATTAATTTACGTTGTACTAGTGTGATGTAGAATAAGTCACAAATCCCGAAAGCTATTTCGTTTTTGTTATTTTTCAACGGGTCTGAAAAAAAACACCTTTTATTTGTCTCGACGACAAGAGGTTGCCAGTAGTTTACTACAACAAATCAGGAGAATGGAAGCGAAACCTTTTCGTTTTGTACCCTTAAGTGACGAAGTGAAGAAAATGCTGCAACACGTCTCAGGCGCCTGCTGGTTAGCTTCGGCGTCGTCATAGATCATAAGATGACCTTAAATGCCAAAGATAACGTAGCGGGATCAAGACAGAACGAAGGTACATGAACAAAAATATAATTCATAACCTTTCTGGAAAAACGGAATTGTCATTAGAAAAATATAGAATATCATAATGTTCCTTAAAATCCTATGCATGGCGAAGTGGCTCAGGGGCATCAACTGATGTTACTGCAGGTATCATTAGTTAATATCATCACCGGCAGGTCCTAAGATTAGGAGTCCCGACGGTGGCAGGATTTTCGACACTACCTACATGCTACTGGAGGAGAATTTTAGCGACAGCTGTTCTGATCGGCATTTCCGTGGTTTCTCCGATCACACCAGGCGAATGCCATATCAGTACCCTAAGAAACGGGCCACGGACTGCGCGCGATCTTTCCTTCCTCTTTCTTGTTGTACCTTCACACCTTACTTACACACACTTCACGCACTTGCATTACACTACCACACATGTCGGGAGACCATTTGGGAGTTTAGAGCTTCTCCCGGCTGTGGCGGTGCCACGCTGATGAGGAAACACTTGATTGGGGAAAATCCTCACAAGCCGACGTAGGTCGGCGCCGGACCGCGCCAGCCAGCGGGGAAGATCACCGCCACCTTCCGCGATAAAAGAAATCACTTATGGGACTAATGACCTTAGCAGTTGACGTGCCCGGAATCACTAATCAATCAATCAAAATCCTGTGCGAGGGAAATGTGCTTCTCTTTTGGTATAATTAAATATTCTTTCTTTTCATAGTTCATAACTAGTTAGCTCGTGCGACGTTTTCTAACACAAGGGGTTTCTAATGTATTTTGCAACACAAGGTAACACAAGGAAAGTTTATAATTTCTTGTTTCATTCTGGGACGAAAATATTAATTAATGTATTGAAACCAAAATCTGAAATTTTTCTGGGGATGTTGATAAATGGCCGATTCCAGAAATATCGATACTTGTTCCAAGGTATATCGACGTTTTTGTTCGTTTT
Source organism: Acheta domesticus (assembly GCA_031308135.1). Lineage (NCBI taxonomy): Eukaryota > Metazoa > Arthropoda > Insecta > Orthoptera > Gryllidae > Acheta > Acheta domesticus. Next base: position 122,524,465 of record JAHLJT010008446.1, on the reverse strand, counting down.
TTATTGTTATTTTGATGTACACTTACTTCTTAAAGTAACCATTTTTATACGGCAATAAAGCGAGTATAAAAACTTAATTTTTGCAGACGTACGTCTTATTCATTTTCTCTACGAAATTTAAAAGCTGGTAGTTCTTTAATCATTGTTCACCAGGTATCATTATTTGTCTTATTAAACAGTATTCTGCCTATTACTGCAAATCTTATAGCACATTTTTACTGGCCTAGTCCCAGAAAACTCAACTTTACGGACGGTACGCAAAAGGTACCGAAGGGCATAGAAATGGCTGCTGTGAAGGGTCAGTGTACACAGAAATAATTTGTTATCTATGATATCAGAAGATTGACAATATAGTACTTGAAACGTCTGAATCTCTGTTAACAAGTTTAGGTTAAAAAGTCTTTCTTGTCTGCCCTCAGAAAATAAGTTTAGGAAGCTGAAAAGTTATTAGATATTTTGTTATTTTTTCTAGTTGGTTTCTGTTACCTGATGGCAGAACACTATAACATATGAGCATTACAATTGATAAGTTTATATATAACTTTGTGAAATAAATAACAGCAATTCTACATTAGTACTTCTATTGTATATCACTATTTTAAAATTCTTATTCTTCTATTTAATTATATTTATTTAATTCTATTTCTATTTAAAAGTTAACTTGTGTAAAGCTTCTTGATGGCTGGTAAATAATTTTGCTGATTTATGAATCATTATATATGTAACATTACTATTGCAATGAACACTAAATTTCTCATTCACACATATTCTTTGCCCTTGCAAATCAATTTAGTCAAAGTGTTCAAAAAAGAATAATATTATTTTATTCTCTTCTCTACTACTTAACATAGTCTTATAGTTGAGCTGACTTGCTGTCCTTAATGAATTAATACATTAATTTTAACAAATTTTCTACCAACTCTTACACACCCAGCCTAAGACAATTTGTACTTCAGAGTTTTCTTACGTTCTTAAATGTTTTCAGAACTTTAACACTTAGGTGATCTATCCAATGCTGACTTGTAACTTTTTCAATCACGATGGAATTCCATCAATAAATACTTCGAGAAAATAATTCTCAACTTTCTGCAAAAGGACTCAGCAATTCACAATTTGTTTTCAATCAAACCTCTTTTTACTCCAGCGTTTGCTCTCATTGCATCTATAAGAAATGGGCCATGTTCTTATGCAGTCAACATCCTTCATATACAATCAACTCCTCATAACTATGAATTCGAGTAATTTCAAGATTTAAGAACCAAAAGGAAAAGAACAATCAATAGTTTAAGAAACTTCTGATGAGTATTTTGTTGTATACGCTCACCGCATTACAAAGCAGCGACCCAAGTAATCCAGTCAAATGGTGCTCTAAAGGCCGGATTCTGGAAAAAGTTTTGGAAGTTTTTTCTCTTCTGTTCTACGTGTTTTTGAGAGTGCTGATTTCGAATTTGATGTTTCCCACCTCAGAAAGGTCGGTCGGCTTCACAGAGAAAATTGCAAAAATCCCCTTTGTTTTCGCTTATATCTTCAAAACTACACGTTCTATCGAAACTATTTTTCTTTGCAATATTAAGTAGATAAAATTTCCTACAAAATGCATAGTTACATTTTCATTTGTGAGAAAAGGTTAGGGCGCTAGAGCGGGATGAAAAATAGTTACTTGTTGGGCCTCTGGCCAAAGCGGGGGAATAGCTCTTTCCGGCCAACCTGTCTCGCGGCGGCGCTCTGCCTAAACAGTTTTTCACAAATTAAAAATTATCTACGCATTTTGTAGGAAATTTTATCTACTTTAATTTTCTAAAGAACAGTAGTTTCGATAGAATGCATAGTTTTGAAGATAAAAGCGAAAAAACTAAAAAAGGGGCCTTTTTTGTTGTTGTTGCGGTTTTCTCTGTGAAGCCGACGTTTTTTTCGAGGTGGCAAACATCAAATTCGAATTCAGCAACCTAAAAAATACATAGAACTGTTGAGAAAAAAACTTTCGGAATTTTTTCCTGGATGAGATACCATTTGACTGGACTAAAGGACATTAGCAGGCGACCGCGATGTCGGGCCGCCCAGCGGGGTGGTTACGCAGCCTCCCCTCCCTTCCCTTTGGAGAAGCCCTGACAACCGAGATGAGCAGCTGCTCATCTGTTACCTGTGCAAGCGGGAAAACAGCGGACCCCTCAGGTAGACTGCCATAAGAAGCGTCATAAGAGAGCATTTTGACTGTGGTATTAATCGTACAAATCAAAATTTATATCCTACCACGCAAAATTCAGGCATTGTACTATGTAATACTGAAGTCCAATCAGTTTGTCCAGATGCAGCCGAGACAATTGCCAGGAGGAGGCTATCAGAAGAAGAAAATTAAAGAAAAAGAACTTTGTTCTGAGATGCAAACGAGCAGTAGCAGATGAAATAAGTTAAGTTCTATTTACGATCCAATCAGGAATCATATAAAAAAATTGAGATCTCCACATTGGTTAAGAGAATGAGACTGGGAGCGGCTTCTATGAACATATCAGACGAATGAATTCTTAAAATTATCAATCAGAATTCTCACATTTTAGGAGAAGATAAAAACAAATTCCATGAGGTTAAGGAAGTTCATGAAGATTTGGGATGTGGTAAAGCAGAAGAAAATCTGAGGAGCAGGCAAGATGTAGAACAAATGTTAGCAGAAGACAAAGAAGTATTGGAGAAAGAGGAAGAACTTGGAAGTTATGGTGCCATAATCCATAGTTGTCTGAAAGGAAATTAATAATAACACTACAGTAGAAACTTGTTTATCTGGATCAAAAGTAATCAGTATACCTATTAATAAAAACCACAACAACCAGGGAATTGCGGGGTTGAAATAGCACATATATATGTATATGTATGTGTATATATATATATATATATATATATATATATATATATATATATATGTATGTATATATATGTAATGTATATATATGTATGTATATATATGTATGTATATATATGTATGTATATATATGTATGTATATATATATATGTATGTATATATATGTATGTATATATATGTATGTATATATATATATTGTATGTATATATATGTATGTATATATATATATGTATGTATATATATATATGTATGTATATATATATATGTATGTATATATATGTATGTGTATATATATATGTATGTGTATATATATATGTATGTATATATATATATGTATGTATATATATATATGTATGTATATATATATGTATGTATATATATTGTATGTATATGTATGTATATAAAATATATATATATATTAGTTTATAGGAAACCATTTATTTGAAAGATACAATATTCTAAAAAGGTTTTTACTCACCTCAGAATACAATACGTACTGTATTAAATTATTTTAGAATAGCGTCTTGATTTCTTTTCGTGGTATTTACATGCAGCACAATAACAATTGCAGAGGTATCTTATTACCTGGACTTCTGTAGATGTTGATGCCATCTGGCATTCCAAATATATCAGCTGCATCTCTGCCTGCGCATGTCTATGCTTCCCTTCTTGAGCTTGGCCAAATCTGCGACACCAGAATCACTGTCACTGCCATCACGATCTGCGGAAGAACAAGCGGCAATAATGTCCTCTGTCATCACGCCATTACCACCACTGCTATTTTTAAACCAGGCATTCACATCACCAACACCTGAGCACTTAGTTTGTACTGTCTCGAAAAGCTGTGAAGGGTAAACATCGCAATTTTGTGTTTTTTCGTGAGGGAAAATTACAGATAGTCAGCCAAGGCTTTTCCCACGATTTGTTGATTGTCTACTCAACAGGATCTCAAGCAGAAACAACCATTACCTTTGCAAGTTTTTGAATTGTTTTTTAAATTTTATTTTATTGTTTTGTTTACTGAATGGCAACACGGATTTAAATGGATATCCACATTAATTAAAGCTGAATAATCATCGTTCTACTGTAATAGTAAGTTACTGATACTTATGTCAGCAAAGTAATTTACATTTCATCTGAGCTTTGTGAAGGAGTGAATCTGCCATCATTTTATATATATAAAGCAGACCTGAATAGTGCTGTTTCCCTGATACATTAAAATGTAATAAAAAAATTAAAAAATGTAGGAAACAAAGTTATCTATCAGTGTTCTTGGACGTAAATTGTTTACCCAGTTATTAAAATTGTTTCATTGTTTTAAACATTTTTGCAATATTTTGTTCATGCTTGCTGTAAAGCATCTTTCAAATTCATGTTGCATTTGTGGTAACTACAAATGAAAAGTAGAAGATTGGTTTCAGACAGCTACATAAGCAGATTTTGATTAACCAGATTTACTTGTATTAGTGGAATTAGTAGTAGTACTAAAATACTTGTCCTTTTCTTCAGTTAACTTTCCCCATAATCTTAAAAATACTTCATCATGACTTGAAATATCCTTTCCTTCAAAGGGAAAACTGCAGCCTTAGGAGTGACTTAGACTGTTCTTTGTCAAAACCTAATAAGCAGACACAGACTCTTGTTTGTCAAAACCTAAAAAGTAAATCACTATTTACTTTTGCTCTCTTTTTATTTAAATAACATAAAATTTGTAACAACTGGTTCGTTTGTAAAAAGGGACAAAAGTTTTAATTAGCATTTCGTAAGGTTCCAATATAAATTTATGAGACCAAACTTCTCAAAAGAAATAAAAACATTTTTCTACTACATTCAGTCTAAATTGAGAGAGAAATTGTATTTGATTTTATCCATAAGATGCCCTTATATCCACTCTATTTAATTAAACTTTTAGTTCGAAACCTTTTTAATTTTAATAAATAATCAAAACTCCTTTCATGTTGCATTTCTGAATGGTATGTGAATCATGTTATTTAATCTATTGCTTTGTATTGAGTAAATAGTATTCAATTTACAAAAAAATTTTATTGTAAAAAAAAAAAAAAAAAAACGTAGCAAGTGGTCACAATTTTTGTTCTCAAATCTTTGGTCTTAAGTTTAATCCTTCTTGCCCCTCATTCAAATAAAATTGATTTTAGTGTGTTAAAGTAGTTAAGACTGATTATTTTTAGAAGATAAACAATCAAAAATATTGATATTATTTCTTTTTGGTGGGGGGGAGTTTTTGTGTTAATTGCATTCAGTCACTCTGAAAATAACTAATGCTTCTTTGTATACTAATAAATGAAGTTCGTCGGAGTAGTGTGATAAAATAACCTGTTCATTGCATATATTTCTTCATTACTCGTCTATAATTTATTAAAAAAATGTAAGCATTGTGCTTTATTGTACAGTTAGACATAAATGCTGCTCTGGTAAATCAAAAAAAGAAAATCTTATAAATTTGTTCCAAGTACCATTATACTTAAAAATTTGTTTTCAGTACCATTTTGAAAAATCTATGTTTCCCTGCATGTTTTCTTTAAAAAAATAGTTATGAAACTTCATTATCTATAATATTAAGTTACAATAATTAAATGAGACTTGTCTTTCTGTTGTCTGAACAGAAGTCATATGTAATGTTACTAGGATTATGAATGATTTGGCTTCCTGTGAAATGTATTTATGTGTAGAGAAGTGAATAAGTTCTGTGTTTAGAAAGGCAGCTTGTTGAGGACTGGCCCATGCAAAATGTTGCTTTGATTGTCATGGTGTGGCTGACATGTACTTAATTTTTTTTATATTCAGGTTCCTGTTCAGAATGAAGATTATTATTACTTTAACTTATAATAACAGTGTGTATGTTTATTATGTTAATGTTAAGAAACAGCAAGCAATTTGAAGTAGTGGGAGTCAATCTGTTTTAGGAAGCTAATATTTTGACTACTTGCTTCTCACCTTTTCTAGCCTCCTTAACTACCACTGGTCCTTCCCGTCCTAAAAGTAGCTCAGCTCCCCTAAAATCTGAAGAAGGCAAATCCAATCACACCATAAAAGCCAAATGTATGCCTGCCAAATCGGTGAATGGGATCCAACCAGCAAATATGAGAGGCGACAGGACCAAAGTTGCGGATAAAAAGGAGTCCAGTAAGTAGCCAACTTGCGTTGGCAAGGATGTCCTAGCTATTCTATGGTGTGATGGATGTGTGTGTGCTTAGCAGTGTTGTATTCCTCTTATGCCCTAAATATATTGGCAGTTTTTAATTCTAAATTGATATTTTTCAGTATTACATGATGTAATGATAGTTTCATGTTCATACGCATAGTGTAATATTGTGAATGAAAAGTACACAGAATGCATGATTAGAATTAGTGAATGTTACATTAATCATCCAGTGTATTAATGTAATACATCTTTGATTACCTATCTGAAGAATCTCAATATGTCCCAAAGAATTCTTACAGCTTCTTACGTTAATGTTTCATAATGTCACTGCCAGTGCGAATATCTCTGTGTACACATATGTGTATGCATGTTTATGTCTATTAAGACATGTATGCTTGTACACATATGTTTACAAACAATTCCAGAAAATATGTATGTTAATGCATTTCTTTATCTGCATACACTTGACAATTAATATTAGATGTGAAATATGTGTTTTGAGAGTAAGGATTTTTCATTTTGAGAGTAAGGATGTTACAATTTCTTCATGTTGGTTTGAAGCTGTGCATAAAGTTTTTTTTTCTTCTAAGTTTAATCTAGATATTGCTTTGCTCAATTTGTAAGTTGTTCTTATAAGAACGTACGCATGTGATACATTTCACTGAGTCACAGCACTGTTATTTACACAAACTTATGATTTTCATAGTATACTGTTTGTATTTAAGCCTTACATTATGTATTGATGAGTAAATAATATTGAATATCAGTTATTTGGTTGATTAAATAAATTTCAGTATGACTTGTCTGAGCTTTCTTTTTTAAGTTTCTGCTTAATGAATGATTCTTGAAGTTGCCATCATATAGGCATCTTAATTATTGTTTTATAGATGCACTTTACATATGTAGTATGTATAAAAATTATCATGTTACTTATTTCTTTGATATTTATTCAAGCAATTGCACCATCTTTTCTTTCATTGTGTAATATATTATTAATTTTGTATTATATTAAATAACATTGTGCTGTACTCTTCACATGTATAACATTCACTCATTTTTTTCTTCATTTTCCTTTCATTAATTTTTTCTTTCTCTCTTTCCTCTTTTCCTTGTTTTCCTTTTCTTTTTGATAGTTTATGTGTATTCTACCTCTCTTCTTCTATCTTCTGATAATTCTCTTGTTCTTCATTGCTTCCTACAAATTGTATTTTGCAATCTTGTTTGAATCTACTATGACTAGATTAACTATTATGTAACTAAGTCAAATTCTGAAGGAATGTGTCACTTTTGCTTTTACCAATAGTAAAAATTATTACAGATTTTGCTTGTATATTGAGAAATTAAGTGTTAATGTTTTCTTTTCATAATATAAAGGTTAATAAGTTATTTTAATTTAACATCTGAGGGTTACTATTGCTATAGTGTAATTTTTAGGCAAGTTGCTCTGATATTTGCTTTACAAGACACTGTATTGCTTTGTATGGGAATGTATTGTGTATGCAATTTTGATTGTAGTTTGTATAATTAAGATAAGTAGATCAAGTGTCACAAGTTCTTAGAGAATTTTTCAATGCAATGAAATGCACATTTGTTTAAATTAATTACTTGGTATAGTAATGTTAATTTATGTGCATTTAGATGTATGCATGTTGTACTGTGTGCAGTAAATATAAATACAATAAAAATGAAAATACTCAACTACTATTATCTCTATTATCTGGGTACTTGAAAAGTAGAGGCTCATATTATGTTATTACAGATTTCATACACTGCAATTATTGTTACTAGAACTTTGATCTACTTTGACCCAATCTCTGCAATATGGTATAGCTATTTAATTCCATTCACAAATATTCTGTTTATGTTGTCTGCAGCATTTGAAAATACTGAAGCTTGTATAATAGATTGGAAAAATAAAAATTCTATTTCAAAATTATTATGTTACATATTCTGTAAATATGTTGTAGAAAATAAGTTCTAAAACTTTGTGCTCTAAATTAACTTAACATGGATCTTGAAAAAAGTAAACTTTTTGTCTAGTATTTATATTCTGATGTTTCTTTAATTTTTTGCTGATCACTAATTCTTTCTCTGTGACTGTGTTTATGTTAGTGCATATTAACAGCTTAAAAATAAATATATAAAATTATTTGATTAGTTTTCAGCAACAAATTTAATCTTCTAGGGAATTTGCTTAAATATCTGCATATTTCATCAAAATAATCCCAAAGAACAAACTGCCTGTTTTCTCACAAATCCCTGGAAAATTGAAACATTGTAAAGTGTTAATCTATCATTTGTTAATTTTTAAATAATTTACAATAATTTCATATTTACCTGTACCTATATCATTAGGGTGGAATTCCTGCAAATTTTATATTATAGAAATGTTTTCATGGTGTATTCTAAAGGAAAATCTGTATCAATGAAAGAAATATCACTTATTGAAAGACTGTTCTGTGCCAAATAAACAAACATTTTTACCAATTTAAGTGAGTGAAATTGTCTCAAAACTCATAAAATTTGACATGTATATTTAAACTATAAGTAGAACAAATAAACTGGTATCTGAGGATTTCTGTTTCTACATTCAATCAGAGGTGCCCAGAAGAGAGGGCAGCTGGGGCAACTTGCTCCAGGCTCTGACATATTTAAGACTCAGACATTTTTTCACTCAAAATATAAAATTTTTAATTCAAATAAAAACTTTTAATTCAAAATAACTGATATAAAATTTCTTTTGCTGCATGGACAGATGAATTCTGCTTATGTATTGCAGAGGGTTTTTTTAATGTAAGGGGCCCCCATGGATGTGCTGATGCAGACCTCTTGTTTTCTCTGGACACCCCTGTATTTATTTTAAATGGTAGTAGTAAGAAAAGTATCATTAAAATATAAAAACTATGAGTTGTTTGTTCTTTTAATATACTTAAAATTAATTATATTATCCAAAATACATTAGAATTTTATATCTACACAGTTTGTGAGATCAGTGTGTGAAGTTTTGCCTCATCTAATTTCATGAAATTATTATTCATAATGTACTTCATTGATATTATGTAAGGAATTTGTTTCAGTAGTTATCTTTCTTTTGCCATATTTTTACATTTATCATAGTGTTATTTTAACCTTTAAGTTTCAATTTGTGGATGGAGATTATGTACTATTTATATCTTTAAAAAATGTCTTGATGTTTTGTATCTTATGTTGATTCAGTATTGAAAATTTCAAGTTTATTTGTTGTTTTTTTTTCAACTCTGCTTTGTTTCATAATTATATTTAACTTCCATTGATTTTCAATGATTTCCAAAGTAATTCTAATTAAGCAAGAATATGTGATTTGATTTCATATAAAATATATTTGTATAACTATTGATTGCAACAGAAAAATCTTTCAAAATTTTAAGGAATGCATGGTAAAGTGAAGAGGACTCTTACACGCAGTTGCAAAACAAGTTTCAGTACATCATGTTTTTAGTGTAATTAATCATAGAAGGGAATGGTCTGCTGTGTCTTGTTAAAATTTGTTTGACTTATTTCAGTGATGGTTGAGGTCACACATGGCTCATACACAATTATTTAACTGCTTTTTTGGCAAACTGAAAGTTAAAAATGTAGACTTCCTGGCTGGAGTCAGTCCGGGAGGATGCTGCGTCCTAGGCACAGAAGCCAACATTTTGGATGTCAAGCAGTGACCTTCCTCAGGATGATAGTATTTTGTTTGTTTCAAGATCTCCAAGTAGATACAAACTGAAAGTTACTCAAAAAATAATGGAAAGAACAATTTCCATATAGCTTTTGTACATGAAACTTTAATTTGTACAGCCCTGCTTTGCCATCAGATAAGATGAATAGTCTGATCACACAGGTGACCAGTGAGCTGGGAATACTTTCAGAGGGGTGTCCAATACATGTCATTTGAAATAATCTGAATATTAGTTATTGTTTTTTAAAGTAACTTCTAATTTGTTTTGGTCATAAAAATTGTGCTTATAAACCACATGTTACCTTAACAGTCATTGAAGAAAATCAAGGGGAAGGGTGACATTACAAAACAGACCATTCCCTTGTAAGTTTTAAGCCTCTAACTCATGTTTAAGGATTCTGGTCTCTTTGTACAGAACAAAACAAACAAAACTAAAATGTCTTTGTTGTTATGAACAACATCAACAATGAAGAATGTCATGCTGAAAATAAAAAACATTGTACTAGGGTAGCTAATTACAATATGTGTGAATTATTTTAGATATAAACTATTGGAATGTCTAAATATTACTGAATATTATTGGTAATAAAGTCACAGTCGCAGTTGCCAAATAACTTAGATAATGGTTTAGCAATATTGTTAAATTATAATAGGAAAAGAAGTAGTTTTCTATTTTTTTAAATTACTTTTCTTACATTTGTACATAAATTGGGTTAAGAATCTGGAAGAATTTCTAGTACAGGCCTAATGTAAAGGCTCTTGTGGAACGATAATATAGAAATAGAAAATATATTAAATTATATTATCCTGACTAGTCAATATGAAAATTGTAATCAGTTATTACTCAAGAAATTGTTATCAGACTTTATAGAAGAATTGGCTCAGTAAATAAAACTTAATAAACATGTCTGTATTGGCATTAAATAGTTTTCTGAGCAGACATTGAATTGTCACTTTTTTAAATTCTCAATACATAATTAGAAAAGTTAATGGATGAAATGAAAGTAATTATCAAGTCTAAAATGGAGTGTATATTTACTATGAAAATGAGATGTATAATAGGAAATGACACATGTAAAGTTGCCAATTTAATATTTAACTGTGGGAATACTGGGTTGTACCAGTATTTCGTCATCATATAATGTAATATTGACTACACATATCTTCAAATCATTCATCCTTCATCAGTGTAAAAGTTACCAGGAAAGTCAAGGGACCAGAAGTGTTGGTTATTTATTCACCTATAGTTCACATGGAAAATGACATGACTAAGATAAAAAAACAACTTCCAAGAATGTTCATTCATTCAGGAATGTAGTGCTGTTTATAAAAATGAATTTTTTAGGTCTTCAGTTAAGTCTTATTTAACTAAAATTAAACTTGAGTTTTGAATTTTGAGAAGGTTAACTCACAAGATATTAATGAATGTTGGATATTTGGATATTTATTTTATGAATGACTTTAACAATAATGAATTTTCGAAAGGTGTAGTAATTGTTCAAATTTGTTAACTTAGTAGTAAATTTGTACTTTAATAATAGATTTAAGAATTCTAGATATAAGAGAAAAATCAAAATGAAACATAATTTTCATTTTTTTCTTTATTGTTAAAAAGAATTGCAAATGTTAAGATTCAACATTCATACACGTAATACACTGCATCCATAAAGAAGTATAATTAGATGATGATAATTACAATGTGAAAAAATGTATCTATTGCAGACAAAGCTCTTGTAAATAATATTAAATGTTTTTGTGGGCAGATAGTGAATTTCATTATACTGAAATAACTTTTACATCAATAGCATATTAGTTGGGAGCTCTTTAACAATTTTTTAAAATTTTGTTTAATGGAACTTAAAATCATGTTCTTCTAATTTAAGGAGGAAAAGCAACTTTCATGTTCTCTGAAACTTGGAATAAGAAATTACTACTTTTGGTCTAGAAAGAAAAGTGTTGTTATTGACTTCTTACACAAAAATTGGATTGCGATTAAATATCTTGGTTTAATTATAATCTTGGTTTCAGAGTAAGTGAAGTGGCTTCTATAGAGACAAATTAAATAAAATCTTTCTTTTTGATGACAAGAAGTATTAAGTGTTACAAAATTTTTTGATATTGAAAATTATAGTACCTTTAGATTTTAGAAATGAAAGTAGAAGTTCCCAATTCTTAGTAAATAAAGTGCTCACAGTTAAATTTTTGCCTTAAAAAATTGTCTGTAATTATTCTTGCTTATAATTATGAATCTTCATGATGTAATATCAAAAGGAAACTTACTAAAAGACAGAAAATTATTTTCACACCAAAAAACTTTCACTGCTGACTTTTCGTTATTTTTTCTAACAGTTTTATCTTACATACAAAGTAATTGGCTGATTTATTGTTTAAAGCGTATGAATACAGAGAAAAATATATATTCTTTTCCTTTTTCCCCTTCTTTTCTTATCTTTTTTAAATGAAAATTTAACATTGCCATCAACAGAACCCTTCCTTATTTCATCTGACTTTCAGTACATTGAGTGGTATTCAATTCATGACACCTAAATTTTTTATTGAGAAACTGTAACTGAAAAAAGTTTACCATGAATATGATGTCCTTTGAATTTTATTATAAAAATTTGATATCATGGTAATAAAATAATTTTTTATAGTGCTATTACTAATACACAAATATTCTCTAATTGGATTTGAGATGAAAAATTATAATCATTTTACCAAGTAGTATAAAATATTGTCAATATTTGAAATTTCTGTAGAACTTAATACATTTTTACTACATTTATAATTTTTTTATTATTGCAATATTATTAAGTAATGTGACATTAAACACTTATTAATATTTTTTATGTGGCTTACAATAATTTCATTTCAAATCATATTAAAAATTTCTAGATAAACAAATCTGTCATGGCAACTATTTTATCTATTCTCTGTATCTTCCTTTATGTTCATGTTCAGAAAGTAAACTTTCATTCATTTTTCACCCCTGAAATTCAATTACCTCTAAAGAATTATGGAAATGGTCTTAGATGATAATGTGAATTAATTTGTGTTCAGCTTCAAATTTTAATTCATCATATTTTTTTTCTTACGTTTGTTTTATTTTCCAATAACAAAACTCACATTCATACTAAAAACAGTATTTCAATACATATTGTATTTTCCAAATATTTTGAGATCTTACGCCATTCATGAAATCCAAATATACTAATTTTTTTAAGAGTTAAGTTTGTCTCTGTGAAGCAAAATGAAAGAATGTTTTAAACTTTTAAGCAATTCATAGTGAGTGGAAATAATATGCATCAATTGTTAGTCATTTTTTTAAATTCATTAATGAAAATGAATCCTAAATATTGACCTTGTGATATAATAATCCATTCTTCTTTTGACATATTTTTGTGTCTAGTTTCATTTAAGATAATCAATCTCTGTAGATTTTTGACTATTAGTTTGATTAAAATTAATGTTTATTTGTATAAATTTCTTTGTATACATAAGTGAAGTTCATTAAAATGTCATTTAATTATTTATCTTCCTATCGGAACAAATGTTCTTTTGCAGTTCAGAAAATTCAGTAAATAGGTATTGAGAGAAACATTATGTATTGTGCAGGACAGTCCTGAAAGCAGATCCTGGAATGTTAAGTGGAAATAATAAAATTAAGAATGCTTTGAAATTTACTTTGTACTAATTTAATTCATCACTAATATTTTGAAAATGCATACAAGGGAGAATTGATGTAACTGTTCCTTTATTTTTTTCTACAATCTTTCAGAATAAAATATTACTGGTAAATGAATTTTGAATAGGGTAAGGTGAGATTAAATACCCTGGAATGTGTAACTTTATGTTTCTCATAAATATATGACAAATAATTCATGCAATTTTTATTGAATATTCCTCTTAGTTTTGTAAATTTGCTGCTCAAATTAGTACCTTTATGAATGGAAGAATATAATTTTTTCTTTATCTTCTTCAAAGTGCCTTAATGAAGCAATGAGGAAATGAATAATTATTTTAATTATGGGCCGACTGTCTTAGTTCTGGATCTCTACATTATAAGTATGTTGTAAATGTTTCACAAGTACAGCTGTAATAGTTTCTGAGAAATGAGCACATAAGTCCCCAAATTTTGAAGTTTGGTGAAAATGACAACAGAGAAAACCAATGCAAATACTTTAATATTTTGCCTATTAATTAATATAAATTAATTGAATTATTATATTGAAAATGTCACATTTCCAACAGTTGTCAGTGTGTGCTTCCTGGGAAACACCATAACCCTGGAGAAGTGGCTTATTCAAACAAAACAGAGAACTACACCTGCTTAGATTATTGTAATAAACAGCAGATATGAGGTTGTAATAAAGCTGAAAGTATATTCTGAATTAAATGGTGAACTTATTTCATTTTCACAAAGATTAGAAATAAGGTCTTTTTGATATAACCAATTCAATTAAAACATTCCTTTAAAGTAATAGTTTCATGAATAAGATCTTAACTATCTTCTTTTTTATTTATTAGTTTATATTAATTTCTTGCCTGAGTAACATTTATGTTTCTTTACAAAACAGTTAATGGAGTGTCTGTTCCACAATGTTTTATAAATGTCTTCAGCACAAAACACTTCATTGTTTATTTACAACTTGTAGATTGGTTCTATAGTATTTGCCTGCATTTTCATACTCTTTGTAAAGTCTATTTGGCTTAAGGATGATTATAACAAATGTTTAATTGAGTAAGCAATACCAGTGCACAGAAATAAAGAAAGGTTATATCTACACAATTAGTTGAAAACTAAATACTTCACCTAATTGTTGAAATGGTAGCCTACATAAGCAAAATATATTCTCTAAGAAAATATGGTAAACCGGTCTCAAAAATCACATGAAAAGTAGGTAATGTTTTAATAAAGAGATAAATTCTGAATTGATACATAGATATATATTGGATTTAAAACATGGTCTCTGATCTCACCTTAAAATACTCAAAATGCGCATTGAAAACTTAAATGCATCACATTTAATCAATCTGAATGCACTGATGGAATGTTTAAAACCCTGAAGCATCATTTCTACATGAATGGCTATTCTGTATAGCAATTAATTGAAATTAACAAGACTCAAAATACTGTAATAATATTGTTTGTAGTTTCTTTGGCATAACTCCATTTGTTGATATAATTCTATTGTATAGAATTAGGAGTCTTCCATTTGCAAATAATTTGAGAAATTCATACAGCATAGATACATATTATGAAATTGTAAATTATCACATTTGTTAATGCAATAAGCAAAAACATTTTAAATATACTTTTCTAAACTTGTTGGTAAGGAAAATAGAAGGATCCATGTGGGCCATTCTGAAATTATTTTGCCATCATTAAAATGATTTATTAATGTAGCAATAAACATTAAATTATACATACACTAGGTTAATTGCATAATATACTCTGTTATGCAGAAAAGAGGCTACATGGGTTACGTTCCTAATATAATGATAATATTAATAATGTAGTTTTGTTAATGGAAAGCTGATGTAACATTCAGAATGCACAACCAAAAATTTATTAAATTGATTACGTTTGAAGTATGGGAGTAAACGTTTGAGTATATATAAAAACATTCACATACAGTTTTAAAATATTTGAAGGGTATAAAATGCAAACTGTCCATTGTTTCTTGACATTATTGAAGTATTCAATATATTTTCTTTTGACTACATCACTGTACTTTCAGCTAAACACAGGCAAGTAAGTCTGCTGCATGATGCAGAACATAATTGTAAGATTAAATATAGGATGTTCTCTACATTATCTCCTAAAGAATGTGACACGCTTGACAATGAGGCAACAATGAAAATCATATATTTACCTTGTCCATGTACTAGGTTTGTCTTTAAAGAATGTATTTTGTGTCTTCATAATATTTTATCCACAATTTAAAACCTTCTTTTCATCTTTTAGGTAATTACTTTCTTCAATACATTGCTACCTAATGTGTCTAGTTGCTCATGATTTATATCCTCTGTTTTTCATAATTTCAAAAACATAAAATATTAAAACTTTTTGTATAATATTTATTAACTAAAACAGTGCTTTTTTTAACAATTTTAATGCACATATGTAAAATTTTGAATATAAAAATATGTGTAATGATAATCTTATACTCACAAAGGTGTAGATCAATAAAATTACAACAAATTATTTATTGTACATTTAAGGAAAAGTATATTAAAATATATATTTCATATGTTATGGTAAATTCATAAGTGGCAAGTTCATAAAATGTGTTTCATGTCAATTTTTGATATATGCTGAATATTACAAAATTTTCAACAAAAAAGTAATATAATACTTGTAATAAACCAAAATAATACTTTATTACACATCTTGAAAGCTTTCCAAACATATTTTCATTTTATTGGTGAATTCAATAAAACATTTTCTTTAGTGATCACCTAAATAAAAAAATATGAACCACAATTTTGTTATTATACAATATCTTTCTTTATAATTTTCTTCAGAATTAATTGCAAAATTTCCCTTCTGATTATATTGCTTAGGGGCTTATTTTCATTTGTTTAGTAACTTTGCAATTATCTTGCCAGTTATTTATCATATTGACTATTTTGTGTATATATACATATAAAGCTGCTTCATGATAGGCATGATTTATTTTGCCTAATTAATTTTAAGAGTAATTCACTATCAAAACAGCAATCTGTGATTAAAAGTTTCAAAACTGACAAAATTCTTAAATTAGCCTTTAGTGGTTCTTCAGTTAGAAAGGATGAATTTAGTGCAGATTGACAATGTTATATTAGAAAGGTTGCAGATAGGCCTGTTATACTTTTGAAAAAACAATAATACAAATTTATTATTCAGAAAGGAAAATTACATATTATTATGAAAAGTAATTACTAAAGATACATAGATATTTTTAACCTGCTTCAGTAGAAAATTATTTATGATACTTTTATGATACTATGTTATATATAATTACTTGTATATTTTTGTGTATAAAGAATATTTTGCAAGAAAAAATCAATGAAAATGTTCACTTGAAGTGATTGGAATCAGCTTACATTGCTTTTGAAATTAGCAATTTATGGTAAATAATGTCAATATGAATTGATATGTCTTTCAGTGTTTATGAAAAAGTTTTACTCTAATAAGTATATTTAATTTGCTTCTAGGTAAAGCAAATAGTTTAGATTCTGAGTAAAATTTTGCTTACTGAAATGATTGCATTTTTAACATAAATGTAATTCAAACTTCAAATATCTGTTATCAGACAGTACAATAGAAATTTAAATTGTAAACTATAAATGTCAAGAGTGCCAATGGAAATTTCAGATAGTTTACATGATTTCTGAAAATAATTTTTGTAATATATTTCATTTGTGGGTATTCAAAAACAATGTTTTGCATGTTTAAATGCATTGGTGTTTTGTCTTGATATAAATCATTCATTATTTTTCAAAGTTTCTAATTCTTGAAGTATTTATGTTCTTGACACAAGATTATAATTTTATATAATATTATAAATTGTGTGTTGGGCTTATTACACGGGATATTTGAAGATAACAGCACATATAATGTTCATGTTGATTAATTTAGAATATGAGATTTTTATATACTAGTATGTAATTGTTTGAAATGTATAAAATATTTAATTTTTATTTATGGAATGATTATTTCATTAATTTTTTGTATGTAAATATGTTACTAGTTTTAAAACTATTTCTGCTCAAAACTAACTTCATATTTGTGACTGGAAAAGTGTATGTTTCTTCACCTGCATTGTTCAGGTATGGATGAGGAGAAACATGAAGAAGAACCTGAGGATGTCACTAAAGCTGGTTCTGAAGCAGAGGACACTAAAGAAGACTTTGAGCCAGAAATTGAACCTGCTGTTGTGAAGTCACCTCCTGAGCCTACACGAGTGAAGTCACCTGAGCAAATCATCATTAGATCTCCAGAACCAGTCAATTGGACAGTTCCTCTTGATACAGGGAAGACATTTACTGTGACACAAAATGTTCGTGAAGGTAAGAAACTGCATGTAATATAAAGATACCTTGTAGAAATAATAATATGGTTATTGCTACAAAATATAATCCATGAATAAGTTAATTAAAATTTTAATAACATTAATAGTACAATTACTGTATGACAAATAAGGTAACCTTTACATAAGATACCTACTATTACTAATATTTTAATTAATATAGATCATTATACATCCATGTTTATCAGTTCCATTACTTATTCCAAATGAAACAAAATTAAGTGATTACATAGAAAGACAAAAAAAAAAATGAATGAAAATAACCAGTGCAGAAATGTCAGAAATCCGTTTAGAATATCATCAGCTCCACCACCACAGCCATTTCACCACTTCCCATTGCTATTACCACCATTTTGGTTGTGAAAGTATTCCATTACTAATTCATTCCTTCATTCCTTTCACAATTATGATCACAATTTGGGATATGAAAATAGTAATTATAGGCAAGATTTATATCAGTATTTATCATCAAATACATGCATTAGAAGGTAATATATTCTAACATTCTTTAGAAAACAAAGTGATTTGAGTGTGGTTAATTTCATGGTGCAAACATTGACCAGTTTGGAAAACATTCAAAACAAATCCAAAATACCATTATATCTTCAAACTTCCGACCAGACATTATATATTGTTTTCCATTACTAAAGCATACATTACATGTTCTCTTAATGATGAGTGTCTTTAATTACCTAGTGATAAGTTTGTATATTTAAACAACAAATTATTAAATATTTTATATAGCCACTATCAATTTAGTACTTCAAAAGAGTACCACACGGACATCCAGAAGGGGATGAGGGATCAGCTGGGGCAACTTGCCTCAGGCCCTCACTTAACCGGGGCCTCATTTTTTCATTATTTTTGTTCAAAATAATAAAAAATATTTACTTGTAATTCAAATTAACCCCTATGAGTTATTTCTGATGCATGGAGAAATGAATTAGTATGTTTATATTTTGGGGGCAGGAGGGACAGAAATATAGTTTGAAATCAGGTTCCCCTGTGGATCTACTGCCTCATGCCTCTAGTTTTCTCTGAGTGCCCCTGGCACCACATATGACATGTATCAGTCAATTTGAACTACTTTAAGGGATCCTATTTTCTGTTATTATATCAAGTAAGCAAAAAATATCTTGTTAAAACAATTTAGAGATATTTCGTTCAACATTTATTAATAAAAGCTAATTAGCTAAAATCTCTTGGGTAATGTCAAGATTAATTGAAGAACATATAGATTGAATTATTGGGCATTATAATACTTTTTACAAACCAACAGAAGTGATCAGAATAAATGATTGAAAATTATTCAAAACTTAAGTTATGTATTGTTGTACACAGCAGTCATGTGTACTTCTTGCAAGATCTTTCGTAATTTGTCTCCAAGGCAGAGGTGGATCTAGATAGTATTTCGAAGTGGGAGGGCTAAGTGTTTTAGCTTGGAATTTAAAAAATGTATATAATAGAAATACTCCTTTGGTACAATCAGTATTGTGCATTTCAGCAATTTCACAAAGTCAAAAGCTTATTTTATAATCAATAATAACCTACTAATCGGCTTTATAAAATCCCGATCATTTGAGTGAACGCTAATAATGTTGAACTAGTGCCCCTCCTGAGCAAAATGAACTGCAGAGGTTTTGCAATCTTCCTAATTATTAATTAACGCTATAAGAACTTAGTGTTGGTAATTGAAAATTCTAAAAAATATTAATCTCAAAGAAGGTGGGACTTGATTTATGCTTGTACTAATTAGTACTCAATAGATGATTCTGGTTACCAATTATCATGAAGTCAAAAATAACTCAAGGACCTGAAAGTATATATACAATATGCACTTGAAATCACTGGGGTACATAAATAGAAAATATCCTGAAAGTGATATCAACCAACAAACAAATTTATACTCTTATTGTATTTCTTGCTTTACACAAATCACTTTACTGTCTCTTAATTTGAATAAAAGGTGTTATCTTTGTCTATGTGTTTAATATACAATCAGCTTTCATCAGCTTGGCCATCATCATTAAATCTGGTATAACAATTTAAAATATTCAGTTTAAAACAATACAAAAGGAAATATACTTTTTTACTCAAGGGTGAACTTCTCCCAAGGCAATCAAGGCTGTTGCTTTGGGGCTCAACCACAGAGGGGGCCCTAGATGATAGTAATGACATACAATAGGGATTTCAATTAACTTTAGAACAATTTTTAATTTTATAAATATCTAAAAGAAATGTTTAACTATCTTACTAGTTTTACTACTTTTCAAATATATTTTAGTCAGATTTTAAAATATCTTGACAGAAATAAATTGACAGAAAACAAATTCAATTTCGAGTTCTGCATTACCTCCCAGGTTGTGTGAATGCCATTTCCCTGTGTCATTTGATATGAAATGTTTGAAAAGTATTTTGTATAAGGCAATGGGGACATCTTTTGTTTTATTCTTTATTAAAAATTATGATTTTAAAGATTTTCATGCACTTATTATTAATTAATTCAAACATTTAAAATTGTTTATCTTATTCATATGCATTTAAATGTTTTCATATAATTGTGACAATTCAACAAAGCTCAAAGTATACAGAGGAGAGGTAGGGCAGTCTTCCCCTCTTAAGTTACACTTGTGCCTCTTGGCACAAAAAAGTTGCTTATATGAATTTTGAATGGTACTGTACAAACTAGTAACATTGCGTGTCAATCTGAGTGTCCAACAAGGTGAGTGTTGAGTACGAGCAGAGGTTCTTTGGAAATAAGCCATCGATAAATTGTGGATCTTGTTTAGGTTTCAAATTACTAAAGAAAAGTTCAAAGCATCATTTCACACTGAAGAAATCACTGCTTGCCAATGACACTTTCATTTGCACAGTCAAGCAATGAGAAAGCATTTCCCTTATATGAAATTCATTCTCGGATCTATCATGCTCAAAAAGTGACCTTTGTGGTCACTAATTTCAGGGAGAGGGCTCAGAGTTAGGATGGATGTACTGCTTCTTAGTGTCAGTGAAGGGCGATCAATCTGCTGGCTTGATAGATTACTTACCAATGCAGACCCAGCGTTAAGAGTACAGATAAACTCTGTTTTGAATCTGTGAGCTCTCAGTTGTTGAAGCAACTGCATGCAGGCAGCAGTGAGCACAAGCGTGTTTCAGGTGATTGAAACGTGAATTTCAGGAAGTCAAAGTTTGTTTCTTGAAAGTTATCTGCTTTGTGTTCTAATTCTCTGATCATTATGCTTTCCATAAATCACTAACAAACAAGTTCCTATTATGAATGTTGGAATAGTTATTTATTGAAAGAGAAGAAATATTTGTGAAGAATGTCCCTGGTGGTGTCTCACAATCAGTAAACGGCTTGCCAAAACTTGTGTATGTAATGCAAAACGTAATATTGTCTTTTCCAATGATTTTACATTGTATAGCGGAAAAGTGACTGTCCTCTATGAATTTTGAGGGGAAGAAGCATAGAATGTTGCAGATTAAGCAGCAAGCCAAAGTTAAGTTTAAGGGAAGAGAGGGCTGAACGCTTTCATTATTACTATACATTGTAATGGCTACATAGGGAATTTTCTAATTTGAGACGTACAAATGTAGAAAAGGCTTAAACAATATACACGAGAAAATATATTTGAAAACTAAATTTTAGAAAAATCAGCCTGTATAATAAATAATTATTTTGGTCATCAGTCAATTCACAATGAAATGCCTTTTCAAAAATGTCCACTCTTGGAAATGTTCGTTAGTATAAATGTCCACTTCATTAAAGGTTCAATATTGATTTTTCCAAGTTATCTGCTAGTGCAAAACTATCTGCTAATCTAAATTTCCTGTTAAATTCAATGCCCTTTAGTGTATTTTTCAATTTTATTCAACTACAGTCAGCATGCAGCTTCAAGTGCTATGACAGGGCACACGCGTAATGTTTCACGTTGTTGTCCTTATAATCTTGATACTGTGTTACTACTCCATTCCCGCATTGATTTGTTACATATTTCTGTTATTTGGATGTCAGAAATTAATTTTTCTGCTTTGGAATTGTATCAAGATTTGTTCTGTTTTATTTTCTTAATTTGGAATATTTTCTAAACATCTTCAAATGTTCACATAATGTCCCAAAACCATTCCTTAAAATTTAGAATGGAACCATTATGCATTATTTTTAGTTCTGTTACCACCTTGTCATTAATGTAACAATATTGATGAAGACTATATAACAAACAAAATTGTATATTATTCATTTGCACATTCTTGCATACTGGACATTTTGCCTTGTGGATATGATTCAATGAGCTTTATATTTTCGGTAATTCTGGGGACTTGTTTTTTATTGGACATTATTTAGTGGACTTCGTGGTTTGGACATGTTTACTGCAGACAATCTGTTTATTGGTCATTATTCTGAGGAACAATTGACCTGAGAGCATTATTTTATATTATATTAAATATTAAGAATTTATTCACTTCGTTTTTAGAATTACTAAAATGGAGGAGCCCCAATTTCTTGATTGAATAGGGGCCCTGTGTCCTGAAATAGTGAAAATAATTTGAACTTGGAACAAATGATATATAATAAAAGAGAAGTAAAAAGAAACTAGTGGTGCTACAACAGCACATACTTCTTTGCATTACTTGTAAAAGCTACTATGCAATATTATAATATTATGTAAATTTCCAAAAGTGTTTCAAGTAGCAAACATTTTTCCTCAATTATGAGTTTTGGAGAAAATTGTCTGACAGTTTAGGTGTTAGCATTGACCACAGACAGTCATTTTGCTTTATATTGAATTTTCGGTATGAAGGACTTATGGAAAACATGGAGTCTGACCACACAATGAGTTAGGGGGAATAATATGTTATGTATAGGAACAAGATTTATCCTTTTCTCACCTTACTTCGATAATTTCATGAAGGAAAAAATATCAATCTTCAATATTGTAGTTGCAGTTCAGATATTCAGTTCAGTTCATATTCAGTTCAGACACTGAAAAAAATTAAACTTTTGCAATTTTTGAACAATAAGATATTTTAATAAAAATGAGACCCTCACAGTTCTTTTAAGCATCGCTATCCAAGGACAAAAAAAAAGGTTTAATAAAAAAATTTTGAGTCATTTTTGAGACCATTTTTAAAATACAAGAGTCGTGTAAAGTGCCCTCAAATATCCGTTTCAAACTCGCAGGGCCTTGGGTTCCTTTCAGGCAATCGAGAAATATCAATTTTAGAGAAAATCGTCTGAACGGTTTAGGCGCTAGCGTTAACCGGACGGACGGACCGATAGACAGACAGACAGACAGACCAACCGACAGACCAACCGACAGACCAAACGACAGACCAAACGACAGACAGACGTTTTGCCGTCAATTTTTCGTTATTAAGGGCCTGCGAAACACGTAGCCTATTCTGACTCCATAACGTGTTAGAGGAAGAAACTATATATGGGAACAAGATTTATCCCCTTTTTTGTACCAGGGCCGGGCAGTTGGTTTTTCTGTCGAAAAATCGCCGTTTTTCCTGCAGCATTACAATACGGATTACAATATAAAAGCTTGAACTTAATACATTTAGGTTAGAAGTTCCTCTATTTTGTGTTAGCAGTACGCTAGAAACTAAAAATGATCTAT
Source organism: Acheta domesticus (assembly GCA_031308135.1). Classification (NCBI taxonomy): domain Eukaryota; kingdom Metazoa; phylum Arthropoda; class Insecta; order Orthoptera; family Gryllidae; genus Acheta; species Acheta domesticus. The sequence goes on along the minus strand of JAHLJT010008446.1, from coordinate 122,501,043 downwards.
AAGAAAGTTCATGCACAACTTTTTGAAAAAATGAGTATTTTTCGCGCAATTTTTTTTCTTGAAGTTAATCTAATTTTTAAAAAAACATTTTCTCAAAAACCGATTAATTTTTTCTTTGATTTTTTCTATGAATAGAACAAAGGATACTTAAAAGAATGACATAGGTCTCATTGTTGAACTCTGAATTTTCGAAAATTGCAGATGTTAGAAAAAATGCGAGAAAGTATATGCTGTGGTAGCACCACTAGTTTCGTTATTTCTAGGAAGGGCCCAATAAGCTTTTTTCTGTCGAAAAATCGCCTTTTTCCGGTGCACGATTGAGTTACTTGAGTTCGTAGGCTTCCGCGGCCGGAGACATTGTATTCTTGGCTGTCCGGGATCAGCCGCGTCTCAGTCGATGGATCTGACTTTTCGGCCATCTTGCTGTGGCCTTCTTCAGAGCTAAACTGCGGAGCAGTTTAGCTCATTTTTTACTAGCACGCCTTACTTAGAAAAAGAAAGTATTGTAATCGTATTCTTGGCTGTCCGGGATGAGCCCTCGAAAACAAAATATTTGCTTCAAACTCTCAAGGCCGTGAGTTCGTTTACAGCGCAGGGCCCCACCACCCCGTAGTGGCCGGCAGCGAAACGTACTCCCAAATAGAACCCCCAGAAATCCGTCATTAGGATGGTAAGAAAGCGCGGGAATTCAAATATTGCCCGCCACTTATGGAGAAAATATGAGATGCATTCTTAAAATTTGCGCTTGTCATTTATTTAGACTATGTGAAGCATTTTTCGAAAATATTATTTCGAAAGCTGAGATTTAAGGATTGTGTATTAACGTAATAAAATGTACTCCTAGAGTATATTTCAAGAACTCACAAAATTTCCTTCCTGCGTTCTGTTCTGACCCATAATCAATCACGCAGTTTCGTTTCATTTTTCTTTGTCTGGTTTGCCTTATTCTCTTCTTAATATAATTTAATATCATTTTAATTCTCTCATCTGCACCAATTCTATAGATTTATTAAATAATATATATTTCAACAAAACGCGTCATTCCATTCAGTTTGCACTTCTCCCCTACGTTAAAATACTTCTAAAGTACTTCAAAAACATTCCTATTGTGTCGTCACACATATTTACTAGTTCTACTATCGAGTTGTACTCTATTAGAAACAATTTCTTTATTGCGTTTGCATAAGGTAACCAGATCTTAAAAACCAAAATACGGGATATTGTGAGTTTTTCTTGACTAATAAACGGGAAACATGCACATAAAAATTGAACTCATTTGTTTCACATGCACTTTTATTCATTACAAAGTTGGCCCGAATTCTTCAATTAAGATTGCTTGCTAAGTCGAACAGAAACTCACCGAAGCATAAGGTTCGGATTATTGAATTTATCGGTAGCGATGACGATAGCGATAAAGCATATACAGAGTCTTTAGTGTATCTCGCAACCCATGACTGGTAGCGCCTGTTCTTGTTTTGGCAATTTGGCAACCGCGTGTCTGCCTCCTTTCAATACTGCCATGGCTGGCACGTCGAGACTGCAGAGGAAGTGAGCTGCGCGTCATGATCTGCAGCTTCCCTCTTTCTGTGTTTTCCCATTCAAGGGCTTCGGCGGGCAGGTACCCGGCTCACACACCAGAATATTTTCGCGCTGCGCAGGGTGGATGGCTTGGCTGGGCTGAGTCATGAGCCAGCAAACAAAACGTCTCTTCAGGCGATTCTGTCCAATATGCTTAAGAAACAGAACAGTAACACTGAAGATGGGGAGGGAAGTTATGACTGATTTTTCGATTTATTAACAGCAACGTAACAATAATTATTATTTAATGAACGCCGGCTCACAGAGAAATCACAAAGATATCTCGTGAAACATCATTGTCAAGCTGTTCATTATTTATAACAATAATTATTTATTATTGAACCTGGAAATTATTTACTTTTATTTTTATTTATTTATTTTATTTTACGTCGCATCAACTAATTACAAAGGTTATTAGCAAGCTGGAAATTAAACAAATATGGGAATCTTAATAAAATTAATAAAATAAACCTGAATTTCTAGATTTTTAATAATTTCTCCTCCTTTTCTTTCTCCTTTTGTTGGGAACTGGCATTGGGAAATTTTTATTGAAACATTTCCTGACTAAGGAAGATTTAGTGCCGAAGTAAACTTCCACCAAAAATACACGTTGATCCTTCGTCAACACTTTTGAAACGATTCTTCTTTCCTAAACATGAGTTCCTACGATTATGAATGAAACGTGAATGAAAGACTGCCCAAGCACAGAACAAGTGCTTGCTCTTTCTTTCAACTAAAATAGCCCCGTTCTCCTACCCCGAAATCTGCGACAGGGGTTGGGTCGTTATAAGTGAAAGGGAAACCAAAGGTATTTCACGCTTTGCCAAATTGCCAAAACAAGAGGTTGTGCGCTCAGATATGGGTTGCGAGTTAGACTAAAGACCCGGGTACAGGCTAAAATGACGTTATAGCCCATTTTCATTTCCTAGAACCACAACTGAATCTCACCCTTCTTGATTTCAGTAGTATGTGTACCACTCTAGTTATCTGAGAGTATGATTTACTCGTACTTACTTTTTTTAAAACTAATGCAAACCTAACGGAATACTTGATAAATTTAAAATTGTTGACTGCAATTTATGCCTGTTACTGTCACAAAACAAGACATTTTGGCGTCCCGTTTTCCTTTCAAAAAAATACGGGACAAGGACTCAAAAAAAGGAACTGTCCCGGCTAATTCGTGATGTCTGGTCATTTTACATTTACATATAGTTTTTATTTATTAAAACTTGGGCTTTTTTGGAATATCCTTATTTCTTATTGTACACTATATTTCTTGTTATATGGAAGAGGTTGGGTTAATATACAAAAATTGCAGGTTTTAATTTACAAAGAATCGCTTTTATTACAAATAAAACAATGTACAAGAGCATGATTTGTACAACTGTGTAAAATTGTAATTGCATGGGCAGTTCTGTATCTACAGTAAAATAAACAAAATTTAGGCCCGATTTTATAATAAAAGATTAAGACATTCAAAATAAACCTCTGTGACATTCACACTTAAAACTTCAACACTCAAAAATATGGAAAAAATAAAAACTGATTAATCCTATTAATCCTATTAAACTAATTAACATCCAATACCATATTTTTTTAAATTTAAGTTGTGTGAAACTACGGGATTATGCCTAGAAAGTGCAACTATGATCATATTCATATACATTCCTAAATGGTATGTATATGAATATGATGGCTCCCTGAAATGCCAGATTTAGCTTATTCCAAACTGTAAATAAAGGTCTAATAATACCAATGAACTGCAGAACCCGTTTATAAGTAAGTCAATTACTACGACAATGAGTCTCACAGGTTGCTTGTGAAGTAATAACTCACTGCAAGTCAAGTTTAAGGACGTTACTTACTCATAAAAATATGATCAAGCATTAATTTTTAAACGCGCAACAGAGAATTTACCTCTTCAAAATTCCACAGAATGAGTTAAAATTAATCTCGCACCCTATACGCATCCCTAAACCACATAAAAACCCACACTCACGCTGCAACACCTGATCGCTTTTGCCATCCTAATGGCGACGACGGACCTCTTCAATTTGGGAGTGGAATAGTGGCGCTCGTGGCACATGTAGCGTCTTCTTAAGATAAGATCTAAGATTCAAAGCGGTAGGGAAATATTAATTTTGTAGAAAATCGTCTGAACGTTTTAGACGCTAGCTTGATCAAAGACGGACAGACATTTTACCGTCAATCAATTTTACTTTCTCGACTTACTACGTTCTTACGTAGTAAAAAGAAAGAATTGCAATGCTGCGGCAGAAATCGGCGATTTTTCGAAAGAAACATTCGTATTACGGGGTCTGGTAATGAAAGTGTGGACACATCTTGTTCCTGTATATAGTAAATTACTTCATCTTACACGTGTAGTTAGTATCCACGATTTGTGGGTCCTTGACACCGAAAAATGCCCTTGATACCGGTCAAACTACTGTCTGTCAGTTATCATAGCTTGCATCTAAACCATTCAGAAGATTTTCTCCTAAATTTTATTTTCCCTGATCAAGCTGGACGAACTCGAGGCCGTGCGAGTTTTAAACTGATATTTTGACTTTAGAAGGTACTTTACACAGATTCTCAACCTTTTAAAAAAATTCTAAAAAATTAATCCACGTTCCTTTATTAAAATTTTTCCTTTGTATAGTGTAATGGACACTTAAAAAATGGCGCAAGTGCGTTTTTGTTGAAAACTCTGAATTTTCGCAAATCGCAAAAGTTGAAAATTTTGTCGGCGGCTTTTCTTAACTACAATGGTGAATATAGATATTTTTGCTTTAAATGATATAAGTTGTAAAAATAGATTTTCAAAAAGGGTAATTTACAATTTTTTAAAGTAGTAGTTTAGGCGTAATTTCTTTTTTAAATTCATGCAATTTATATTCTTTCACAAAAAACGGTTCTAAGGTTTTTTACGAATTGAGCAAATGGCGCTTAAAAAATGGTGCAGGTTTCAAAAATGATTGTTTTGTTGAACTCTGAATTTTCGAACATAGCAAAACTTGTAAATAATGTGAGAAAGTTTGTGTTGTTGTAGCACCACTAATTTAAAATATATTTCATTGATGAAAAATCTCTGTATTGAACTTTTTCAGTGTTAATTTTTTTTAATTTTCAAAACAACAGAGAGTTTCCCCATAATGGGATCTGCGCCATTATTTTAAGCAACAAATGCCCAGTGCGAGAAAAAATTTTAAAGAAAAAGTTTTGCAGCCGTTTTTGAGAAAATAGTTGTTTAAAATTTTCTTATATTTCACGCAAAATTGCGCAAAAACTGCTCATGTTTTCGATAAATTGTACGTGACCTTATGTAAAGATGTCTTGAAAGAACATATTTTATTAAGGAAAAAATATCTACCTTCAATATTTTAGATATAAAAAGACGCCGACAAAAATTTCGCCTATTGCTATTCAATGCAATGAAAATTCAGAATTTCAACGAAAATGAGACCTGCGCCGGTGTTTTAAACGTGCTTTGTGTCATCCGAGGTTAATAAACAAAACTTTGGCGCCATTTTTTAGAAAATTATGGAAATATTGTTAAAACTACGTAAAGTATCTCCAAAAATCAAATAACTGTTTCGAACTCACAGGGCTTCGAGTTCGTTCAGATCGTTCGAGGAATATCAATTCTTTTGAAAATATTTTGGATAATTAAGGCGCTAGCGTTGACCACTGACAGACTGTCGTTTTTGCCGTCAATCAATTTTTTGGTATCAATGACTCACAAATCGTGGATTCTAGCTACAAAACGTGTAAGAGTAAATAATTTACTACCTATAGGAATCATGATTTACCTACTTTTTCGATACTACGGCTCCACAATACGGGGTCTTCTGTTGAAAAAAGTTGTTGTTGCCGATTTTAGGCGCAGCATTACAATACTTTATCTTTGCTACATAAATATGTAGTAAGACGAGAAAGTAAAATGGGGCGATGAGATCTATTTAAAAAACGTAACTTTTTATTTACGTATTGTCCAAATGTTTTGTTCTTACTGTTTTAAATCTTTGTGTGTGATGATGATGAATGTGGATATGCCGTTGAAAACTGCTCATTTAACGAAAGAAAAAAGCTGAACCCTAGCGAACATTCTGCACTTTTTAAATGATTGTTTTAAAAGTGAAAACTACTATATACTTGAATTTAACTTTGAAAGCTCTCCTCGAAGAAAGAACTCATCGTTACAGCATTATACATATAATTGTAATCAATTTTGTCAGAATGTGTTGGTCATTTATTTAAAGACGGAAAATTCTTTAGATAACTGTTTTATAACATTATTAAATATGATACATAGTAAAAGCAATGTTTCGGAAATTCATTATTTCCATCTTCAGGCGTCAAAGCAAATAAATATAAAATGTTAAACAATGGTCAGATAGATACAAACAGGAGAATTACATAATATTAATGTACACAAGTCACACCGGCATTTTACATTATACATTAATACTGTTTCCCGTTACAGCATTGTGCATGAGGAACCGTTCTAATATTGTCAAGCTTTGAGATTCAATGTAACAGAAAGTCAAATAGTAACCTTAATTTTGTCGTGGAATATTATTTATATTCTTATCCGTCGTTATCTTTTTAACTATATTTCGAGTTACTCCTCGTATCTGACCACCCACGCTCAAGGGTCCTCAGAAGAGCTAAATCTTCAAAAATTAAATAGAAGAATCAGAAAGATCTCCTTGAATACTGCTTAAGAAACAACTCGAGGTCCACATGTACTCTGCCATTCCCCCCCCCCCCCCATGTTCCGACATTCCCCATGTACCACTAAAACTCCTGTCCTCACGAAACACTCCTGCCCCCACAACACTCGTGATCAATTTGGGACATAAAAACCTGTCTTTGAGAGCCTAGAACGCGTTGCTTCCGAGTTGCGCATGATTGTAATGCGTGTTGTAGAAATTTGTCTTTTACTTTCTCGCCTAATTTCGTAAAAAGAAGAAGTATTATTAAAGTGCGCCGGAAAAGGCTATTTGTTTCACCAGAAAAACTCTTGTTGCCGGGCCCTGGTCATGAAAAAGTGGATAAATCTTTTCCTATACGTAAAACTTCCTCTAACACGTTATGTAGTCATAATCCACGTTTTGTAGATCCTTGATGTCGAAAAATTGATTGAGGAGAGAACGTTTGTCTGTGACCAGCTCTAGCGCCTGACCCGTTCAGCCGATTTTCTCCAAAATATTTCCCAATCGATCTGCACCAACTCGAAGCAATGCGAGTTTGAAACGGATATTTTGATTCGGGGGGGGGGGGGTATTTACATGAAGCCTCAACATTTTAAACATTTTTTCAAAAAGGTTCCAAATATCGTCCTATTACTTCAAAAACCAGCTAAGTCCAAGTATGCACATTTTGCAAAACCAAAAGTTTTAAAGTTTATTAGTGGATGAAAAATCAGATTTTTATTGTTTTAGAAATTTTATCGAGTTAGTACTAGTTATACTAACTCGATAAATTTTCTGTAAATAAATCTCTGTAGTTTCGACAATTGCAAAAAATTAACATTGCAAAAGTATAATATTGAAAAGAGATATTTTGAACAGAATGTTCTAAAAAATTCGATTTTTAAAGAAGGCCTTGTACATTTTTTTAAAAAACCACACGTAGTTTTAATGTAAGTTTTGTTTGAAATTAATGCAATTTATAATTTTTTTGTCAGAAATTGCTCCAATGTTTTTCTCTTTCGTACTTTCCTCGGGTAGAGGCAATGAAAAATGGCGCACCTCTCTGTATTTTCGAAAATTGCAAAGAAAATTAACACTGTAAATATACAATATTGACGATAGAGATTTTTTTGTTCATGAAATCTATTCTTTAAAACTAGATCTTGAAATAATGTAAATGAAAATCTCTGGATTTTGGAAAATTGCAAATGTAAATGTTCAATTTTTCGTCAGGAATGTAGAGTTTAGCTTCGACTGATGCTTTAGAGGTAACGTGACTTGCGTGTTGACTTTAAAAAAAAGGAAGTTCGAATCTCAGCGCAGAGCAAAAAAATTGCTGGTTGGAAACATTTTTGTTGGTGCATGTTCTATTATTGCATAATATTGCATATCCGTTATAAATAATGCAAGAACGCATGTACTTATGTGGCTCCACTAGTTTTTCTTATTTCGATGCGGGAACAGACCCTCCCTTCTCGGCTACCAGAGGTGGTGCATCTCTTCTCATGGTTATTACAGTCCCAATTCCAAGGCCATCATAAGCCCATGTCGAGTGCATATAGTCTTATTGGGGGAGTTACAGGAGAGGGAAGGGGAGAGTCTATCTCTCTCTCTCTCTGGAATTGGAAGAAAGGAGATTTGAAAGGTTTAATACTACTACTTGGTGAAAGGGAGAGTCTGATTTGGAGTTTGTATCGAAATTTTTTCCAAGTTCTTTAATCTAATAATAATAATAATAATAATAATAATAATAATAATAATAATAATAATAACTGTAGCCGAATACAGTTTCGGACTAGTAGACTGGACTGAGCAGGAAATTCGCATCATGGATCGAAAACCAGAAAACTGCTTACAATGCATCATGTTGCCCACCCCCGAGCTGATGTACATAGACTTTGTGTCACGTAAGGAAGGAGGAAGAGGACTGAGACAAATTGAAGCCTCCTGGCACAATGCAATAACCGGGATGGGAAAGTATGTAGTCAGCCATCAAGATGACCCACTAATGAGGCAGGTCATGAAATCTGACCGAAGAATGGGAAACAGAGGCATTGTAAGTGTAGCAAGAAGCATTGCGAACAAGACTATGCAAGACACCCAGAATGACAGAGACACAGAACTTCTGATGCTATTTAACATGAAATTTGAGACACAAAAAAAGTTTAAGAAATCGTGGAGAGACAAACCACTCCACGAACAATATTTGAAACGAATGGACAAGGTGCAGATCAATAAAGATCAATCATTTATGTGGCTTAAAAGGGGAAGAATGAAGCCAGAATCCGAAGCACTTGTAATAGCTGCCCAAGATGAGGCCTTGAGAACACGACATTATGATAAAGCGGTTCTCAAAATTTCCCAAGATGATAAATGCCGCATTTGTCAGGAACACGTAGAAACCATTGATCATATTGTCTCAGCTTGTCCAATCCTAGCAAAGACCGAATACCTGAAAAGACATGACAGGGTGTGTAGCTACCTCCACTGGCAGATCTGTACCGCCCTCGAAATTCCGAACACATGCCCCAAGTGGTACGAACACTCACCAAAACCGGTGACGTCTGTTGGATTGTGTACGATATTGTACGACCAACAAATTCAAACTGATCGCACGATAGCGGCAAACAAACCGGATATAGTCATCCGGGATTTGGAGAACAAATCGTGTTTACTTGTCGATGTTGCTGTACCTTGCGATCAAAACGTTACCAAGGAGGCAGATAAACGTCTTAAATACAAGAGTTTGGAAATCGAAATCAGCCGAATGTGGGGAGTAAAAGCACAGTAAAAGCACAGATAGTTATCGGAGCTCTGGGATTTGTTCCGCAAAATTTGTGTAAGAACTTGTCTAAACTTCCAGGTAATTCAAAAGACTGGGAAGTGCAAGAAATCGCTTTATTTGGAACAGCCTACATTTTGCGCAAAGTATTGTAGAAGCACCGACAGTCACCGGATCTGCTCCTTAGGTAGCTGGTTGCAACCTGGAGCAGATTTTATATTCAGCCGACTCATAACATCTTTAGTCGTGATGTAATGGAATAATAATAATAATAATAATAATAATAATAATAATAATAATAATAATAATAATAATAATAATAATAATAACAAACGCTTTATTACGTATAACTTTTAACACTTCTAATTTCGGTTCTGTACTCTCACGGCGAAACCTATTAGACTCATCGGATGTTGTTTGAGAAGTAACACAATCAGTCACAGAATAGTCACAATATTTTACATCTCATTGTCAGATGATATTAAACGATTAAAATCAATACCCAAGTTTAAGTGCCAAGTAAAATCTTTTCTGCTGCAGGATTGCTTCTATTTAGTTAGAGACTATACCGTGCATGAAGAAGGAAAGTAATGTTAATTTTTAACAATCACATCTTATATATTAGTTACCAATTGGACTGTATGTTTCTAAAAGACTGAATATACCTGGGTAAATCTCGATCTCCCCCTCTCGATCCCCGGTTTTTCGTCCAGTTTCCCTGATCCTTTGAGCAAATGCTAAGATGGCCCCTTGTTTTACTTTTGGACATAAATTTAACTTCATTATATGTGCACGTTTTCTTGAGCTCCCTAGAGATTGTAGTTATTCAAATTATCGTTGTCCATTTTTTCGCGGCAGTAAGTCGATCCCTTCGCGAAGGGCACGATTAGGGATAACAGCCAAAACCTTCAGCTGATTTGCCTTTACAAATAGTTTTTATGAGATGGGAGCGAATATTTTCATATTTCTTGCCAAAAACGCTCGTTTCTACCTAAAGTCATAATTCAATTTGTACATGGGTTAGGGTAGGGATCCCAGAATTTAAGAAAACGTGCACAAAATGCACTTCTCCCCATAGTACGTCAAAGCAGTTTTTGACGTTAAATAATACCAACAACAATAATATAACAATGAATAAATAAAAATAATCATAGGCGCCAACTTAAAGAATTGAGGGGGAGGTACGCATGTTCCCGATCCTATCTTATTTCTTAGAATTGGGTTTTCTCATTCAGGAAACAGGGACCTTGCCGTTATTTTTACTGTCTAGTTGTACCCCTTTCCACTTTTCATTTTAGAATTTACAGCAGAATTTTCGGCTCCCGAACTCACTACGCACACAAGCACTGGCGACCCTTAACGTTCTTCCGATTTTTGGCCACGACTACGATTTTTCTATGGCAGAAAGGAATCACAAAGGTCTTTGGCAGACTACGCGAGTACTCGATAAGAAAATCTCACAGATTTAAATGTGGCAAGCAGTCTGATCCACGGCGCAGCCTACAATAAGGATAGGCACGGATCTGCTGGTTATTGTTTTGAATAAAGTTGCATTGTCAGTACCTGTAAAATGGGGTTACTTTGTTAAATATTTTTGAGATTTTTTTTCTACATAGGCGGATTGCTTTTATTTTAAGGTCACAAAACTTTGTTGCAAAATGTAGGACAGCTCCTTTTCCAAACAGTGATTTACTGTAAGCATCCAAATCTTTAATAACTATAGAGAACTTTTTCCTTGAAATGCACGGGAAAAATTAGTGTCTAAGTTAATATACATAACGTTTGTTTACAAACAGAGTACAATGTTGTTTTGCCGTATAGGAACTCCTTATCATTAAAAAAATCAATATCTTTGGGTTGCACTTTGGCAAAGTCTCGAGTTTGCATTATTTTTGAGCTTAGAGGGTATATTGGGGTGGGGGGGGTTCCCCGGTAATCTGTATCTTATCAATTGAATCTTCCCACACAATAATTTGTTGCTTTTTTTAAAAATAGACAAACAAACTTGTTTATTTTTCTATAAAAAACAAGTTTGATTTTATATCATTCAGCTTTCGGCTCTTTCAGATGATTGTTGAAGAACACATACTAGTACATAATTGACATAAACAGACACAGCACAGTTTAGTGTCGGTGTGGTTTTGGTGCTGGTGATGCTTATGAGCATGTTTTCCTCATAGACAATTGAATCGACAGTTACACTGGCAGCACGAAGGCAACGCCCAGCGTCGTTGCCGACACCGCAGTTTGTGGTGGCACTGTCAATATGAGTTGCGTGCCTGGAAGTGACGTAATTTGTTTCGAAGGCAATTTTTTTTTCTCTAGAAAACTGGATCTGCCGTTCTTCATTAAATTTTAATTGAGAATCTGGTGTATTTTTGTCATGGTAACTTCAGGACACCTGTATATCATCCTAATCCACCTGATTTGTCATGAAAGCTCCAAATGCTTAATTTTCAATTATTATTGTCCAGTTTTGGGGGTCTGGTCTCTTCTGAAATTTATTTGCAGGACTGACGGTACCTGGACCCCATAGAGTTAGTCTCTAAGTACATAATATATTATGTCCTTTAACTTTTGATATAAAACTGATGAAATATATACAGGTTTAGAAATGTAGACTCTTGAAATGAACAATTGTGGCTTATAGCTTGAATGCTGATTGTGTGTTCCTGAGTTTTTCTTCTGAAATATATACATCAGCATACCAACAAGAGGTCTATGTAAAATATTATTGTCCAGAATAAAGTTACCAGAAAAATATATTATGGAAGATGTCAAATAATAAGAATTGGTCATAAAGAGAAGAAAACTGAACTCATGGCAAAAGCCACTGTGAAGCTGACAATCAAACAATTGGATCACTTATTAGTTTATCAATTTTCAATATTGAAACACTAAAGGTGTTATTTAATATCAAAAAATGAAATTGATATACTGCAGACTCAAGATACAAATTTTTAGTTGTGCAGACCTTAATTTTGTAAGTAACTTTTACAACACTTTTAAGTTACAAATAAGCCTAATTTACAAAAATATAAAATTATTTTAAAATTGTAATATTTCATTCTCAATTAAACATGATGTAGAGATAGTTCATTATATTCAATTGCTATTACAAATATATTTTGATGATTAAAAATAATCTTTTAAAGTAACTCGTTCAATCTGTATGTACATTTTTCTGATAAATTTGCCAGAAGTTTTTTTAAGTGTTGTCATATCTAGTTACACGGAATGGAAAGTTATTAAGGAGTAGTTAAAGACACGCTAAAATAAGAATTTATTGTTGTGATTGTCATGCCTTTTTTTTATGTTACACCTTGTGATTTTTATGCCAAGTAAAGGAAATTAAGAAGTGAAGCAAGATTTGGTCATTTATGCTGATAATCATTTGTGTGTATTGATGTCTGAAATTCTACATATTATTAACAGTTCATCACTTGTGCAAGAATCCCTAACATGACTGCTTGCATGCCTCATGTTATTCAACACAAGCATTAAACAGATTTCTTTCTTAATTTACATTTTTGACATATTTTCAACCTCTAGTAGTATTTACATTTTAATACAATATCCTTTAAAGAGAAACAAATATTCATAAATAATATGTAAGTCTTTTTACACCACTTATTATTACACAAAAACACATTTCCACAAAAAGTAATATTTCACTGATTTGATTAGAATCTTCAAATACTTAGCACCAACATTTATTACAAATGATGTTTTAATTGACCTTTACATGTAAACTTTCCACACTTACTGCATGTAATAGTTGTGTTACTGATTTTCTTCCCTTGACATTGAACATTAGTACTTTCTTTATTTTTGGCTCTGCTTTTATCACTTTTATTTTTTATTTCTTCTTCATAACATTTTCTTCTAAAAGAAACAAGATTCAATGGCAAATTTTGTTAGAGAAGCTCAAGAAAAAAAACAGTCATGCAAGTGAAAGATTTTGAAGACAGATCCATCATAAATTTCAGTTTTTTCACATTTCAGCATTGGCAACAACTTGATGTTTCTCTGGAGAAATAGTTTTCTATTGAACAGAAATGATCTAAACCATAGTTGTAGACCATCTCATATTACAGAAAACTAGTGGTGCTACAGAATAGCACAGACTTTCCTGTATTAGATTTCTGTTTGCCTTGGTCTCGGCTAGCTATTTGGACTTACCACATACCAGCTGCCATCTATCACCGCCCAAAGTACATTTTTTGACATTTTCTTAATTTTTTTGTTTCCTAATAGTAGAATGGAAATATTATTTAAAGAATGAACAGTGAAACCTCATCCTAAATGGCAATTTTCTTTGAAAAATTTGGAGCCATTTTAAGAAACTGACATTTAAGCACTACTGTAAATTCGAAAATTTGAAGCTCTTTTCCACAGAAAATTTTGGATTTTTCGAAAAAGTTTATTAGAAGTCATTTGAAGCTCTTTAACTCGCAAATACGATAGTGTTTACAAATTGCTGGAAATGTGCATATTAACGATGTGAGAGATTAAAAAAACAAACTTTTATGTAATTTTTGAAAAAATAAAAAAATACCCCAAAATGAACTTCTAGTCATATTAAAGAGTGCAATTAGCACTATCCAATAAAAAGCTTGAAAAAAATTTGGAGCCATTATGAGAAAATGGCGTTTGAGCGTTTCTCAAAATGAATTTTTGAGCTAGTTTTCACAGAAAACAGTTGAGTTTTCGATAAACTTTATGTGACATTATTCAAAGCACCTGTACTCATAAATATAATAATGTGAACAAAGTGTTGCTAATGTGAATATTAATGATGTGAGAAACAAGTCAAAAAATTAAATTTTTGTAATTTTCCAAAAAAAAAACCCAAAGAATAGAACAAACTGATGTTTAGGTCATCGGACAGAGTGCATTTAGCACTATCCCTACCAAAAGTTTAAAGAAAAAAATTGGCGCAGTTTTTGAGAAAATCTTGTTTTTGTTATATTTTAAAATTGCACGTATTGCAGGCAATATTGCGCGAAAGCTATTAAATTTTTCAAAAAATGTACATGACCATAATGAAAGAATTCACTATGGAGAAGAAATTTTATTTGAAGGAAAACTCTCTATCTTCAATTTTGTAGTTGTAGGTAGACGTCGAAAAAAATTTAAAAATTGGCAATTTTCGAAAATTCGGAATTAACCATGGAAATAGGACATATGCCACCTTTATAAGTGTATTTTTACTCTATTCTTACAAGAAATTTAAAGAAAGAATTTGGAGCCGTTTCTGAGAAAATTTTGAAAATATCTGAGGGGCTTCATGTAAAATACCCCCAAATTTTGAAGAAAGTTTTTCAGAATCGCAGCACTTCAAGTCGAGCCAAATCAACTGGGGAATATCCATTTTGGAAAAATTCCTATGTATGGTTTAGGCGGTAGTCGTGTTCACAGACGGACAGACTGACTGATGGACGGACATCTTGAAAAACAAACAAATAAACAAACAAACAAACAAACTTCCAAAAACGTGTATTTCCATTTTAAAAAAATCTCGAAATCGGTTTTCTGCTGCATTACGTAACACTTCCTTCTTATATACCTCCGTGTATACGTACGTATACGGGAAAGTAAAAGTTAAAAACCAAGTTTGTCAGGATAGCGGTTTATCCACCAGTTTATACACTAGTTTCATGTTTGGAATAACTGACCAACCAAGATGAGCTTATCAATTACACTTCTCACATATCGCTAGAGGAATAGTAATATTGTTTTTCTTCCTGGAAAGCGAACATTAATTTCTTAATCAGAAATGAAATGACTCTGTCCAACAGCGCGAGTGTCTGAGTTAATTTAAGTTGATGCTTGATAGTTTAAATCTTGATAATCTAGACATTGGATCAATGGAAAAATTTTCCAGAAATTTATTTAATTTAGAAACAAGCAATCCACTTAATTTGTAATAAGTAGAGCCGGACAAAAACGCCCTCAGTTCCGTTCGTTCTCGGCGGCGATACCAGGAGCGCCGATACTACTGTGTCCTATTGAGAATTCCAATTCCGGAACTACCATTATCGAGAACGAACGATACCGAAACTTGGCCTGTTATCGGTGTGAGCAGACCGCGTCGAATAAATGCTGGAGGCGTCACCGGAGCTCTCGCCACCATGTCCGTATAGTTAGCACACCCACTTATTCAAAAATTAAAAAAGACTATACCATAATTTTGTTCCAATTTGAACTAATTTATACCCACCTTAAAAAATTTTCTACCAATGCAGAACATCAAAATTTACAACGTGTCCCGTGGGTGCGCTAACTTAACGTTAAGTTAGCATACCCACACAAGAAAAATGCGTTAAACCAAAAAAACAAATATAACACAATTTTGTACTAATTTTGAACTAATTTATACCCACCTTAACAAAATTTTGAACCGATGCACAACATCAAAATATACAACGATGAAGAGTGGATGCGCCAGGTTAACGTTAAGTTGGCAAACCCACACAAAAAAAATGCGTTAAACCAAAAAAAACAAATATACCACAATTTTGTACTAATTTTGAGCTAATTTATACCCACCTTAAAAAATTTTGAACCGATGTACAACATCAAAATATACAACGTTGAAGAGTGGGTGCGCCAGGTTAACGTTTAGTTGGCAAACCCACACAAAAAAAATGCGTTAAACCAAAAAAAACAAATTACCACAATTTTGTACTAATTTTGAACTAATTTATACCCACCTTAAAAAATTTTGAACCGATGCACAACATCAAAATATACAACGTTGAAGAGTGGGTGCGCCAGGTTAACGTTAAGTTGGCAAACCCACACAAGAAAAATGCATTAAACCAAAAAAACAAATATACCACAATTTTGTACTAATTTTGAACTAATTTATACCCACCTTAAAAAAGTTTGAACCGATGCATAACATCAAAATATACAACGTTTAAGAGATGTGGGCCAGGTTATGATTGGGTGTACATTTTCATGACCTAAAATATTGCCAAAAATTATCAATAAAATGCTTGGAATATGTTTTAAAAATATCGTAAAAGCAAAGAAAATGATGCAAAAAATGTTATCAAAAACAGTTCGTATGAGCAACTCATGCTGTTCAATACATTACTACTGTAATCGAGACTACTTCTATTTGTTCAAGTGAGCCCAACTTTAAATGTTTCGCTTTCGACTGTACTTTACCAGATTTTTGTCGTTAGTTATCCCGACTAATCGGCTGAACCGACATTGGCGCTGAATTGCAACACATACAACAGCTGACATTACAATAAGTGAGCGAAGAAATGGAGTTGGCTACTCAGGAATTCTGTGGAGCATCTCGTTAATATTATTTGAATCAAGTACCATATAAATGAGATTAAAATTGATGAAATCAGCGAAAAATGCATTAAAATGAAGGAAGAAGTTAAAAAATAAAAGTTATTATTCGAAATCGACGAAAAATGCCCAAAAGTCTTATAAAAATGGGTCATTTCCTTTTGTCATAATATATCATGATAGATGATAATACTAAACGGCATTGTTCTGAAGTGAAAAAAAATCACATTTCATTAAAATCTGCTCCCTGGTTACGAGGTACAAAGTGTTTATGGCTTTTTATTATATTCCGATTGTCTCGTTTTGGTTCGCTCGTTATGGATGTGAATCACTGAGAAAAAGTGTGGGTGGTTTTATGCCAAATTCAGTATTTAAAATGTGAATATGCTTGCAAAAATACTTATTTATTGTATTAATATGTTTTGAAATTATTACTTACATTTCCGTATATTTTGGAAATATTAAGGAACACTATGTTAGTATTCTCTGATTTTAGTATGTCATCAAATCGTTCAGCATCATTTGTTCATCAACGTAATGTAGCCTGTTTACTGGAAACAGCATGTAAACTACAAGTTGTTATAATCTTTCGATATCAGGCACTATTAATCAAAGAACAAATGGCGTCAGTCATGTTAATAATATGAGTAACATGCAGTGTTATTTAAGGAACATTACGTATTAATACACACGTGCTTCTCCACTTTCAAAGTGGAATGACGTAAGCCCTTTCACTTCCATATACCTATTTAAGAGACCATTGGTGGAGAATTGTAAGTAATCAGACAATACTTGAAATATTCTGAGATGCTCGAAAGACACAGCAATCAACAGATATCGCGTCAAGATTCTAAAATTTCGTGTGGAAAATCCAGTAAACGATGGGGGGGTGGAAAAACGCCACCTTTTGTTCGCCGGCCTGCTCTCCTAAATGATCAACGTTATTCTGTAAAGTTTTTCCTGCGCACAGCACCTGAACCCCCTGAGTTCATTCGCCCAGCGGAAGGTAAGGGGGGGAGGCGCATTGTACGCGACAGGTAGCATTGAGGGATGGAAAGGGTAGGGGGATGCTCAGGTAGAAAGCTCAATGGAAACTCCTTTCTCTCTTCCTTCTGAGAAGGGCAGCTTTTCTGTTCGGGCCAAAATTCCCCATCTACACTCACTATTTCTTAACAATTTTGTAAGTACATTTCATAAAATAATATGTTGTTTGGTATTCAACTGTTGGTACTGTTAAATGTTAATTGTCATGATGAAAAGAATGCAATGAAGCACAAGAAATTGAATTATCACTGTTGGTACTGAAATTGAATTATCACTGTTGTTCAAACTGTTGGTACTGTTAAATGTTATTTGTCATGATGAAAAGAATGCAATGAAGCACAAGAAATTGAATTATCACTGTTGGTACTGAAATTGAATTATCACTGTTGTTCAACTGTTGGTACTGTTAAATGTTAATTGTCATGATGAAAAGAATGCAATGAAGCACAAGAAATTGAATTATCACTCACAATTCTAACAGAAATTTTCATTGAATAAATGTTTTGATATCGAACATCAAATGTATAATTAAAAGTATTATAATTATTTATGAATAAATGTCTTTAGCAATAGCAAAAAAGGTGGGAATGTCATTACAACATGTACAAGAAATATGGTATAAATAATAAATATAAAATATAGTACAGAAAATTAATGCAATGCAAAAATAAAATACTCTTAAAACCGAAACCAAATAGCACAACAAAAGTCAACAAATTCAACAAGAGTACGATGTCAAAAAGCCGAACTTTAATTCTGGAACTTTTCAATAGAATAAGGAAACCATTCATTCTATTATACTTGAACGACAAAATCCCCCCCCCCCCAAAAAATGAAATGAGGAAACATATGCAAAAACTTTGAAAAAAACAACACCATATAACTTGTTCGATCCCCGGAAAATGTTTTTTTAGTCAACTATTAAATGTGGGTACTTCTAGGATACTCACAGTGCGCTAAAAACTGTAATTTGTTGTTCAGATAAATAATTAATCAGCTTCTAAATATGAAACTCGTTCAGATAAAATTATAAGTGCAACAAAGAAAACAACATAATTTCGTCTGAACACATCAGATACTACAGATACTTTCGTTTAGTGTATCCACTTATTATATTAGTTTAGTGAAGTATACTCTAATTCAGTAAAGAATCATTGATTATCATTATATTAATTCCTTGGGTGTAATTAAAAATTCATAACTAACAATCAGAATTCAGAAGAAGGATCAAAATCGTTTATTTACGCCATTATAACACAGAAGTGGCCAACATATTTCCAGTCGGCCATGAAACATCACCAAAAATATACATAACAGACTACTTAATAACTACATCAAATAAAATTAAATTGGTGAAGTGAAAAAATAAAATAAAATTGGTGAAGTGAACGTTGATTTGAAACTAGCTGACTAACGGATCAACACTAACGGATCATCACAATAAAGCATTTGGTCTTCACATGTTATAAATTTAAAATTTATAAACGTCAGATGTATTTACCCGAACTAAAATGTACGTCAGAAAAACTTCTGTATCAGTTGCGACTCTTTTTCACTTTCCGATATTTATACATGTATTTTCTCTCATTCCTTTCTTAACATTTAGTGGGAACTAATGTTTACACGGTTTTATCAGCTTCTTCAAATATGTCTTCTGAAATATGTCCAATATCTTTCATTTGAAAGCATTTTTTCCCCACCAAGTTACTGAGAACTTCATATGTATAGAATAGAAGGCCCACTAAAATGTAGGTCTATTTCAGAACCAATACATTAATAAATGTAGGCCTCGAATGGTAAAGGTGGGCTTGAATTTCTCAAAATGTAACACATGGATAAAGAAATGCAATTGCTCTCGTACAAAATTATGGTATATTTGTTTTTTGTTTAATGTGTTTTTCTTGTGTGGGAATACCAACTTAACGTTAACCTGGCGCACCCACTCTTCAACGTTGTATATTTTGATGTTGTACATCGGTTTAAAATTTTTAAAGGTGGGTATAAATTAGTTCAAAATTAATACAAAATTGTGGTATATTTGTTTTTTTGGTTTAACGCATTTTTCTTGTGTGGGTATGCTAACTTAACGTTAAGTTAGCGCACCCACGGGACACGTTGTAAATTTTGATGTTCTGCATTGGTAGAAAATTTTTTAAGGTGGGTATAAATTAGTTCAAAATTGGAACAAAATTATGGTATAGTCTTTTTTAATTTTTGGATAAGTGGGTGTGCTAACTATACGGACATCTCGCCACCGTTTAGTATAGCTCAAACTCGAGGCAGTCTGGCGGTATGTCTTGTTGGATAAGGCAAAATATTTTTGCGATTTTGCGAAATTTGTGCATTGACCAATGCACAAGCAATCTAGCGGCACCTGTAATTTTTGTAGATAGCCTTCTGCTTTTGACATGTATATAATAAAAATAATATAAAAATAACAATTATGACAAATATTTATTTCGCCTTTTCACGTAAACATATTTTAAGGCATATTTAACTTTCTAAGATTTTTTTTCTTGAAATTTATTTCTATTTTCTTCTAGTTACGTTAAAAATGTATGTTTAAATCATTTCCACGTTCACTAATCCCAGCCGTTTGGCACCCAACCTCTCTTTTTTTTATCTAGATCTAAACCGAGAATGTCATTTGTTTTTGAATTTGACATTCTGTATCTTTAGATACCACAAGCTCGCTTTCCTCTTTATTCTTTACACAAAGAAAAGAATCGGATTATCGTAGGTGACCGAAGGGTCATGGATGATCGCTGGGCTCAGATTCGCATTGCAAACATCACTGGCGACTCAGGGGGCGAGTCGATTACTTCCGACGTTGATATCTTACCGTCCCACGTGTTCTTCCAGGAAGGTAAAGCAAATGGAAGGAAAGTTCTGTTAATTGAAAGAATTATGCGTTAGATCTTTTTCGTATGCCAGTGATAGAATTAAAGTCAATTAAAACATTTATTTGTATCATTTCTAGGCTTATAATAAATCAAAGCGTTTTTCTATGGCGCAAAAACTTTATAAATTTATTAATTTTCCGTCATTTTATGTGGTGTATAAATGTAGTATATTATAATTAATTGTTTCGAATTTCTGAAAACTCTACCCGTGGGTGGCGATAGGGAAAGGAGTTGAATAGGCTGATTTGCAGTGGGCACCGTTGTTTGGCCGCCAATTGTTTCACCCAATTCAGAGGCCATGGCGGCTTACATCAACCGTTACACAATAAATTGTGCCCAGTGACGAAAGGACGTTTTCACGAAGGGAAGAACAGTACCCCATTTCAATTTTGTTTCGCATACTCGTTTTTATTATGTAATGATGAAATTAATATAAAATGTTATTTGTTTTTAATAAATATGCCTTACATTCGAATGTGTAAGAAACTTAAATGACATAACAATAGGTATGAAATGAATTATTTTTCCCTTAACAAATATTTTTGTGCTTTCATACATAATTCTGGAATGAAAACTTTTATCATTACTTTCTTTGCTTACTTGAAAATAAACTGCTGGTCCATTTACGTTATTAGAGATTCCAATTAATGACCTTTATTTCAATATTGTGTAATAATTCACAATGTAAAAACAATTGATGAAAATTGTTTTTATTTTTATTCTTCTTTAGTGATATTGCTAAAAAGTTGATTTTAAATTACTTTTTGCACATTTTTTTGCTTTTAATTATTTCAAAAATCGTATTATTTTCTCTCTAAAATTATTTGCAATTAAGCGAGTAATTGTTACTTTTCAACCAATTAATAGATAAATTGAAGTTGTATTTTACTGCGATTATAATTAATCAATGACAATTAATTGAAAGAGTTCTGCGATTACAATACATGGCAACCTTAAATCCCGCAGTTGCGTAGAGCTGTCAAGCCGCCGAGCTTGGCGCCGAGCGCCCGGTGGCGGCCGCTTCTGCCGAGACTGCGGATACCGGCCGATACTGACGAGAACAGCCGAGAATGGATCGATTCCGATAGTTTCGATTCTGGAGGGAGACCTACGTGTAGTTTTCAACAGGCAGATAAGGAGCGCGCGCGCGCCCTTCGAGGCTCCGAGACTGAGAAAGCAAAGCCGGCGAGAACGATCGATAATAGAATGCGTTTTGCCTGGCTCTCGTAATAAGTATTATTCTTTGATATTCAAGCTACCACTAATCATACGAGATTTTTATTTGTTATTTTCTTTGAAGATCTTATGATAATTATTATATATTCATGATTTTCATTAAAAAGCGCAGTAACTATATTGATTATATGTTCTTCTCTATATTATTTATATTAATGATTATAATTTGCTGTATTATTAAAATTAAATATAATTTATTCTCCATGTTTTGTTACTGCACTTAAAAGATCTATATTCATTCTGTCATTGCAACTTATTCCCTTAGTAATGTGAAACTTTTACAAATCAGACAGGGCCTGGCCCTTTTAGCCTGATTATTAAGGATGTAATAATATAAAATCAATGTTTCTAATAACTTTCTTGAAAATAATTAAGTATATTTTCTCAATATATTCCAGTAACTAGTTGTGCTCAACAGCACATAGATTCTCACATTATTTCTAACTTTTGCAATTTTCTAAAATTCAGTGTTAAAAGAAATGTCACCTGCACCATTCTTTTAAGTGTCCCTTGTTTTAACCTTGGGAAAATTTTAACAAAAACTTGGAGTGGTTATTGAGAAAATGATTTTTTTTATAAATTGCATTAACTTCAAGCAGAAATTATGGGAAAACTACTTGTTTTTCAAAAAAGTATATGACCTATTTTAAAAATCGAATTTTTACTTTATTGCCTTACGAATACTTTGTAGGAAGAAAACGTTTTGGTTATCGTGCGCCGTGCGGAACATGACGAATTTTTGCCAGAAAAACTCTTATAGCTGGGTCTGGTAACGAAAAAAATGATAAATC
Organism: Acheta domesticus; assembly: GCA_031308135.1. Lineage (NCBI taxonomy): Eukaryota > Metazoa > Arthropoda > Insecta > Orthoptera > Gryllidae > Acheta > Acheta domesticus. Next base: position 122,478,701 of record JAHLJT010008446.1, on the reverse strand, counting down.
CTGTTGCTACATTTAGAAAAAAAATCCTCTGTCTCGTGGTGTAGCCAAAATCCATGGTTTACGAAACAAATGTTCTCAAAAACCGCTTCATTTTTTTTCTTAAACTTTCTCCACATGTGTAATATGGGACGGCAAATAAATAAACTAGTAATTCTACTGAATGGCACAGACTTTCTCGCAGAACTTAGTTTTCTAATCTCTTTAGTCTGAACTAGGTTTTCGATTATGAATGATTCTCTTCCCAGATAACTTCTTTAGTCGCCCAAAGGACATTTTTTCACATTCTCTCGATTTTTCGGCTTCCTAATGCTAGAAATTACTATCATATAAGTGTAAATCACATGTATTGCTAGGGTGGCCGCGGTCGCTAACTTGCCATCACGGACCCAGCTTTTCAGAGGAAAGCTTCGCTGGTTCGAGTAGGGCAGTACTTTTCGTCACGATTCTCTGTTGTCGTAGGAAATGATTGAGAATTCTAGAAACTTTATTGAAAACCATTTGAAGCAATTCTAATCACAAATATTATTAATTACCATAAATAAACTGGAAGTGTCTGTATGTTATTTTCGAATTTTCAACTTTTTAACTATTTTTCACATCTCTTTTTGGATTGTAAAACGTATGTACCATCATTTCAATTGTTTTCCTATCAGGCATTTACCCTTTTATGCCTCAGTTCGATTCCGACCTCTACGGCCCTTGTGTGTTATAAGTAGTGTTATAAGTAGGGACCGGAAAAATATGTAGTATGAAAGGTGAAAATATGTACATAAATATCTAGCGAAATCAGTAAGAATATGTAATAAAAATGTAAAATTAGATATAATATGTAATATTGAAATACACTAACTATAAAACAAACAGTTACATAATACGAAATTTTATTTATAAAATATTTCTAAGGAAATTTTAAATATAATACGTACGTTTGAAAATTCAGGTTGAAAGTCACAAATCTTTTGAAAGTCAGTGATATTTTTCACATCTAAAAGTGAGACTGATATCAACCACTGACGCACACTTCCCGCCACACTGAGTTAACTGAAGCAGGCGCGCCGGAGTGTGTGAACACCCGACCGCGACATCATGTAGCATACCTCGAGTAAACAGCACGCAGTAATAATGTAGGAAAAATTACTGACTGTTTTGAAAATATTTCTTTTCATAAAGAATACGTTGAAATACATAAGAAAATTGAAAAAAATTGATAGATTAAAAAGAATATTTCGTGAAAATGGCAAAATATGTAATAAAGTACTAAATATGTAAAAATATATAACTAAAAAGTTTGTTATTGTGTTAGAAAAGCGACGATTCGCCAAGATTACATTTTTAGAGCGTTAAGAATAAAGACAAAAAAATGTAATTACATAAAAATCCGGTCTCTAGTTATAAGTGCCGGCGCGTTAACTTTGAGGATCTAAATTCGGGTCTTGGAGAGGAAAAAAATTTGCTGGTTGATATAGAAGTATAATATTGCTAGGCATTTAGAAACAATGCATTAAAGTATGTGCTTTGGTAGCGCCAGTAGTTGAATTTGAATTTCAACGAGAAAGCAAAAAATATATCTATTATGGAATTTTTTATACCATGTCTCAAATTATTTTTTTACACGAATCCTGCCTTTTGCATTAATCAGGAACATTTTTATGCCTCTGCCCGAGTTCGATCCATATGGCGTTTGTGTGTCGTAGTTGTATGAGTGCCGGCACGTTGATTCTGACGATCTGAGTTTGGGTCGCGGAGCGGAAAAAAAATTTCTGGTTGAAGACACTTTTGCTGGTTTATGTAGTAGTGTAATAGCATTTAGGAGCATTTAGAAACTGTGTAAGAAGGTATGTGCTTGGCTAGCACCACTAGTTTACAATAATTTGGTGTGGCCAAAATCCCAATCTTCAATATTGTAGTGTTGGAATGTTAACTTCTTGCAATTTTTTGCAATATTCAAAAATACAGAGACTTTGCCACAATTAAGACAAGCACCATATTTTAAACCATCCTTTGGTACTCGTATGTATAAAGAGAAAATTTAAAGAAAAATGATGGATCTGTTTATGAGAAAACAATCATTTAAATTTTTTTAATTGTCTATATTTCACTCAATATTAATTAGGTAAAAACTACTCAGATTTTAAAACGTTAAGATCATCTCTGACCAACAGATTTTATTAAGAAAAAAATCTCTCTTCAATATTGTAGTTGTAAGAAGACCCTGAATTTTTTTTAAAACTTTTTGCAATTTTCACAAAATCAGGGATTTCTATGACAATGAGACCTACTCCATTCTTTTAAGCATCCTTCACTCTATCAGAGGATAAAGTTCAATAAAAAAATTGTAGCCATTTTTGTGAAAGTTTTGAAACTGTTGAATCTTGATGTAAAGTGCCCCCAAAACCAAATATCCATTTCCGACTTACAGGAACTCAAGTTCCTTCAAACCAATTGAGGAATATCAATTTTGGAGAAAATTGTCTGCACAGTTTTGGTGCTAATGTTGACCATTGACAAGTAGACAGACTGACAAACTTTTGTCGTCAATCAATTTTTCAGAATCAAGGCACCACAAAACATTCTGACAACACGTGTTAGAGGAAGAAATTACTGTATACAGGAACAAGATTTATCCACATTTTCATTATCATGGCCTGACAATAAGAGATTTTCTGTCAAAAATTCATGGTTTTCTAGCACACAGATACAATACTTCCTTTTCTTATTAAGTAAGATGTGAAAGTTAAAAATTGCTACTTAAATAATCTGTCATATACAATATTATTACAACTTTATTGTATGTTCAATTGTCTTTAATTACACATATCCACATGTTCAGTCACATGTAAGTGTAGCAATGATCTCCCCCTCCACACAAATGAACACAAATCTGAAATTCCACAAATGTATGTGGCACGCTTATTAATTGCCCTGTCTTTTTGTTTCATTCCTGCACTCTTTGATTGCTCCCATTCTAATATTCTTCTTTCTTTCATTCTTTCTTAATTAGAATATTCGTTTTCTTTATAAACATTCAACGTTCAATATCTTCTCATAGTTTTGAGAAGGAGGTCTTCAGAGAATACTCTCTTGCTTACTGAATCTTCAGAATATTAATTTCTTTATCTACAACATTGCACTAACTATTAAATAGCTCTCCCATTTGGGTATTATTATGAATTTCATAATGAAATGTACCTTCTCTTCAATTCGTTATATTATTTTTTTAAACCAGGAATATAAGTAAAGGGTAATAGAGTTTTTCAATATAAATGCAAACATTTATTATAATCCCACTCATTAACACATATTCACAAATATATTTTTTATTAATTTTCTATAGTCATGAAAGTATTTCCTATCACAATTGAATACTCTATAAATAACTATAAATCAACAAATAAAAATTATTTCTAAGTTTAATATAAATGAAAAATTCTTTATAAGAAAACATCATGTTGGTTGGGCACTTCATCTATAGCCCCCATATAAAAATGACTAACACCAAATCAATCAAACAAATTAAAGTCATTATTGTCAGCCCTGTGGGCTAGATCACAAAGGCAGTAGTGCCATAGTGAACTTGGACCATGGGGTCACAGGTTTGAGTCCCACCTCAGGCATGGTTGTATGTGTTCATTCTTTCACCCCCAATCATAACCATATCGTTTCATCCTCATACCATAACGTTACATCCGATAGTGGTCACTAATGACCTAGTAGTTTTTTATGCCACCTTAAATAAAAAAAAAAGTCATAATTGTCAAAACAAACACATTCAATGTCTAGCTGTTGATAATCTTGTTATAAAATAGAATAAAAATTACTCTAGAACCATTGTAGATACAATATTGAATAAGACGTGTTGGACATAATATCCTAACACAACTCACTTTTGTACCACTGGACTAATGCTTCATGGTGCAAAGTGATAGTTGTTTCATTTGTTGTTCATGTCAAACTGTCATTATTAATAGCCTAATTATAACACAGCCTAATTATATTTCTTTGGTATGAAAAATATTTTTTTGTGAACATTTAATATGAAGCACTTTTATTGCCAACATCGCTGAGTGTAAATAAGTTTATACAGTTTAAAGTGTTCAAACATACATTTAATACTTATCCTAACTTTATGACAATGCCAGTATTGCAATTTATTTTGACATACCTATTTAGGTATTACAAATTCACATTGTTCATTTAAAGCTATATCATAATTCTCCTGAGTTTTACTTATATTGTAACAGTAATTATATTAACACTTCCATAAAAATATTTCTTGTTTTACCCAGTATTTTCTGAAGCACCAGCTCAGGATAAGTAAGTCTCTAAGTAGTGACATTTTTTTCCAGTTTGACAGGTGATTACAGATTCTACTTATTTTCTGTAGCTTCCTATCTCAGTTCCTACTTGAAGATGGCAATATGTTCAATTACTTTCAATAGCATATCTTCAGGTGTATGAGAAACTGTTTGTTGTTACTTATTTTTATATTATATTTCACAGACATATTTGAAAATTGTCGTTTACATTTTACTTTACGAGTTGTCATAACAATTATTGATTCCACCAATAATGCCCAATATTCCACCTGCAATAAACAGTGGAAGAAATAATACCCAAGAATGTTAGAAAAGTTGTAACAAAAAATTATTTCCCTCCAAAATGTGAGAATAGTGTGAAATAGCATTTCCAAATGCTTGTGATTGTGGCTTCAATTTGCATAAACGGTTAAGTATTATTACAATTAAATGTAGTGATTATCTGAATAATTTGCATTTTTCTAATTATAAAACAATGTAATGTAGAATTTTATGTTTTATAGAATTATAAAATAATCTAATTAAATTCTAATAACAATTTTTTTTAGATTACTGAATGTACATATATAGCCTTTATTTAACTGCTAATGCATATTCTTGGATAAACAGCTGCACATTTCGGACTAGAACAAATCTGTTCAACAGAATGTATTGGCATATATTACTTTGTGATACTTTAATAGACAATGTGTATATTTATACTGCTTAAATTTGTGTCTGAAATTCTTGATAATGGTTTGTGAAACAGAATGAAAAAGATGATATTGTTTTAGAAAATATTTTATCAGCATTATGTGAATGAAAAATAAAATTATTTCAGATTCTTTAAAATAATCATTGATATGAAATGACACAATAAAACATACATTCTTTACATCAGTAAAATTTGTTGGAAAGATTTGTGCATTTAAATGAACATGTCGATCGATAAGATCTTAGTGTATGATTTAATACAATTTTTTTCAAACAATACATATATTGGAATATCTACATTGCCGCTAAAATTATAAAGTTACTTAAGAAAATCAAGTGATTGTTGGAGAATTCAGTGAAAGTTTTCTGATAACATTTATATTTTATGTTTACTTTATCCTCTTTCTCATCATTCTCTCCGTTTCTCTCTAGTGTCATCTTTTTTCTATTGTCATCCCCAATAAACACTCTCTTATCATCATAATCATCATTTTCATCTTACTTTGCTCATTCTTCTTTCACACTTCTCTCACTATATAATGATTTAGAATTAAATACTGAAAATGAAATAATGCATTTTTAAATATACTTCATAGTTTTAGTATATTTTTTGTAAACTAAAGTACTCTAAATGTGTAATAATGATTTCTTGTAGCTTCTTGTAGTTCAATTGTAAGATGTGTTTGATAAAAGTAACCAGAAGATTTTTTTCATATTGAAATATTTACTTAAGATTGGTTATTAGAATGTAGACTTAAGTTGTCTTCATTTAGTTCTATATATTGTTATATTGTGCACATTTATCAATAAAAATTTAAATATTTAGTACTGCATGTTTACTTTGATAAATATTCTCAGTATAGTATTTTAAATTATAGGTCTACTGATTTTTAGGGTAGTATAAAATATTTTGTTGTAAAACTTTTGTTTTAGTATCTTGCTGACATTCAAGTAATACTTAATTATTCGAAGCTGATTTTATCATTGCAATAATTCATATTGTTAAAAGTTCCTCTATTATCAATTATTATTTTCTTGTAGCTATGCCCAATGTGAAGTTTTACAGAGGTATGAATCTCGACCATATTCACGTTAACTTTTGTTTTCTTTATTATAGATTGTATAATTATTTATCAGTTTAATTTTCCAGTACATAGTCTTGCCTCAGCAAAGCAAAGAGTTTGCCTCACTAAATTTTAAATTTCCAACCATCGTTTAGTAAAATGCTTTATGCTGAAATATTAGCCTGTTTCATTTAATAATGGATTTGAATCCTAATGGATAATTTCAAATATCAGCTGTGCAGTTAGTTAATAGCTCAAAAGTTGTGAAACAGTCTGCTATGTAATGCTTGCAGTGAAAGTTACCACACTTTTTGTCCATGATGAAACAGGCTAAAAGTTGTAACATGTTGTATGTTTCATAACATTTGAATTGTAGTGTGATTTTTATAGAGTTTTGTTATGTTAGTCCCATTACAATGTACAATATATAAACCTGTCAGGGATTCTTAAACTCTGTTTAGTCTATATTACATGCATACCTCCTCTGTAAGAACAGAATTTAATATTACAAATATACTACACTTACACAAGTTCAGGTCAATTTTGTAACACAATGTGATTAAAAGCTGATATCTAAGGAATGAAAATATTTGTAACTAAAACATATTTTCTTTTGGTTTAATTTATTACAAACTTCCACATTCTGCAATGCTCAAATCTAAAAGCATTATTTAATTTTAATTATTATTTTTTCATTCAGTAATATTTTTATACATATGATGTATAAGATAAACATAAATCCCTTGTTTTAAATCTGTGCTCTTAAATATACAGAGTAAGATCACAGAAAGTGGCTTGTTGTACATTGTTATGACACTTCAGATGCAACATTTTATGAAAATTATGTAGATTGCATCACATTTCTGACATTGTTGCAGTATCTCTAATTTGATAAAATTTTGTTATGCAGTTTTTAATTAGGTAATAATGAAAGCTTATTCTTTTTCCTAAAAGAAAAATCTACAAAACTGAAAAGCACTTATTTCATGTGGTATAGAGTCAGTAATGTTAGAAAAGTATTAAAATACTGCTCAAATAGAATCTCTAAACCTCCAACCAGTTCATGGAAATGGAGAAAGCAGGAGAAAGAATAAGACATCAACTGCTTAAACCAGAAACTTACACTCTTATTGCTACTAGGATGAAAAAATAGTCTTGAATTCCTAAAATTATTCGTCTAAACTCATTCTTTTTATGAAGGGAATGCAACATCATTTTCTTTTATTATTAAAACTTATTTCATCAACAAAACTTGTATGTTCTGTTGAATTAGTGATATTATTTTATGTTCAGTAATTTTATTTGGAGAACTGTTTGTGCATTACAGAATTACAGATCCTAGAAATTTGTTTAAAACATATTGCATCCTCATTCTCGCCTTTCAACTTTACACATTTTGTTGTTTTTTTTTTTTGTCACTTACTGAGGAGAGTTAAAGGAGGATCATCTAAATCCAGAAACAATTTATGTAAATGTATGTTTGTATGTTCTATTATTTTAAAACTATTCTTTAAAAATGAGAAAGAAATATTTCATAAATTGATCATTTCATAAGGATTGTTTATGAAACCCTGATATGAGAAAGTAAAGTATCTTTAATGGAATCTTAGATTTGTTAAGCATGATTCCTCTGTAGTTGCATTAAATTATCTTCTGCTCTTTAGTTGCATGGTGGAAAGTTTAAAAAATGTGAACTATTCCTTATGTAGTTCCAAAATAGTTTCTACATATTCACTATGCTCATGCCTCTTACTCTCATTTTAAATAGCCTAATTTTCTTTCATAGTTAAGTGTGACAGATCGCTTCATTTAGCTGCAAAATGGGATAGTTTCGGCAGATATTAATAGTGCGTAGTCTTGAGAATTATTTTAACATTTTGTATTAAACATTAGAAATTTTATCAGTATACAAAGCTTAAATATCTAAAACAACCCTGTTAAGTAGTTTAATCAAGATTTGTTTGTTAATTAAGGGCAAATGACAATGAGAGAGATGATTTTTTAAATTTTTCTTTTCCTTATATTCAGAAGGTGGATTGCCTCCACAACCCTTGTATCATTTGAATAAGTAAATATGTATGTACTATCAGTGAAATATTATAATATATAATGTGTATTGGTATTGTCCAACAGAGAGTTTTTATCTCTTAGAGCAGATTTTGTCTAATTACATGTCAGACATGTACATTTCCTTAAGCTTTTAATATTTTCTCCAATTCTGATTTTCTTCAATCAATTCTCTGAAGTTTGTGGAAGAAGATTTTACTACAAGCATTTAGGAAATTTCTTTTGGGAACATAAAGAAATGGAATTTTGTACTAAAATAGAACTCAAAATGAAGAAAAAATTACTACAATACAATATTATAAAAGTGGAAATTACTTTTGATAATTATTTAATTGATTTGTATCTAATTTGATTTGTATTTTTCATTTGTAGTGTTAACTTGGCTGGTTCAAAATTGATTTTATTAATTTTATTAGCATTTTCTGAGACCTTACTTGCTCCTAGGCTGAAATATTGCCATTTATAATTTGATTCACTCATGTTACAATGTTGTTTTAGAAGTTTATCTAATACTTTGAGAAGAAGCAGAGCTGCTTGCTACAAATCTCTTGTCCCTTCTTCATTCCCCTTGCTTTTCACATCCTGGCACAAAATTAGTCATACTTTTTCTTAGCACACCTGCGTCCCATATTCAGCTTTTCATAAATTACCATTCATTTTCAAAGCAAGAAATCATATTAATAATCAGTATTATTGTTAATTGCCATAAAAATGAGAGTGTATACAATACACTAGAACATGAAAATGTAAAATTGGAAGTCCAAATTTTGTAAGTTCTCAAACCATCCTTAGGCAGAAAGAACCAAGAGAAAATTTCTTAGAGAAATGGGGGGAAATACAACAAACTTTTTCATTGCTCTAGAAACACACTGAAAATAAATGTATTTGAGCTTTCACTTTTCAATTAAAATGTTTATGTTAATACATACTTTACATGCATATTCCCCTTGAAGATACAGACTTACTCATCAGTTTTTTCTACTTGCAAATTAGGGACTTGTATTTTAACACAAAAATTTTCCAATGTTTAGGAATGGTTTGTACAGAGATAGCAAATCTTGGAAATAAACAGATTTAATTTTCCACATGCCAAAAATGCATCTGTTTACTCCAGAGTTTAGGATTAAGAGAAAAAAAACATTACCTTTCAACAAGAATCACAAGACTGGGTTAAGGGTTTGTGCAGCCTTTAACACTACAAAAGCGCAGGGCCCTCTCTAAATTAATGATTTGAAATAAGGAATTTTTTTGAAATGAATTGTTTTAATTATGAGTAGGAAACTGTGAATTACTGATGTTTGGATAGATTAATTAATTTCACTTGGTTTTATCTAATGTAGCAAACACATTTTATTTATAAAAAATATGATCTTTGTGATTCCTATATTTTTAGTATTTTAAATCTTCAAGTGCATTCTCATGAAATATACTCTAAATTTGATATATTTTATATATTTGATATAATTTAAATATTTTATTCTGTATTCCTTTTTGGAATTTCTTTTACATTTATTCAGTTTTCTATTCTTCAAGCAGTCTTTACCTCAGAAAAGATGAGTTTGCATACTTAGATATTTAAAGAGAAAATTTACTGATGATTTTTCGAAAACAATTTTTGGAAAAGTGGCTGTTTAAAAATCAACCACATGAGACTTTTATTTCAATTTGACTTTTATTTTCTAACAATATGCTTCCTCCCTGACTGAATATCCTGGTGTGCAGTAGTCTAGCCTTAGTTTCCATCCTATAAAATTCTCTTACATTCCTTCAATACCCCCTCTCTACTCTCCCCTCTGCATTTCTCCTATCTCCTCTCCTTTCCCCTCTCCCCTCTTTTGTCACCCCCTCTCTCTCTCTCTCCTCTCTATCTCTCATGAAATCTCAGCAACCCATCTTTACATACAGTTACCTACACACTTTTTTTATTTTAAAAAAAATATACTGTATCACTCTAAAGTAACAAAAATCAATTTCATTTACATGTATATTCACAAGTTTTTATAAGAAATGGAAAATGGCTGTCTGTCTTTGTCTTGACATATACATCCTTTATTAAAATGTATTTTGATCATAATTATTTAGTTTTGATAGTTGTGATAGTTAAACACATAATAACAAATAGTTGTGATAGTTAAACACATTAAAATATGTTCTAAATTTTGTGTTCCTTAACATTTAAAGAGTTTTCATGGTTGTTTAGGAAAATATTGGCATGATCAACATTGAGAAACCAGGTAGTATTTTTACAGCGAGAAGATAGTTTATCAGTTAAGTTGTATTTTTTAAACGTATGCTTTAATGAGAACACATTACGTGCACTATTTGCTTCATACAATTAAATTTTATTTAACGAGTTGTTGAAAATGTTAAGAATTTCACATCATACTGTTTCAAGAAATTGATCCTTCGGAAGAATGATTAAATAGGTATATTTGTGATTCAAAGAATTCAGTGCTACTTGTCTCTAATAGAGTTCACTCATGGCATCTTCATTAATTCAATGAGAATTTTGCAGGATTTCGCAATTAATTTCACTTGATGAAACATATTTAAGGTCTCAAAATAAAAATTAGGGAATTACAATTTTTACCGAATAATTAATATTAGTATTCCATTAGCAGTAATAATACCTGCAGTTTTAAACCTTTGCTTGTTGAGCATACTTTAGCTAGTAAACAATTAATGGTGTTTATAATAATTTCACATTGTAAGTCTTAATTTGGGAGAGGGCCACCACTTGGCCATCTCATATTTCATTTACATGACAATCTCTTCTTCATGGTCTTGTATTCTATTGCTCCATGAGGAAAAAATGTGATATTTTGCATCTCAATAACATGAGCAAGCTCTTCATTGATATTGCAATTTTCTCATTGTAATTTGAACTAAGAGTGCAGATGTACTTCAAACTTTGTTGGTTGTATTTTTAAAACTAAAATATCAAGAATTGGCATAACACACTCTAATGGTCTTTGAATTTGTCAGTGATTTTGTGGTATTTTGTGTCAACATTGAAGTGGTACGAATGGTCATGTGTTGAATTAAGTAACCCAGAAAAATATAGTTTGCACTGTGATGTCCCGCCTGCACGAGTGCTAGTTTCAAGCATAATTCACACAGGAGATCTTCACGTTAATGATCTGAGTGGTCGAGAAGAAGAGTGAGGGGAAAATTATTATAAATAATGCTCAGTGCTGTGTAGATTTAATTCTGACTCTAACCGTCACCATACTTTATCTAGAAGGGATTAGTGAAGGGGAGAGAGAGAGAGAGAGAGAGAGAGAGAGAGGGAAGATTGAGGAGGAAGGGAAGTCGAGAGGCGCACGTGATGACGTCAGCCACTTACCAGAGCACCAATCTCTCCCAGCAGCGGTGTTGCGGCTCCTTCCTGGCTCTTGCTGTAGCATGTCGATGTAGCAAAGGCTCATGGCGGCACAGGCAAAGATGTCTCGGGACTGACCTCCTGTCGCTTCGTGCTTCCCATATATATATGTGGTTTTCGTATTTTTCATGGTACTCTAGGGAAAGTTATGTATGCATTTGTAAACATGTTTTCCCTAGAGCTATTTTCCTTCTCAATGTGGATATGTTTCCTGCTAGGTAGTCTGGGCTGGGCCCATGTGGTGAAAGTTGAAATTTGACTTTTGTGCTTTCTTTAATTTATTTTAACATTGCTCATCACAGCACTTTTTGGCAGATTTTTCTCTTCTGAAATTTTTATATGTTTACGTTTTCATGTGTGCCTCCAATTGTAAGGAATTCAAGACTAATTCAGATGTTTGTGGTTAATGTGTAGTTGCTTTAAGAAAATATTTGCTTTCCCAGATTCAAACTAAGAATTATGTAATTTTGAAAAACACACTCTGAGTAAAGTCTTACCCTATCTACAGCATTCACAATCTTCATGCAACCCCTCTCATCTATCTTCATATCACTGAGTTTCCTACATTTACTTTATTGCCGTACTATGTACTAATGTTGTTAAGAGAAAGTATGGTAACAATGTGGCAGAAATCAAAGATTTTTTTCCACAGAAAATCTCATTGTGGGATATCAGAAAAGTGGGTAAATATTTTTCCTATGTGTAGTAAATTACATTTTTGTACATAATAATGTGAACAAGAGGATCAAATAATGACACCACCTATTTGTGAAGTGTTCTTGCCACCCATTCCAGATCTGAAGTCCTCAGGCAGATTATGGTAGACAGGTACTATTGAGGGATGAAGAATGATGGGACCACGATTTGCTTATACTATACTGACTATGATGTGCTTATTTATGTGAGTAAGAGGGATCAAGGAATGACACCTCCTAAATATAACGTGTACTTGCCTTCCTTGCAAGGTCCTACACCCCCGGGAAAATCAGAATAGCAAGGATAGTGAAGGAAGGTGAAGCAGGGAGGGGGAAGCTTACTGTTCCACAACATAGGGTAAACCACCATGCCTACTTGAGACACGAACTCTCCAAAAACTCTACCTGGTCAATGTGGGATTTTTCCCTTTCGAAAATCCATGCACCCTAGCCGTGCACTGGTTATTCAGCAACTAGTAAGCTAACCAGTTGTCCACCATGGCCTTAAGCAGTTATGCACTGAATACAAAAATTCAGTTGGTAAATGCAGTTTGACAATAGGCAGAATTACATAATCAAATATTTGCATTTCTCATTCAAAATTGAAACTGTTTCATTGTTTTTTTTGCATTTCTAACGAGTCCCTGAGTATCAAGGAAACTATACACATCCCCCATATGGCAGGAGACTGGGTAGTTTTATTTCAATCTCTAAGCGCATTGAAAATTAGTAATACAGGTTTTGACAGGTGAATTTTTGTTTTTTTAATTAACACCTATCCTAGTGTTACCACAAGTCATTAAGCATCTCCCAAAGGATGCCACAGTTTTAGAGTCCCCAAATGAGGTAGGTAAACAGTCCCACTTGTTTATAAGTCTGTTAGACAAGAAGTGTGCACAATTTTCTTTTTGTGTGTGTGTGTGTGTGTGTTTTCTCCTTAAGCAGTCTTTACGAGTGATCTCTTGAGCATATGCATTCTAATAAAACAGTTATCTAGTTCCTTCTCTTTATAGATTCCATTTATGATAAACTTCTAGTCACTCCATTCTCATCTCTGCTGCAGTATTTCCAGGTTTAATTTTCCAAGTCATTTGGTGTATTCTAGTTCTTATAGTTCGTGAGGATTTTTTGTTTTTTTCTCTGTATTTTTTTCCCTCAAGAGATGAATGCTTTTTTGAGTAATGAGGGGACCAGAATGCACTTGCAAACTCCATCTTACATGTGTGCCATATGACCTCTTCAATAGTTCAACATTCACTGTGGTAATTAGAATTCTATTTACAATATTTACAATGAAAGCAATTTGTTAAGTTAACTTATATTGCATGTGTCCTGAACATTAGTTAGCTATCTCTACATTTCAGTTACTGTCTTCAGCTCCAGATGAATATTCTGCTATGGAATTTGAGGGACTGTAATATTGTCTGAAGAGCAGCCACCTTTCAAAAGTTTGATATCAAGTGATACAGTTTCAAAAAACTCAGCTATTAAGATCTTTGTAAAATGCTTGTAACATCAAAATTCATTCCACAGTTTTTACATGAAACCTGCTTTTCTCTTCTATACACTGATCATTCATATGCGAAAAAATTTGATGGAAGCATTTGAGCCAGGAAAAGTGAAACAATGATAACGCTTCAATATTTTTATTAGAATTGATATTTGTCTGATTTAAGTGAGCAAATCTTGCTGCAACATTCTTAGAAACACTATTCACTCTTTGATTTTCTCTTCCATAGCGAATGTTCTGATGTACGAATTCATCAAAAGCTTTTCCTCATCAATGAATTGACCAGTCGGGAGCTTAGAGCCTGTCCTGGCTGGGGCGGTGCCCCGTGGTGGGAGGTACCTGGGTGTGGGGAAACCCCGCTAGTCGACGGTAGGTCGGCGCCGGATCTTACCATCCAGCGGGGAAAATATCACCACCACCTCCCGAGAAAAAACACGCACTACACTTACGGGACTAATGACCTAAGTAGTTGGTGCGGAATCATGAACAATCAATCAATCAATTCATCAATGATTTGTTGGCTTTAGGAAGTATGTCTGGCTGATTTTAAGGACAGGGTTCGGCTCACTAAAACAACGGCGCACGGTTCACTTGCGCATGGTTCACTCGCGCGGACCACGAGAACGGATCACTCAGGGAGCACTGCTTGCATTGTGCATTGTGCGGTGTGGTGCGAATGTGTAATGGAGAATTACAATGGTTAAATGCATAAAATGCGTTGCATGCATAATGTTAAATGCATAAAATGCGTTGGTAATTATGCGTTGGACAGACTCAAGGATGTTTTATGTTAACGCGAGGGCCGAAGGCCCGAGCCTCGTCCTCAACTTGGACACGGGTAGCGAAGCGTCACGATTCCACACGAAAGTGCGTTGGCCACGTGGCCGTGTGGCCGGGCACACTGTGGCGGCGCCGCGAGTGACTCGTTCGGAACCGAATCGTGCGCGTCAATAGGAGCCGAACCCTGTTCTTAAAATCTACCGTATGTCTTTCAACCTATCAGAAGTTTTGTTGATATTGCCCCAACTAAACTCGCTTAGGAATTTAATAAAGCTCTAATTCATTTTTAGGAATCAGTTCTTTTCATTCTGATATACATCTTCATTTGGGGAGCATTCAAAAACTTCTCGGAATGGTGGTTCAGCAAGCAAATGTTATAAACTATGGCATTTCTACCCGAATCACTTTCGAAGTAAGAACCTTGCGCGCACTTACACTTGCTCTATTGTTCCTGCCATTGTTGGAAGCAGCGGTAGAAGGCTTCTTTCGTCAGTCGCAGCTGAGTCATCGCATTCGATTTGATGTCCTCCGCTGTTGCAAACAGTCTCCCCTTGTCAGAGTAGGGAACAACGAATAGACCCTGAGAGCGAGATCCGGAGAGTACAGTGGTTAAGGGACGACAGGAATGTTCTTCTCGGTGAGAAATTTCTGCACAACAAACGATAAGCTTGGCGCGTCATCGTTATGCAGACACGACTTTCTTTGTCACTTGGCCCGTTGCTTCCTTCGAACCACATTCCGCAACCTCCACGTAGAAATGGTCAATAACAGACTCTCCGGGAGGTACTGAATCATTAGGCACCAAACCGTCGATATCAAAGAATGCAATGTGCATCTCTTTGACTTTGGATTTTATGATTCGTAATGAGCTGACTATGCGTTTGTGCATGAACTTGATGTTCTTACGCTGTTCGAACTGCGACATTTCGCCGACGGATCATCACTCGCCTCCACATCATACGGAGCAGTGGCACCACTGCGCTCTCTGAAACTCCAATTGACTAAGTTTCAACAACAAGTTTTTTAAAACTTCATTACTTCAAGATATGTTGCTTCGTCTCTTTCAATGTTCATTATAATTTCCGAGAAAAGTGCAAGCTGTGTTTATAAGAAATTAGCATAAGCAACATTTTATTTTCTCAACAATGTCTTTAATGAAAATTGGACACTTTTCATTACTTAGGGCTTAAAAAGGCTCATACATCTCGATTAACCTACTGATGGCAGATCTGAAAGACTACCAACTCATTTTAATGTGTCCCAAGATATTTTTGAAATTAACTTCAATAAATTCACAAAATGACTTCAAACTTTCAAACATCAAGTTTATGTGTGGAAATAATAGACATTTTTTAAATCACTGTTTGTCAACTGGAAAAGTGTCTGTTGCCGATTGTAATGCATTGTTAACAATATAAGCAGTGCATCTCACACCTATTATTTCGCTTGCCAAATGCTCCTTAAATTTGAATAACAGATTATTTCGCCCCAGCCGTGTCTTTTTTCGTATTGTTTTCGAATATCCCAGTGATTTTATCAGCGATTCCTTCATTTTCAACCATTTTCTTGATACGCCGATCAAATGAAACCTCTGATTCACCTAGTGAATTCTAGAATTTGTGTTATAACCTGGCGGTTTTATAACCTGGCGAGTCAAGGCCCGTCTTCCGAATGAACATGTCACGGCATTTCGCGCCTTTCTCGGACGTGCCGTTAGATGTCGCTTGATCACAGCACTGCTTGATACGGTCGCGATCATGCGACTTTTAGCGACATGACCGAGAAAGACGCAAAATGCCGTGACATATTCCATCGTGAAGACGGGCCTTGACGCGCCACGTTATAAAATTCGAAGTATATCATGCATATTTCAGCATGCATCGTACATTATCGCACCATTACTAGGACAATTTACATTTCTATGTGCTGGCATCCTTAACATACATATGCAAATCATCCTTAATACCATACATCCTTAATAACATAAATATGCAAAGACTAATTTATTTTCTAATCTTGTATTGAACATGATGTTTAAAAAGCTTGGACAGCAATTTCTTTACATTTTGTTTGTGCACTTGACATCTCTTTGTTGAAAAAATGTTTGAAAA
This sequence comes from Acheta domesticus, assembly GCA_031308135.1. Taxonomy (NCBI): domain Eukaryota; kingdom Metazoa; phylum Arthropoda; class Insecta; order Orthoptera; family Gryllidae; genus Acheta; species Acheta domesticus. The sequence continues at coordinate 122,462,083 of JAHLJT010008446.1, read as the reverse complement.
ACCAGATGTGCAGTCCATGGAATGAAAGCTGTGGTTATGTTTTATTGTTCGGAAAACAAAAGGAGCTTCCTGGGCTGCGACCTCTCTCATTTTGCATTCTTGTTCAAAGGATTGTTTTTTAAAGAAATTCAACAGTTTCTGAATTGCTCTTTTTTACACTAACACACACACACACACACACACACACACACACACACTTTTTTACGCTTATGTGTTTCAAAGTATTGGCGTGATTTTCAGTGTCAGTTCTTCCGCCATGAGTAACAAAACACTGAAAACAATGCGGATTCTCCATTTTCTAATTGATATTATCAAATTTATGAATTTAGAAACAAAAGTATCTGGGGATGAAAACGGAAAGGAATTTTCAAAAAATGCTATTTCATGGCATTGTTTGAAAAGCGGGACACTTTGCGTCCCGGTTGTGGACCTCTGGAGTATCGATTTCGCACCACCATCGAGTTGTTGGATTTTTTGGTTCTTATTCTCCTGGGTATTTATTAGCTCAATCTCCGCAACTTTCGTTGTACGATTTTATGGGACTGCGAACTCCGGATCTAAGTTACGACCGATTTCTTGTGATATGACCACTTTGTTTTCAGTCCTCTCCTTTCCGTCTTTCAATGTGTTCTGTTCTTGTCTCCACAGAATGGATCCACATCAATAACATATGGATATATATATATATATATATATATATATATATATATATATATATATATACTCTACACCTCAGCATTTGCCGCACCATGTGTGAATCGGGTCACCTGTTGGCGAACACATTAGCAATGTCCTCTCGTGTCTACCACATAGTGGTTCCTTCTTTTTGCGAATGAGATCAAATTCACAGGGCAAAATGTCGGGAGAGTACGGTGGGTGCTCCAATTCTTCCCTTCTCCATCGTGGAAGTAGCTACCCTACAACTCTGCTTTATGTGGTTTTGCATTGTCGTGCAGGGTTATTGCAGTGTCCACAAGATCCGGACATTGCTCCCGAACGCCATGTCGTACCTGTCGCATCAGGATGTCCCTCTAATACTGTGCGGTCGCAGTTCTGCCTTGAGGAACAAAGTGGAATACAATGACACCCCTGACGTCATACGCGACGATCACCATCAATTTGACTGAGGAAGGATTCTCACGGAACTTCTGCCTCCTTGGTGATCCAGCATATTGTAATTCCGAGGACTGACGTTTCAGTTTTGGTTCGTATGCCCTGGCCCAAAATTCATCGATGGCGATTAATCGTGACAAGAATTGATCGTCGTCCTGTTGCCAGCGTGCAAGGTGGTTGGAGCATATTGCGTAGCGCACCCACCTTTGAACTTCCGTCAGTGCATGCGGTACCCACCGCGTTGCGATTTTGCGTAGGTGCAGCTCATTACGCAGTATCCTGTGGACGGTGCGTTTCTCGATGCCACTTGCCCTCTCTAACTCCAGTAGCGTCCATCGTCTGTTTTCATCCAGGAGCTGCTCGACGGCACATACCACGCCGGTCCGCACACCAGAGGCCTATCTACGGTATGGCAGACATGACACGTGCCATGGGCGCCACCTACAAGGAGCGCTATTTAGAGTATACCTGCTAAAACAACCCTAATTTGAAGTATCCTGACAGGGGCGCAAATTCTATTCTTGCCTTGGGCGCCGGAATACCTAGATACACCTCTGCCGCACACTGACAGGTCGTCCCAAACGTTGCTCATCACTAGTTGACACGTCCTTGCTGAAACTGTCCTACCCACCGTGCTACTGTAGGTTATGGTAGGGCATTATTCCCAAGAGCTTCCACTAATTCACTGTGACATTCCGTCGCATTTCTCCCTCGGAGAACGGCTATTTTGATGTAATCGCGCTGCTCAACACGGGTTACTTCCATCTCGCACGACACTCACCAATTAACTGATTTCACAGCCTTCTCTGCGCTACTACCAGCTATCACAGAGCTATCTGTTGTTCTGCATACACACTATGCCTGCAGAACTTCCACACGGCACATGTACGTTTGTGATTCGTTCACATACCTACAAGAAAAAATAGTTGCCATGACTCATGCCCCAACCCTTGTGTATATCTAATACGACTTTTATTCAACATACTTAATGATTAATGTACATTCAACGAGAAAATTAATACATCATTAAATCAAAATAAGATGAATTGTGCAATTGTATTGTATTTGGTTGGTATAATTACATTTTTCATAGCAGTCGCGGGCCGCACAAAAAGATCCGGCGGACCGTCAGTTGGAAAGCCTGGTCGAAACCATAGGAATTTTTCCAAAATGGATATTCCCCAGTCGATCTGGCTCAACTCAAGGCGCTGCGATTTTGAAACACTTTCTTCAAAATTTAGGGCTACTTCACATGGAGCCCTCCGGACATTTTCAAACTTTTCTCAAAAACGGCTCCAAATTTTTCCTTTAAATTTTTTGTGAGAACAGAGTAAAATCCACTTATAAAGGGGGCATATGTCCGATTTTCACAGTTAACTCTGAATTTTCAAAAATTACAAAAGTTTGAATTGTTTTCGGCGTCTTCCTACAACTACAAAATTAAAGATAGACTTTTCCTTAAAATGAAATTTGTTCTCAATAGTTCTTTCATTAAGGCAATGTACATTTTTTAAAAATTTTTAGTAGTTTTCGCGCAATATTTGCAATTTTCAGAAATTACAAAAACAAGATTTTCTCAAAAACGGCTCCAAACTTTTCCTTTAAACTTTTGGTAGGGATAGGGCCTAATGTACTCTATGAGGTGACATAAACGCCATATTTCTCTATTCTTTTGTTTTCTCAAAAATTAAATATGTAATTTTTTGACTTGTCTGTCACGTTGTTAATATTTACATTAGCGGTAATTCACATTATTATATTTATGAATACATGCGCTTTAAATAATGTCTTATAACGTTTCTTGAAAACTCCGTTTTCTGTTAAAATTAGCTCAAAATTCCACTTTTTCAGAAACGTTTAATCGCCATTTTCTCTGAAATGGCTTCAAATTTGTTCTTCAATTTTTTCCAACGGCTAGTGCTAATTGCACTGTTATAAATGACATAAATCTCATTTTGCTGTATTCATTTGTCTTTTTCAAAAATTACACTTATGTTCAGGAAAACACAGAAATCAGTCAACTGTTTTTATTCAACAAGATAAATGCCAGTGCAATATTACAATTCCGGTAACCAAAGAACAAGTCCATAAATACAAGCCAAGTTACCGTTTTCCAGAAGATGTACCCAAATCAAGTGCGTTCAATAATAATCCGTAAGACTGTCCGTAAGACACAATTGCCGTAATATAATAATCCGTAATAATCCGTAAGACACAATTGCCGGATTCAAAATCTCACTATTACAGCTGCTCACACTAACTCACGCCAGGAACTCTACACCGAAACTGTCTCCCAACTCGGCGGTGGAGCCCGCTTTTATTGGTCCCAGCGGCGTAGCCTAGCCTCCGCTCTGGGGCTTCGCTGACCGGCTGCCTTCTCCTCATTTGACCGCTCTTTCCACGGTCCGCTGCTCTGCACTTTGCTGCCGTGCGCTGGCGGTTAGTCGCACGATTTGACTCGTCGCACACAACCGCAACATACACAAATATATTTTTTGAAATATCTCTCTCGCCGTTAATATGCACATTTCCAGCCATTTGTAAACACTATTGCATTTGCGAGTTAAAGGACCTCAAAAGACTTTAAATGAAGTTTTTCAAAAACTAAGCATTTTTCTGCGAAAAAGAGATTAAAATGTCGCATTTACAGTAACGCTTAAACGCCAGTTTCTTAAAAACGTCTCTAAATTGTTCAATGAAAATTGCCAATTACGACGAAATTTTACTCTTCTTTAGTATTCTTAAAGTAATATTTCGGTTCTACTATTAGGAAACCGAAATGTTGAGAAAATGTCAAAAAATGTACGTTGGGCGGCGATAGATGGTAGATGCAGGAGGATGGGACAATACCGTAAAGCCAGTCCACACCAAGGGAATTAGAAAGCTTTACTACAAGAAACTTTGTACCATTCTGTATCACCATTAGTTTTCCATTTTTGGAAATCCTCCTGATTAGCACTTTCTGGGATTGCGCGCGGGTCTCTTGTCGTATTGCCCTGAATCTCCTCCATGGGTTGGAAACGACGTCCTTTAAACGCGGTTTTAAGTTTGGAAACAGGAAAAAGGCTTCTGGGCTAGGTCTTGAGAATTCGGTGGATGGGCACAATGGGAATGTAGTGTTTTGATAGATAGCTGTGGACAAGGAGCGACGTATTGTCAAGATGCATCTCCAAGTTTGGTTTTCCCCACAATTCAGGGGTCTTCTTGCGCACAACATCCTTCAAGGTGCTAGAAATCCCTGGTAGACTTTCTTGTTTACCCTATGACTACGTGGTACACATTCCTGATGGCTAGTGTCTTTCAAGTCAGACATCACAACCAACGTCACCTTAATCTTTGATCGACTCCTGAGTTTTTTGGACAATATAACCCTTTGTCCATCCACTCAGACGACTGCACCTTTGTTTCAATATCATAAGCCACCTTTCATCGCCTGTTATGGCGTTCATAAGGAAGTTTTCATTGTCATTGGCAGTGGCAAAAAGTTCCTGGCTGATTTCAACACGGCTCGATTTCTGATCGTCAGTCAACAAACATGAAACGAATTTTGCACTGACAAGACGCATGTCAAATTTTTCACCTAAAATTTGATGGCATGATCATGTACTGATGCCTACTTCGTCAGCAACTTTTCGAACAGTTAATTGACGATTTCCACAAACTTTCTCCCTCATCATCTGTTGATGTTGAAGTCCGTCTAGCCTTGGGATAGCCACCGACCAACGTTCTGCCGGGTTCAAAATGTTAAAGCCATTCATAGCATAACGTGCGACTCATACAATTCTCCCCGTATGCTTGACTAAGCAATTGAAATGTCTGTCAAAGATTTGCCCACTTCGTAGGAAAACTCACTCACGCATTGTTCTTCAAATTCTTTCATTGCTTCGTGAGTAGTAATCCGACGAGCAGCTTGTGTACAATTTAGCGATTGTAGCTCGGCGACAAACGGTCATAGCGAAGAATAGTGGCAAATGGCAGCTTGTTGTGTAAGCTTTCCGCTAGGGGCGCTCGGTAGCCGTAGCGCGTCGAGTCCCTGGATACGAGGAGTAGCATATTCCATTGTTTCACCGAACCCGCCACTTTATATCCCGTTGTCAGGTGAATCGGAACTGTGTGGTTTTGTGTGTGTTGAGAACCATGAATCTATCCCTAACCAATATTAATATTCGTGAAAATCTCCATAACGTCACAAATTGTCATAATTTTCCTTCCTCTCCTGATTGTTGCCTGGCGGAGCTATCGGGTGAGAGGATATTAAGTGTTGCGTTACTCTCTGTAGCATATTTCTAAATCGTAACCATGTATATCGTGCAACTCCAAATTGAGCCTTCTCATTGGTCAGAATCTTAGAGCCGCTTCAAGTAGTTGACATGGTGAACACAAGGTGTCACGAATAAAACGAATAGTTGAGGATAGGTGTGAGTTGCTAGATCATGTGAAACTCTACTCATTTGAGGGCACTTTGCAGTACATGTGTTCATTATTCGTAATTGTAATTGTAATTTGCTTGAAACTTAAAGACTACATAGTGTCGTTAAATATTACTAATAAATTTGAAGAATCAGTTAATGTTTCTTACTGCAGTTTTAATCAGAAAAAGATATAACTGCCTTAAGCCATTAATTAATAAATTCTACTATTATTAAATACGTTATCCTACTTAGAGGAAAGGGTTTAAAGACTCCCGCAGGCAACTTATATCAGTCCAGCCCTTAAGAGTTCTGCAAGTTGCTGATTTCTAATGACTTCTATTATACTTTTTTCCCTGAAAAGTAACATTACATGCTCTTTTCTGAATTCTACTCAGTTTTGCTCGTTGTGAATTTCTTTAAGGGCCCCAGCAAACTGTCCCGTATTCAATTAATTCAGTCATTTAATAATTCTGACATTACTGAAAATTATTCGTAGTCTCTTCACAAATAATTAAATGAAGTACATTCAACTGAAGAAAGAGGAAGTCGCGACATTATTTAAATAATCTGTCATTAGTGTTTCATTCAGTAAACACGAGTACATTTAGCAGTGGCGTTTCCTGGCTAGTAGATGTGGGGATGCGATCATGATATTACAGATTGAACGCATAATTCCAAATATTTAAAGACTGCGTCATTCTACTTTACTCTGAAGTATTTTAGAAGTGTATGTTACAAATTAGACACATTCTGAATCTTCCTTGAAAATCATCATTTTCTCATTGTATGCACTAACTTACATAAACAAAATAACTACAACTAATAAAAAAATAATAATAAAACAAAAAATAACTAAAAAAAAGTACATACCTAATTTTTGAACTCGAGATCTATTCGCGTTGTCTTGGTTGAACATCGCTATCTACCTTATGTTTTTCGGAATAGGAGAAAGAACTGAACGGAATTTCACGAATCCTGTCTCTGACACAATGAAACGTTTCACTACTGTTCCCTACCGCAAATAACTCACCACTACCACAAATGAACTGAATGTTCTCGTCATGTCGCACACGCTCACACACACGCAAGTTTTATTCTTTCGCGTTACAATTTCGAATTCACTATTCTCTTTAACATATCACCAACTAGGCAAAGTAGTCTATTTAATTCACATTCAGTAGTAAACAGCATTTACGCTAGAACGCAGGACACACGACGAACGAAATAATCGCACGCACCGTTTCGAGTTCACGGATTGTCACTGTCATACCATTTCCATACATGATGGGAGTTATCTTGTTTTGTCAGGCCTGCTAACACACATCGAGCGAGTTACCCAGTTGTACTGAATTAGGTTGAAATGTGCTTAAGCATAGTTGGCAGACTTGCTTGACTTGGGAAGAAAGACAATCATGCCGTCTGTTCCCCGCTCCCCGCTTCGGGTCACAATAGTGGCACGTGCCTTCTGGGATTCCCAGGGTGCTGCCGAATTATGAGAGAGAGAGAGAGGAGGGCATCAGAGGAGGGGGTATGGAAGGTTATTGGGAGGGGATACACGAACGCCAATGAGAAGCCTTTGATGTGAGAAGCTGTGTCACATTTCCGGCAGTCGAAACCACGCAGCTTGCACACAATGCATGGCCATGCATTCTATAACCTCGCCAACGAAGTGAGGTCGTTCAAGGGATGTTTCTTGGCCCATCACATCCAGCGAGGGGACTAACGCCTATTGGACCGCGCACGTAAATGGCGGGAGGGAATAGAGACACAGAGAGAGATACTTAACAGAAGAAAATAAAATACTTTACTGAAAATATTTTTAAATGAGGGAAAACTAGGGGATGTAACACATCACTCGCATTCATTGAGCCTACGCCACTGACATTTAGACAATGTGAGTGCTCTGTTTACGGTTGTCATTGTGCCTCCTAGTAAGCACATTTTTAACTACTTGGAACGCCTCCAAGATTCCGACCAATGAGAACGCTGAATTTGGAGGTACAGGATATACACGGTTACGATTCAGAAATATGCCTTTAGTAGCGTGCTCCAACCATAGTTGGCGCGGTATTTCAAAAGTTCAGTTTCTTTTTGAACATCCATTATGTGGAGATTTCAACATTGATTTCTGCGTGAATCTCGTGAAAAAGAGCAGTTTTTCAATTTAATTATTTATTTTCATTTAAATATTTATTTATATATTTTTTCAAAACTTTCATTACACTTTAACGCATTTCTTAAAAAGAAGAAATTAAACATTACACGGAAAATCAATGCTTGACCTCCCCAGTGCGCACGTCCAAGGTGTTTATTCAACGAAGTCCTCCCAAGAAGAATGCTATATACTTCCGTGTTCGGAGTGGGTAAACTAGCTCATTGCTACGTATTCCCGATGTAGTAAGTGTTTGCCTAGCAACAGTTTGGTAAATAATACTGTGACGGTACTTCGCCACAATAATCCTAATTATTTTTTTAAGGACCTGAAAAGGCTCAGGGGTCTTGGCAGGGAGGAGTCGTGATTCGGAAATCGCATGTTATTTAATTTAACGACACCTTTCTGATAATAAGTCAGGATTTATTCCATCTAAAGATTCCCAAATAAAGGAAACATAATTACACATGAAATCATAGCATTGATCGTTTCAAATACCTTTCAGAAACTATTCAACAGCAATTTATTCAGGCCTGTGCAAATGGGATCCCACGCAAATTTACTGGCAATACCACTTACTGCTAATTTACACACAAATTTAACATCAACTTTGACCCAATTCTTTAAACAATTATTTACACAGAAATTACCCCTTTGTTCATAATCGCATTCAACATAATTTCCCATCCAAAATTCTTAAAGCTATTTTACAAAAGAAATCCCTCATATTGAACAAGAAATATTACATGTTATCAAATTTCGATTAGATTTTAACTCCTCTCTTTGGTCATTGACTTGGAATATGGAAAATGTCTAGTAAATTGCAAATAGCTCCGTCACTAGTTATTTCCTCTCCCCAGTTCTCGTGACTAGTTCTGGTTAAATAACACGTCTTCTCACAGTTCCACTCTCTCGCTATACCCAGAACGAAACTTTTCAATTCTCAACGTTCGCCGTCTTCTCACACCAGCCAACGGGACTGCCGCGAAGGTCACACGCCCTCGCGCTGTCGCCTCCTCGAACACCCAGCTGCTGTGCGCGGCCAAGGGCAAGTTCCAAGCGGCCACGAGTCCTCACGCGTCGCCTCCACAACACGTTCTTGCACGATCTTCCGTCCTCTTCGCTGCTTGTCCGGTTCGTGAATTTGAATATTGTTCATGCGCTCATGCACTGGAACGCGGCCGTTTACACGAACAGTTGCTCTACCAAAGTTCTCGGCTCGCACCAATTACCGGGTAGTAATTGCCTAATTAACTGTTTTCGACTCACTTTCTAAAGCTCGGAATTATTCAGCATGACTATTAATTCACAGTTCAAATTATATCACGACATCCTGGAATATCGCTTTGCTAACTAGCGAAATTACTGCACCACGATTACGAGCACTTTCTCTCCACAAGTCCTATACTCTTTCTACTGATCTAGGAAACGACCGTTCAGCACTGCTGCCAAGATAAGGAATTTTTCTTCCGGTCAAGCCGCACCTCCCCTCCTTTCTCCTCAAAATGACGCGAGTGGGGGTTGCTCCCTTATCACTCTTGGCCGGTACCCCTCCTGGTCAGTTACCGCTGCCGCTCCGAACGCGCCCAGCTTTGCGCGGTCGTTCAAATTCATCCTCCGTCTCGTGTTTTCTTCAGTTATTCTCCATTATTATCCACTTATCACAATACATTGGAATGTTATTGTTTTGTTCATAAACTAAGAAACATACATATCAAATATTCAGTTACTTTCTTATTCCTCTTCACTTTCATCTTCTTCTTCTCTTTATTCTCCGTTTCCTTTTCATACTCTTTCTTCTTCTCCTATTTCATCTCCTTCCACAGCCCTACCGATTCACAAAAATATTTATAAATAAAATAAACATTTCATTAGAACTAAACAACTTGAAGTTTGAATTCTTCTTTACTTAGTATTTTTTTTTTGCTACGTTTCGAAGAAATTTTTTTTACCCATCTTCAGGCAACAAAGAATATTACAGCAAAATTTTAGCAAACACTGAACTAAATAAATTGTTACTGACGTTAAAATGCCATGAAAAAATACGCTAAAAAGATAATAAAATAGTAGCACTAGATATAAAACAATACGTGGAGACTTACTATTTAAAAAAACTTAAAGATATTTAATAAATAAAAATGAACACCAGCCAGTGCAAAAGCACTTTCCCCATGGCGTTCGCGGATCAAACGGTCACCATCGAATGGAGGAAACAATGGGCTGAAACCGAAAAGGGTTAAAAAACGGACTAATTCTCATGAGTACCCAAAATGCTTCAGATGTAACTTTCATTTTTAATATCACAACAGGGATTATCTTTCAACTTTTGTACTTTCTCGCCTTACAAAGTTCTTTGTAAGAAGAGAAAGTTATGTAATTTTTTTTAAAATTTGTTGTCTCTGAACCCTTGTTGGGTGCAACGCGTCTCTGAACCCTTGTTGAGCGTTGAGCGCTGTTATGGAGTAATCCTCCTTTATTATTTTTGTCAAGTCTGTCATGTTACAATCAGTGCCTTTTATCCCTTCGGCATGAGCTCGGCGCCGTAAGATCCCAGGATTCCCCGTCGGTCACCCAACCAGGAATCCGGGATGTCTCGAATTGCTCCTCCGCTCCCGTGACTTCTCGGAGCGTAGTTAAGCAATTCGGCTAGTAAAGCCTACTAATGTGCTGCTCACTGTTTCCCATAATAATGTCCTGATCACAAAACATTACTTATTTGACTCAAAAAGGGTGTCACTGTAGTCGGAGTATATTTAATTTTACGTGAATAAAAAAGATAAAGAACACGTAAAAATAGGCACTTACCAAATCACCATAGCTTCGTGAATTTTCATCTTTCTGCCAGTCGATATAAAATTAAATGAATTTTCAACCGGCATTCACAAGTTCTATTGGCAAAACTTGTCTAGTGTGATGCTTTGGCGTAAGGATTTCTAATGGCTGAACACATCGGAGGTTAGCAGTTTAGTAAACTGCACAATCATGAAAATGGACAACGCATACAGTTGTTTTTTGTGGATCGCTTGCTTATGAATGACAGTTCCTCTCAAAATATTATTCTTTTTCATTTTGTATAAGATTATATATAAGGTGCCTATGTTTTATTAAATTGAACATGAAAAATTAGTTGCTTGTATGGCACTTATTTCTCCGAGAACATATTTTCATGGAATGATCATGATAGTGCTTATACAGTCTTTAAGGCCAAATTATTTCCATTTGTAATTTGGATATCAAAACGATTTTCTTGGGATATAAATGTTTCAATACTCTTCACACATTTAACTATTTGAATGGTGTTTCAGTAATTTGGGTCTCTTGTGCACATAGGAGAATTAGTTCATAAAATGTTTATATTAATATGTAAATTAACTTCATTCAAATCTAAGTGTAGGAAAATAATTGGTTTTAAACCTTAATATTCAAAATTCTAAAGCAATATATCTACTTCAACCATGCAATGCAGGCCTTTGTTTTTACTTTCCCGTATACGTACGTATACATGGAGTAATATACGTAGTATAGGGAAAGTTATGTAATGCTGCGGAAAATCGATTTCGAGATTTCAACGGAAATACGCGTTTTGAGGTCCCCTGATACCGAAAAAGTGGTTCTTTTCAAAACGTCTGTCCGTCCGTCCGTCCGTCCGTCAGTCTGTGAACAATACTAGCGCCTAAACCAAAAGTACGATTTCTTCCAAAATGAATATTCCCGGTCGATCTGGTTCCACTCGAGGTGCCGCGATTTTGAAAAACATTCTTCAAAATTTGGGGGTACTTTACATGAAGCACCCCGGACATTTTCAACATTTTCTCAAAAACGGCTCCAATTTTTTTCTGTACATTTCTTGTAAGAATAGAGTAAAATATGCTTATTAAGGTGCCATAAGTCCAAATTTCATTATTATCTGAATTTTCGAAAATTCCAAAAGCTTGAATTTTTTTCGGCGTCTTCCTACAACTACAAAATTGAAGATAGAGATTGTTCCTCCAAATGAAATTTGTTTCCCAAAGTGAGTTCTTTCATTAAGGTTATGTATATCTTTTTAAAATTTTTAGTACTTTTCTGGCAATATTGCGCGAAATATTTGCAATTTTAAAAAATTACGAAAACAAGATTTTCTCAATAACGGCTCAAAATTTTTTCTTTAAACTTTTAGTAGGGATAGTGCTAAATGTACTCTATCAGATGACATAAACGCCATATTGCTCTATTTTTTTTTGTTTTTTCAAAAATTACAAAAATGTAATTTTCTTGACTTGTCTCTCACGTCTGTAATATTTACATTAGCGGCGATTTGTTCGCATTATTATATTTACGAGTTCATGTGCTTTAAATAATGTTAAATAAAGTTTCTCGACAAATAAACCGTTTTCTGTGAAAACAAGCTCAAAATTCCGCATTTTCAGAAACGCTCAAACGCCATTTTCTCATAAATGGCTCCAAATTTTTTCTTCAAACTTTTCGAACAGATAGTGCTAATTGCACTCTATAACAACACCTAAGTTTTGATGTATTTTTTCCGTTTTTTCTAAAAATTACACAAGTGTAATTTTTTTGAAAGCTCAAGTAATTACATAAGTGTAATTTTTTTGAAAGCTCTCTCACACCGTTAATATGCACACTTCCAGCAATTTGTAAACACAATTGTATTTGTGAGTTGATGTGCTTCAAATGACTTCTAATGATGTTTCAAAAATTGTTGGTGAAAAAGAGCTTCAAATTTTATGTTTACAGTAGCACTTAAACGCCATTTTCTTAAAAATGGCTCCAAATTTTTCAAAGAAAATTGCCATTTTGGACGCGTTTTTACTGTTCTTAACCCATTTACGGCCACCGTTGCGAAAACGCAACACCAATTATATAATTTTTTTTTAGAGTCTCTTTGAAATGAAACTCCAAATACTTTACTCTGAACTCTTCTTTATTCTTTATTTTGCTGTGCTGTACGTTTTTATACAGTTTTCTCACCATACAGGTTTATTCTGAGGAATTATTTTGGGCTAAGTTTTCAACCGAATAACATGGCATATTTCTAATTAGCTAAAGGAGCTCTTTTTTATAAAATTCAAATAAATATTTTAGTTTAGTGTAATGCTATAGTGTTTATTGAAAGAATAGTTTTGAAAATTCAAAAATCATACTCATTGTTGCGTCAGAATATTGGATCCAATTTCCCTGTTGCGTTTTCGCAACGTTGGCGCAATCAGTGATCTTTCCGAGAAGCAGGTCTCGACTCGCACAGGCGCATGCTATCTTAGAGCGCTCTCGTAGACGACGTGTAATATTACTGTTTCTTCAGTTCTCCCGTGATTTTTGCTGTTTTCATGCCAAATAAGTTCGATTTGTTTCTTACGCGTTATTTATGACATAGTGGAATAGTTGTGGGCCATGGTAAGTATCTTTTTTGAAGTAAGGAAAGTTTATTCCGATTAGTTTTGTTTTGAAATATAACACCGAATTTCCTCTTTTGTTAGAATTCAGATCGTGTGAAAGCTTTGACAGTAGAAGAACTTACCGCAATCCTAGAAGAATCTGATTCATCTGATTCGGAAACTGAAAATGTTGATATTGTTTATATACCACCTGAAGTGACAGCGTTGACTGATGAAGAAGATATAGATGACAATTTGCTTACTGAAGACGTTTTGGAAAAAGACATCGCAGGGACGTTCGAAATTCATGGAAAGGAAAACTCTAAGGTAAAAATTTCTAAAACATCGAAAAACTCTATGAAACCAAATTGGAATAAAACAGAATATCCTATTTATTCGGCCTTCCCTACATCAGTTGAGTCAGCATGTTTACAAGATATGGTGGTTCAGTATGGTGAATTGTCACCTTTTGAAATATTTTCATTGTTTGTGGATAATACTCTCTTGAAAATGATAGCAGATTTTTCAAAAAAATATGCTAATTCAAACAATCGCCACAATTTTGTTTGCTCAGAAACAGAGTTGAAAAAGTTTCTAGGTATTTTGTTCTTATCTGGATATAATACTTTTCCCCAACAAGATATGTTTTGGTCGACAGACGAAGACAAAGGTGTGGACCTGGTAAAGAAAGCAATGAGTAGAAACAGATTTAGAGAGATAAAGAGAAATTTGCATGTATCAGACAACTCTTCTCTAGACAAAGAGATAAATTTTCAAAGTTACGTCCATTCATAGAATATCTGAATAAAAAATTTATTCAGTTTGGCATTTTTTCCCATAATCTTTCAATTGATGAACAAATGGTTCCATACTTTGGAAGGCATTCGGCGAAAATGTTTATAAAAGGAAAACCTGTAAGGTTTGGTTTTAAAATTTGGTGTCTTTGTTCATCAAACGGTTATTTGTATCAATTTCAGCCTTACGGGGGGGCCACTCAAATATTAAACGATGTTCATAAAACGTTAGGTGAAAGAGTTGTTGTTGACTTACTTCATGTAGTCCAAGATCCATCTCACCATCGTGTATTCTTTGATAATTTTTTTTCTTCCTTTGCTTTATTTGTCACACTTCGAGAGAAGGGTTTCTTTGCAACTGGTACAATTCGCGATGCGCGAACTGGAAAATGTACACTCACGGGCAAAAAGGAAATGCAAAAAACCCAAAGAGGAAGTTACGATAGTGCACAAGACAATAAAAATGAGATTACAATGGTGAGGTGGAACGACAACAACATCGTTACTATTGCTACTAACTATGGTTCAGTTCATCCCCTTCACAAGGCTAAAAGATTCAGCCGGAAAGAACGTAAATCCATACATGTAAATCAGCCCGACATACTAATGGATTACAATAAACATATGGGAGGAGTAGATATTCATGACAACGGAGTGGCAAATTACAGAATCCAAATACGAGGGAAAAAATGGTGGTGGCCGCTATTTACCAATTCCTTAGACAGCTGTATGGTCAATTCTTGGAAGTTATTCAACCTTCTGACACCAGACAAATCCATGAGCCAACTGGATTATAAAAGTTACATTGCAAGATGCCTCATAAGATGTGAAAGTCCGGAAGATGTTGAATATTCTGGAGGAAGCTCACGTAGCTCAACAGTTTTGGACAAAATAAGATATGATGGAGTAGGTCACATTGTGGTAAAATCAGATAACGAAACAAGAAGAAGGTGTAAATTGTGCCATAGCACCACAGTGTATCAATGTAAAAAGTGCAATTGTTATTTGCATTCAAAATGTTTTGAAGAATACCATTTAAAAAAATAGGTGTAATTTGTACCTACAAGCAGCCAATGTTGCGTTTTCGCAACAGCAAAATTTTCTAACTTCAAATAGAAAAAAATTTTTTTTAATTTTATTTTTGTGTTCTTAACAGTAAATAAATACTATTCAGTAAGAATACTGACTTTCTGTCATTTTTTTCTACCTTTGGCCGTTAATGGGTTAAATATTCTTAAAATAATATTTCCATTCTACAATAATGAAACTGAAAAATTAAGAAAATGTCAAAAAATGTACTTTGGGCGGCGATAGATGTCAGCTGGCAAGTGTATGTGTCAAGTCCAAATAGCCAGCCAACACCAAAGGAAATAGAAAACTAATATGGGAAAGTCTGTGCCATTCTGTAGCACCACTAGTTTAAATTTTACTATAGCTCAAAATGCAATTTATAGATGTGATTGAATAAACTTTTGTTTATTAAAATTCTTGAGAAGTAAATTGTTCAGAAGCCTGATCTAGTATTTCAGTAAAAGATAGATATTAATATTTTACATGCCAATTTTGCATTGTTGTATGCATACTTTAAAGTAGAGTTTTGATGACTTAAAGAAAACCTATTGAAATGTTCTATTACTTCCGCTTTATTAAAATAAGACCTATGTCTTTTGTTAGCCATTGTTTAGTTAATTAATTTTCATTCTTCCGGTTTAGATGGATTATCAAGAATAATATAACTGTACCTGCCTATATATTACAGTTTCTTATCTCGGTAGTTAATTTTTTATTCTTGTACCGTATAATTAATTTTTTTTTTTGTTTGGTCAAATATTTCCTTCAAAGTCCCATTTGTATGTTACTCTGCACTGAATTGAACTAATTTAGTAACAAAATTACCAGTAACTTTTTCCAGCCAAGAAATACAATATTCTTTGAGAAAAAACAAGTAATATCTGTTTTCTAGATATTCTTTACCATGAAATCAAATTTTGCAATGTAAACACTGAGAAACAGATGTAAATTGTATAATATAATCATAAACGTCAATTTGGGAATTTATATTTAATCTTTGAATGTAGATATTAAAATTAATTAACCTTAGAATTAAGAAATTATCCTCTGAGTTAATTCATCTCAGCACTACTTTCTGCTAAACCAATAAAAGCCTAGCCTACATATCAATTGACACATGAAGTTCAGAAAAGTAGAATATACATTTTTATTAATTTTTATGTATTTTGTTTGTGCACATGAATTAAATTTTTTTCAAATAGTTTATTAAGTTCACACTACAGTTGCACTAATAAATAAAATTTGAATAGTCATTAAACTAGAATAATTATATTAACCATGTTATTAATGTGACAGTGTCAAATTTGGTGTACGTATTCTCATGCTGATATAAAATTGTAAATGATAAAACACAGAAAATCTTAGGCATATAGTTTACTTACCAGGAATGGATGCTGTTTTTACTCATTCTGCCACGGTATTCTCATGAATTTGTAAAGTGAAATGTGGATTGATTTAGCAAACATAATAGAACTAGTGTATTTTTAGACAACATATCCCTGTGAGCAGAAAGTGTATTTACAAACCATAGTTTAAATACCACATAAATTACTTGGTAGATGCAGTGATGCTTTGCTATTCATGACCAAGTTCACATGGCTCTGGCTATCGACCTAAGTGATTAACATAAAACATCTTTGAGTCTGTCCAACAGATAATTATCAACGATTTCCAAAGTAACTCGGAGACTGGGACCTTTGGAATTTACATAAAACATTGTATATACCCAAAACATTTTTATTAGAAACTAAATAATTATAAGCATTTGGTACTATGGTTCTGGGAAGGTAATAGTGCTGGGCACTAAACATCTTTCATCTTTTACAATTTCTACTAAATTTACCCAATTGATTGCCTTTGTTGTACTGCACCTCCATCTCCATACTGTTAGCAAAAACACTTATGAAAACTTAGTTGTTTTGATGGCAACATATTTCAACAATGAAGCTGTGTAACTTTAGCTAGATGTAGTATTTGTAAAAGACCTGTGATTGCCTAGTAGCCTCTAATGTCATCTTAACACCTTATTAAAGGTGAAAATGAATACCATATAAAGAGTTCTTATTAAGAGATGTTTTATTAAATGAGATACACATTATTTTATCATTGCACAAGCATGTCAGAAAAAAGAGAATTAGTTTATAATAAAATAACACCTTGGCACTCATGCACATCTGTACCTAGGTTCCTAACATTATTCTTTTGAAGGATTTTTTTTATTTTCCAGTTTCGTATTTGCTTCTGTAGGCGTGTTTCATACATTAATAATAATGACAGTCAGCGAAAATTGAATTGATCAGAAGCTATGTATGCATGATATACTACAATTTTTGAATGAGAAGGAGATTCAAAACATGGATTATTTTTGTGTATCCAGGATGAAATTAAAATTAAGATGTGTGTATTTAGTGTGATATAATGTTTCTTAGTGAAATAGAAGCCCTTTGCATGATGGAAGATCAAAATCAATAACTTAATAAATTGAGTGACCTGATGATGAGATTTTGAAAGTGGATTAGACTACAATGCATTCATCTGTTGACTTAATGCTGGATAATCTATTGCTGTTATTCATGCTATATGCCTTTGATTCTCCTAATAGTCTGCTTCAATGTAAAATTTGTAATGTCCTTGAAAATTGAAGGATTACAAGAATATGGATTTGGAATACAATTTCTCCTTTTCTGTTGTAGGAGAACTTGTAAATCGACCTCACAGTGAAGTGAAAGCATGGACACCCCCTGCTATTCCCCCACCTGCTCCTCAATCAGCTCCACCAGAACTACCTGATCAAGCACAAATTTCATCAGGTAAATTACTAATTAAAAAATATGTGTTAATATAAAGGTCATTTCAAGAATTAATTTTGTACAATTCCTCTTTGAATCTCAAAAAGGTTTCAGTACACTTATTCATACTTTTATATGTCATGTATGAGTGTGTTTCATGTGTCTACGTGGAAGCATGTGCATGTTTGGATGTTTGTGAGTGCTGTTATTGTTATGCATATGTATGTGCATTATAAATGTTAATTTGATTGAATATTAGTGCACATAAATTTGTGCATGTTTATGTATTTCATTTCATTAAATTGTAACTCAAGAATTTGGAAATGAAAAGAAATAGTCACTAAATATTTTCGAATTCCACAATTTTAAAAACATTTCCAACTTTTTGAACTTCTTGTTGAACAACAATATCATCCTGGTTGTTTTGTGAGTGTACTGTGGTCATAGAGAGAAAATGTTTAAAGGGACAGTACCTTTCATTTTTCTCAAAAAGAAGAAATCCCTTTTAGTATTTGAATAACTTCTCAAGTGTGCGGATGTGCGGTTCCTTCACTCATGGTTAGACCACTTTCTGTGCTCCAATCAAGACATACAAAGTGTCATTCAAAACATCTCAGTCTACTGATGGGGAACTGATAATTTGTTTCTGGATTTGGCCATAATATTCTTAGAAATTTCCAAAAACGTGTTTTTGGCACTGCCATCTTAGTGAGTATGCCGGGAATTAAACCAAAGCCATCTAAATAGATCTATTATGTAGGTGGCGTTAATTCAACTCCAGAACCTCAAGGCACTTTTGAAGAGAAAGATGAAGAGGAAAGACATAGAGGAAAATATAGATGAAGACCTAGATGAAGGCATAGGGGAAGGCGTAGGGGAAGGCTTAGGGGAAGACGTAGACGTAAGGGAAGCTGTAGACATAGGGAAAGCTGTAGACATAGAGGAAGACATAGAATATGATGCAGAAGAAGTCTTAAAAGACAAAGAACACAAGAATATAAAAATGAAGAATTTCCTTTCATGGAAATGAACTAAACAAGTTGAGTTGCCCAGATCAGCCGTGGGTGCGCGTCTCCAAGAAGAGCATAGCAGTGTCATTGAACCAGTCACTGCGTCTGGGCTACAGGGATCAGCGTTATGTCTTCCAAGAGTATCCAGAAGACAATAATTTTTACATGAGAAATCAGGATAAGCTAAGTGACCCAGAGGTACTACAGATAAGGGCGTGTTTGCCGACAATTTCTTGTGGTTTTCAAATTGATTTTAAAGTACGTACTATGAGAAATTGAAAGAAAAACACGTGAAATATCTCTTGATGAAGTCAATTTTTGGGAACAATTACATTACCTAAATTCAGGAAAACCAAAGGTAGAAATCATGCTCAATATCACAAAATAATTGCAAAATTTAAGTGGTTAGTTTGCAATATTGACAAACATCTAAACTAAATAAAGAGGAATCAAAGAAAAGAAAAAAAAGTCAAACAACCGAAAAAAGTTTAAAGCATCGGTGATCCCACATTTAGCTAGTTGTCATTATTACGTTATAAGTATTTTTTGTGTCATCAAGCTAGGCATTGTGAGATGTCTGTCAACTATTGTAATGAATTTAAAAGACAATTATAAACAAGAAGTTTAGAACTATATAATTCTAAAATACAATACTATCACATGCTGGTTTTCTAGAAGATAAGAATTTTCTACCAGCTGTTAATAAGATAAGATCTCAACTAAACTTATTTTCTTTCATACTATTGTAGCTCAGTAGTTGAGGTGATAGTGATACTACAGAATTGATGTTGAAATATTTGAATAACTATGAAAATGTTTCTGTGTCATAGATCAATTAGGCTCAATCCTTGGTCCCATTATTTAGATTTTTTAGAAGGCCAGAGATGCTGCTGTTTCTGCATTACATGAAGATACGAAGAATTTGGCCATAATCATGCTAAATAAAAATTTTGAAAAATTAAGATCATATCATAGGAAACTTAAGACATCATCATCAAGACATCAACTAATAAATCAATACCTGATGTGCAGTCATCAACCACCCACTAACTGATAAGCAAATAAATAACATTCCTTCAATTGTTGCATCAAATTCAAGATTTCCAACAGTTTTGGGAACAAAATATTATAGTGTTTTCCAATAACTGCTTGCTTGAATACATTATCTAATCTGAAATTTAAAAAATTTCATTGTTAATTGACAAAAATAGGTGAAACATCGCATGAGGGTGCTGCATTGAAGAAAAGGAAAGAAAATAGTTCAAGAGAAGGCATAATAATCTTCAAGTCTGTTCTAAATGGTACAAAAAGTGCCAAGTGTCCAACAACTGGTTGTTTATGTATGGGTGAAATATTGATATTTTGAGACTTTTTTCCCCCACTATATTTTGTTTCTGTAAGCAAGTTAGTATGTTAATTGTCATTAAATTGTTTAAATAATGATTAATTTTGTTTATAAATACTTTTTTCTTCCTTTCTGCTTATTGTTATTCATTGTTGGCTTTATAATCTGTTAATAAAAATCAATGCAATCATTAATAATATAAACGATTCTAATATCAAATTGAATATGTATTAAATGAAAACACTTAAATTGGTTTAACAATTAATATGAAATAAATGTGTCTATAAGCCTACAATTCCAGAAATATTAGAACTACACATACTGAATGTACTATTCATAGGTCTTGCCCTTCAAATATTTCAATGAAAGTGCAATTTGTATATAAGACTTAGAAGAACAAACCTTTTTCCAGCAATCAAAATACAGCTCAGAACAAGTAAAGATCTGCCCTTCTTTAAATTGCCTTACAATTTCAAAAATAAAATTTTAATTAAAAGATTTGTCTTAGGTATTTTTTGGAACATTGCACCCTCTTTGCTCTTTCGCCCTCTGCAGTTGTGGGTGCTGTTTATCAGACCCCACTTCTTATAACACAAATGCAGGAACACTGAAGAATGAAGATAGCAAACAACAAAAAGCTAGCAAGCACTGAAGAATCATCTGTTAAAGACTGTTTCAAAGCTCACTTATATTGTTCAGCTAAGGAAGCGCTAAAGGTAGCTGTGAACTAATTGAACACTTGACTAGACAGCTTCCGAAGGTAGACTTTAAGGACAATTATAAACATTTCTTTGAAGGAGATTGAATGCTTTGCAAACTGTGTCTACACAAGCAACTGAATCTGAGGGAATTTCAAGTTTCATTTACTTGAGTACTTTGTGGAAATACCAAATGGAAGAAGGTAATAACCATCAAAGATATCATCTGTGTCCAAAATACAAATTGGACATTAATTTTATTTTGACTGTCTCCAATATCAGGTGAGAGACATAATATATCATGTATTTCTTGGTTTGATCAACAATGTATTTTTTTAATAGAAACTTTTCTTAAATTAAAAACAATATCAGAAGGCATTATCAGAATATTGATTGATCTCATTTGCTAACTGGACAGTGGTAATCACCAACAACTCAAAACCAAGAAAACTACAGATTAATTAGAAGATGAAATAAATAAAAAACATCAAGAGGGCAAACATGCAAAGATACAGAATTCATATTATTTCCACAGGCAGTCTACTTACTATGAAAATTGCCAAATTTTTCTCAAATTGTCAAGTTTGAAGAAGAAGATGAAGAAGGGAACAAAAGAACAAGAGGACAATTGAGAAGGAAAAGTTGGAGGATACCAATATTTGTGAATATCCAAAATATAACTTAACTATGATTGATATACAGAGTAATAAGGAACAATAAATCTTCCAAAATTACTTCTGAATTTTCTTATGTAAATTCAGACTATTAGGAAAAAATTGAGAATCAAATAAACTTCTGAAGACTGTTTCAAAGCATACTTATATAATTCAGCTAATGAAGTGCAAAATGTAGCTGTGAACTTATTCAAAACGTAAGATTCCCAGGTAAACTGTGCAGACAGTCAAAACCATTTCTTTGAATGAGATTGAATGCATGTGCAGGTATGAGCATAATTTGTGTTCATGTAAAAATGCATGTAAAAAAATTATATATACATTTTTTTAGAAGAAAACTCTTACTTTATGGACATCTTTTACCTTAATAATATAAAATTAATTTTTTACTCATTGGCAATTTATTTTCTTCTCAGGCTGGCGTTCTCCATTATCAGATTCAGAACAAGATGTGGCAACTTCACCTGTTACTGGACCAGTAGAATCTACATCCGATATACAAAACAAAGCAGAAACAGATGAAACGAATATCCTTCCTTCATCCTCCGCCCCCCAATCTGAAACATCAGCCATTAGTTCAACACAGAAATGCCTTGAAGATCCCTCCTTTGCATTTGATTCTTCTACTGTGGGTGGAGGAGATCAGACCAAGTCAGGAACACAATCAGAAGGGGGACAAATAGGCCAATCTTCAATGTCAACTGATAGGGAAGAACAATTAAAATGTCAAAGCCCAGAAAGAGGCGTCAGTAAAATACCAAAGCAGGACACAGATAGTTCTGATGTTACTTCACAGAAGACTGGGGAATATCCATCAGAAGATGCACTGACTCCTTCTGACATCCCTCCATCAACTGAAATATTAGGAACAGATATCCCTGTTCAAGAACCTCAAAAAGTCCTTCCAATAGTTTCCCCTTCCTCTGGACGTTCCTTGGCATCTGATGTTTTAGAGAAAGCTAGAACAAGATTTGACAAATTTTGGGGCAAAGGAAAAGACTCACCAGACAAAGAAGGGAAAGTATAAAATGTGTGCAGTATTCCTACTTAGAATACTGGCTCATGAACTACGATAACTCATTTGAGTAAGTTTGGGCATATCAGTTGCTGATGTTCCACCTGGAATCGAGTAGTCCATCTTTGTCTCGTGGGGTAAATCATCATTCAATCAGAGCTACATTTATATAATATATACTTTAGTATATGTTATATATACAAGTAGTTGCAAATGCTGTTTGGCATATTTCAGAAATTGCACACATTTAATATAATTATTCAGAGCTTAAGGGAAACATTGAAAATTGTTGAATAAATTCATCTCAAACTGTAGAAGACTACATTGAAACTGAAATTTTAAGCTGACATTATTTGCTACAAGTCTGTATATCAAGAATAATGTAGCTTATATACATGAAGCAGATTTTCAAATACCATTGGTATTTGATGAAATTTGTGTAAGAGCTTATGACACATGTACTATCCAGGTTTCTGAAGCTATGAATATATATGTATGTGAAAACTTTTAAAAGGAGAGAGTTCCATATATTCCTTTTATTTAGATTTCTTTATAAACATATATGTGTACTGAAATATACATATATGCCCATTATCATCATTGTCTGTTGAAATAGTTATGCTGAATTTCCAACATTAATCCATTTACAAAAGACTGTAAAAATATAAATCGCTTCAGCTTTCAGATATATCTGGCAAAAATAGTTACAATTGTGAAAAATAATGCAAAATGCATACCATTAGTGATGTCCATGAAATATGGCATCAAGCAGGCTCTTCATTGTTTGTTATGTAAAACATACACGTCTGCTGCTTCTTAGTTCTGCAACATATTTATTGCAGGCAGCTTTCCTTTGCTCTATCGGTTGTGCTGAATCCAGAACCAAAAAGAACAGTGAGTCATACATGTTACTTGCAGTTATATAATTGTTGTATTAGATGTTATAAGTGATGAAATTTTCAGGTTGTTCCTGTCACATACATGAATAAGCAAGTAAGTTTGCAAGAAATGTGTTTTCTGTGTTAACCACAATGAAAGAAATAGGGAGAAAGATTACCTATAATGCATCTTGTGATGTTTCTTACAATATTGTTAAGACCAATGAAGGTGATGAATCATCTGAAGGGTATATAAATTGTGTAGGCATAATTGTGTAATACACATGTTCTAATATGTTGTATTTGGATGTTACCAAGGAAGATATTATAAGTAATATTTACTATTATATTTTCTGTTGTCAAAGATATGAAACCTGTTTAAATTATGTCCTCCATAAAGTCTATGGGTGCTTGATATGCAAAATTGTCCCCTTTGTCTTTCTTTTATTTAACAGATCATTATTTTTCCCTATCCATCCTTCCAATTTCCTATCTACTCTTCACAACTTCTTTATTAGAACTTATTTTACAAGTAATAATGCAGTTAAATAATGTTTGCACAAGCACGCCATGCGCTCTTGACAATGACACTCTAGCATCCAGTTTGTTTTCTGTCAAAAAGACAAATGTTATTGTATTTAATTGTGTTTATAGAAAAGGTTATAAGATGTTAAGAACTAAAATGACATCTAAATCTTTACCTATAACTAGCATCTTCGAAGGTCTGCAAGAAAAGTGATCTCCTTTGGCAAGATTGCTGAGGAATGAATGTAGTATTATCATGATTACAAAAATCCTTTGAAATAAAGAGTGATAAATCAAGTTGAAAATCGTGATCTTCAATATCAATCCTACCTATAATTTCCTAAAATAAATGTTTGCACTGAGTGAAGTGAATGATATAAGTTCTTAATACACAATTGATGTATGTTATATATCAAAGAATACATGCATTCAACTTCTTCAACAGTAATTCAGTTTTGTTCAATTGTGTAGTTGATTTAAATTGTAGTTTCAGATTAGTGAAGTTGCATTTTTCCACTACTGCAATTTTTAAATTTTAATTAAAAATGTTTGTTTTTCTCTCTATGAAATCTCTCTTGTAAATCATTTTAATATTCAAATTCAATTCAAATAAGAATGCATCTTATTATGTGTTCTGTGATATTAACCCGTAACTGCAGAGGTGAAATTTTGTTACATTACCACAGACGTGGAGTCAAACTGACTCCACATACTTTCGTGAAAATTTTTGTCTTACTAATGTGCATTTTCAAATATTTTTTGTTTTCATTATATACAACTTACTTTTATAATAACGGAAAATTGTTTTAAAAGTTTTTGAGATAATAATTATTAATTATTTGCTTTTTAATTGCATCTCTGTAGTTCAGCTATTCAGATTAAATATTTAATGCAAATATAATGATTAAAAAATGTAACAATATTTTATAAATACTTTTCATGTTTTATTGCTTTTACGATTCATTAATATTGTTGACAAATATTGTCCATATGTGTATGTTTACAAGAGCAACAAGTTGTATTTATTTTCAGTTTCAGTTTGTTAGTACAAATTGAGTAGTATTTTTTGTTGATAGTTTTTCATCCTCTTTTGCTGTTTCCTTCTATTCTCTACCTAGAATTTTAATTGAAATTCTGATATCTGTCAAGTCATGTGATGAATAATTCTCTTTCAAATTCATTGGCAACTGTTTCCTCAGCTAGACTTTTATAAAATCCAGCCTTGTTACTTATGTCATTAGTGCTAAATGAGAAATATATCAAAATAATACCAAAGATAGAGCTGAAAAAAAATATACATATATTTTTTTTCATTTTCAAATAGTGCTGAAAAAAAAAATATATATATATATATATATATATATATATATATATATATACATACACACACACAACACATACACATACAGGGTGTCTGGGGAGGAAACGTCAAAACTTTGAAAATATGCTCTAAAGAGCTAAGCATATTTTGTCTAATAAATTACGTGGATATTCTGAATGGTTGAGCCGCTATTAGCACTCAAAAGTTGGTTCAAAAAAATTATTTTTAGGCAAAAATATGCATTATGGAAGTATAGTAACACTCCAGAAACATGCAAATTGTTTATTATTTACAAAAGAAATGAATATATTTGCTCAGACAGAAAAATTAAGTGAGAAATAAAAAAGCTAGTCGAATTGTATACATTGCACATATAAATTAAATTGTGTGTGTTTATATTTATATATATATATTAATATTATATATATACTATATATATAGACACGCACGCACGCACACCACACACACATCAAAAAAATATTCGGCCACCTGCGATTTTACCATATTTCTTTTATTTAGAAAAGGATATGAAACTTTTCGTAATTTTGGTTGTAAATAATGAAAGACGCAGATTTCATACGTCAGAACAACATGCAATTTTAATTTTCACATTAAAAATTATTAAAATACAATAAATTTAAAAGAAAACCTGATTCTCTGGAATGTCAAAAAATATTGTGACACATAACATAAACAAACTAATAAAACTAAATAAAACAAAAATAAATACATCAATAACTTGTAGGGAGTCCTTTCATTTTCAAAACTTCATTCAACCTCTTTGGCATACTTTCTACGAGTTTTTCTAGTATACTCAGCTGAAATTTTGTTCCATTCTTCGCGCAATCGGCACTTTTAATTGTTGTTTGTTGGCGATATGCTCCTTTCGCACTTCACTGTTCAACTTTTGCCAAAGACATTCTATGGGATTGATGTCTGGGGATTGGTGGGAGGGGTGTTGAGCTTTAGGACAGTTGTACAAAAGCCACAGTTGAACTAATTAGGACGTATGCTTGGGATCATTATCCTGATAAAAACTACAATTATGCCCAATACCTTACTTATCAGCACTTTTCTTAGATTGTCCTTGAGCACATTTAGATATTTGTGTTTGTCCATTATATCTTCAATGAAGACAAGCTCACCCACTCCACTCGCCGCCATACAGCCCCACACCATTACGTTACCACCTCCGTATTTTACTGTAGGCTGCAGATTCTTCTCTTGTAACTGCGTGTTTGCCTGTCTCCACACCAATGTTCTTCCACCAGGTCCAAACACATTAAACTTACTCTCGTCCGAAAATATCACACACATTCCACCATTCAAGATCCTTGTTTTCATGTTCCTCAGCAAACTCCCGCCTTTTCCTCTTGTTAATCTTATTTATGAACGGCTTTCTTCTAGCCACGCGACCATGAAATTCTGCTTTCCGTAGAATTACTCGAATTGTCTCTGAATGTACTTCCTTCCCCAGTTCTTTTCTCACCTCTGCAGCAATCTTCGGTGCACTTAACTTGGGATTTTTAAATTTTCCTGACAACGAAGATCTCTCTCGACGGGAAAGTTTATGGGGACGTCCACTTTGGCGGTGAGACTCAATCCTGTCTTCTTGTTTAAATCGTTTAATTATGTCATATACCTTGCTTTTCTTCATATTTAAGTTTTTTGCAATTTCACGGCAGCTCTTGTCTTTTGCATTGTGAAAGATAACTAATTGTCGCTGTTCGAAAGAGCTGTTCTTTCCTTTTCGAGGCATTCTTTCAACGTGCTTCAAGGAGAGACACTAATAAACTGATTTTCGACAGCGCTTTGATTGACCGTTACAACCGTCCTTGAATCAACCGTGGGAAAAGATCCTACATTTTGTTTTCGCCCAGTAGTTCGTTGACAAAAATGATGGGGATACGTCTGTCCGAATATTTATTTGGTGTGCAATTTCCGTTACTGGAAGTTCTAATGCAAATTGATCATTGATGTAAAAGCAGAAAAAACGCATTTTGCAATATACGAGTATTTAAACCTAAAAGAATATTAAAATTATCACTGGTATAATATTTTAATGTTTTAACAGCTCCAGAACGTGTTCAATGTGAGTATGCTGAGTACTGTCCGAATATTTTTTTGAGTGAGTGTATATATTATATATAAACACACACACAGAAGGTGGAATTTCGGATCTTTCATTGGGGGTGCAAATTTGGGTGCTATTATGAACATGAAAATATTCGTTTCTATGAATACTTTAAGGTAGTTGTGCTGTAACTATATACACTGTTTTCAATTTTGTTAATAATTTAATTGATTGTTATTGAATGTTATTAATTAGATTAGTTGAACACAGAGGCGATGATCCTCATTGTTATTTGAACGGTCCAAACTGTAAATTCAACGATAGCATTTTCTCAGTGAATCACATATCAAAATATTGAAAATGTTTATTTATTTTGATCAAACATGTTTATACATAACTCTAGGATACATATTTTGAAATCTACATTAACAAATTATTTTAATTAAAATTGCAATCTTCTGTGCAAGGTGATAATATGAGCCTCCACTTTTATTTTGACTTTAAAAATGAAGTAAATGCTTTTTTTAAAAACAAATATAACTTCATCTTCAACATGAGAAAAAAAAACGAACTTTGGGCAGTGATAGATAGTAGCTGGCGAAAGGATAGGACAAGAATGTAAGTTTGCCCAGACCAAACGAAATTAGAAAACCAACTAGTACGAGAAAGTCTGTGCGATTCTGTAGCACCATCTAGCTATTTTCTTGTATATGTACATACATACGGAGTAATATACATAGTATACAGAATATTATGTAATGTTGCGGAAAATCAATTTCGAGATTTCAACGAAAATAACACTTTTTGGCAATCCCATGATGCCTAAAAAGTTCTTGTTTCCCCCCCCCCAAAACGTCCATTCGTTCGTCCCATCCGTCAGATGTATGTGAACAACAGTAGTGCCTAAACTATGCATACGACTTTTTCCCGAACTGAATAGACCTTTGTCGATCTGGCCCGAGTCGAAGCTCTGCGATTTTGAAAAAACATTCATTAATTTTTAGGGGTACTTTACATTAAAGCTCTCGGGACATGTGCAAAATTGTCTCAAAAGTGGCTCTAATTTTTTTCTTCACATTTCTTGTAAATAGAGAGTGAAATTTACAAAGATGGCATAGGTTCAATTTTGCACTTATAAAATCTGAATTTTTGAAAGTTGCAAGAGATTGAAATTTTTTCGGAGTATTCCTGTAACTACAAAATTTAGAGATTTTTCTTTCATGTAATTTTTTCTTAATAATTAGTTTCTCTCGTTTAGGTCACGCACATTTTTTTAAAAATGTTATTCGTTGTCGCACAATTTGAGTCCAATATGTGCAATATTAAAAAAATATCAAAAAATATTTTCTCGAAAACGGCTTCTAGATTTTTTAACTTTTCGGATAGATAGTGTTAAATATACTCTATAAGATGACTTAGATGCTATTTTTCTCTATTCTTTTGTTGTTGTTTTTCAAAAATTACACTAATGTACTTTTTTACTTATCTCGCATGTCCTTAACTATTTACATTAGAGGCGATTTGTTCATATTATTGCAATTTTATGTGCACATGTGCATTAAATTATGTCGTATGTTTATTGTAAAATCAACAGTTTTCTGTGAAAATGAGCTCATATTTCCGGATTTTCAGAAACACTCAAACACCGTTCTCTCAAAAACGGCTCCAAATTTTTTCTTCATAACTTTTTGTACAGATAAAGCTAATTGCAGTGTTTAAGATAACATACTATTCATTTCCGTATATTATTTTGTTTCTTCAAAATTACACAAACATAATTTTTGTTGACATTTCTCTCATACTTTTAATATGCACATTATCGGCGATTTGTACACATTATTGCATTTGTGAGTGGCAGTGATTCAAACGATTTCCAATAAAGCTTTTCGAAATCGAAATAGTTTTTCTGTAAAAAAGAGCTTCAAATTTCGCATTAACATATTTCGTAACGTTTAAACACCATTTTCCGTTAAAATGGCACCAATTTCTTCAAACAAAAATTTCCATTTAGGACTCAGTTTTACTCTTCAATAATATTCTTAAAGTAGTTTTTCGGTTCAGCCATTACGAAACCGAAAAATTCAGCAAATGTAGAAAAATGTTCGGGTAGTGATAGATGGTAGGATGGGGCACGACCGAAAAGTCAGCCCCGACCAAAGAAATTAGGAAACTAACTAGTACGAGAAAGTCTGTGCCATTCAGTAGCTCCACTAGTTCCTTTTTATTTGGCCCTAGAATCTTGGGTGGCATCTAAAAACAAAAATAGTACGAAACACAAGTTGTAATGTATGTAATACAAGCCAGTTAAAGTTTGGGGCTCATACATATATATATGCTCGTATACACACCATAGTTCGGGGCTCGTTTAACAACCATCGTCATATTAAAATTATGCAAACTAAAACCGGTCTTTGATAGTTCAAAATTACAGATTGAATGCATAAAAAACAATGTTTAAAACATATTGCATTTCATTCGTTAAGAATCAGAATCGGTCTAAGCGAACTCAAACTCTAATTAAAAGCCAAAGACATACCTTCTAAAGCTTATAGAACCGAGAAGATACGAACACCCCTGTTTCACATCAGCTCGCATATACACCTGAACCATAGAGCTATATTGGCGAAATAAGTTATTAAACTAGTTAAAATCGTTCCTGCTAGAATGTTTGCGATATATGAAAAGATACCAAGGGGGTTCATATTATATAATTGGCTCATATCACCACCTTTAACTATATCTATATCTATAATAAATGGGAAATACTCTTCTGTGTGAGAGTAAAAATTGGGAGTGTTATGACTAGACCTCGGAATTTTACGCACAAAAAAGGTTTGATTTAGGCACCTAAAATAGGCAACAAAATTACGAAACTAGGCCTTAATAGGCATTAAAATCGACGTTTTAGGCACTTAAAATAGGTTACAGAATGACTAAGCCATGCAAAAAATAGACATGAAAAAGTTATATTTCTGACATGTAGAACTTATCTCAAAAGGATTAAATTAAACAATTTTTATTATGCATGATAAAGTACTTTTGCATTTATGAGAGAGAATACAAGCATATTTTATTCACTTTCATAATTAGCAGTATAGTATATAATCAATATTTTCTCTCAATTTTTCTACAATAAGGCTGTCTTACCTATTAAAATCATTTTTAAGGCTGAAAATGAATTTTTTACTGAGATAGATTTATAGGAGCAAACAAATTTAGTTACATTCCTCATGCTTAGGCCTCATTCACAATGCAAACTTAAACGTAAACGTAACGTAGCCGCAAAACCTAGAACTGTGTTATTCAGCGAGACCATTCACAACGCCTTGACGTAACCGCAGACGTAAGACCGTAAACTTAAGAGTTCGCAAGCTCCAAGCTTTTACGTTAAGTTTACGTCGGAATTCTACCGAAGACCAATCAGAGAGCAGCATGGAAGTTCAATTTCAGATTGTGTTCAGGTAGTTTGTGGTTATGTCATTGTTATTGTAATGTAGAGAACTAGTTTACGAATGCTTTTGATGCGTGTTGTGAATTCAGTGTAAGAATTTGGACAATTTTTATTGTGACTTTAACCTGAGATGGCGAATAAACTAATTATGTCCGACGAATTACTCATGAATGTGGTTCATGAGAATCCTTGCTTATAAGATGAAGGAAATGTGAGCACTACTACAACATCTACTCGCATGTATATAAAGACAAATCGATAAGAATCTCGAAGAAAAAGCTAGAAACCATGGTGGAAAGATCTTTCACCATGTTAGAGACGAATCGATCAAGTTTCAGTACATTGAATTCTGATTGGTTCAGGCGAAACTTACGTTCGTCATTGTGAATGCTTGTTTTTACGTGTAAATTTTGCGGCTAAGTTTACAGCATTACGTTACGTTTAATTGAATTGTGAATGAGGCCTTACTTCTGGAACTTTTTCACTCGTTCCTTCTCCCCATCCCCCCAAAAAACTTGTACCACACGACCCATTTAAACACTTAACAGTATTTTGTAAATACGCCTATCCGAGAGTTGGCTTTTGCCTGACCTGTGGCTTTCCTCGCCTGGACTTCGCAGACGACGCGCTGCGGCGATAAGCCTCAACCTGCCAACAGCACAGCTGCATCAGGAATGGATGCAATTACAGAAGTGCGTAGTGATCGGAGATGAGCGTGAAACATTCTTATTATGTTGACTTGCAGGGATCCTTTTGTTCGGTATTTTGGGTGAAAGATTTCGGTGCGTTGTTCGATCACACAATGTTTGCATTTCGGAAAATTGTTTGCGTTTCCGTAAAACGAATTTCAAAACGTAGCATTTAAAATACGATCGTTCTTGGAAATCACTTCTTTTAAGCAAAAACATAATAAAATAGACACCAACTGCCCTTTTTAGGACATTTTAGGCATATTAGACGCTTTCAGTACATCTATTTTCTCATGATTCATAACTATCTGCAATTAGTTTTCACAACAACCTAAAGGAACTAAATAGGCATTTGTCCTAAAATCAGAGGTCTAGTTATGACTCATGATTTTAGGTATTAAAATGTTTAATTTCCAAGTAAATAATGTTTAAAAGCAATATACAATTGCAAGAGGATTTATTAATAAGCGATATTCAAAATAACGCTGAATTCTATCCCGCGCATTTTATAATACTGAACTAAAGTTCACTCATTAATAATAATGAATATTATTCGCTCAGCTTAATAAAAATATTGGTCGCTTAATTATTATTACATTTCTTCTCAATATGCTTCTCAAATGACCCCCCTGTGTGTGTGTGTGTATATATATATATATACATATATATATGTATATAATTTAAAATGTATTGTTTATGTACATAATTTGCATAACAAAAAATATTACATATGTGCCTTTGGTACTGCCAACAAGGAATATTTTTCTTGTCACATGTTCACAGATGTGGAATCAAAGTGACTCTGTGATGCGCAAAGCTACTTTTATCAAGAAATAAATCTGATAAATCAAGATGTATAAAATCGACAATCTCCATACGCAACAATAAAGAGTTAGTTGAAAGGTACTGAAGTCCTGGTGAAAATAGCTGAAGTGTCAAAATAATAAAATAAAAATTTAGAAGAGAGCGGAGTCAGTTTGCCTGCCATCTGTGGTTACAAGTTTAATTGTTTGTCCTTGTCATCATAATTATCATTTTGTTTAATATTTCATTTTCATATTTATGCTTGCATATAAACTTATTAGTCTTTGTATCTGTGGAAAAAAATATCAACTTATCAGTATT
Source organism: Acheta domesticus (assembly GCA_031308135.1). Classification (NCBI taxonomy): domain Eukaryota; kingdom Metazoa; phylum Arthropoda; class Insecta; order Orthoptera; family Gryllidae; genus Acheta; species Acheta domesticus. The sequence goes on along the minus strand of JAHLJT010008446.1, from coordinate 122,429,572 downwards.
TATGTATTTTTATATTTAAAAAGGGAGAACTCTTCTTGTTTGGACAACATCTTAATAGATCTATGGGTTAAATATATTTATAGAATAATAGCAACTTCAGAAAATACTGATAAATTTATCAAATGCATTGAGAATTCTTTAAGATTTATTTATTTATTGTACATTAAAAACCATTAACAACTGTGCAATGGTCTGGGGAACAAATGAATTCTGTGCAAGTTTTCATAATTCTGTGATCCTTACCCTAAGCCATGTATTAAACTATATTTCTCACTGAATTCTAGAAGATGTGCACAGATAATTAAGTTACATTATGTCCCTTTCATTAAACATGAAGATCATAAATTGACTGTATACTTCTTTATCATTTCAATTCAACTAATGAAAAATGTTTTTCTTCATTGCAAATCTATGAATGCACATTAGAACTCTGAAAAGTCTTTCTTGAGCCGTAATCTGAATACATTTGTGAAAGAATGGACTAATATCTAATGTTCAAACACAATTACAGCTTAAGGTGGGAAAGGGCATTTCTATTATTAACATGGTTTTCTTTTCTCCTTAAAAAAAATGTATAATGAATATGTTACTGCTGAATTTGTTGATATAGTGAGCTACTGGTTTAACTTGTTAATGGGGGAAGTACACATGTAGTTGTATTGGGCAACTCAACAAGTTAAATATGAAATTACCTTTAATGTCAAAACACAGTTAATTCAATGATAACTCCCGTTTGCATGAAATCAAGGAGTCCGAATTAAATGTACTGTCAAGTGTCCATGCTTTGAACAGCAGCCTTGCGGCATTTCGTTTAGTGTGTAGCCCAGCACTATCATGTATCAGGTTAATTAAGACTCTCTAGATAGATAATTACTTTGTGCCTCGATTAGCGTATGTTGTGTGGAGGCGTATTAAAACGCGGAGTTTTAACAAGAAAATGTTACAAGGAAAGATTTCTAGAAGACTCGCTGCAGGTTTGAGCGTCATGTTGAAGCGACATATTATGTCACATTCCGCAATTCGTAATACGTTCCTGCACGATAGGTTGCATATACCAGGAAGGAGACAGGCGGCAACGCAACAAATCACGATTGCCAATCGCTCATTGCGCAGTGAACAGTTTATCACACACCGCTCTTTATTTCGAAAGACAACTTCGGCTCTGAACAACTGGCCTTCCAGGCCGGATTAATTTCATGAGTAGCTCGAAACCGCGAGAAAGGTTATCGTCGAACGAATTTCGATCTACATATAACATTTTCATGCTAGTATGTTTGAAACTTTAGCCTCAAATTACTCTCGTAATTTATTTTTGTATTTTCATTTTTCCCATATCGATGCGATATTGGAGTTTCTTGAATACTATAAATTAAAGAAACACTATATTATACACTATTTTATACATTTTTATTCCAGAAATTATTTCATTAATTGTTTCAAAAAAGCGAAAATTACCATCAACAATAGTCTCATTTTGTTTGCCTAGTTCTTTGGGTATCAAGGACTTACAAAACGAGGATTTTGACTGTTCTACGAGTGAGAAAGTAATCTACTATATACAGAAGCAAATAAAATCCACCCCTCCGAGATCAGGGACTCACAAAATGCGTTTTTGTGTCGAGAAATCTGCACTTTTCGGGTACTTTAAAAAAAGGCATTTCTGTAAAGTCCACGAGAAAAAAAATACGTTTTCGATATCGAGGACCTACAAAACGTGGAGTTTGATTACGAATTCGAGAAAGTAATTCGGTGCCTAAAGGAGCAAGAAAAATCCTCTTTTGGGATATCAGGGACTCTCAAAACGTGCTTTTCTGTCGAGAAACCGGCACTTTTTCCTGTAGTATTTCATGTTCTTTAGGACCGTCTTTCGGTTAGAAAGGGCCCCGAGCTCTCAAAGATTTGGGGCCCCTAAGTATTGTCTGAAAAATTTATTTTGTCACTTTGTCATAATTTATTCTGAAAAGTCAATATAAAAATTAAAATATATGTTCATCCTTCCTTTTATGGTAAGCAAACGAAATGTAAAAATATTATTGGAGGGACGGGATTAAAATCCCAATTTGAATCAGATTATTTTTTATTGCTATTTCAACTTCCCATTAGAGAACAAGAATGCATAAGAGGAATTGTTTGTTAATTTTTTATCATCTGAGGGGCGCTCTTAATCATGGGATCCCGAGACACGAGCCTCGTCAGCCTGTGATCAAAGACGGCCCTGACATTCCGGCTGCCTTTCCTGTAGCACAATTTCTTTTTACGAAGTATTTACGAGAAAGTTAAAACAAATAAACTATGTTTTATTTCTTTATAAATTAAATTACACCAATGTTGGTGATAATTAATTTCTTTTAATCAATTACATAAAGAATTGTCTTATCGTTAGATATTGCCCTAATGTCAAAATATCACCACACTGGTTTCACGACAAATACGACTGATATCACATCCGTACCAACAATCTGAATTAAGTAGTATAAAATGTGTATCTCTTTGAACAAAAAATGTATCTTCCAATGTATCAACGATATCTATTTATACCCTAAATACATATTTTTCATACAAAAGCCTTCAGTATCACATTAATTTTGAAAGAAACAAATTAAAAATGCATTTTATCATACACGGCCGCATAGGCTAAGCTTGTCAAAAAACTGGAAGGTGAAAATACTTGTCTTTCCAGAGTCATCTCGTGACCATTCACTAGAATGATTAGTAGTCATTAAAATGCAACTTTTGATATTGCCGTGATTAGATTGACGCCCCCGACTCGAGAAAAGTTTTCACGTCTGGAACGTGGAGCATGTCAGGCTGTAATAGTATGCTATATGCTGGCTTGCGTAAGAATGCGTTTTCAATGTGTGGAAACCAGTCGTTTTCAATGTGTGGAAAAACGCGTTTAAAAATATAAATAATCGTTGAAAAAAGAAAAGTTCCGAATTTTGTTACAAAATTATATTTGCAAGTGTGGTACATACAAACTTAAGTTATAAAATAAGTTATTTCAAAGTTTAATGAATAGATTTAAACCAGTGATGGCTGATGCCGCACAAACCTGAATGTTGCTGGCATGCGTTAGAATAAAAAAAATATCATTAAAACGGTTTCTAGGCACAGGCCATTTGCAATGAAAAAAAATTCAATAAGGAAATACTTTAAATCTTTCCTCAATTAAATAAAATGTATTATTGCCTTTATTTCGATAAATCTGTTTGTTATTTTTAGTGTGGGAACTTATTCGAAATTTTCTCAAACAATACTCCAAATGCTTACTTTAAATGTTTTGATCGAAGTAAATTATGCCTATAAAATGAAGCAGGTCCGATTTTCATTAAACCATTAATATTTTGAATATTGAAAAAGTTTAAAATTGTTTTGATCCTCTTCTGCAATCACATGATTGAAGATAGTGATTTTTTTCTAAATAAAATGTTCTTTATAATTAGATCTTAAATGTGGTTCACATACTTACTTTCCCGTATGTATGTATGTGTGTGTATATATATATATATATATACATACACATATATATATATACATATATATATATATATATATACACGGAGTATAGTGAAAGTTATGTAATGCTACTGAAAATTGATTTCGAGATTTCAACGGAAATACACGTTTGGTGTCCCCTGATACCGAAAAAGTGGTTGTTTTCAAAACGTCCGTCTGTCCGATTATCTGTCCGTCTGTCTTGTCAGTCTGTGAACACCACTATAGCGCTTAAACTGTACATATAATTTTTTCCAAATTGAAGAAACCCCTGTCCATCTGGCTCTTGTCGAAGCTTTGCGATTTGAAAAACATTCTTTAAAATTTGGGGGTACTTTACGTGAAGCACCTGGGACATTTTCAAACTATTCTCAAAAACCTCTCCAAATTTTTTTCTTTAAATTTCTGGTAAGAATAGAGTAAAATATTAAGTAGATAATTAGAATATTATAAGTAGAATAATATAAACTTATTAATATACACTCATAATAAGTAGAATATTAAGTTTATTCCTCTTCTTCTATGAATGTCATCAATAATTAAAATAAACAGACAGTTCCTTCAATTTTTGACATTCAGTTTTTTTTATTTCCTATGAGTAACAAATTGTATGGGACGAAGTTTTATGCAACGACATATCGTTTCGGTTGGAGCTCAACAACCATCCTCAGACATCTGGCTTTTAACATATTGATAATAACATAATGGTTTTAAACATAGACAAGAACAAAAATGTTAAACAATAAAATATTTACAATTATTTATAAAACTTTCATTATAAGAGCGAGCGTTAGTGTACTGCTCATTGTTCACAGTCAAGAAAAATAAAAATGACTGTGAACTATGATATATGTGCTATATTCAAGATGACTGTGAACTATGAGCAGCACACTAACGCTCGCTCTTATAATGAAAGTTTTGTAAATAATTGTACATATTTTATTGTTTAACATTTTTGTTCTTGTCTACGTTTAAAACCATTATGTTATTATCAATATGTTAAAAAGCCAGATGTCTGAGGATGGTTGTTGAGCTCCAGCCAAAACGATACGTCGTTGCATAAAACTTCGTCCCATACAATTTGTTACTCATAGGAAATAAACAAATTGAATGTCAAAAATTTAAGGAACTGTCTGTTTATTTTAAGTAGAATATTATACACTTATTAAGGTGGCATAAGTCCAAATTTCACGGTTATCTCTGAATTTTCGAAAATTGAAAAAGTTTGATTTTTTCGGCGTCTTCCTACAACTACAAAATTGAAGATAGCGATTTTTCCTTCAAATAAAATTTGGTCTCCATAGTTCTTTCATTAAGGCAATGTACATATTTTTAAACTTTTAGTAGTTTGCGCGCAATACTGCGAGCAAAATTTGCAATTTTAAAAAATTACATAAACACGATTTTCTTAAAAACGGCTCCAATTTTTTTCTTAAACCTTTAGTAGGGATAGTACTAAATGTACTTCATGAGATGACGTAAGCATCAGATTGCTCAGTTCTTTTGTTATTTTTTTTAATACAAAAATGTAATTTTCTTGAATTGTTTCTCACATCGTTAATATTTACTTTAGCGGCGATTTGTTCACATTATCATAGTTACGAGTACCTGTGCTTTCAATAATATCAGAGAAAGTTTCTCGAAAACTCAACCGTTTTCTGTGAAAACTAGCTTAAAATTCCGCATTTTCAGAAACCCTCAATCGCCATTTTCTTATAAATGGCTCCAAGTTTTTCTTCAAACTTTTCGAACGGATAGTGCTATTGCACTCTTTAATAGGACGTAAAGTTAATTTTGGTTTTCTTTTTGCTTTTCCAAAAATTACAGGAAATTACACAAATGTAATTTCTTGAAAGATCTCTCACACCGTTAATTTGGCCATTTCCAGCTATTTGTAAACACTATAGTATTTGTGAGTTGAAGTGCTTCAAATGACTTCAAATGAAGTTTTTCGAAAACAAAAATTTTCTGTGAAAAAGTGTTTCAAATTTCGCATTTAAAGTAGCACTTAAACGCCATTTTCTTAAAAATGGCTCCAAATTGTTCAATGAAAATTTCCAATTAGGACGAGGTTTTACTGTTTTTAATATTCTTAAAGTAATATTTCCGTTCTACTATTCGGAAACCGAAAAGTTGAGCAAAAACATTTTAAAGAATGTACTTTGGGCGGCGACAGATGGCAGTTGGCAAGAGTATGTCATGTGGCAAGTCCGAATAACTAGTCGAGACCAATGGAAATAGAAAACTAATATGGCAAAGTCTGTGCCATTCTGTAGCACCAGTAGTTTTTTTTTAAATTAATTGCCACTGATAGAGAAAAGAACGCTTAAAAATGGCGCAAGTCTAATTTTTGTTGAACATCTCTGAAATTTGAAAATTGCATAAGTTAGAAATAATGGGAAAGACTATTAATTTTTTAAGCGTCGGGAAAATGGGTACCGCCAAGCTACTGTATGTTGTAGCGGTAATTGGACATGGCGAATTAATTCCACTGAACAAAGTTCGAATCTCCACGTGGAGAAAAAAATCCTTGCTGGATTCAGTTGTCATGTTCATGTAGTAATGTAATATTGCGTAGCAGTTACAAATAATACGAGAAAGTATGTACTGTTCAGCATCATTAGGGTTTACAACAGATGTGAAAAGATTGTGTTTTATTTCACTTTCAATGTTAAATAAAGAAAATTCGATTCTTCCGAAAATTGTTTCTAATAATTTTTGGAAATTCGATGCCCTCCATACATTTGATTCAAATATCCTCCCCAGCGGGGCACCGCTCGAACCGGGACAAGTTCTAAGCTCCCGATATGTGTGATGTGCACGTAAGTGTGGATGTGTTTGTGGGGGAAAGGAGGGGACAAGAATGAGGAAGTAAATATCGCACGCTGTCCATGACTCGCTTGTAAAGGCACTGATTCGACATTCGCGTGATAGCGATCGGAGAAACTACCTATCAGAGCAGCCGGCTGCTAGATTTCTCCTGTAGTGGTTGAATTCGATCTGTATTTTTTTCAATTTCAAAATGAGTCCAAACAGTTCCACAGCAGTCAAATCGCGAAATAAGAAGAGGCGCTTTCCGAATGGAGAATGCGAACAACTTTGTCCGTCACTGCCTGCGTGCTGCTTATGAGTGTACCAGTCACAGTAGTACTGGTGGTAGACAATGGTCCTTGCCATAGTAACGTAGAAGAAGTATTTACAGAGGAAGAATTTCGTGCCTATCTTTTACTTTAAGCCCTATTGAGCTTACTTATACCAGTTTAAAAGCCGCTGCAAAACAAAATCTGACGGTACATTTACCCCAAATTAACGAATGAAAACAGGGTCAACATAACACAAACGAGTTTCGTCTTCGATAATTAGAAGAAATTATACACGGAAACATTCATACATTAAATATTAATGATTGTGTTAGATATGTAGCTCCTATTCAAAGATTCATCCCAGATGCACTAACTTTATTTTATATGCAAATGCAATTGTTTTTATTCCAAAATTTGTATTTATTGTTACTTAGTTTTGTGTTTAATATATTTACGTGTTTAAATGATTTGATTTTTATTTATTTTCCTGTTTCAACATGTTAAGTCTGAATTTGGAAGTGATTAGTCTCAATTTGAATATGTTTATTCCCAACTTGGAATTATGTTCTTAGCTTGATTTTGCTTGTTCCCAATTTGAAATTATCTGGTCTCAATTTGAAGATGAAAAGGTATTGCGTCCAAAATCCACCAACGTCGGACACGAGCCCTATGACCCGGTCAGCGACGCTACAGAATATTGCCACTGAGCCACTGCAGTTGTTTAGAGAAGTCGAAATGCGGAAAGTGAAAAATTCAATATTCAATTAACAAAAAAGACTCCATCTATTTGATTTAATTGAAACCAGTCTCTAAGCACTTCTGACACCAATACTACGGACAAACTGTGGAATCTGCAGCTAATCAGTCTAGTAGTTTTTGAGTCTACAGGGCACACTAATACGAACATTTTATTGACACAGATAAAAATATTTAATAATTGGATATAAAGAAAACGTATTTGGTTGTATTAATTGTATCAAAAGGTGTTGTACCTTGTACTGGTATAAGGTACAACACTTTGATTAGGCCCAAGAAACACAACTTGCTCATATTATTATATTAAAAATACAACCAGCCATTTTTAGATTATGTTTAAATTTGTTTTAATCTCATGTTTCTTGTAACTAAAAGACGGCTTTAAATGTCTGTACTCTAAATAATGAAAACAAAATGTGGTTGTCAGAGAAAAAAAAGAAGTAGAAATAAAATACTTACTTTCAATAGAAGAAAAGTAGTTTAATTTTCCTAGATATACTCTGAAGCTCCCATCATCTACAACAAGTTAGAATGTGCCTCTATTGAAAAGTCAACAAATGTCTGTGAGTGGTTTTAAACTATTCCAACAGATGAAGCCTAAATAACTGTGGGCCCGAGGTACCGTATGTCCTTTCATTTACAAGGTACAACACATTCCTCTGTTCCAATTGTGGCCTTGTTTTTTGATTATCTCCTTAAAGTTTTATGATATTTTTCGTATGCATTGTAGTTGTAAATTGGAATATTATTGTAAGTTATAGAGTGCATAGTATCATAATAAAGATGCTTGAATTAAGGTATCATTATTTCATTTTAATATAATAGATGTAAATGCTTGTAGACACTATTTTGTATAATCTAAGTACTTTAGAATATTGTTGCAGCTCATTTGGAGTGGCTTCTATTTCGTTAAATCTATAAACTTTATAATCGATACAGACAAACCAAAAAAGATGTCAATTGAAAAACATTTTCTTTTGAAGCAAGGAATGTAATTAATTGAAATTTTAAAAAAAATAATGAGGTAGGTAAGCGATGTAGGAGAAAAGATGTACGCCATCTTGATAGTCGGACAGCCTGAACGCGTAGAAAATTAAAAATACATATGTTTAGGTTTTAAAAATTCAAAAGATTGAATGGAAATAGCACTTGCGCCTTATGCCTATTGTGATCTGTATTTACAAAAAGTTAAAAGGAAAAAATACGCAATGTTTGAAAAAATCTTGTTTATGAATTTGCGGAAAATTGTTTCAGTTTTACCCAAAATTACGCGAAATTTATTAATATTTCGAAAATATAGTACATTAATTGGTATAAATTTGTAATATCTAATAATTGATGGCAATAAGAAATAAGCCTCTAACTTGGAGGTACAGAACAAGTTCCAAAATACTAATTTTTACATTTTTTGAAATTCCGGATGTTTGAATGAAAATCCGACATGCACTATATTTATAAGCGCATTTTGCTCCGCTATAGAAACAGTTAAAGAAAAAACGGCTGATATTTTGGGAACATTTTGAAAATGTCCTAGGAGCTTCATATAAAGTAGGCTTTTCCCAAAATTACAAGATTCTCTTCAAATTCACGGTTTGTGTGTGTGTATATGTGTATGTATGTATGTGTAGGGAAGTTTAATTAGCTGTATCAAGATATTACACTATAAAAGAAGTTCGTCAAAGATGTTTTACGAAAGAAAATATGACAGTGTAATAACTCATATTTTATTAAAAAAAATACTTTATAAATGTTCTTTGATAAAATGTGCTCTGAAACGTTCAAGTTTTATTATATACTTGGTAACAGGGTATCTGAGAAGTACACGTACGGTATTGCTTCAACCAAAGTTTTAATTTCATAGTATGAACAATTATAATTTATTTAATTTATTTCGTCAATAAACAGTAAAAACTGTATTATAAAAATGAATACAATAGTTGAAGATGAATAAAAGTTTTAAAAAACACTTCATAATAATATTTTTTTTTAAAAAAAGCCCGAGATTGGCAACATTTGAAAAACTAGATATTTTCGTTTCCGAAAACATATTTGCAACAGTAAACGAACTGCAGATTTTATTTTTCTGCATTGCTAACAAAATAGTAAATGATCCTCAGCTCTACTCCTAGCACTACAAGCAAAATGAGTGCTCAAAAACGTGCGCATAGTGAAGCTACATTTTGGTTTATCCGGACTAAAAGAATAAAACGAAACGAATTGATGCATTTGATAGAATTTCTTGGCAAGAGGAAAATGCGAGGCATGAAAAATGCCCAATTTATATCGTGAATTTTTTAAACTTAAAAATAAGAGAACCAACTTTCGAAGGAAGGAAGACAAAGAAAATTGAATGTTGCCTCGTCCTTCCTCAAATCATTCTTATGTTTTCGGTTCTTCAGTTCAAAGTTCCTTAATTAAAGTATTATTGATGGATCACGACGTGCGACCCATGACCTCAACTACGAACATTTCCTTTTAACCCTTTCTTTCTTCAGAATTAAACATAAGTTAGTTATTATCCATCATAAAGCAGCACAAGCGCAATGGTTTTTGCGTCTTGCATCGCGAGAAAAACTACAAGAAAATATCGGACACATACGTTCGTCAAAGTTCAAACGTCTTTGGCAAAGTTCCCCAAGATTTTTGTCAAACAATTTTGTAGATAAGGTATAATAGGGAGTTAAGCGATAGGCATTAGGAGACATCCTTTATTTCTATTGATCATGTGGAAGATGACGTTATATGGTCGTAAGGAACAACGTTCAGATGATTTTTTAACATTGCGACATTGCGTTGTGCATTATAACAAAATATGCATTTCAAGCGTTGAACGAAGAAGTTTCATAATATATCAGACAGTGTAGGCAACTCGTGAGATCTTTGAACCACGGTACGAGTCAAGAGTAAGCAAATCTCCGTTGTGCAAGGATTTTTAAACTTTCTCCCCTTGCATGATGAGTATGCAGTCTGGAATTTTGAATCGGCTTATATTGAGAATGTATAGAATATCTGATTACAACGTTCGTTATGAGCATAAGATATAACCTAACCTATGATTTCAACGTATTTTTCACGAATCTCTTACTTGTCACGTTTCCAACATTTTCCGTTAATATTTGCCAGAATTGTGGAATTAGTAAAGATTAATTGTAACTGTCTCACATACGAAAATCAGTTTATCACAGTTGGAAATTGCAACCTTTCCTTTTTAGGGGTTCATTTTGCCGTTTCTAAGGTGACCATAGGGACTCCTACAGGCGTGCACTGTAAATAGTATTAAGGGGAAGTACAGGCGTGAAGGCATAAGGTCGTGCTTTAGGCCCAAGGTAAGATGTTATGACTTCAAGGTCCATCATGTGACAGTTAGTACATAACGTGTCTATCTTACGCGTGGCGCTAAAACTCCCTAATTCCCTCCTAATAGGCGACGGTGGACGTTGGCCGCATGGAGTCTTTGAGCTGCTATGCAAATTGGCTTGGAGTGCAAGAATTCGAAGAATAGTTATTTGTGTCCAAAAGAAGGCAATCGGCAAAGGACGCGGTTCTTGGAGAAAGTGAGCGCGAGGTCCGTGCCAGGCGTGCACCAATGGAAGCGGAAGACGGGGGGCGAACACGAAAGATAGAATGTCGGTGCGTCTTGGAACACTCCCGGGCACTCCCTTATTCTAGGTACCTTGACTCCCGGGATAGGGCTACATGTGAGCAACTGTGGAGAATGAGTGACTTATCAAAATGTCCACTCGCGTAATACTTCTTTCTAAGTGCATTCTGTACATCAATCAGTGACAAATGAGCCAGCGGAGATATTGGTTTGCTAGAAGGGCTGTAGTATTGTAAATATCTCGTGGAATTGACACGTGGAGCCCAATGTGGCTACTTAAAGGGTCTTGACAACAGGGAGCTAAAGGAAGAGAGGGCTCTTGCCTAAAGGAAGAGAGGGCCCAACTACATTCTTCATTCCTTTTCCATTAAACTTTTTATTAAATCTGACGATTTTTTCTCGTTAATAAGACGTAATTCAAGAAAGAAATGATTTTATTATTACTATTAATACAATTGATTTTATGTTGAACCATTTATAGAGTTGCCAGGTCGTTTGGTGGACTTCTTCCCCAAATGTCAGCTTCAGAATGGGAAAAGCAGGAATTTATCATATCTACGGAAAAAATGTTTTCTTACGTACTGGGACTACGGGGCCCCTTATTTTCAGGGGGACACAGCCCCTTGACCTTCCCTGTGCACACGAAGGTAAGCGCCCCAGCGCGTCTGCTCGCTAAGTGCATGTCATAAATTTGGCGCGAGATTGGTCGGATACAATAATCTAAAATCTTGATAGCTGTATTTTCAGTACAGGATATTTAGACTCGTAAACGAATAAAATAACTGTGGTTTAGAGGATTCTGGCAAGTAGTTCATAAAGACAAAAAACTAGTGGTGTCACAATAGCTCATACTACTACTCGTATCTCGTAATGTTGATGATGATTGCAACTTGTATCCTTGTAATTCCTCAGCCATTTCTTGAAAACCTCGTAACCAAGCGCACTTCTGCCAGTATATTCAGTGTATTTCTTATTTATCCTTACAAAAACTTTAAAGGAAAAAATAAAATTATTTGTTTTCATGGCAAGGGTTTGAATCACAACGCTTAGGCTTATGAATAGCGTGTCTGGACCACTCGAATAACACTAACACCAGGATGTAGGACCATAAATCATTTTTAATTTACTTCTTATTCTTATTGTGGGAGCAAACAAAATTCTTTCGATTTAACCAAAATTGCTCGAAAACTAATGTAATTCGAAAAAGTGTTCATGAAGTGGTTTAAAGTCTTAATATTGAGAAATATATAGCATGAAGAAAGAAATCTCTAGCTTCAATTTTCAAGGAGTATGACACATTCAAAATACAACAGTGCTGCAACAGAATGGCACAGACTTTCCCGTATTAGGTTACTATTTCCTTTGGTCTCGGCTAGTTATTCGGACTTGCCACATGACATACTCTTGCCAGCTGCCATCTACCGCCGCCCATAGTACTTTTTTAAAATGTTTTTGCTCAACTTTTCGGTTTCCGAATAGTAGAACGGAAATATTGCTTTAAGAATATTAAAAAAGAGTAAAACCTCGTCCTAAATGGAAATTTTCATTGAAAAATTTTAAGCCATTTTTAAGAAAGTGGCGTTTAAGTGTTACTGTAAATGCGAAATTTGAAACTCTTTTTCACAGAAAATTTTTGAGTTTTCGAAAAACTTCATTTGAAGTCATTTGAAGCACTTCAACTCACAAATACTATAGTATTTACAAATAGCTGGAAATGGCCAAATTTCCAGCTATTTGTAACGGACAGATGGACGATTTGCCGCAAACAATTTTGTCGAAATGCGAGGAAATCATCTGAGATCTTTCAAGAAATTACGTTTGTGTAATTTCCTGTAATTTTTGGAAAAGCAAAAAGAAAACCAAAATTAACTTTACGTCCTATTAAAGAGTGCAATAGCACTATCCGTTCGAAAAGTTTGAAGAAAAAAATGGAGCCATTTATGAGAAAATGGCGATTGAGGGTTTCTGAAAATGTGGAATTTTAAGCTAGTTTTCACAGAAAACGGTTGAGTTTTCGAGAAAACTTTCTCTGATATTATTGAAAGCACAGGTACTCGTAAATATGATAATGTGAACAAATCGCCGCTAATGTAGAATGTGTAATGTGAGAAACAAGTCAAGAAAATTACACATTTGTAATAAAATATCAAACAAACAAACAAAAGAACAGAGCAATCTCACGCTTGCGTCATCTCATGGAGTACATTTAGTACTATCCCTACTAAAAGTTTAAAGAAAAAATTTGGAGCTGTTTTTAAGAAAATCGTGTTTATGTAATTTTTTAAAATTGCAAATATTGCACTAATATATCGCGCAAACTACTAAAAGTTTAAAAAAATGTACATTGCCTTGAAAGGACTATGAAAAAACTATGGAGGACAATTTTATTTGAAGGAAAAGTCTCTATCTTCAATTTTGTAGCTGTAGCTTCCTACAACTACAAAATTGAATATAGAGACTTTAGACGCCGAAAAAATAGAGAAGATAATATAATAAAGATAGAGATAAAGACACCGAAAAAATCAAACTTGTGCAATTTTCGAAAATTCAGAGTTAATCGTGAAATTTGGACCTATGCCACCTTAATAAGTGTATAATATTCTACTTATTAAGAGTGTATATGTATGTATGGTTTAGGCGATAGTGGTGTTCACAGACGGACGGATGTTTTGAAAAAATAACTCTCTTTCGGTATCAGGCGACCCCAAAACATGTATTTCCATTGAAATCTCTAAATCGATTTTCCGCAGCAGTACATAACTTTCCATATACTACGTACGTCCATAAATACGTAGGTATACGAAAAGTAGAATTGCAGCCGTTTCTCAGAAAAAATATTTTTTTAAATGCGTTAATTTCTAGCAAGAACGTGAAAACTATTAGTTTAAAAAATACATGACTTTATTTCGAGATTTAATTTTTTAGAACAGATTTTATTTAATACAAATATCTGTCACCAATATTTTACTTTTCTTCTTTCTAGGGCTTTTATCCTGTCCACAGCCGGTTACTCTTTACGTCCCGAAGGGACTCATTTCGACCATACACTAGACACCAACACACTTGCGGGCTCCTCTGATCTGGGATCAGCAGAACGCGAGGCCTTCCACGACGACACATGCATGAGAGACAAGGGACAAATAACCATGTCCAAGGCGGGACTCGAATCCGCCACCGTTGGGATCGAATCGCTGAGTCGTTACACGCGCTTAGCCACCTCGGCCTTCCAGGTCAGTAGCATTGTACTTTTGCTACGTAACATTTTCGCAATTTTCGAAAATACAGAGTCCTCTGTAAATGGGACCAACACCAGTTTCTTTGCCGCTGTTTGCTACATGCGAGGAAATCATCTGGAGCCGTTTTTGAGGTAATTGTTTAAAATTTGCCTATATTTCACGCAAAATTACGCGAAAATTATTCACATTTTTAAAGAATGACATGACCTTATTTCAAGATATCTATGAAGAACTGATTTTATTAAAAGGAAAAAATCTCTATCTTCAATATTGTAATCGTAGGAAGACCCCGAAAGAATTTTGAACTTTTGCGATGATCGATAATTCAGAGATTTCTACGAAAATGAAACATACGCCATTTTTAAGCGTTCTCTAAGCTATCCGAGAACAAAGTGTAATAAAAATAATTGGAGCCATTCTCGAGAAAATTTTGAAAATATTGAGGCTTCATGTGAGTACCCCCAAAATCAAAATATCCATGTCATACTTGCAGGGCCTCGAATTTGTTCAGGTCGATTGGGGAATATCAATTTGAAGAAAATAGTCTGGAATTTAGACGCTAGCGTTGACCACAGACGGACAGAGGCAGACATTTTTGCCGTCAATCGATTTGTCAATCGGAATCAGAGACCTACAAAACGTGGATTGATCTACTTTTTCGTTACCAGTGCCCGACAATAAGAGTTTTTTGTCGAAAAATTACCGTTTTCCGACATACGATTGCAATTCGTACTCTTAACTACATACATAGTAATGTAAAAAAGTAAAAAGTAATGACCTTTTGGGATATTTTTTGAGCAAATTTCGAAAATACTTTTACCACTTGGTGAAAAGTAACACCCCTCAAATTAAAATATCCGGATTAAATTCAAGGGGTCACGACAACAGCAAGATCGTTGGGGGAATATCAATTTTAATGAATAATATGCTGTGAAAGGTTCAGGCGCTAGTGTTGTTTGAAGACAGACGGACAGATGGACGATTTGCCGCAAACAATTTTGTCGAAATCAAGGCCCCACAGATAGCGGATTTTGACTACACAACGTATTAGAGAAAGTAATATACTACGTATATAATCAAGAAAAATCCACTTTTTTGGTATCAGGGACAAAATAATTTTCTGCCGAAAAATTGGCACTTTTCGCTGCAGCTTTACAATACTACCTACACACAAAGTAATAGTATACGAGAAAGTTGAAGTAAGAACTACACTAGTGCAAAGAAAAGGTAAAAGAAAGCTTGTATTGCATGCGAACATAAATGGATCTGAGAGTCATTAATTGCCGTTTGGCAATGGTAGGAAAGTTATTAATACTAAAAGGTATTCGCTTTCGATTGCCTACGTTTTAAATAAGTTTTCAATAACGGGAAGATCAGATTCAGATGTGAAGTTCAAGGCTATTTTTTTCGTATTAGTTAAGTAAAATGAAGTGTTTAGAACATATACCTTTTAAAATATGTTAATGTTGATTAATTCAGGTGTTGAGTATTTCAAATACTATTCAGTTTACCAGCGTTTGCATTAAGAAGGGTTTTTTTCTAGTTTTGGAAATTTGTTTACTTATCTGTCGGTAGTTTTCACATTGAAAATTGTTGAACTTTATTAAACAAAACAGTCTATGCCGACCAAATCAGTTGATGAATACATTTTTCAGTTTTCTAAATACTTATGAATATCCGCTTAATATAAAAGGCCGAGGATACTCGGGGTTTTAATTTTTTCAAAAATTTAAAACCCGAATATACTCGTGTTCTTTTTCAAGGTGTGGTAAACTAAGTTGAAGCCCGAATATACTCGTTCACTACTGCTAGTCCTATAGGAGCCCACTAGAGAGTATACAAATGCAATATCTAATGGTATTGAGGTAGTTTTTTGTACTAAAATTGGAGGAAACGTCAGCTTCAGTCGAGACCTGCAGTGTGAAGAGTCTCCTAGTGAAGTAAAAGTATTTGATCTGTTACTGTCGTGCGGAATGTGCAGTCGAATACGACAAGCAAAGGGGAAGAAAATAAGGCGTGAATCATATATGCGAGGATTGTGACGTCGCTATTTGTGTAGGTCCATGTTCCAGAGCATACCACACCGCTACGAATATTTGAAGGTGGTTGTCGAAACTAGGAGCGTATTTTATTCCATTGTCTTAAAAATAAACACCTTTGCAAATTATGTATGTAACAAAAATATTATTTCCTGACGTATTCCCTATTCCTACGTACGACTAATTATGTATATGAACAAGTATACTCAGGTTTTTAAAATGCACATTATTTAAAGCTTCATTGTTATGATTTAAACTGCGTAATTTTAAAAATTATTGTTTGTTATCGGTTTTCAGTTTTCGAACTTAAAATATAATATCAGTAATAACAAATATTGGAAATTTTTGGACCGTTTCGTAATTGGTAAGTTAAGGGGATATATTACCTAGATGAATGTTGAAGAATTCATTGCCACTCTTAGCCTTCCAAATGCTTTCTTATACATCTTAACTCTTAAGAACAAACATCTTTAACGTAGTTGCATTCCTCGGAGCAAAATTTCAGTTTTTGTTGCAAGAGGCCCTGATAATACCTTTTAAGGTCAAATTTCAAAAAGTAGCACAGTGGTTACGGAAGCATAACGGAAACGATTGATTTACTGCTCAGTCATCGGGGGTACTAAAAGGTTTAATTCACCGATAAATGAAAATAATGGAAATTGCACGGAACGCAGAATGATGTGGACGTTGAGTAATTCCCATTGTTTGTAAGGTTGAATGAGAACGGATTTGGAAGAACCACTGTACCATAGGTGTTGTTGTTGCAAGTGATCTGGGAGAAATGATGGTGAGAGCGGGCCAGTTAGTGGGGGAAAGTGAAATAAAACCGTGAACAGTCGACCAAAACGCAGAAGTTTTTCTTTCAGTGCAGTGAGCTCCGGACGCAAAGTCTGAGCTGTGTTTGACGGTTAGTACATGACGAGTTTTTGATGAAGTGTGTGAATTTAAGGCTATTTATTTTCTTATTTTATTTAACGTCAAAATAGTTAAAACTGCGTGTGAGGAATTAGGGGAGGATGTGCAGCAGTGCAGTAGTAGAGGAAGTGCTACCTCTTAGAACGTTTATTTAGTATTACCGATAACCTGTAGTTTGGATATTTATTGTTGAGAACAGATATGCAACGTAAACACAAATGTTTACTCTTTGTCTGAAAATCAAATAAATAACCGGACACTCTACATCAGCGTTTGTTATAACGCAAGTACTAGAATTGTTACGTTTGATAGTTTTATGTCTTTTCAATATATGTCCATAAAACTATACGTCCTCAGAAATTAGTCACACAAGTATGAAATGTGCAGTAGGCGATCAGTAATGAATATGGATTTATGATGTTAGAATTTGCTCGTACACCAAGTCGCGATGTTCCCTCATTTCATTCCTGCTTCTTTATCATTTTTCTTTTTCGTTGCGGAACACAATGCAATAGACTAGTTTACAATTGTAAATGGGGACATGATTTTCAAGAAATAGTTATTGTAAATATTACTCTTATTGTTTTTGACATGTTAAGTTCTTTTAATATGAAAACACGCCGGCGTATTTCCGAGTTTATAGTATAAAATTTGGATGTTTTTTTCCTCTTCCTTTATACATTCAAAATACGGTGAAGCAACATATCATCAGAATAATAATTCATTTCCATTCAAACTTGCAATACAAAAGTATTTTAGAATAAATTATACATTACTAAAGAAATTATGATATTAAAAATATTTTATACAATGCTATTACTCATTATTTTTAAATATTTTAAGTACGGTATAAAATGTTTTGGCGACCCTCAAAATATAGCACTCTTGACAAGTCACTTATTAATACGGAATAATCTGATGTATTTAGCTCTCATGGAAAAGTACAAAATTTATTGAATTGACAGTGGAAAAACTGAAATCAACCAGTCAGATTTGCATTGAGAACAGCGATCACCGAACATCCGAAATATGTTTTCTATAATTTTTATTTAGTGACATCTGAATTTATTGTATACTGCTCAATATGAATTATCTGCTTTTATAAAGAAACTGTGGAATATTGAGTTGATATTTATGAACAGTTTGAGAAGATATCCTACAATGTCTGGATTCAGTATGGTTATTTAATCAGCTTGGTGAGCTTCTGAAAAGTTCGCTGTTGTGAAGCGAAGAGTGATGTGAATTAGTGAAGTTAATTAGCGTTATCCCGGCATGTGCAGCAGCATGGAGAAGCTTAACTTTTCCCGCGTGCGTAATGCGTGAAAGAAGCGTCCGTTCCGGTCTGGTCAACTGACCAGCGCACGATGGTGAGAGCTGGCGGACATTTCACCAGGAAATGTATTTGGCTCGTGGCACGTAAAAGTGAACAATTGCGAGAAAAATATTTTATTTTGCATTATTTATATAATTTTTTAAAGTAGCATTGAGGAATAAAAGACGCTTGAGAAGCAGGTTATGGATAGTTAATATTTAAATTACACGAGAAAATTGTAGGAAGATTTTCCTACGTTAGCGGTGTCAATGGAACCATTTTCCTATTCAGCTGTTAATTTTTAATTCGCGCCAATTACAAGCTTAACCTTGGTATATTTCCACCACATTAATCGTTCAAAAGTTTCATGAGTATAAAGTTTCGTGAGTATATTAATTTTCATCACTTGCATTTTTCTTATGCATAATTTAACTTATAATTCGTTTTCGGACACATACGTCGCTTCGATCCCAAAGTTAGAATTTTACTTCCATGATCCTTTGTTTAATTAATGGTGAAAGTTATATTCGCAAGAACACATACGCGAGAACGTATGCTACCTGCAGTTGTATCCTCGTTTGTGCTCTTATCCATGAATCATTAAAATTCTATTTGTCCGTGCAATTTGGAGAAATCTGGTGCCTCTAAATATAATTCACATTTCATTACTAACTTGGTGCTTCACATTCAGAGCCTTTAATTGACGAACAATATTAAAAATTCGCCATTTTCCGGCTCAGATTACATAACTTTCTTTTCTTACGAAGTTCCTTCGTAAGGCAAGAAAGTAAAAAGTATATTCGTAATTAATTATTAAGCTTTAACTTATTATTGATTATAATTGGTATTTGAGGGAGGTGACTATTAGAAGGGGCCCATTTCTTACCTCATTGGAGCCCAAACAACACAATATATTTTTGTTGAATATAGGTTTTATTTTGTTGTTTTTATCTTGTACTTTGGAAATGTATTTCTTTGAGTTTTTTCCTTTGGCACATCCACGGAAGTGGGGCTTTAAGCTATTTAGCTTTTACATAAATCCGACATTGTGCACATGCTTGCTGTAGTACAGATATGAACTGAGAACTAAACAAGCATACCTAAGTGCCTCTTTCTATCGCGAATATATGGTCCGACGAGGACGACAATGTTATATTTATAGAGTGGGGTAACTAATGGCCACACGCGAAGATTCGACTTATGACTAATGACAATACGCGAAGATTCGACTGTAAAATATAATATATGACTATTGAAGTTCCACAGATGTTTCACTGAATGAATTGTGAAGAAAATTATACTTTTTAGTGTCAAGATCTCAGGTTTCTACAAGAGATTTCAGTAAAACTTCAAATGGAATATCCGTATAACTGAATTGAACACTAAGTAAAGTTAATTATCTTACGCATTTAGAACTCTTTCAAATTCAGTCAGCTTTCATGCACCTTATTGCGTGTATTTTTCTTACGTATTATATCCACACCTCAGATATGATTTAATATTCTGGGGAAGTGCAGACCTTAATATTGCGGAAAAGATGAAAGAATAATAAGAAAATGTTATTCCTGAAAACCTCTTTTCATGAGCAGTGAATCTTACTATTGCCTTGCATATTTATTTAAGAATATGGAGCTCTTGTACAAAACTGAATTACTTGAGGATGGGAGCATATTTTCATGTAACACAAATATTTGTATTTACAACACACGTCGTATGAATCATATTCATTAGGTGTCAGTATCCACACCACACTATACGAAATTCACACATAATACATGTACGTACATAACACATCGCCAGATGACATTAAAAAATGAAAATCGACCAGTTTAAGTGAAATCTTTTCTGCGCCATTACTGTTTTATACAAATATGTAATAATATTTATATCAGCAATAAAATTCAATGAATTAGTTCATGTTTGTACTATGTAATTTTTAAAAGATAAAATATACCTCAAACTACTAGTAATGTACTTCAGCTTCAGGGTCAATGACCCCCACATCTCGATACAGTACCTGACGAACTCGGATACTGTATATGGAACGTGAACATATTCAAAATGTTCTCAAAAAACGGCTCCATATTACTTCTTTATTTTTTTCACAAGATCGAGAAAGGGACGTGTAAAAAATGGTGCTCGTCGCATTATCGTCGAACTCTGTATTTTTTAAAATTACAAACAAAAATTTAACATTGCAAAACCATAATATTAATACAGAATACTTTTCCAAAATGAAATATTTTCTTTAAATTTTTTCTTTTAAATCTCTGATTTTTTTAAATTGCAAATGCAAATGTTCGACGTTTCGTTCGGAAGATTGAATTTTGCTTTCGGGCTGGTGATATAGGGGCAATGCAAATGTCATACTGCATACTCTGAATTCGCATCACAGGAGAAGAAATTTTTGCTGATTGGAAACATTTTCGCAGGTTCATGTAGCATTACAATGTTACGTAGCTGTTACAAATAATGTGAGAAAGTATGTGCCTTTGTAACACTACTAGTACTAACACTACTAGCATGGTAAACAGGATTATCTTATTTTATGCACATATGATTTTTTCATTATGAACAAAATTGGCCAATAAAGCAAAAGACGTACCACATGCTACTTTTCATTATTTGCCTCCTTCAACAACTTAGTTTGGACACCATGTTTCCAGCGTTGGAAAAAAAAAATAAAATAAAAATCAAGTGAAGGAGGTTTTCTTGGTTAATCTATTTTTTGTTTAAATCAGTTTTTTATTAAAATAAGATCTTTATTAAACTAAGGTTTTGAGTTAAAGTTTGCGTTTGAGATTAAAATAAGTTGTTTCCTAAAATAACGTTTTTGGCTAAAATTAGAATTTTGTCTACATTAAGAGTAGTGGTTCTCCAACAGAATTAACTTGGTCGTATTATTTCTAAATTTGCAATTTCCGAAACTTCAGAGAGAATAAATAAAAAAGGTCCGCGACGTTCTTTTAAGCGTCCTTTACGCTCGAGAGCAAAGTTTAATCAAAAAATTTCGTTCAATTTATGAGAAAATTTTGAAAATATTTTTGAGGCTTCATGTAATTCATCAAAAATCAAAATATCCATTTGAAACTCCTAAAGCCTGAAGTTCATTCACATCAATCGGGGAATATCCATTTTAAGAAAATCGGATGAACGGTTTAGGCGCTGACCATAGACGAACAGGCAGAGGGACAGGCAGACAGCCGTTCTGCCGTCAATCAATTTGTTGGTATCTAAGACCCCCAAATCATGGATTCTGGCTACACTATGTGTTAGAGGATTTTTTCTACATTTAGCAACAGAATTTATCCACTTTTTTCGTGACCAGGGCCCGGCAATAAACATTTTTCTGGCGATAGTTCGCCGTTTTCCGGCGCAACATTACATAACTTTTTCTTCTTACGAAATACTGTCGTAAGGGCGAAAAGTAAAAAGGAATGTCTCCATGTGATCTAAAAATAACTACCATTTTATAACATCATTTGGTTATTTACCTGATATAAAATCCATTGAATTGTTATCTACATGCTCCCTTGGAAGCAAGGGTTCTCGTGTTTGCGATATAACTATTTCTAATAATGCGAGAAACATTACGAAGCGTGCGAGAAACATTGCAAAAGATGTATGAATCATATTTCTTACACGGTGTGTTAAAAAATGGTATACGCAACACGTGCGCGAGGTGATTCTTGCACTTGTTGCACATTGTTTAAAATGTTTGTTTTTATACAAATTTACAATTTCATTCCGACCTTCATGGAATTTTGTAGTTATGACCTTCAAAAGAAGAGAAAAGTCGCTGTTTACTGAAAATTCGCCAATGTCGGGAATAGACACCTATAACCTCGCGATCAGAATCGCTACAGTTAATGCCCTATGCCAGTGTTGTCAAGGTCGATGCCATGAGCGAGAGTCCGTGGCACGAGTGTTACGTCGAAATCACCCCTCCACACAGTTCATTACCCTGCCACCAGAGACAACGCCATCCCTATTGTAAAACGGTGGGGTTACTAATAGTTTCCTTTCCCGACGCTAGTTGCGCAGAGAAGCTCGTGGCAAGGCACGATGCCACAACGCGACTGACACTGATGACCACCAGGAGATATTCCATCTCTTTGTCGCCAGTGGCTTGTAGTTGGCAGTGATGCCGGCAGACACGCAAGCTTTCTTGGGGTGAAGGCGGTGCACCACATTGGGGAGATTTCCTTTTTTCATGCGACGGAACGGGGTCCTCGGCGGTGCGCTCAGATGGCACCGCAGGCGCTCCATTGTCAGGCCTGCATCACTGACGTCGGCGGCAGTGGATCGGAACTGCCGCTCGAGCGAGTCGGCAAAGACCTCGCTTTTTACGGCGGCGTCCCGTGCGTAGTCCGCGTCGGAGGTGGTTGACCGGGGAGCATGGGTCCGCGCAGATCCGTAGGGATTGGTTTACACCTTGCCCGAACGTTTTGTATTAGTCCCAGAGACGTTTATCGTGATGGTTGCACTCTTTTGTTACATTTTACTTTCTTGCTACGGAGTAGAGATACACTCCAATTATGTTATTACATAACGCTCCAATTTTTTTCTTTATTTTTTCTTTGGATAGAGCTAAGGATGCTTTTATGGCGCAGATCCTATTTCCGGCGAAGTCTATTTTCGTAAATTGCTAAAAAAAATTAACATTGCAAACCGCATTGTTGATAGATTTTTTTAAAGAAATATATACTTTACAAACTAGATCTTGAAATAATGAAAATAAAAATCTCTGATGTTTTTCATTCAGGCTTCAGGCTTCAATAGCGTGTTAACTCTATGAACCGGAACATGGAACACTTTTGCACCTTTATGGGGTATTATAATAATGCGTAGCCATTAGCCATATTGCGAAAACGTATGTGCTATTTAACAATACTTGTTTCTATGTAAGATACCTCGGCGTTTCTCCAAGGACGTCTACCCCTTCGATTATAATAATATTTTTGTATCACATCTCTGCCTCAGTAATGGAAGACAACCGCCCCTTCGCGAGCACACTGCTTCTCTATTTGCCGTGTTGAAATGATACCGATTGGTGGGGATACTTATGTGTAACAATCAAACAAGCCGGGAGAGGTGGCTTAGGGTATCAACTGATGTCACTGCAGTGCCTCCGACCGCGAGGTACTAGATTCGAATCCCGATGGTGGCAGGATTTTCGACACTAGCTAGATAGCTGGGTCGAATTCTATCGCTGTGTGGAGGAGAATTCTAACGGCCGGCTGCTGTGATCGGTAGTTTTCCGTAGTTTCTCCAATCAATACCAGGCGAATGGCGGAGCAGTATCCTAACAAACGGGCTATGGACCGCGCGCGAACTTTCCTTGTCCTATCCTCACCCCTTACTTATACACACTATCAAGCACTACACTACCACACATGCCGGGAGACCTGTCGGGAGATTAGAACTTGTCCCGGCTGGGGCGGTGCCCTACTAGTGGGAGATATCTTGGTTGGGGGTAAACCCCGTAAACCGACGGTAGATCGACGCCGGATCTCGCCACCTAGCGAGGGAATATCACCGCCACATCCGCGCTAAAAACATGAACTACACTTAGGAGGACTAATGACCTTATCCGTTGACGCGTTCGGAATCACTAACCAATAAATCAGAACCAATCAAATATTAAATCGTTGAATTGCTGAGATTCAGGCATTTATCGATAGTCACCGGTTCCCAGGCGTCACCCTGCGCGGATATGATGCCCGTGTGGAAGGGATATCCCTTGACGACGCAGGAAGTCATCTGTAGGGATGAACCCTACTCTTCTTTTTTTCTTTTTACGCATTTCGCTCTACACGCGATCCTCAACGTAGCGGCGGTAGCTTCTCTAAAGCACGATCGCGCGCTTTCACTGTTGTTCAAATACGCCGATAATCTCTTTTTCCACATTCAGCCACTCCAGCCTTTTATCGCGCGAATGCTCTCTGCCGTCTGGGTGACAACCACGTCGAGGCCTATGATGCTGGACAGCCGAGAGCATTCACATGACCCTGGCCGAGGAAGCTTTAGACATCAACTTATTTCGTGTTTCCTCCGCGACGCAGATCGCCGCCGCTGCTAAACCCATCCCTTCTCACCGGCGCCAGTACGCCTAATACAATCACCGTGGGTGTCGGGTGACTATTTTCGTCAGAACCATCGTCTCTCGCGAGTTCGTGAGTTAATACCATTAAGCAATCTCAAATTATAAGAACATATTGCTTTTAATCTGCTTCAAGATGCATCCCTTCTAATTAAAACTCTTTAATATCGAGGAATTCTTTGGTGCAGTTCATTGTATATTTTTAATAATAATTAAACATACTGGCATTGATTGAAGTGTTTTGAGTGACCAACGCAATGCTTCTGTACAAAGAGTCGCAAGTTCGAATGCCATCCTGGGTATGAATGTTTATTCTCCTAACCCCAGATTCGAGGAACCCACAAGTGTTAGTGTTTAGTATATTGCACGAGATACATCCAATTTAGTTGATGAGGGTAACTGTCTTCGGATGGAAAAAGCTCTATGAAAAAATTAAATATTTGTTAAAATCTTTAAGATTCTTTGTATTTCCAGCCCTAACTTGTTTATTCTGATTTAATGATATATTTAAAAATTGTTTCAGGAATGTTAGACATTTTGAAAAGATTAACATTTTATTGTATTTTATATGCGACTCTAAGTTCAGCAAAAGAGGCTGAAGATACAAAAGCTGCTGAAACAGATTTGGAATCTCATGGAAGTCCTGGCATAGTCATTTTATATTCGAAAAGTTCGCCAAGAAAGGAATATGGTAATGTAATTGTTAACGGATCAAACATTTAATGTTAAAGGAGATACACATGTTTAAATTAATTTTGATACTCATGTTGATACATTCATTTTCTATACTATCTTTGTTTAATATTTACTCGTGAAAGTTAATGTCTTGCTGCTTCCAGAATACCCAGATAACTTCAGGTTGTTTGAAAATCCATCATCTATTAACGCTCTGGGGCCCATCAAACAAAGCAAAACATGGAGCACCTCAACCTTCCTGCGCCAACGATGAGCCATACTGTCTTTTCAATAGGGAATACCCAGAGTAAGTATCCAACACATGTAATACAGTCGGGGGCGGTAACCGCTCAGAAACAAAAGAAGGTACACGAAAGACACACAAGAATCCGAAAACATGTGGAGTCAGTTTTGAAAAAACTTAAAAATATAGACTTGGGACTTAATAAAGAAAAACAAACAAAATGAAAATACTCGTTTAAAATTCGCAAGTTCTTGTGTTCAGACGTATCGTTCATAAAATATTCTTTTTGTGGAAAATCATGGGAAGAGTTACGCAAGTAGTATTGTTCACAGGCGGACAAACGGACGAACAGACAAGAGTTTCGAAAAAAATCATTTTCGGTATCAGAGGCCCTCAAAATATGTATTTCCGTCAAAATAAGCATAGTGAATTATCTAGTAAAAAAGCTCCATTTGTCCGTCCTAACTCCAGATAATAAATATAACATGAAACCTTATACATAAGAATTTAAACTCGCGTAACCAGATGAAGAGAGTGATTTTCAACTAAGTACCAAAGTACTATTATTTACTTATTACTTATTATTTACTTATTACTACCAAAGTACCGTTATTTCAAAGTAAGTACTATTTACAACATTGATATTGAAGACGTAGGGTTATTTGCTTTACAATATCAGCATTACATTAGTAGCAGTGAGAGCACATATTCAATAAAACGCTGGTTGCGTAATAAGTTTTGGACATGACTCAACAACCAGAAATTCTGCTCTCACCGGTAGTTTTCCATCGTTTCTCCGATCCATATCAGGCGCATGTCTGAGCAGTACCCCAGCAAACAGACCACGGACCGCGCGCGGTATTTCCTTCCTCTTCCGTCATACACCGTATACTTACACGCACTACTACCACACATGTCGGCAGCTAAGAGATTGTCCCGGCAGTTCCCAGCTGGGGAAATACCTGGAACTCTATACAATATTGTACGACCAACAAATTAAAATGGATTTCACGACAGCGGCAAACAAACCAGATATTGTTATCTGGGATTTGGAGAAAAAATCGTGTCTACTTGTAGATGTAGCTGTGCCTTGCAATCAAAACGTCGTAACCAAGGAGGCAGCATTTCAAATCGGCAATCGCATGTTCCATTGAAAATGAACAATATGCAATTCGCTGATGTTGAGATAACAAAATTTCTTGGTCTCTCAATTCAGTCAAACCTCAAATGGAATGTACACATAACATAATTAAACACTAAATTAAGCTCTTATGTTACTGTAAGAGAAAACTATGGTTGGCAATGATGCCTTCCTTCATTTAATTTTCGAAAATTCAATCTTATGCTCCGTTGCATTCATTTACGTTGCACATCAACATAAACATATCAATAAATACACACACAGAATAAACACAGAAACGAAACAACAAAACATGCGCTGAAAGTTACGTTAAAATTTCATCTTTACGAATGATTTTCTCATTACTTTGGATGCGTACGCTCTTTTAAATATTTTAATGGCCATTCTTTTATTCTTATTACTAATGATAATATTGCTCTTGATCAATTGGTTTATCTTCTTTAAAAAAATAACCAAAATTTCTTGACTTCCCTGTTTGTTGACCTCCGCGTCGTCCAATGACACCAGATTGCGCTCCCCGTGCGTAGCTTGACCTTCATCAGTCCGGGTCGCTCGCTTATATCGTCACACAAAATCTCACAAATTGACCATTGATATACCGCGCTCTCTTATACGAAATAACACGTAAAGTTTTACCCCAGTTCTTCGTGGTAATAAATATGCACCAATATTTAAATGTCTCACACTACTGCGAATATTTGTTCCTGCGATGTACTATCGCGCCACTAAGTTCTTTCGAAAATTTCAATCAGTTTCATACGAATTGTTCTTCTGCATAATATAATACCAATTCTCACTGCACTAAGTCCGTCCACAAAAACTCTAAAATAACACTCCTACAAATTCCGAAAATTATTGCAGCCACGAATACAACGTCCGCGTTCTCTGCAAGAACTCGACCAAATTTCACTGCACTAAGTATTTACAAAAACTCTAAAAGAAAAGCTTTAACAAATTTTGAAAAATATCGCAGCCACCAACACAACGTCCGCGTTCACTGCAATCACGAAACCAAATCTGAAGTCCATTGTTGACCGGATTTTTTGTAGTCTCCAGTTCCAACAAAACAGACTGGCCGCCATTATTGCCTTGTTTAACCACTGACGAAATAATTATATTTCGCCCGTTTTACATTTTCTTGTGGTGTTACAACGTTCTAAATTCTTAAGAAATTCTCAATGTCTTTATTTTATTCTTCGATTTGACGTTCTGCGTCTTATTATGCCGAAACATTTTATTTCACAACTCAATATTACCTTATAGGATAACGTATGTCGTCGATTGTTTTGCTTCAATTCTAAGGTATAAATACGAAAAACGTTATTTGCATTCTTCCCCAGTGTCCTAAATTTTTGGTATTACATTCGTAATTTTTCCGAAATTCTCCTCAACAGCCTCGTAATTTTTCCAGTTTCATATAATTCTTCAGTTTTTGCCGTAATCTTAAAAAAAAAAAAAAACATTAATTGGTTCCGAATGACGTCACAAATCCTAAGACTCGTTTGTTCATTGAGTTTTCGTCGACTATGCACTTTCTAATATATAATATATATTATAACTAATATATATTATATCAGTTCTAATATATATAATAAGGTAATCCGTGGTCCGATTTTAATGAAATAAACTTCAAACTTCTTTAAATGTGTACTATCAAACGTTGATGTCTGAATACATTTTCTTCTAGTGTTTCTATAGTCAAAAGGTACTATTTACACGCGACACTGCCATCACTTGTTTATTCTACACTATGTTTATCATAAATAGTCCCGGTTTTGTATACTTAGTCCAGTATTTCTAGGTCCTTTTCACTAAAATGTTTCTGAATGATATTGGAATGATTCCAGATCATTACATTACGCATTCAGAATTCTTTCCAATTCTGTCAGCCTTCATGCGACTCGTCGCGTTTATTTTGCAAATGTACATTCCCGCCGGAGATATGGTATAATATTCTGGGGAAGCTCATCCTGTAGTACTCAGACCTTTAGATTGCAAAAGAAAATTATTCGAATAATGTAAAAATACCTTCCACATGATCCCTGCAAGCCTCTTTTCATTGAGCTTGCAACCTTACCATTGCCTTGTCTATTTATTTACGAATCTGTGATACTTGTCTAAACTGACTTACTTAACGGTGGGAACATATTTTCATGCAATATTGATGTTTACAATTACAACACACGTCGTAGAAATCACGTTCATCAAGTGTCAGTATCAGCTAAGTACAAGAAATCCGCATACAATACATGTACGTTACTTTACAACGCATTGCCAGATGACATTAAACAATTAAACCATTACACAAATTTAAGTTATAAGTAAAATCATTTCTGCTGAATAACTGTTTCTATACAATTAGAGACTATACTGATCGTCAAAAAGAAAAATAATCTTCTTTGCAGAGAGTAATGTCAATTTTATTTTTTCAAAGACTGCCTTTTTAATGATTTTAAGTTCTTTGTAGGTTCAATAATTTTTAGGCAGACACAATAACAATTGTTTAATAAAAATTGTTATTGTGTCTGCCTAAAAATTATTGGACCTACAAAAAACTTAAAAGAAAAAATAATGTTTAACAAAACAGTGATGCATAATGAATTAGTTTACATTTGTATTGTATATTTTTTTTAAAAAAGACTTAATACGCCTGTAACAAGTAATGTACTTGAGCTTCCGGGGCAATGACCCTCATCTCGGTCAGGTTTTTGTCCAGTTTCTCTGATCCTTTGAGCAAATGCTCAGATGGCCCCTTGTTTTGCTTCTGGACGTAAATGTAGCTTCACTATGCGCACGTATTGTTGGGCACTCATTTTGCTTTTAGTGGTAGGAGTAGAACTGAGGGTGCCCACATTTTGTTAGCAATGCAGAAAAATCACATCTGCAGTTCGTTTACAGTTGCAATTATGTTTTCTATAACGGGCAAGAAAATGTCTAGTTTTTCAAATAATGTTGCCAATCTCGCGCTTTTTTTTAAAGACCTCACGATAATGTGCGCAGATAATCTGCACCCCATACGTCATATACAGTTTTTAGTGTTTTTTTTTCGACCAAATAAATATCAAATTTCAAACGTTTTAAATACAAGGGTTTGGAAGTCGAGATCAGCTGAATGTGGGGCGTAAAAGCACAGGTCGTCCCGGTAGTTATAGGAGCTCTGAGATTTATTCCGCAAAATTTGTATGAGAACTTGGCTAAACTCGCAGGTAATTTAAAAGACTGGAAAGTGCAAGAAATTACTTTATTTGGAACAGCCCACATTTTGTACAAAGTGTTGTAGAGGTAGTGGCAATCCCTAGACCTTCTCCTTAGGTAACTAGTTGCAACCTTGGGTAAATTTTATAATCAGCCGACTCATAATATCTTTAGTCGTGATGTAGAGGAATAATAATAATTAGAGACCGGATTTTTATGTAATTACATATTTTTTGTGTTTCTACTTACCGTTCTCAAAATTTTAATCTTGACGAATTGTCGCCGTCCTAACACAATATCAGATTTTTGCGTTACATATTTTTACATATTTGGTACTATATACATAATTTACATATTTCGCTATATTCTCAACTTATTTTTTGTTTTAATCAATTTTCTTACACATTTTATGAAAAGGAGTATTTCCAAAAAAATCAGCATCTTTCCTACATTTTTACTGCGTGCTACTGCGTACTCTACTCGAGGTACGCTTCGTGAAGACGCGGTCGAATGTTCTGACAGTCCTACGTGCCTGCTTATCTCAGTGGCGGGAAGTGAGCGTCAGCTACAGATCATTCTCACCTTTAGGTGTGAAAAAGTATCATTGACGCTGCGGTTTGTGACCTTCAAACCTCAATTTCCAAGAAACTATGGAGATCGCCGTCGTATAACACTTCGATGAGAATATTCCATGCCGTAATGATTGTTTGCTGGTCGTAGATTCGCCCAGTTTGTACGATGGCTTCTATTACATCTAGTCTGGCTGTTAAACTACATTCCTAGATAACAATTTGTGAAGGTTTTATACAGATGGGAAAGTTGTGTGGTGCAGGTGGGCATCAACTTTTATATTCCAAAAGATTTTTAAAACGTTTGCATTGTTTCTAAAATTTGTATAGGAAATTTTTTTATAAATGTAAGTTCGTATTATGAAAATGAGTTTTATAATTAGAGTATTTAATATTACATATTATGTCCGATTTTACATATTTATTACATATTCTTTCTGTTTTCATTACATATTTATGTACATATTTTGACGTTTCATTCTACATATTTTTCCGGTCTCTAATAATAATAATAACAATAATAATATTTTTTATTACAATTGACATATTGCCAGGTATACAACCATAAGACCCCCCGACTTATAATGTTGTTAGGAACCTTGTACCCTATTTACTTGTATGAAAAAATATTATTAATTAACTTTGTTTCAGAGACAAAGTACATGAAATTATCAATAATTATCATGATGATGTTCACCATATGTACCACGGACTCAATCATTACCCCATAAAAGATTATATTACCATGACAACTTTACTCATGGTTACAGGTAAGACGAATTAATTGATATATACGTATTTAACGTTGATATATTGAAAAGCCAGGAAAGTCCGAAGTGGCACCTTGGTGCTTGCAACAAAAAATTATGTTGGTAGCAGCGTGTAACAAAAGAAACCGTAAATATCGCACTCACCACAACCACAACAGATGCTGGAAGTGTTGTCCCCCTTCACCTGTTTCACAGCAATCTGTTAGCTACCAACATAAATGCAATTTTTTAATACGAGTCCCTGAATTGGGCCAGGGCAGAGAGACTTTCCTGGCGCACTAGAGTAGTTTTCAGATCTATTATTTGGCTCATTATGTACTTGTAATTATTATATTGCAGACACAAAGGCAGTTTTGTCTGTGAATCGGACGTAGCCTACATTCGACCTGGATGGGCAAAAAATTGGAAAAACGAATGGGTTGCAGTTGTCAATACAAATAAGTATCCGCAAAGCATTCGAATCGAGAAGTGCAAGTATGTAGCCCGTATTAATTTTCACAAAATTCCTACTGTCAATAACAAAAAATTGTTTTTAATTTGTAGTATTAAGTTGTTACACATTTATTTTGTTGTGTCTCAATTTGGAATGCAGAAGAAAAATCAGAAATTCCTCGCCCCGCTCATGAGAAAGAGAAATATTAATTTGACTAAACATTTTTTAAACAATGTAAGCCGAGTTATTTTTTTCGTCAGACATGTAAAGTGGACTGCTGTATGGATTGTCTAACGACATAATAGTATCATGATATAATTACGTACGTGGATTCATTTGGTTGCACAGTAACCAAAAATAAAGATCGCTAGCTAAATTTTAAAATGAGCAAAATTGAAATCTGAAAATACGCATTTTAATTTAATTCTAACTTAAGAAATGTGAAGAGTCCCTTCTAGTTTGGATTTTATTGGCATGTCTTCCTACCTCGTTGGAAATTTGCTGTTTTTTATGTTGTAAGGCAAACTACTAATTTTTGTCATGGTAATTGTTGCATAATTTTCCAAATCATATTTGAAGTTAAAAACTTAATTAAAAAAATATGAAGTTCCCCATTGTACTGCCATATAAAGGAAATTGGAAATGTATTTAGTAAACGCGATGGGTATGCGCTATTCGGGTCACGGGGACAAAGTGCCGACGAGTGTTTGTCACGCTGACGATTCAGCAGCTAAGGAATCAGTCATCAGGAACACGCTTGAGCGCTCCCTGGGAAGCACTGGTTTTGCGAAAGATCTGACAACTGGAACGACCCACACTTCAACATGAATGTCATGTGACCCGAGCTCATATAATCCCAAGCCTCCTAGAAACCTCCTTCTTTGAGCTTCCGACTTCTTGTCGATGACACTTGTGACTGACGCAATGGCAAATGACCGATACGAGAACGTGTGCTGGATGGAGAACGTGTGCCATACGGTATAACCTTTCTTAGGGCCTTCAGCCCCA
This sequence comes from Acheta domesticus, assembly GCA_031308135.1. Taxonomy (NCBI): domain Eukaryota; kingdom Metazoa; phylum Arthropoda; class Insecta; order Orthoptera; family Gryllidae; genus Acheta; species Acheta domesticus. Next base: position 122,396,997 of record JAHLJT010008446.1, on the reverse strand, counting down.
ATTATGGCCAAATATTGTACATGCTAATGTTATACATACTAATGTTATATATACAGAAACGAGTCGTGGATAGACTCTGCACAAGATTTGTAAAAAAATAGAAAGAAAGAAAGGAGACAGGGATTCTTGTCCGGGAATGGGCTCCGGCAAATCACGCGCACACTGAAAATGGTGATTAACAAGAACTTTTTATTACAGAAATAATTGTTTTACAAATTTGGTTGCCTTTGGCGCTTATACTAGCATTCATTCTGTTTTTTCCTTTGTGTTTAACTATAACCTCTTTCGCTATCCTCCGCCCTCCCGGGGCTTCATTTCCCATAATGACTCCAATATTTGGTGGGGCCTCAACACGAAATCACTGTTCTCCACGGACTACTTATCCTCGCTCCTCCACCGTCGAGCCGGCGCCGAGCGCCGCACCATTCGCGTCCAGGCCTCTTCGTGCCGCGTGGAGGCCGGCGCGGGGAAGGGGGTCTTGCGATGCCGCCTCAGTCGCTTATTCCATGCGCGACCGGCCGACGTGTCTGGTCCGCCGCCTCGCCCTTCGGGTATGTTCGTTGTACTCGGCTGCGCTCGGAAGACCGGAGGACTCTCCGTTGCCGTTAGCCGCCCCCCATCCCACTCGTGGCCGCGGTGGTGCTTCTAAACGTTCCTACAACGTTTCAACTGCATCCGCATGCGGACTTCAACCCAGGCAGCAATAGTCGTCGACCGTTCACCCAGTTCGCCCCCAATGAAGTCGAACGCTGGCGTACACCGTTCCACCGCTCCGCACAGTTCCGTCCACTCCACGTGGAGATCATTCATTGATGATGACACTCCGCCACGATCCCATGTCTGTCTCGTCTCGTTTCACCTTCCAACTAGTGCTTCACTCTCGTCACTTATTTTCCTTGACACCGCGCCTTTCCAGTCCTCCGGCACCACGTTCAGTCCTACGGCACCACTACTCTCTACTACTTTCACTACTCTCTCCAGTTAACAGTCCGCCACACTCCGCACGTCCGCCTCTCATGACATTCTCTCCGCTACTCTGCACGTCCGCACCCCAGGACATTCTCTCCGCTACTGTCCCGCGTCTCGCGGCCCTCGGCTTCTCGCCCCCGAACCGACTCCGGTTCCTCGCACCCGACTCCGTCGGCGCGCCGGCCGCCGCCGCGCAGTTCAAATTCCTAACATGCGCCAGAACGCATTGTTATCACGTGAGTGATAACAATTCGTTTCAATACTAATGTTCCTTTATGCTTGCTGGCCCGAGGCACAAGGTTTTCCCTTAAATCGAATTTCAATCATGTAAATCGTATTTTTATTTTATGTTTTAATACTAACACGTATTTTAGATAACTTTTTCTATTTACAGTATGTGATTTTCAGATACTTCTATAATATAGATCTATTATATCCACACATAATCTGTATAATAGATGACTGAAGCAATGCGCATTGAAAATGTAGAGAGGGACAGTAGTCGAAGTCAGTAGCATCGTTTTCAAAATATAAGGCTTTATATCAGGGTGGTCGTAGATTGAAATATGGTTTCTAAGGCTGAAATTTTAAAAAAAATATTTCTTCACTTCGATTTAAATTAAAACACGTATTTTTACGTAATATTTTTACTATATGTGATTTTCTAGAAAAAGTTGGTCTCGCGGTGTGCATCATGGTATATTGTTTTGATTCAGACGTTAACTATGTCCCACACAGCGAGATCAACTTCTGAACTCTATATTTATAAGACCTAATTCATAATGCAAACTTAAACGTTAACATGACGTAGCCGCAAAACCTACAAATGAGTTATTAAGCAAGACCATTCACAAACCCTTTGACGTAACCGTAGACGTAAATCCGTAAACTTTAGAGTTCAGAAGCACCAAGCTTTTACGTTAAGTTTACGTCAGAATTCTTCCGAAGACCAATCATAGAGCAGCATGAAAGAAACAAACGCACAATATATTCCGCGAGAAACACATGAAAGTCGATTTCAGATTGTGTTTTGGTAGTTTGTGGTTATGTCAATTCATGACTGTTATATAGTGCACTAGTTTTCGAACAGTTTTGATGCGAGTAGTAAATTCAAAGAATTTTTTAAGAAATGGGATTAATTTCATGCAAAAAATTGCGCGAAAGCTATTTGTTCTAACAAAACATTGTACATTAGCTTATTTAAAGATATAACTTTTCAAGACAGATTTTATGAAGGAAAAAATCTATTATCAATATTGTACTTTTGTAATGTTTTTTTGAATTGTCAGTAATACAGAGATTTCAACAAAAATGGGATCAGATCTATTTTTAAACTTCTTATGCTCTACGCAAGGAGACACTAGTGGTGCTACAAAAGCACATACTTTCTCGCAGTGTCTACGTGGTCCTAAATGCTATTATACTACTACATAAACCAGCAAAAGGGTTTTCTACCAGGAAGATTTTCCCCCTTCCGCGACCCGAACTCAGATCCTCCGAGCCAACGTGGCGACACTCATACCACTACGACAACCAAGTGCTGTATGGGTCGGACTCGGGCAGAGGAATAAAAGGATACATGCCAAATGCATGTAAAAAATAATTTGGGACATGGCATATTCCAGCATTGATATAGCTTTTGCTTTCTCATTGAAATTCAAATTCAACAAGTGACGTTACCAAAGCACATTGCATTGTTTCTAAATGGCCCTTAAAATTATACTTATACATAAATCAGCAAACGTGTTTTCAACCAGCAATTGTTTTCTGTTCCGAGGACCCGAAATCAGATCCTCAAAGTTAACGTGCCGGCACTTATACCACTACGTCACACTAGCACTGTATGGGTCGAACAGCACCATAAAATGAACCGGGCCATAAAAAGGGAAATGCATGATAGGAAAACAATTGATATGAGGGTACTTACGTTTTACAAATCCAAGAAGAGATGTGAAAAATTGTTAAAAATTAGAAAATTACATACAGACACTTCCAGTTCATTGATTGTAATTACCAATATTTGTGATTCGAATGGTTTTCAATAAAATTTCTATAATTCTCAATTATTTCCTGCGACAACAGAGAATTTTGACAAACAATATTCTCCGACCAGGACTCGAACCTGCGAAGCTTCCCTCGGAGGAGCTGAGTCAATGCTCACTATTTAGCACCTGCTACCCCCTTGGCCATGCATGGCATTTACATTTACATAATAGTAATAGGTGTATGGTGGTTTCATTTCTAACATTAGGAAAGGCATTAGGGATGTCCTTTGGGCGCCCAAAAAAGGTATCTGGGAATATCATCATTCATAGCAAAAAAACTGGTTCAAACTATAGGGATTAGGAAACTAAGTTCTGCGAGAAAATCTGTGCCATTCTGTAGCACCACTAGTTTATTTATTTACTTGCCGTCCCTTGTTACACATGTGGAAAAAATTAAAGAAAAAATTTGGAGCGGTTTTTGAGAATATTTTTTTTCGCAAATTTGAAGCGAAAATTACGCAAATACTACTCGTTTTTTTTCAGAAAATTCTACATGTCATTTTTAAAGAACTAATTTTGTATAACAGACATTGTCCGAGCAGAAATCTCTATCTACAATTTTGTAGTTTCAAAAATATTTTTTTGAAATTTTCCAGAAACCAATGCATCACCTGTAAATAGGATTGGCGCCATATTTTTCTACCGTCTCTTATTACATAAGTGAAGAAAATTTAAAGAAAAAAGTTTTTGAGAAACAAAATTTTGGTAAATTTCAAACCAATTTTCAATCCAACATTCAATCCATTTTTTTTACTTTCTTTTCTCTAAGAAGAGAAAGTATTGCAATCGTACACCAGAAAACAGACAATTTTCGTCAGAAAAAATATTGTCGGGCCCTGGAAACTAAAACATGGATAAATCTTGTTCCTATGTATAGTAAATTTCTTCCTCTAGCACACTGTGTAATCAGAATCCATGTTTTGTGGGTCCTTTATACTGAAAAATCGTTTGACGACAAAACGTCTGTCTCTCCGTTTGTCTGTCCGTTCGTCCGTCCGTCTCTCCGTCCGTCTTTCCGTCCGTCCGTCTGCGGACAGCGCCTAAATCATTCAGCCGATTTTCTCCAAAATTTATATTCCCTAATCAATTGAAATGAAATCGAGGCCTTTAGAGTTTATAATGGGTATTTTGTTTTTGGGGGGTACTTTACATTCAACAACATTTTCAAAATTTTCTCAAAAATGGATCCATGTTTTGTATTGAACTTCGTCCTCGGATAACGTGGACACCAGTTTTATTTTCGCTGAAATCACTGATTTTTCAAAAATTAAAAAGTTAAATTTTTTGACGACTTCCTAGAACTACAAATGTAAAGATTTTTCCTTTAATGAAATATGTTCTTTAAAGGCAAATATTGAAAGAAGGTAAAGTTCAATATTTCGAAAATGTGAGAAATTTTCGCGTAATTTTGCGTGAAATTTAGGCAATTTTTAATTGTTTAAAAATTTTTTTTCTCAAAACTAGCTCCAAATTTTAACTATCAATTTTCTCTTGTGTATCAAATGACGGTAAAAAGTGGTGCATGGTAGGTGGCAGTGGTACTGGTCTCCCGGCAAGCGTGGCACGTGTGTCAAGTGACATATTTGTTAGGGTATCCTCCTGGGCTCCTACTGGTCTCCGGCATTCCTCTGGTGTTGATCGGAACAAACCCCGGGAAAACTTCCGATCAGGACAGCCGGCTGCTAGAATTTTCCTCTGGACTGCGGCTGGATCCGACCTAGCTATAGAGCTAGTGTCGAAAAATCCTACCACCGTCGGAACTCGAACCCTAAGATCTCTCGGTCAGAGGCACTGCAGTGACATCAGTTGATGCCTTGAGATTCCTTTGCCGGTCTCTCCAAATTCTGTTTCAATATTTACAACGTTGAAGTCTTCTCTTGGAGAAATTCAGAATTGATGCGAAACTTCCATTCGGGGTAATATGGTGTTTCATAAATTATTATGATCAGGCACTATTAAGTCACTTAATATTTACTTTTGTCTGTCATTCGATTCTTATTTTTTATTCCCTGTCTTCACTTTTTCGTCAGACAGATTTGCATACGTTAAATGTGTTTTTTTAAATGTAAATTATTTAAAATGTGGTAATATATGTAAACATGTCTATCGGAAAAGTGAAAGAAAAGAATAAAAAGTGTGAAAATATTAAGTCATTTATTTCGTTTTCTAATGATTAACACTGTCTAACTTTTGTTTCAGGTATGGAGGGAAGAAATGCGAATATCTTCCTTCATGTTATAAATCATTTTGTGTTCAGCGATATACTTATGTAAATTGTTATGTGTAGATCCTTTCAATCCGCATTATCGACCAGTGGTGGATGTGTTTGAAATTCCTAGTGGTTGCTCTTGTTTTGTCGAAGATTTTGTTTATTATTAAAAATGAATTAATAATTCAAATTTATTTTAATTTATTATAAGTTACAAAAGAAACAATAAATATTGACCGGTTTATGTCATTTCTTTTATACTGGTTAAAAAGTAATCAGATCCCACAATTGCATTCCTTATTTACAAACAATCAACGTTATCTTTTCCGAATCTCGGATTTCATCCGAAAGGTAGAAATTATTTCTTATTTAAACGCCTGTTCTTGCCCAGCAGTCAACTTAAGAATTATCACTGTCTGTAGTTGCATTTTGAAATTAGTTTGCAAGAAGTACGCCTTCCTTTTCCGGAGGATATAAATTGAATAAGGTAACGTGGGGTCACATTGCCACATCTTTATTTCTTTTAAAGTTCTACTTTGTTGCATCAATCATCACAATAATTATTTTGACAATTTAATCCTTCAGAAAAGTACAATGTTTATTCAAAATCTTGAAGTCACAGCTTCCACAATGTGAAAGATTTTATTACTTTTTTAAAAGTAAGCAAAGTGACAACGTTACCCCGCAGGGGTCAAACATAGCCACCTCTATTTATTTCCAAGTGTCTGGCAATTTTGCAATATATGAGAGTTGGATAAGAAACAGAAACACATAAATATGCATCAGAACATTAATAGCCTTGATTTTTAACAGTTTAAATACTCTAAACAGGGACAAATACTGCTTTGAGAACTCAGTCTAAAATAAGTTTTATTAACTGTTTTACATTGTGATAAAATAAGATAGGGAAAAAGTGCTTTCTTCTTTTTATATTTAGTCTGGGAACCTCAGCAACAACTATTGTACTTGAGCACAACACACGTCATTTAAAGTGGACCTGCTAATTCCATGCAGTTCAGAGCCTTTTCCTACTTAATTTTCCACTATTTACTTTTTTCATTGCTTAATGCATGTTAACTTCGTCTTAGGTTTACAAACCTTAGATATTGAATTTTTTATGACTACCTGGCAAATTTACAGTGCAAGTATGGCGACACAGAAAATGGAATTTTGCATCAAATGTAATTAACCAATGTTTACAATTTATAAGTCATATGCTTTAGAAATGATATATAAACTCATACGATGTCAATTAATTCAATATGATAATTTCTTCTCAAAGGATATAAATGTAGGGACAAGATGGCTAGTTTGGCAATGTTACTCTGAAAGTAGTATATGCTATTAATACATTTTGTTTTGTTTATAATGAATAATTATTAAGACACAATAGCATGCCTAGGACATGACATATTTACTTATCTATGTCGTTTATTTCAACTCAATTAAACCAAAAGTAAGTTTCGATTACGAGATTTGACTGCATCACAATACACCATACATATTTACGGACATTTTAGGTAACGCAACTGTAACGCAATGCAACAAACGACTGTATATGTTTCTAAGAGCTAACTATGGGAACTCAGCCAGCAAATAAATTTATGGTTCAGACTGTGCTACTTACATTTTTTGAAGTTGTGGCAATGTTGACCCATGGCAATGTTATACATTATTTTGGAACAAAATTGATAATTCATATTTGAAGAATGTACGAAGGGCGTAATACATTGATGTACTTCTTTTGCATTCAGAAACAATTTAGAACTTAATTAATGTAATTAGTGTTACTTCCTTCATATATTCTCCTTTGAGATACCTGCATTTCTCCAACTGCATGAAATCCTTTCTAGGCTCTTCTAGATCCACTTCTTTGAAGTGTTGTGAGCCCTTGACTGTCAAACCCATGATCAGGTTTGCAGTTCGTGGATGTTCGCGAAATGCTGGCCACGTGCGGGTCTCTTCGTGGCGCTGGACAAGTGAAAATCTGACGGGGATAAGGTTGGAGAATACGTTGGGTAAGGCAGCACTTCAAAGCCCATCTACCGGCCACTACCAAAAAATTCCCGACATTGCCCTTAGCGGACCAATGTATGCTCACAATGATTTGAATACTATTCAAACTTTGAATACTAGCATACAAAGCGGCCTGGGAAGTGGTGGACAGACTTTTTTTTTTCCTTTTTTTTCATTTCAATTAATTTATTGTTGTCTGAATTTACATCGTTCAGCCTTTCGGCTCTACAGATGATTGGTGACTTACACTAACCTTAAAAATTATGAGCGAGGAAACTCATTGAGCACCGCCAGAACATCACTAGATATTATTTTGACTGTTGAAGTTATTTATTTCTATTCAAAGGTGGAAAAGCAGTTTAAGAATGAATGAAGGGGATATCTGTTTTTTTTTATTCTCAGGAAGAGAGGGTTATCTATGTTGAGGTTGTAAAACGATGGTCCGGTTATGTAGGTAGGTGGAAGACGAAATTAAGAGATATGTGAATGATTTGCTCTTTGATTTTAGGTTGAAATCTGAATGTGATTGATTTTAGGTTGAAATCTGAATGGAGGGTTGAGTTTCTGACAAACCGTGGGGCTTTGGTGGCAATGCGGAGGAATCTGTTTTGGAAGACTTGGATCTGGTTATGTGGGATGCTGCCGAATGACACCAGATCGGGCATGCGTGAAGGAGCGGTCGGAGAACAGATTTGTATAGGAGCACTGTGTTTTCGGGGCTGAGGTCGACAGGCGTGCTACTGCAGCACGATAACGTCCATACAAGGCGATAAACTTCCAAGATGGCAGAAATGAGTTTTAAATGCTGCCTATCCCACAGTACCTACCAGATATGGTCCCGTCTGATTATATCAACTGTCCAGAGCTGCGAAGAAACCCATGCGTTGTCTTCCATGAATTGCAAACTGCAAGCCGCTGCAGAAAACTAAAACGAAGGATCATCGTATATAGATATTGAATATAGTAATTGTGATATGTACTTGTTTTGTTTTAAGCACTTTACAGATGAGCGCTGCATACAAAATCATCTCAATGAAAAAGGAAAGTTTACGGAGAACATTCAACTATTTCAACGAATTCTTACAAAAACCTAAAATAACAATTGAATTGAATTGTATGATTTTCCATAATTATTTTTGTAGTCAAACTTTATAGATTTATTGAAAACTTTAAATACTGTGCTTTAAATGGAAGGCATACACTCATGTCGGTGTTAGATATGACATTCTTGAAGTCCGGAAATAATTTGTCCATAAAATACTACTTTCTTAAATACAACGTAGAAACCACTTCTTAGACAAACTCGGAATTAATATTATTTATACATTGTGCACTAATATTCCGGTAAAATGCATGATACTGCGACGAGCTATAAACTCGCGCAGCAAACTCAACACCCGACTCCCCTCGCGTCACGCCAAATTAGAAACCCTTTCAATTCGTCACAGCCCCGCGCGAAAGACGCGCGCGCCAGAAACAGAGCCCCCCTTCCTAACACCGTCTTCAAATAACAAAAGCAGACAGTGACGGACTGCCTCCAGAGACTCCCGGGCATGCCGCCCCGGCTGCACGGTCCAGCATTGTCAACCTAGGAACCGGAACTAGTTGATTAAGAGGCCCTCCCTGCGTTGTGTAGGAAATTCCCAAAACGCATAAGGCGCCACAAAGGCGGTCGGGTGGGCTTGCCATTGTCTGTCTCTGTGGCGCTGGCGAAATCTAAAACAACAAAGAGAGCCAATGGGATGCCCAGAAAATGACATCACCCTAAGAAGTGCCCTATTAGCTTCCAACTTGAGTAGAATCTTCCAGAACACAAAATTTTGGCCAATAATATTAGAAATTGCAATCACGTGATAGGGCAAGGCAGCCATGTAAGGACGAGTAGGGATACGTGACAGAGGCTGGCGAGAGAAGAGAAACTTAGGCAGATAGAACAAAAACTTTAGAGAGAGCACAAATGTTTCGAGAACATAGAACATCTTCAGAGAGAATATTCGGAGAAAGCATTTGAAAAATTAACTTGTAAAAAACTTCACGTCGAGGAGTTGTTGACAACGATAGTCAGGCCGACTTCGTACTGGCCGTCCGAACACCATACTTGAGAATTTATTCTATACGGCGGACCAGCAGAAATCCAGAGGGATTTAATCAATCAGCCGAGCTATCGTGGCTGCATTGATACGGGTAAAGTGGCGTTTGACGGCGTAAATCCGCTATTCAACGCCCGTGGCTCTTCTCAACAACTTCCGGTCGGCGAGAGGCGGAATCACGTATACGCGAGCTGTGGTTCTTCCGACGCCCGTCCTGATAGCGACATCTCGAACGGCAGCCACCTGACCGTTATCCTGCCTGGGACAGCGCCAGCCGGAACGACAACAGGTGTGCAATTCGTAGATTCGAGGTACGGACCTATCACTATGTCATTCACACCAGTACTGTTAAAGACAATTGTAAGAAACAAACAGAAATTGACCAAGTGTCAAATTAGATTAAAATTTAAATAATAGGTGGGTTAAGTAACAAGAAGAAAGCATATCGTAATTTAAAAGCAACAATAGACGTGTTTTCGTCCTTCAAGCGAACAACACATTGAAGGAATTCGAAAAAAGCTTGTTCTCTGCCGAACCCTGTGCATGCCCTCATTGAAACAGAGTGCTCACCCCTGAGGTGCTCACCCCTGGTGCCGGATGTCAAGTAAGTGTCCGTTTGGCGCCCATTCACTTACAAATTTAACGGGCACACCTGTCATCTGAATACCGACACACTTCGGTGTGACGGTGCCTTTCCCCCCCCTTTTTTGTGTTTGAGCGTCGGTTCATCACAATACTTTGCATCAAGGAAGTTCAATTCAGAAAACAAGTCTCTCTTTTTGGCATCAGGGATTACTGTTCTTCTTTCAAGGCTTGTAAGCACTGCAAGTTCGAGGAGTTAATGACTCTATCTTAAAAATTCTGTGCTGTGACCACATTTCAAGGTCATTAAATGACTGTCTTATTTTTATTAGAGGAAAATCAGCTCTTGTGAGTCTTATCCAGCTGAGGGTGCTGATTTTGATAGGAGTTGGGTTCGAATTTATTTTGTTTGCAACTTTGTTTGAATACATGTACTACCTATTCTCTGTGCCATTGCCATGGCCATTTACTATCTGCTCAATGAGAAACTTAAAAATTCAATGATCAAATCAATTTATATCAAAATGATGTAAAAAACGAAAACGTAATTTAAGCATGTCTTGGATTGACTATCAGAAGGCCTTTGACAGTATGCCACACGATTGTATTTTTAAGACCCTGGAGATCTATCGTTTTCATCCTAGATTTATGGAGTTTTGCAAGGCTAGTATGAAGTCTTGGAATACCAGGTTACTAATACACAGCGGAAAGGGAGTAATAGAAACAAGAAGTATTCAGATTAACAGGGAAATTTTCCAAGGAGATTCGCTATCCCCTCTGCTGTTTTGCATTAGTTTGATCCCACTATCTAGGCAGTTGTCGCACACTGACTTTGGTTACAAGCTCCATGGTGAAGAAAGGTCAGTATCACATTTGTTTTACATGGATGATCTTAAAGTGTTCGTAAGGAATGAAGCGATTCCCAAATGCTGTCCGTCATCAATGATTTTAGCAATGACATCTGTATGAAGTTTGGTATTGACAAGTGAGCAAAAATTAACTTAAAGAGAGGGAAAATGACGTCAGAGAACATTGAAGTTAATATGCACACTGCGATTCAAGATCTTGAGCGAAGTGAAACTGACATTGATATTGATATTTATTTGTCAAAATAACAGTAAAAACTGTATATGACGTGTGGGGAAAGAAAACTGTTGGACTCTGCCATTGGCATGGCCATTTACTACCTACTCAATAAAAAACCTAAAAATTGTACGACCAACATATATACAAAATATTGTACGGTCAACAAATTCAAACGGATCGGTTGATAGCGGCAAACAAACCGCATATTGTTATCCGGAATTTGGAGAAAAATCGCGTCTTCTTGTAGATGTTGCTGTGCCTTGCGCTCAAAACGCCGTAACCACGGAGACAGAGAAGCGTCTTAAATAGAAGAGTTTGTAAATCGAGATCAGCCGAATGTGGGGCGTAAAAGCACAGGTCGTCCCGATAGTTTCCGGAGCTCTGGATTTGTTCCGCAAAATTTGTGTAACAACTTGGCTAAACTCCCAGGTCATTCAAAAGACTGGGAAGTGTAAGAAGTTTGCTTTATTTGGAATAGCCCACATTTGGGGCAAAGTATTGTATTTTATTATTAACTTAATTTTTATTATTATAATTTTAATGTGCATGTTTTGTTGATTAAAATTAAATTTTCCTCTGGAAATATCACTGCGTGATGGGAAGGATGTACACTTCCACACGATATGATTTTCAAAAATTGAAAACGTAGATTATTTTTCAAATGAAAGTTCAACATATGTTTACAAAATGCGACACCATTCTGTAATTGGAATATTTTATCTCATAATACCGAATAGGAAAATTAGTAAATTCATATTATACTTTGTGACATTCGCTTTTTAATTGCATTTGAATATATTGCATTCGTTAATGTTACACAGTAAATACACCTCATTACATCCCGCTTAAAATGTTTTTTAATATGTACGTTTAATTTTTTGCCTAACCAAAACATGACCCAATTTCAGCAAACTCAACAGACATGTCGGTACCTTCCCCAAGGCCTACATTTTCAGGAGGTATATGATATTTTAGTGAACAATTTTGTGGCAAAAATTAATATTTATGAAATATGAAACAATAGTTTTTATTTGATTCCATTAACAATTAAGGAGTATAATATCAAGCGTAATTATTAAAATTATATAGATTTTATGTAAATGAATTATCCAACTTGTTTCAATTTGGACTTCAGATTTTACTCTATAGCGCTTTTCGTATTTTCAGTATTTTGTGAATCATAACCTAGTTAGAGCTGATATCTGATAAATTGAATCGTACTTGTCTGTTGGGAGTTAATCGAATGAACTCATTAATAAATGAGAAACGACCATCCAGTCTGTACATATGCTGTAACTGTGTATCTGCTTTTAGAGGGGATAGAATACTAAATTGCCTATTACATTCGTATTGTTTCACGTAGCGAGTAAGTTGGAAAATAATATCTAAACCTGACAGATACCATCAAATTTTGTTGCAAATGAAATTGTAATGGTTCACATTTTCTAATTAAAATACGAAAATATTTATGACTACACTATTTCAAATTAATTTTCATGATCCAATATGTGAAATCTATCATCTTATGATATCCTTTCTTCCTCCTGCTATAATGTGTTTACATTCATTCTTCCTACATTCACTGAAGATGGGAAATAGTTCCAGAAAACATGTGTATTTTTAATGTTTAAATAAAAGTTATTAAAATGTTGTCTGTTATATTATTTCATTAATTTATCGACTGTTGTTGGAGTTAATCACAATTCGTAAAGTATACCTTAATATTCCTGGTTATTTGGAGCGAAGACGGATAGTTGACAGAATTTTTTTTACAAAATGTCGGTTTAGTTTTTGACAAGCTTCTGTACATCAATGGAAAATTACGTTTACTAGCTTTGATTCATGGTCAAACTTTTAGAGTCGTTAAAATTCATCATGACAAGATGTACCAACACTACAAGTGGGTTTGGGTCCTCGCAGCGCAGGACGAGCCGCGAAATCTCTATGACATTAACTATGGTGAGTTGCAGAGTACAAGCGACGCCTTATAGCCGCCAGAATCTCCATGCACGCAAAAATACTCGTGGATTGGAGCTTTTGGCGGCCTATCGTAGAGGTAATGAGCGCCACAAAGATCCGGATTCCGATAAGAGTATTGAAGACAACGAAGACGCACACTTTGCCTGGTTGCAATGTACAACACAAGTGGGGTTGGTGACACAGACCTCGAGAATGATTAGCACTAGCAAATGGTACTACTTCCATAGAATAGTGGCGTATTAAATCAATGTCAAATGAATCAATTTTCGATGTTTTATTTAGAGAAATAAATACAGATAAGTTTAACACAGCTTGATCTTGCAGAACAGCCTCACATTGGCAATTGCAGTTGTCTTGGTAGTTTCAAAATTAAGAATCTAAAAATCAGTCTCAAATTTTAATTAATCAGACTTTTACCCCTTTTAAATACAATAAGATTCGTGTCTTTTCTGGAACATTTAACAAGTATTCTCATTTCTTAGTTACAAATAGCACGCTAAAGAGGATTTTAATTTGCGGTAGACGGATAGACGGAAGGTTGCTGGTTTACGATACACAGAAAGAAAAAAAAACGTTGAAAATGAATAATAACTCTTTATAAAAAATAAGCATCTTGGGATGGGTTGATTACAAAAACTTACAGCCCTTTTCCTCTCATCTCATCTCATGTCGTGTGTCTCGTGACCTTCTCTTACGTTCTTGACAACTTCCGACACTGAATAGGCAACGACCATATTCGTTGGTTGGAGCGAAACGGGCGTGTTCTATGCTGACGTACTGCTCCTGCCCCCATAAAAACTCCTTTATCTGAAGTTGGAGTTTTCCATTTGCGGTATTCATAAGTAGTATGTGCTGTAATATGTTTTACTACTTCTAAGAGCCTGCAACATCAGTCGACGTCCACTTCGGAAGAGATGGCCTGATTCTACGTGTATAGGTACCAATGATAATGTGATCGGAGCGAGCTATACTAATATTCTGGCAGCTTTAGTCACCCGTGGTGTGCGTGCATTTTGAAAGATGTGGTGCCTCAGTGCCGTTTCAAGTGACATGTTTGTAAAGTTTTAACACGGGAGGTCACAGTAAAAATACTGAGAAAAATATGAAAATGATTTTTACTGTACTCATTACGTTTACCCTAGTTGGGAGTAAAATTATCAAAAAAATAGTTTTATTTTGTGGAGATGGTTGACAGAGAAAAGATGGAGCTGATTGGTACTGTACCAACAAACACCAATTGAAAAGTGTCAACCAGTCCCGAACGGGATTTAATTAAAGACGGCGATTGAAGTGACAAGAAACTCAAAACTTTAAAATAAATGATACACGAAAATCAAAAGCTTGCTTGAAGGTTTCAGTCGAAAAAGAGAGAGAATCAAAACCTTTTCTTACCCAATATTACAGACGAAAATCAAGGAAATACGAAAACATTACTCTCCAAGCTCTAAAATATTTGAGATTATGGTTCCACCTCATCACCATACAACAGCATCACAGATACAATGTTCCATCGTTGTGCTGATCATGCTGATACTTCTTTGGGAAATTCATTAGGTTACGAAAGATACGTGACACAAAATTATCAAAAAAATAGTTTTATTTTGTGGAGATGGTTGACAGAGAAAAGATGGAGCTGATTGGTACTGTACCAACAAACACCAATTGAGAAGTGTCAACCAGTCCCGAACGGGATTTAATTAAAGACGGCGATTGAAGTGACAAGAAACTCAAAACTTTAAAATAAATGATACACGAAAATCAAAAGCTTCCTTGAAGTAAAAAATACTTGTAAAGTAAAAAAAAAAAGCTAGGGCACATGGAAGCTATGTGGCCCATGTAGAAACCATAGTGCCAATCAACATCTTGTGACAACCAGCACCGATCTCCCCTGCTATAAACATATAATGTCTCTTGTTTTTTAGACAATAATTTAAACATAATGAGACATTTTATGATGCTTTAATATCTGCCTTATCTGATGTTGAAAACTGATGTTCAAATACCTTACACTGAATACCGTATCTGATGTTGACATAGTTCTGTGATACAAGATCCTCTAACCTCTTCAAGAATATCTACACATACGTGGACATTAAGTTTTTGGCGTTTTTAATATATTTATTAATGGTCTACAATCGTTACAGACTCAGATTTGTGTACATTAAGATGTGCTACGTTGGCTGGATGTAAAGTAATTGAATACATTGTTGTTAGATCAAAAAATATATATACTCGTTAGATGCAGTCTATGCAATTGATGACAAAGAGGAAGTTTGCTTTTACAATTTCATATTGATTTCCGATTTTAATCCTTACAATAGTTTTTGTTGTGATTTTTAATTGTATTTTTCTTAAACTTTCAAGTGTTTTATTTGTTAGATTTACGCTCGATTAGAAGATAAGAGAGAATAATGAAATCTACACATTTGCGCCAAAGTGATTTGAGGTAGCTGTACCGGCATGATAGAGAACACACGTGGAATATTTTGTGCACTGTGAAGTTTTACCCTTTTGTTTTGAAACATGTGTTCACAACGGTAGCTGAGAGACGATGAAATTATTGATATTATAGATGACTTAAATGAAGCAAATTTGTCCGACTTGGAATTTATGACCGATGAGAGTGATTTGGAAGTACGACAGATTTTTGACAATGAATGCTCTGCGGCTCCCACTTCATCTATTCCAGCAGTTGGTATTCCATCTCCAGAAAATTCGTCGTCACCAGCAGGTAATAAATCATCACTATCAATATCGTTTCCTCCGTCAACACTGAAACAATCTCCACCACCCACGCATTCTCGTAATGTAATTTGGTTTGCGGAAAAAGACAATGAGTTTAGTGGTATTCCACCTACATTTTATAAGTGGATCTGGTCAGTTTATTAGTGTAGGCAATGAAACGCCTTATGGTTATTACAATCTTTTCTTCCTGATTATGCGGTTGACTTGATTGTAAGGGAGGCAACAAGATAAGGTATTCAGAATGGAGATTGGAATTTTAGTGTCTCAGTAAATGACATCATTTTATTTCTGGCTGTAAATTTGATTATGACTTATGAAATGTAACACATGTCACCCGTGAACCTGCTCCTACTCGACGCCCCTGCTTGGTGATTTGGAATCGGGGACGTGGTTTTGTAACAAAACACAGACACATAGATAAATTTT
This sequence comes from Acheta domesticus, assembly GCA_031308135.1. Lineage (NCBI taxonomy): Eukaryota > Metazoa > Arthropoda > Insecta > Orthoptera > Gryllidae > Acheta > Acheta domesticus. Next base: position 122,380,849 of record JAHLJT010008446.1, on the reverse strand, counting down.
ACAAAGAACATTTAATTATTAAATTGATGAGGTGTTTTGAATGATGTAGAATGATTTACAAAATTACCTTGCGGCTAAATTACTTTTATCTCATAATTTCTGAATGGCATAATTGATCAAGATAATACAATAACAAGTGAAGCTAGGCCGCTTTTACTTATGCCAACGCTGATGGCGTATGACTTTCACCCTCTGATTTTCTCCTCTACCATTTTAAGTCCTTCCGCATTATTGCGGTAACAAAGCTGATATTACCATATTTGGTGGCTTCCTGGCAGGGAGACATTCCAACTGGCGTCGTCCTCGGGCAGATGGGGGGAGGCGTCTCGCCTTTCGCTGCGGTCAAGGTCGACCGCGTCCCAGCAGCCGGCCCGTTTCGGCTGCACAGGTCGCTGACCCAGCGATAATCACACCTAGGCACCACAAAGCGTCGGCGGCAGCGGCAGGAGCGGCAGATTAACTTTCGTCTCTGGCCGGATGGTTCGCGAATGGCCCATGCGAGTGACGTAGGCGTAGATGGCGTGCGATCGCGAATACGGCCGGCAATTTGCGCGGGTGGTAAAGTCGAGATCGGCTAATGCGTATCGCGATTTATGAAACTCAATACACGCAAAAACTAGTGCGTAAACCTGCATCGCACGTCTCCTCCTGATGCTAGTTCTCTGATAAGTAAGTGAGAGCAATTAGCAACTCTCCCTGATACTAATTCTCGCGTAAGTCTTCGAGGAAAACTCATGTCTCTCCCCGATGCTGATTCTATCACAAGTCTCTCATGAGTAGGTGAGAGCAATTGGCGACTCTTTCCGATGCTGGATCTCTCGTAAGTGTAACAGAAGGCCTCTCTCCCAAATGCTAGTTCATTCATAAGTGTTTTTCACGAAGTTCTCCCGTTCTAACGAGAGCTCCAGTACCCCCTCTCGCTCTGTAGGTTCACCCTGATTGAAAGAAATTAAATTTTGGTGGAGTGGCGGGGCGTAGCTCCGGCCAATGCCTCGCCTTCTCGCAGTCGAAAATTTCCATTGCGAATTTGGCAGTTGGAGCCGCGGAGCGTTGTTTTGTTCCGCGGTCTGCGAAAAAGTCGTTGCGACCTACATTTCGAGGATGACACGTGTGGCAAAGTTCGTTTGGTCGTAATCATGGAGTGGGTGTTTGTCTCAGTGCCCGCGCTTTGATGAGGGCGCCGCCGAGACGGACAATGCCTGCTCTTACTTCCCCCGAGTCGTGGCGGTCGGCGGGACGGCAGATCGTACCGTTACAATAAGATATCCAAATTATCGTCTGTATTGGTCATCAATTCCTGATCTGAGAATGGACATGATTGCAAATGTCATGCCATTGAAAAAAATTAAAAGATATTTGCATTTTTTAATAATGAGACAATCCCAGCGAATAATAAAAATATTTTCATTAAAGTCAGACCAATTTCGGATATTGTACTAGAAACTTTCCATTCCTGCAGTGCCAAATCGGAATTTCAAGCAATAGGTGAAATGATTATACCTTTCAAAGAAGAAGCAGAGCAAAACAGTATATAAATCAAAACCCAAAAAATAGTTGTTCCAGGCATGAGTTCTTGCAGGCTCAGACGGATATGTGTCGAAGTTTGAAGTGTATCAAGGAAGCAAAAACGTTGTACAACAGCACCCCAGTGACACACATAGTTTCGGTGTGTGACATGTTGTCAGGCTGTGCAAAGGAATGGGGGGCGAAAACCACAAACTCTCTCTCGGCAATTTGTTTACCACCTGTCCTCTTGTTTCACATTTGAAGGACAAACAAATATATGTAGTAGACACAATAAGATCCAATAGAATAAAGGAAGCTGAAAAAATTGAAGACATTGAAGAAAACTGAAAAAATTGACAGTTTTAAATGATTATCTAAAAACCAAAAGATCTTATATATTTATAATCCAAATACAATAAAAATAATTAAAATGTTATAAGTAACTTATTTCGATGAACGTTTCCTTTTCCGGGATTTTAACTCCGTAAGGTACAAAGATTTCGAACCGGATAAACAGAAGTGGCACAGTAAGATACGTGGCAATTAATTCCAAATTGTGGCAATTAATTAGCAATACATTATCTGAGGGTTTCCGTCGAGCTACAACTCGAATTTCACTGTGTGCTGGCGTCGCGTGAAGCCAGTTCTCACCCGTTGTCGCCCCGAAGATACGTGGCAATAAATTATATATTATTGCAATTAATTAGCAATTAATTATCTGAGGGTTTCCGTTGAACTACGACCGGAATTTCATTTGTGTGCTGGCGTCGCGTCAAGCCAGCTCACACCTGTTTGCGTCCCGAAGATACATGGCAATTAATTCCAAATTGTGGCAATTAATTAGCAATAAATCATTTGACATGTTTCATTCCGGTGTGCTGACATGGCTGTTCCAGCTTGACGCACCTAAATCTGTGTGTACGCATTCCTCCTGACGCACCCTCCCCAGACCGACCCACCCCCCTTTACTCTAGTAGAGCGCGGCAGTTAAACAAAGCAGAACGCTCTTTGTTGCATCAGCTTCCCTCACATTTTCACACCATCAAATAATTTGGATCAGCTCAGACGCACCTGTGTTCGCAGCTGCACGAAGAAACTAGGCATTTTCTCATTTAATATCAACATTGTTAGACAGAGAGCATTGGATGGAAAGTTCCATTTCTAGAATCTTCCAGAAGAGAAATGTGATTGGTGGAGAATTATTTAAGACGTAATAGACTCGAACCAATTAGAGCCCAAAATTAAAAGACAGTGAGGGAAATGAAGCATCGATGGGATGAGCTGGGGTGGGGAGGAACGAGAACTTAGGAAGTTACTCGTTTCGGCGTAGGTCGCCGGGCTGCTATGGAGCGCCCGGGCGAAGGCACTTAGGAACAGAAATTTTGCTACACCGCTTCGCCGTAGGTAGCTGGGCTGCTGTGGACCGCCCGAACGAAAGTTTGTTAAAACATAATCACTTACTCGCTCCGAGGTCGCAGGGCGTAATAGAGCCCGTGTGATAATTGTTAAAACTTGTTTTGTGGTATGCTTCGGCGTAAGTCGCCGAGTCGCGCATGTCATTGCGCATTTCCGTGTGAGTTTTTTACAATTTTGCCGCATTAGTTGGCGAATGGAAAGCTCCGAAAATTGTCATAACCTGTTGCACTCATAAAAGATTAGCTCATGACAAGGGTCTAATTTGGTGAAATAAGTGAATCGGACCCATCTGCCGCTGCCGACCTGTGAAGGACGTCTTTGAAGAAGACCCGACCGCCAGGCCATTCACCGCCACGCCCCGCGCCACCTGATTGCCGTCTGGCGCGCCCCTCCCGCTAGAGGCCACGGAGTTTAATATTTATTTATTTACGTCAAAAAACCGTTAAAAATTGTGTGTGACGAGCTATGGGTAGAAGAAAAATTTGTGCACGTTTTCATAATTTTGTGATCTCTATCCTAAACTATATTCTAGTCGCATTTGGAATACAGAAAAAAGAGCGTGTTTTACTTTCTCGCCTTACGAATACTTCGTATTTTTTCAAGTTTTGTTGACAAACATATTCGCTCCTATATAATAAAATCTATTTTCAAAGGTAAATTAGCTATAAATTTGTACCCTTAACCCTCATCATATTCTTCGTGAAAGAATAATACTTTTTGCCGCGACAATATGGAAAATTATAATTTGAATAACTATATTTCCCACTGAAATTCAGAAGACGTGCACAAATAATGAAGTTACATTACATGAAGTTAAATAATGAAGTTCACCTACGAAGTACGCCCATTTCAGAACAGCTGGGTGACGTCTCTTTAAACCGAGAAATGGTTATTTTTTTAATAGAACATAAAATCAAAACAAGACTTTTGACTACTCACTAAAAGACGATTCTATGATTGCCAATTGTATAATTTACGTTGCCGCGCTTGTGCCATTTTGTACCTTCCCATAAAGATATTTGTGAACTGTAATTCAGATAAAATTTTCTCGAGAAAATTCTTTTTAAATTTCTTACAAATTTTCTTTATTAAGACCATTAAATTTGTGTTTTTCTTCTTCAATGTGTGTGGTATTCTTTGTTGGTAACGCACTTCCATCACAGCACCACGACAGGTATCCCACTCTCCCTGAGCTGACTGGCGTCCGTGTTATGTAAGTAACGTGAAAGCTACAATACTAAACGCCTGCCTGTACACTTGCTTCTTTCCGACGTGGGGAAATACGACCGGTATACTAATACCGAAACCAAGTAAGAGCCACCGTGATGCCGAAAATTTTCAACCAATTAGCTTCCTGTCGCACACATCGAAGGTGTTTGAAAGACTAATACTATCACATTTACGAATAATAAGTAAACTCGGTGAATATTCAGTAATAAGATGAACGCAATTCGGCTTCACGAAGGGCCGCTCGTCGGCGCTACAGACATCGCCTACCCATGGAAGCAGCCTCCGACCTTGCCCATAAATCCTCCCTCCCTCCAACTATTTCCGACTTCTCTTATGCTTTTGACAAGGTAGATTGCAGCTTACTCCTCGACAAAACCCGCAAGTTTCTCTCTTTCAACATTCACCTACATTTGATAACCTCCCTGACAGAACATTCTGAATACACTACCAATACAGACTGCCCTCTCCTCGCCCAATACAAGGAGTCCAGTAAGAGGTTGTCCTCTCCGCACGCTTCTTTATCCTCTTCCTCCACGACCTACCATGAACATCCGTCATATATTAATATTGACGACGTGGTCCTGGCAACAAAAGACAGTTTACCACCCGGGTCATCAGCCGTCTCCAAACGGCCACGAACACATTAAGAGCGAAACACATTAAGTACGAAGAACGAAATCACACTCAGTACTTCGAAGCAGGGACTGAATACCGAAATAATAGCGGTAAAGGTATTTATACCGGTATAGAAATAACTTTACCTCTATTATACCTTTATTCAAAATACCTTAAAAAATACCGATATAAGACGTCAAATACCGGTATTTTTAGAGGTATTTTACCTTTATTCCACGTCTATACCGGTAAAATACCTCTATTTAGGGGTATTTTACCGGTATTTCTCATGAGAAAATACCGGTATTTCCGTAGAATCATACAGGTTTCGGAGGGGAAACATTCTGATTTTTTACGCTGAGATGGCTCAGAGGAACAATTATGGACTCCGCAGAGTTTCTGACCGGGGTTCCTAGGGCTCGAGTCTTAACGGTGGCGTATTTTCGCCACCAGACATTCTACCTAGGTCGAGTTCTGTTGTTGGTTGGGAAAGAATTATTATAATGGTCTGGTTTTCTAAAAGGTAGTTCTCCATGGTTTCTCCGGTCAGTACCAGGCGTATGCCGGAGTAGTACTTAAAGATAATGCCCGATCAGTGGCCCGTTTTTTCTTCCTCATGCTTTCGCCTTAAATACACACTTTCACGCTCTACACTATTAGTCCTTAGGAGACTAGTCAGAGCCTGGAGTTTGTTTCTATTAATGATTGAATGATTATTAGTGATTCCGGGCGCATCAATTGCTAACACCTAAGTGCAGTGCATGCGTTTTCTACGAGAGGCAGCGGTGATCTTCCTCCTTGCATGGTAAGATCAGGCGCCGACCTACCGTCGTCTAGCAGGGTTTCCCTCACCAGGTATCTCCCACCAGCGCCCCCTGCCGGCACACGCTCTAAGCTCCCGCGCGGTCTTCCGGCATGTCTGGTAGAGTAATGAGGGTTAGTGTGCGTGTAAGAGAAGGTGTGAGGATAGGACAAGAGGAAGGAAAGATCGCGCGCTGTCCATGGCCCGTTTATTAGGGTACTGCTCCGGCATTCCTCTGATATTGATCGGAGAAACCAAGACAAACTACCAATCAGAGCAGCCGGCCGTTAGAATTCTTCTCAGACCGCGCGCGATCTTTCCTTCCTCTTCCTTGTCCTATCCTCACACCTAACACAAACTTACACTTAAATACTCTACACTAACTCATAAGCCGGGAGACCGGTGGTGAGCATAGTGTAACGTCGTGGGTAGGGATCTACGCCACCAATTAACAGACACGAGTGAGTATTTACAAATTTATTTACACATATTTACATAATCACTCTAAGGCGTTTTTGTTAGAGCTACTCTCTGCAGCCCCCCTCTCGCTCTCTCTCTACACGCACCTAGCGGCGGTGTACCACTCCACCGTGTTCGAACACATCGAACACCCACTCGTGCATAGAGCACTCCGCGCCAGCCTCGGCGGATAAAGTTTTGCGGATAACCGCGAGGAAGCCTCCTACTCTGTGTTCCCTCACGAGGTCTCGCGACACGACTTTATATAGTGCCGCGTCACATGATCTCCTACGTCATTTCTCCCTCCCAACGCCTGGACCTGCCTGGACATGCCTGGACCTGCCTTGCGCACGACACCACGCACCTCCGCCACCACCCCTCTATCTTACCTCCGGAGGGTGGCCTTTGTTTGGGGAGGCTATTTTAAGGTCCCTCATGCCCATACCTTGCAAGCCCGTCTCTCTGCGCAGGAAGTGGAGCCTATGACGCTACAATAGTGTTAGAGTTTGTCCTGCTGGAGCGGTGGCCCGCTGAGATACCTGATTGTGAAAACCCCACTAGCCGAAGGTAGGTCGGCGCCGAATCTTGCCATCCAGCGGGGAAGATCACCGCTACCTCTCGAGGAAAACATGTAGTACACTTACAGGACTAATGATCTTAGCTGTTGGCGCGCCCGGAATCACTAACAATCAATAAATCAAGAGGAAGGAAAGTAGTGTGCGGTGCGTGGTCTGTTTGGCAAAAGAATGTTCATACATTCTCCTGGTTTTGATCACAACAGCTGGCCGCTAGAATTGTTCTCTAGACAGAGGGTCAATTCAACCTAACTAAATTATACTGGTGTCGAAAATTACGCCGCCGTTAGTATTCGAACTTACGACTGGGACTGTGACTGGGAAGTCAGAGTCGCAGCAGAGAGCGACATTGCTGGCTCAGAGATAACTCAACACACCTCCTGAAATACTACAATATACACTACACTTACGGAACTAAATATGATAACAGTTGACGGGTCGTAAATAATAATTCAATCCTTCAACTATAATTTTTCGAAGAGATGTACATTGTACATCTGTTCATCTTATGCATTGTTTTTCCTAATTTCACAATGTATTTATCTGTCTACCAGATCAGTCTAACACCTACATGCCACACGCACCGTACTGAATACTCGGGTCGACATATGAAATTTATCCTCTTGTTGAGCACATTTCAAAACTCATAAATATGAAATTTAAGTGCTGTGAAGTATGGCAAGTAGTTTTTGCAACAATTGCGACGCACCGCCTCTGGAAGTGCAGAAATCGCCGCGCGCCGCCGGGCCCTGCGGCCTGTGCCAGGATATGACCTTTGACATCAGTTGTGAAAGAACGAAAGCGATAGAAACCTGACATCGGTTGATAAGACTTCACGTAACTTTCCTGGGCGCAGCCATTGCATTCTCGGGAATTAGTTGTCACTGTAAGAGCTGGGAGGTCTGCGCCGTTGCGTAGGCAGTTTCCGGAGGTGAGCGTTTCGACCCAAGGGCGTCTCCGGTTCGGCATAGGATTAAGCACTCGACATACTCCAGGTTATCAATTTCTTTTCGCAGTGGGGAGGATTTAAATGTGAGCGACGGATGTTTGACCGTATGTTTGACCGTTGGCCCCCACAAACGCTCTGCCGAATGTGAACTGTATGAAAGAGACACAGAGAGAGAGAGAAAGAGAGAGAGAGAGAAGAGAAAAAAGCGGAAGAGAAAATAACGAAAGAAAGAGAACGAAAGAGAGGAAGCGCGTGTGGGTGCGCGAGCGCGCGTGTTGGGGCGCGAACACGCGTGTGGGGGGCGTAAACGCGCGTGTGGGGGCGCGAACGCGCTTGTGGGGGCGCGAACGCGCGTGTCGGGGGCGAGAACGCACGTTGTGGGGTCGCGAACGCGCGTGTGAGGGGCGCGAGCGCGCGTGTGGGGGGCGCGAACGCGACACAATTTCCATTGAAAATACCGGTATAATAACGGTATAACCTTTATGGACGTCCATACCGGTATAGACGTCCTATAAAGGTATTTTACCGGTATAAAAGAATAAAGGTATTTTATACCGGTATGAAAAAAATACCGGTATTTTACCGGTATTCAATACCTTTTCGGTCCCTGCTTCGAAGTACCAAACAATAATATGCACATAGAGACAAAAAGAACGTCCCCTCCTACTTCAGGTCGAAGGAAACAGTTCCTCGTGCTAATACGTACATACATACATATATTTATTTGAACTGCAATTGGGTATGACCGGTGGCAGTTGATTAACAATAATTACAATGATAATAACAAGATAATAAAAAAAGTACAATACAAAACGATACAAAACAATACGATGCAATAATCTTACTATTGCTAATATAAAGTGTTATAACAATTATTTCGAATCTATTATGATATACAACAATTATATGTTAGTGATAATACAAATCAGTACGAGATACATAGATATTGGCTAAATTAGATTGAAAAAAGCATTTATCTCGTTCACTACACTTCACTGCACTGGACTACACTACACTGTTTTGCATTGGATTCCACTAGCCTGTACTTCACAGCACTTCACCACACTTCACATCACTTAGTTACTCATTTAACATCTATTACTCTCTAATCTCTATATCTCTACTCTCTTGTTCTAACTTAATTCTAAAGAGGAAAGGCCTTGAAAGTTGCTGCGGGTAAACTGTTCCAATCTCTAATTGCTCTGTTACAAAATGAGAATTTCCCAAGATCTGAATTTTGTTTCCTTGTTCGAATATTGTGGATGTGATCGCTTCGGCCTAAATAATTTGGTTTTTCCAGTCTAACCTGAATTTCTTTCCATGCTGGCTGACCTACGTATGGCGGCGATGGTGTAACGGTTAGCATTTCGGACAGTTATACCCAGTGACGGTGGGTGAGTTAAATTGAAGGGTGTCGCCTAAGCAATGGTCATGAGAGGAGTCTTTCTTTTCATTATTTCTCGATTAATGGACACGATTATTGATTATCAGACACAATTACTATTTAAATTATTTAAGAACATTTCACCTTAAATTTTAAATATATTTTAAAATGTTTGGATTTCTGACGAATAATTGTAAATGAATGTAAAAACTAAAAACTACTATAAAGAAGGAATGACCCGCAAATTGTCCTTTCCATTCTAAGTAACTGATTATAAACTATTCTCGGACGCGCCCCCCCCATGTGTGACAATGCGCCGTGAAAGCACGTGAGAGCGAATCTGCACAGCAACTTCGAAATCGACCTGAGGTCAGCGCAACATCCGTTGCCGGCGACAGGTCGGTTCACGCAGCACGTCCGTCGTATCATATTCCTTTCAATACACACAACGACTGATATGTGGACGTTTACTGACTGCTTTTCTGCGGTCAAGGAGCACGTTGTCTACTATGCTACAGCAGTAACCTACCAGCTTGTGAAAAAAAATAATAACATTTATAACAATAACCAGTCTTCAAAATAAAGCTCAATTTATCGCTTATTGCTATATATTAATTTTGACCTTTACGCTTCTATACGTGGCCTCAATGTTACAAGTTTCATTAGGCAACAATCAGAACGAAACATTTATCATTAATTTGATCAATCTACCCAGAAATGTGGAAATCATAAACTTACCTTGTTTACTTGAATTGAAAATCCAATCGCCAATGCACAAATGTTTTCTATCACTAATTCATTGAAGTCACTGGCGTCACAGATAAGTTGCTTCTCTATTGACAGCATTGTTAGGGCGCACAATCGGTTATTGTCATTGTATTTCTAAGATATGTTTTTATCCGCTTCATTGTTGAAAACGATCGTTCAGCTTATTTGTCGAATTTTTTTTATGTCTGAATCGTCGGTGAAACTCTCGTTTTGCTGATTTCACAGTTGTTTCAATTTTTAGAGCAGGCTGATCCGGACCAAGTGATTCATCGTGATCATTTCATTCCTGATTTTAAAAATATCATCGTAGCTAGACTTTTTTCCAATAAGATTAACAACTTTGTTCATTTTAGAGAAGTAATTGAACACCAGGATGCACAGACACCGTAACTTAAATACTATTTGATCCCGAGATTTAAAACACATTTTACACAGATTTTAAGACGGTCCTCACCATCCACATCAGAAGCAAATCTTGCGTTTCGGAGTAACGTATCGAGGACACTTGTACTGACAGCGCGCTGGAGACTTCGTTTCGAGTTGGGTGGCGTGATTGCCTGAGTGCTGCGCCAAGCGGAGTTCACGGCGTAAATGTGAACATGATGCGATGAAGGCGCCATATGATAACACAGAAGCGATGTCACGCGGTAGCCAATGGTCCTTGTGAAACGAAGTCTGAGCAAGGTGTTGTTTCGAGAACGTGAACAGCCATGTAGCCACATCGGTTCGTCAATGTAATACTGGTATGAAAATTATACAAAGGAGCAGAAAATAGTCGTTATTAATGATGTAATAATAACAACGAAGTGTATATTCTATTTTCTTCAATTTGTTGGGTGTTGCGTGAACCTGTGAACCTTATAAAGAACCGCCCCTGGTTATACCCTAGTTCGCGGGTTCAAACCCGACCGAAGCAATGGATTTATAGGGTCGAAAAAGTCCTTCGTACGCCTTCCTTGGGAGAGGAAGTAAAGCCGGCTGTCTCACGTTAGTAGATTTACTGCATGTAAAAGATCCTCAAGCCTAAATGACGCCTCTGAGCAAAATTCAAAATCGCCTCTTTCGTCGCCCGAGATAATACCTTCTTTCTCCGCTAGGTGAAAGGAGCGTAGCGAAATTTGCGTGGTCAGACGGAAGAGTAGGCCTCATGTCCTGAGTCTCGCCACTCAATACGTACAATTTATAATGTGCACAAAGCCTCGCCCTTGTTCTTCTCGTTTCTAGAGGTTCCCATGACTTTTTTATTAAGTTTGTTCTATAGGTAAACTTATTCGCTTTCCTCTGTATTCTATCTAGGTTTTTCCGGTGCGACTTTCTGTACGGATCCCAACATGTTACTCCGTATTCCATGAGAGGGCGAACCAACGAAAGATATGCTAATTCTTTGGCGTTTGCAGGACTTTTCTTTAGAATTCGCATTACAAAATGCAAGGACTTCCACGTTTTTTTCACTACCTGATTTATATGCTTCTCTCACCCTAATTTACTATCTAGATGAATGTCCAAATATTTGTACGACGAAAGTCTTGGAATAATGACCTCACCTAGCCGATAATGTGGTTGCTCATAATTTCGTCCGCGTCCGAACGTTATTGTATTGCTTTTCGATCCGTTAATTACCATGTCATTTGTTTCAGCCTAGTCACATAAATGTTCTAGATCTTGTTGTAATATTTGTTCGTCAGCGCTACCTTTGATTTGAGATAACACATTCGTCTGCAAATAAACGTACCTTTTATTGTATGTTAACATGGAGATCATTCACGTAAGGAAAGTAGTGGCCCTAAAACACTTCCCTGTGGAACCCCTGAAGTAACAAAACCCGTAGTCGAAAACTGAGTTCCAATTCGAACTTTTTGTTTCCTGTCTCTAAGAAATTCTCTTATCCATTTCACAACTCTACTATCTACTCCTAAATTTAATAATTTCATAATAAGTAGATCATGTGATACTACGCCGAATGGTTTCGCAAAGTCAATTACGACTGCATCCACCCTCCCACCCGTGTCAACTTCGTCAGCTAGATCTTGAAAAAGGGAAACAATTTGGCTTTCACGCGAATATCCACTTCTAAACCCATGCGGTCCGTGAAAAATCCAGATTGCTTTTTCCCATTCGCGGCGAATGTACCCGGAATGAATAATTCCAATATTTTGCATACTACTGATGTGAGAGATACCGGTCTAAAATTACTTGCTTTCATTTTATTGCCATCTTTGAAAATTGAAACGACTATAGCTGTTTTCCAGTCGTCCGGTAAACTTGCATTATTAATAGAAATATTGAATAATCTTAACAATAGGCAATACTGCCTCACCACCAAGTTTAATAAAATCTGTCGAGATGCCGTCTGGCCCACGTGATTTTCCGTTTTCCAGAGATTTTATATGTTTGCGGAGTTCACATGCATGAATCTTGAACTGATTTTCAATTGGAAAATAAATAACTTGCTCCTGTACCCGTTTTGGTTTGAATACCGATGGAAAATACTCGTTGCACGCATTTGCTTTCGCTTGGTCGTCGTGCAGTGGCGCGTTGTCTGCGATTCGAATTTCCTGAATTTCATCCTTATTCCCCCTGCGTCTGCGGACCTATTTGTAAAAGCCTGTGATACTGTGATACTGGCCTTTCATCACCATGGAGCTTAAAACCAAAGTCAGCTTGCGACAACTGTCTCGATAGTGGGATCAAACTGATGCAAAACAGCAGAGGGGATAGTGAATCTCCTTGAAAAATACCCCTGTTAATCTGAATACTTCTGGTTTCTACTGCTTCCTTTCCTTATTATTATTATTATTATTATTATTATTATTATTATTAAATGTTATATTTCAACGGTCATAATTCAAAATCCGTACCGGCTTAGGGCGTCAACTGATGTCACTACAGTGATGCCTCTGCCCGGGAGGCCCTAGGCACAGAATAGATACTACACAGAAAGGAAAGATACCTGTACTGCGATTTTCGTAACTCTGCCCCTGGCAGGAATCAGCTGTTGACAGTTTCATCCAATCAGAAGCTTGAACGTCACCATAGTGACGTTACAGTAGTTATATTTAAGTTCCCATTTAGATGGCAGCGAAACAGTTGATTCCTGTCAGGGGCAAAGTTGCGAAAAACGCAGTATACAATCCGTGCGCCGATATGATGCGCATGGTCGCCATATTGAAAGTGTGTAAACTCTCTATGACCCGGCATTTGTTATGTGAATAGTGGTGAAGGTTTCTTTTATTTTCGTTTTACTTGTTATATTTGGTGTGCATGACTAGCAAAAACATACGTAACCCGAAGGGCATTTGCTTAGTTTAAGGCAAATATCAATATCGCACATAGGCAAATATTTATAAAAAATAGAGATAGAAAGGTAAAGAATTATAAACACATAACTAGTAGCGCTACAAAATGGCAAAGACTTTCTCGTATTAATTTCCTATTTTCTTTGGTCTGGGCAAGTTTATCGGACTTGCCACGTACCCAGCTGCCATCTATCTCCGCCCAAAATATTTTGTTGAAATTTTCTCAATTCTTCGGTTTCCTAATAGTAGAAGTGAAATATTACCATAAGAATATTAAAGAAGAGTAAAATCTCGATTTAAGGCCAAATTTCATTTAAAAAATTGAAGCCGTTTTTAAGAGAATATCTTTTAACCATTTCTAAATATGCGAAATTGAAGCTATTTTTCACGGAAAATGTGAGTTTTCGGGAAACTTTATATGAAGTCATTTCAAGTACTTTAACTCACAAATGCAATAGTGTTTACAGATCGCTGGAAATGCGCATATTAACAGCATGAGAAATATTTTTTAAAAATTACATTTATATAATTTTTGGAAAAACAATATAATACACCAAAATGAATTTTATGTCATAATAAACAGTGCAATTAGCACTACCGTTGGAAAGGTTAGAAGAAAAAATTTGGTGCCGTTTTTAGAAAATGGCGTTTGAGCTGACTCCTGCAGTTCTTTCCACAGTTTCAAGATAGCGGTTCGCGCTGCGCGGTGGCTCACTGAAAATTAAAGGAGCCGCCCTCTATTTTCTGTGTAGTATCTATGCTATGCCCTATACTGCGATTTCTCTAACTTTGCCCCTGAAGGCCATTAATGGCCCATCTTCGCGATGGAATATCACACGGCATTTCGCGTCTTTCTCGGTCTTGCCGGTAGAAGTCTCATGATCGCAAGCACTGCTTGATACGGTCGCGATCATGCGAAATCTAGCGGAACGACTGAGAAAGATGGGAAATACCGTGACATATTCCATCGCGAAGATGGGATTTGAGTGGCCTTGAGGGGCAAAGTCGGAAAAATCGCAAGTATATGGTTCACGTCCCGATGGTAGAAGGATTTTCGACACTGTAGATAGCTAGGTCGAAGTCAGCCGCTGTCTGGAGGAGAATTCTGGCGGCCGACTTCTCTGATCGGCAGTTTTTCGTGGTTTCTACGATCAACACCAGGCGAATGCCGAAGCAGTACCCTAAAAAACGCGCCACAAACCGCGCGCAATCTTTGGCAGTCTGGAGTTTAGAGCTTGTCCCGACTGGGAGCGGTGCCCGCTGGTGGGATATACCTGGATGTGCAATACCCTGCAAACAGTGCAAGTAGACTTGTAGATCGGCGCCGGATCCCTCCACCTAGTGGGGGAAGAAAACCGCCATCTTCCGTAATAAAACACGTGCAACTACATTTACGGGACGAAGGACCGTAGCAGTTGACACTCCAGGAAAAGCGCAATAAACAATCAATAAAAAATCGTACTTTCCGAGTTCTTTCAATGTTGCAGGCCATGAAGAAGTGTTTCATCTCACTGCGCACGCACTGATTCAGTTCTCGAATTCATTTCATTTGTGTCTGCCCTTCATGCATGCACGCCAGCACTGTTGTGGAGCGATGATACTGCCCTACACTAGGGTGAGTTTCTGTGCAACGAATAGAAAAAGATGTAAATGTGTGTGTGTGTGTGTGTGTGTGTGTGTGTGGTGTGTGTGTGTGTGTGTGTGCGCGCGCGCGCGCGCGCGCACGAGTGCGTTTAAAGGAAAAAAGAGGTCAAAGCCAAGCATGAGGAAGGAAAAATCTGGCACGATGTATGACCCTTTCGATAGGGTACTGCTCCAGCATTCGCCTGTTATTGATAGAAGAAACCATGGAAAACTCGGTATCGATCAGAAGATGACTACCGCAAGATGTCTCCTCCAAACTGTAGATGAACACGACTTAGCTATTTAACTAAAATGTGTGTTCAGTAGGGACAGTATTTCAGTTTTTGCTGTTGAAAATACATGGTTAATTTTGATTTTATCTAGTCCTGCAACAGTGTCATTTTTCATTGCATCCAGCTATTTTTAACATCTCGTCTTACTACGTAAGGATACACATTATTGTAATCGTGCGCCGTAAATCAACGATTATTCGACCGAAAAAACTTTTATAAGCGGACCCTGGTAACGAAAAAGTGGTATAAATCTTTTTCCTACTTGTAGTTTGGAGAGATTACTAGGGGAGTAATTTTATCGACCCCTTTTAAAATAATTGTTTGCTCCATCGACCCATTTACCAGTGGCGTAGCGTCAGGGGACGCTGAGATGCTGAGCATCCCTGTATATAATATTAATAAAGAACCCTAAATACTGTATTGATAATCTTACAAGTGGTCCGTTGAGCGAAACACGTTTTGTATTAATTTTATATTGATTTCCTATGATTGAATTCGGCGGGTTGTTGAAGCTGGCCTGTGATTGCTTGGAAGCTAAAATGCTTCTAGCGTCTGCCGCGAGATTGAGACGAGCAATGACGCATGCGCAGTTGGCGAGGTTCCCCTCTCCCCACTTCACCCCTGGCCCAGGGAAACCCGAATGCTTTACGCTAGCATCCACTGCGGAAAGATACTCATTTGTGCACGAGAGAGCAGCACACTTCAGGCGGTCAGTAAATTCTCTCTCTCTCTCTCTCGGGAGTCCCCCTCGGTCATGGGCACAAACTGTAGAAATAGTGTATGTCTACTATTTCTTAATTAATATCCAAGAAATTGAATTATCCCTTAAATAGATTACATATTATTTTAGTCTGCAATGTATAAATTAACGAGTGGTCTCATTGCCATTCGCGTATAAGAATTAAAGCTAAGCCATTGTATAATTTGCTTTCAAGACGTCGGCAGTCCTGACTGCTGTGAGGATTTTGTGGGAAGCGCCTACACCGTTGTAAGCAATCGAGATCGTGGAGTTAGTTCCAGTGTATCTGCCTTGTGTTGCATTCGCCTGTTATATGAAGTAGTTGATAGTGACATTCTGTGTGTTATTGTTGAGCATCCCCAAACGTGCGAATCACGCTACGCCACTGCCCTTTACGTCATTCCTTTAATGCACAGTATACATAATCAACAATCAAAGAATTTCACATGTCTCAAAGAGAACCTTTTCGTAGGCGAATATTTTGGTAAATATCTAGATTTTCAATTTTCCAAGGTTCATCCGCTTCTGAGTAATTGTGTTTCTGACCTTCGTTGTTATACAATGGTCTTATGCTGAGCGTTTTTAACTGACCATAACATTTCTCCAGTGCGTATTAGAGGGATTTTTTTCACAATAGAGCATCGTTGTGAATACATAATTATAATTCGTTGAGTACTCTAAATATCCTAAACAGTAGCGTTCACGGATGCCTTGATGTAGAAGGTCGAAGTAGGGTCGCTATCTGCAATACACGGGAAATTTTTAAATCTATTTGGTATAAGAATATGAATGGGGAAATGAAGAAAATAAGCATGGAGTGCGCTTTGTTTCATTCTTTGCCAACATCCGTCGGTGATAGTCTTTAAAAAGGGCACCTTACTTTGAGGGACTGGTGCCGTGCACCGATTGCACCTGCCTAGCTACGATCCTTATTCTTAAGAAAGATTGATGGATAGGAAAATAGCAGATTAGTAATTTATTATTGTATGTTTTATGCCTCTCTATGAGAAAAAAATAATTGTCAAGTTTAATATTTTTGTAATCAATGGAATCTAGGTTACACTACCTATCAATCGCCAATTCGTATTCGGCACTAGACCCTCAAGTGACCCCATGATCATCATTGGTCTCTTTAAAAGTTCATCGACCCTCAGGAAGTCCGTATCGATCCCGTTGGGAACCTCTGCACTAGATAATTTGAGTGTCTTTCATCGCAAATAGGATGGTATTGGGTTCGGCTTCAATTTCTGCCATTTACCATTGGGGTGCAAGGTGAAATGAAGAAAATAAGCGTGGAGTGCGATTTGTTTCATTCTTTGCCAATATCCGTCCCCAGATGGATTTGTACAAGTCATTAATCTCATCCCAATTAAGGGGCTGTTGATCGATACTAGTACAGTCCCCGTTTTAATGCACCGCCGTTCTTCGTTAATATTGCGTTAGATCATTCTTAAAATTTTAGCATTGTATTTTTAGCATCCAACGCTATTAGCGTTGGGTCCTTCTTAAAATTTCCTACGTACTAACATAAAGAGTAGCGCTTCCAAGTGCGTTTATCACCATATCCTCGGGGCCTTTTAGAACTAGTGGCAGTGGGTACAGAGGAATCGCCACCGATTTAGGTCTCATCCAATTGGTCCTGGGATTGGATATTTCTTTTGAGCTTGTTCCCTGCCTCAACAAGCACTTGATCTACATTAGTTTGAAAAATTACCTAGGTTCCTTTCCAAGTTGAAATGTTTTCCTTCCCATGAGGCATGGCTTTTCCTGAAGCCCTATTAAGTGTGGGTTCAGACGTCTCTGGGCGTCACAGCAGCCATTCGCTCCAAGAAGCACGATGATGCTGCGTGCTGCAGATCTCCGACCTCTTCCCCATTGCACAAGGTCCCTGAAGTGGTTTTTGTCAGGGATTTCCTTCCCTTAGCAAGGCGTTCCCGTTTTAAAACGCCGGAGACTCGCCTTTCCTCTTGGTTGCACTTCAAGTTGCTCCAAGATGCATTACCAGGGGTCATCACGAGGAGGTGAAAGATTGGACTTGTGGGCCACGCAACGGCAAACTCATTAAAGAACGATCCCATTGTAACGTATTGCATGCAGGGTTTGGGTGAACACTTAATAACAACACTTTATATAAGTCACAAATGCACACGTAACTGTGTGTTTATTCATGCTCACAATACAATACTGACTGACTGGTCATGCCTCGTGTTACAGAGATGTGCTACTCGATATATCGATACAAGGTTATCGTTACATCTCCCTTCTCAAATAAAAATTATTATTTACCTTTGATTATATTGCACATTGAAATTATGAATCAAATACAACACTTCATTTTTTAAAGAAATTTTCTAACATTTAAGTTATAAATTTCAGACAAACATTAATTAATACATTTTCTGATCAATTAGTTTTTAATAGAGATTAATGTTCACAAGTTTAATCTAACAACTGGTTTTACAGTTCTCCTGTATCTTGATATGTATTTGGATGAATCTAAAGAGGATTGTTTTGTTGCTTTGTTCTCTACCAAGGTTGACTTAACTGGAGTTTTTCCTCTGTTGAGATCATCTGAATTGGTGAAGGGTAGTTGTGATCTTTCGGGCACATCCGCTATTGGATCTTGAATTGTAGACTGCATTCTCCCATCTCCATCTTGATGTGATTCCACCTTGAAGTTCGTAGTAATTGATGTTTGTTTGGTAATTGTGCCTTTGATCTTCGTTGGTCTGATGAAACAGGTGTTTCGTCGCATAATCGTTCCATCATCTTTCTGAATCATGTAAGAACGATCAGTAACTGGATGTAATATTTTGCTAGAATACCATTTGTTGTCTGTGTCCCTGATCAAGATTTTCTCGTCATTTCGATATCTTTGTGATTCTTTGGCTCCGCGATCAGAATATTTCTTCTGTTGTGCTCTTTTTTTCTCAAGCTTCTGTGATACGTCGGTTTGTAGTTTAGGCTGAAGATGGTTGTTGGAAAGAGAAATTGGTGTTCTCGTAATTCTTCTGAATAATCTTGAAGATGGAGTGCCAAGTTCTCGATCTCGAGGTGTGTTTCTTGACATTACTAATGCCAGTTGAAGAAGTTCACCACTGATGTCACATCTCTTCACTTTTTGCAATGTCCACATACTTTTCAGCTAATCCATTTGACCTTGCAAAATGAGGGCTCGATGAAACAAGTTTGAAGTTCCATTCCTTTGCGAAATTGCAAATTTTCTCGATGAATATACAGTGTTGTCAGAATGAAATTCTTGTGGAACTCCCATGAGTCGCAAACCAAATTTTAAATTGACTTATCATTTCTGATGCTGTTGTCCTGATCATTTTCTGTACTTCATAGTATCCGCTGTAGCTGTCTGCAAGAACAAGATAGCTGTTGCTCTTGTAGGAAAACACATCTGACGATACTATTTCGAATGGTAATTTGGTATTTTCTTTATGATGATTGTTTCCTTGTCCGGTTTGCGCTGTGTATGTTGACAGGTTTTGCAGGATTCTACCAATCTGATAACATCTTTTGTTAGACATTCCCAAAATACTAATTGTCTAGATCTTCTAAGTGTTGCTTGTATGCCTGGATGCCCTTTGTGAATTATTTCCAGAACTCTTGATCTTTCGCTTTCGGGGACGAACACGCGACCATCCTTTGAAAATAAGCCCGTCACAATGTGATAATCGTCTCGAAAGGTGAAGAAGTTTCTCAATATCTGCGGTACTTGAAGAACGTCGTCAGGCCATCCTTGTTCATCTTTATGAGTGCCTGGCAGGTTGGATCTTCGAGTGTCGATCTTCTGAAATCTTCGGTGACGCTTTCAGGCATCGATAAAACCATGAGAAGAAGTTCCTCCTCATCCTCTTCATAGGAATCTTCACAATCTCTGCTGAGTTTATCAGCAATTTTCAATTCCATTCCTTTCTTGTATATTATGTTAGGGCTGTACTCCTTGAGATCTAGCTATATTCTTCGTAATTTCGGTGGTGCATTCACAAGCGGTTTCTTCCAAATTGTTTTTAAAGGTTTATGGCCAGTTTCGACTGTTAATTTCTTACCCCAAACATAGTCATGAAATTTCTTACAGCCGTAGCGAATTTCCAATGCCTCCTTAACAATCTGTGGATTATCTTGTTCAGTGCTGTTTAATGATTTTGGCCCTGTATTACCACCTTCAGTTAAAGTTCCGGTTAGAGTTAACCGTCAGTTAACGACCGAAAATTCGTATTACGAGCATCGGTTAAAGTAAACCGGAGGTTTACTTAGCGGTTAAGTTAACCGGAGGTTGAAGTAAGGGTTACTGAGTTATCGGCTGGTTAGGTGACATGGCGAATGTAATAAATGTAGAAACTGATTCTGAAGACGAAATGCTATTGGAATATTTCGTCAATACCAGACGGCTCAAACGTGTGCGGCCCAGACGGGATAATTTCGGAGAGTGGAACTGCGACGAATTTTTTGCACGTTTCAGGATTACGAAACAAACTGCTTTGTTCGTGTTGCAAAAGATTGAAGATGAACTGGAATACGTAACAGGCAGGTATGAGAATGTATATAATAAATAATTAATTGCACTAGTTATAATATGATCCCTCTGTTTCTCTTTTTCCATAGCTTTCTCTCTTGTTCTAAATTTTTGAATTGTAGCTTTAATTGAAATAATAGGGTTAGGGTTATGTTGTAACCTCCTGAACTGTAAGGCATTGAAATTTGACGTGCTTAAAAATTATTGCCTAATTAAATAGTAGACCAATGAAAACAAATATTTAATTAGAATGTTTTTAATAATTTACTAGGTGTCAACATGATTTAAGTAAGCTGATACTATTTGAGATTCTTATTCATAGAATGTTATTACCAAAGTTGTCACAAAATTGAACGAATGATACTTCAACCTCATTTTGATTGTCTTAAAACCTTTGTGGATATTACTGAAATTAAATAATATTCATTAGAAATCATTGGTTCACTTTTATCATTTGAAATTCACATGAATATTATGTAAATAAATATGGAATCTTATGTCTTCTGAACCTGCTGTAAGTTAAAACAGGGTTAGGTAGTATATAATGAAATTTACTTCATATTCTTGTTTTACGAAATTCCTTTTCCTGTTATAAAGAGTTTCTGCATTACTAAAATTCAAAAGTTTGTACTCGACACAAAAAAATATTGATGTTCATTACATTATCATATTTTGCACACATTCCTTAACAAATAAGTTGTACTTGAAACCTTCCTCAAGTACATTACAAATTAAACGCCAATTATTTTATGCCAATAAAATTTCAATTGAATTAATTGTTTTAATCCAATTCATATTTTTAAAGTGCTACTTGTTGATAATGAATAAATCAAAATTAGTCATCTACTTTTTATTATACATTTCTAGAATAGTAACTTAAGATATATTTCATAAATATCAACAACATCAGATATCTTCTTTAATACCTAAAAGAGTATTTTCATTAAATGGACATCTTAAACTATAAAATTATTTTTGAGTTAAGAATTACAATAAATTTGTATTTATATTGGCACTTCAGAAACGTGCACACTAGAATTCTATTGTTTTGTTTCAGAAATTGCTCCTTGTCACCCATGAACCAGCTATTATTAACGCTGAGGTTTTATGCTACTGTCGGCTCACTAACAGCAGTTGGTGACTTTTCGGGAGTCCATAAAACTACTGCAGGAAGGATAGTGACAAAAGTCACCGATGCTATTGCTTCTCTGAGAAGAAAATTTATTTATTTGCCAAGAAATAGAGAAGACCAGGTAACCATTCAAAGAAAGTTCTTTGAAGTGGTGCATTTCCAAGGGTAATCGGTACTACTGACTGCACTCACGTGCGCATAGTATCACCTGGAGGAGACAATGCTGAAGTTTTTCGAAACAGAAAAGGCTACTTTAGCTTTAATATACAAACTGTTGCGAGCCAGGACTTGCGGATTCCAAAATATAGTTGCAAGGTGACCTGGATCAAGCCATGATGCCACTATATCAGAAACTCTGTGATTAAAGCTCGGGTGGAGAGAGGAGATTTTTTGAATGGGGTGCTGCTTCGCGACGCAGGATATCCTACAGGAGCAACACTGTTGACACTTCTTCGCAACCCTCACTTACCAGAGGAAACTTTGTACAACGAAGCACACATTAGGACACTCAACACTGTGGAGAGATTGTACGGTGTTTTGGAAAGCCAGATTCCCTATTTTGGCACTGGGAATAAGGATGGACACATCACTAGTGCAGCCCATAATTGTGGCATGTGCTGTAATGCACAACATTGCCATCGAGAGGAAGGAAGCAGATCCTCCACCTGTTCCAGGAATGGACCAATATGAACTGCAATTGGCAGTTCAGGAAGGGAAGATAACTCCTGCCATAAATTTAGAAGTGCCACAAAGGGAAGCAGTTAGAGAATCATTTGTGAGGTACTTCAGAGACAGGCTACAAATAAACAACATAAATAATGTTTGAAATTATATTTAAAAAATTACCATTAACAAATAAATTACCATTTAAAAAATTACAAATTATTTTATTGCCCTCTCCCTTGCTTCCAAATCCATTTCAGCAAGCTTTCTTTTTGCTCTCGTTAAAGTAGTTCTTCTTCTTTGATCTTCAAATTGAAAGAGTGAAGTTCTTTCTCCCGCTCCTGTTTAGCTTGGAATTCCTTCTGCAGCAATTCCTTCTGCAAATGGGCCACTTCAGTCCTTGTAGAAGCCCAAGAGTGCAACTTCTGCCCACTTGCGGAAGGAGCAACAGTGGTCTCGCACATCCGTGGTCGTCTTCTTGACGCACTCGGGGTCACAATTTAATTAGAATGTTTATTTCTCTTGAGCATAGCAGGGGGGTAGGGTGACCAGTCCTGCATTTCACTTTCACCATACTGCACTGACACATCCTACAATTGAATAATTGGCAGGTCAACTACCTCTCCATTTGATTTTTCTTCCCTTCCTCCTGCTGCGTC
>JAHLJT010008446.1:122324684-122357215 GCA_031308135.1 Acheta domesticus | reverse complement strand
ACATTTCCTTTCAGAATGCTGTAACTTTAATTCTTCTTTAATTTTAGTACATTCTGTGTCTCCTGCTTTCCGTAGTATGTCATCTCTCTCTTTTCTATAGTACAAGCAGTTTTTAATATTTATCCTCCCAAATACTCTTTAAAATACACTTTTTTAAAACCTACATTTGGTCACTTTAAGCCCTCCTTGGGAGCAAATGTGGACAGCGTGTGGGGTAATGTGAACACAATAGAAACCACTTATTTTCACTTTCTGGGTCTTACAATGGTAAGAAAAAGTTGTCCATCGTGCGCCGGAAAACGGGGCATTTTCGCAGAAGACCTCATATTGCCGGGCCTGAAACGAAAAAGTTGATAAATCCAATGGTTAACATAGTGTAAGCCAGAATCCTGTTTTGTGGGTCCTTGATACCGAAAAATCGATTGACGGCAAAACGTGTATGTCCGTCTGTGGGTCAACGCTACCGCCTAAACCGTTCACCATCCGCTTTTCTCCAAAATTGATATTCCCCGATCGAAATGAACGAACTTCAGGCTTTGGGAGTGTCAATAGGATTATTTTGATTTTTGAGGGTATTTTTCATGAAGCCTCCACATTTTCGAAATATTCATAAAAATGACACATAATTTGTGGTCAAACTTTGTCCTCGAATAGCGTAAAGAACGCTTAAGATAATGGTGTCTCATGCTCGTTGAAAACCCAGATTTTTGGAAATTGCGCAAGTACAAATTTTTTGGGACGTCTTCCTACAATAATTACAGAGAGATTTTTTAGCTTAAAATCTGTTCCGTAAAACGGATCTTTAAATAAGTTCATTTTTAATTATCGAAAATAAGTAGTTTCATTTGCTGATTTTAGCGCGAAATATAGGCCAATAAAATATTTAAATATTTTTTCTCAAAAAAGCTTCAAATTTTTTCTTAAATTCTTTCATGGATAGAAGAAGGGAATGCTTAAAATAATAGCAGGGGGTCTCATTTTCGTGGATCTCTTTGATCTCTCTGAACTTTCGAAAATTGCAAATTTAGAAATAATGCGAGAAAGTAAGTGCTGTTAGCCCTAATAGTTTTATCATCAAATCTATTTTTTTTAATTACTTTGACATGGGTGCCAATAACCAATGTCAGTTGAAGCGCCCTCTAAACCTCAATCGAAAAATATTTCATAGAATATTCAATAAAACATAAAATTGTTTGTATCTGTAAAATAATTTTAAAAGATACAGTCTATATGAATACTATGATTGTCACCTTTAGTATTAACAATTTAACTTAAGTATCATTTTTCTTTTATGACAATCGAAGAACATTTTAAAAAATTATAAATCAAGTAGTCTACGGTACTGAAATGTTTGTAATGAATTCTTTTTACAAAATATTCGATAAATGCCTATTGGTCTAATATTAAGTGCACATTAACTTTTGCATCTGAATATATAAATTATTGAATGAGAAATTTAATCTATATTATATAAACTGTAAAAAAATTTCTGAGCCAATTTGTTAATTTTCATTTTTTTTCTTTCTTTTTTCCTTTTCTTTTCTTCCTTTCTTTCAGTTAATCTGATGGATTTTTTCCTTAGAGGGGGGGGGGGAATACCATGATATTGGGCTTGGAAGCCCCGCAGTAACTAAATCCGTCCATGCTTTAGTAGGATTTTCCTTTGCCGAAATTCGGCGAAGTGATCCGGCAGCCGAATCACTGTCCGGTTCCAACACATGATACTTGAACGTCCAGTGTTCTCACAAGAAAAGAACAATATTTCGGAAACAACAACACATAATCAGGCAAAACGTGAGGGAGAATTATTTTGAAAAGATACCCCCAATTGAGATAACGATGTTCAGGAAAAAAATCGCGTTAATGGTTTAAATTTAAAATATGTTTACATGAATCACAGCGTACAGTTCATGAATTCTCATTTGAAATTGTTTCATTCTAAATCCCCAATTTAGTGAAATAAAATATTGGTTTAAATTAGTAGTGCTTCGCATCTCAATTCAATAAAATGTGCCAAGCCCAAGTTGGATTACGTTCCCGTTGTAAACACGTGCAAAAATACAAATATTCAGTTCCGTTTTTTCAAACTAAGACGTTATTTACAGCACTCACATCCGGAAATTCAACAGCAATTATATCCTGCGGATGTCCTTTTGTATCGTTTTACCACGTCTAACGTACTTCGAGATTCTAGTACCGCTTATTACTCGATGGTAAACATCGCTGCGCTCTTCTGTCTTCCTTGGAGCAACAATAGGTGGAACAGTTGAATGCAGGACATCCCTGACTATTGGTTTCAGTGACCATGGCGGATGCCCAGAACGAAATACCTAGCATAGATATTCAAAGAAGAGAAACTGAACGCCTATTAGCAAAGCCGCTAGTTTGTAATGAAATATGGTAATGCATCAAAAACCTTCTATACAACGTGTTTACGTCGTGTTATGCGCCCCGTATGTGGCATGTGTATGTCGGCTTTTCGCAATCCTTAGGTTATGTTGGTTTTGAAAATGCTGATAGTGTGGTTTCTGGGTTGTTAGTAGTAATTTAGCTTTCTATGTGGTTATAACGTATTTATTCTGCTTGGTGCATTGTGTGCTCATTCAAGAAATAGGGGGAGTGTGTGAAAACGTGTTCTGCAATGTGTACGTTCTACAATTTTACGAAGTTGCGAGGACATGAAAGTTTCTGCTACAAATTTTCTTCACTCTCAAATCATCTTCACGAAATAACTGGTCGTTGTTCTCTTGTATATAATTGTTTCGTAGCGTGCTTGTAGTTATCTACATGCCATGAATTCTAGAAATTAAATTATTCACTAGGGTACTTCATCCTACTCCCTTTTTACCTCTCTGAAAATTTGCTAGTTTTGATTTTCTTATGGTCATTGTTTAAATATGTATTCAATAATCATTTTGTAATTTAGTCATCTAGTTTGATAGGGTAAACACTAAAGTTACATATGGGTCTATTCCACTGAGTGCAACTACTTTCATTTTTTGCAGACACTGCTTCATTTTTTTAATTCATGTTTATACAGTTTCATCTGTTTTTAATTTTATTCATGTTCATTGTATTGCTTATTTTTTACCTCCTGCTGAAGTTAATTTGTGGCAATAATTCATTTTAAATTTTGTTATCAGTATTTCACAGGAAATGTTCTGAAATAGAACATTGCTCTTAAAATTGAACAGATTTTTCTTACTCTTGTTTAATTTTTTCCAAGTTTGTGTTCTGTTCGTTTGTTACTCTTGACTCCCTTTCTTCAAAAAAGATTTATCATGTGTGTCATTCTTTAATTTATTAGGAAAATGTGTTAGAGTAGGCATAGGTTGAATTTCTGCAAAATTAACATAAATTCTCTGGCCTATTTTATTTCAGTAGTTGCCCCCTCATATAATGTTCTCATGGCATGTTGGGCAATTAACTCTTATTGAATTGAACTTCAAAGTCTTAAATAATGTTCTTTGTTGCCCCCACTATTACAAAGACTCATTCTGAAAGTATTTTTTTTTTAGGTTTGTTTGTTGTCATTAGGTTGTGTCCATTTTTATTATTGACTTGATGAAAGTAAAACTTAAAAGTTTTCAGGAGTCAGTTTGGAGTTTCAACTTATTTTATTTTACAATTTGATTATCAGTAAGTTCTAGGGAATTGAAACTGATTAGCCAATCTCTGTTGTTATTATTATTATCATTAATATATTTTGAAAAAGGATTTTCGTATTTATTGAAGTTATAGTGTCTTACATAATTTGTAAATATTGAAACTGCATAGCGTGATTAACAACAGGCTGGAAGTAAAGGAATTTGTAGTGCTTAGGGAAGACCGAATTATGAGGGAATTGCACATTAGAGCTTTTGCTTTACCTTATCTGGGTAAATGTGTTATATTGGGTGTGTGGGTCATATTTTAATTTCATTGAATTGGGTGTATTTGGAAAAGTTTGGGGTTGGGTGAATTTGGAAAGTCAGAGCTAAAATGAAGCTCTGACATTGTTTCCTAATTTCTCTAATCTTCTAATAGAGGACGTATTTGTTGACTATCTCCCAAGTTGCTTCCTTATCCCATATATCCTGCGATTCCAGCCAGGCCTGTGTTAATGCATGGCCCTGAAGCCCCCCCCCCCCCTAGTTCTTTAAAAAACTATTTCATACTAAATTTTCAAAAAACGCATAAAAAAAGTGATGTATGATTAAACTATACGCACAAAATTGGCATTGTGGCCACAGTGTGATGTGTCGTGCATCATTGGCTATTTATAATATGGAATGTTGTTGGTTGATACAAGAATGTCATGCAGTGATGAAAAAGTTTCGTTTTGATTTTTTTTAACAAAACTTGTCTTAAATGGGGGAGGGAGGAGATTGGTGAAAGTAAGAGTAGGGGTCCCCAAATGAACACAGGCTGAAGGGCCCCAAAGCTGTTAAAACTACTCATTCCAGCTACTGAATACCTTGATCAAACCTCATAATTAAGAGGAATGATATTTCAAACATGTTTGAAACTGCTTTGCAGTGTCGTAGACTGCAAAGAATGTTTAGAAAACTGTTGGGGAATTTCATTCTATGCTTTCTTTGACCATCTTGCATTATATAACATGATATATTTAACAGACTGTTGTTGTTTTTGTGATCTTGACCAATTATAGAAAGACTTATTTTCACTTTATCTTCTTTAAATTCTCTTTTTATTTACACTGCTGGAGTAAAGAATCCTTTTTTTCAATTTAATAGATGCTTTGAATGTGTGTAATAACTAGATTAACTTATTTTCATATGATTCTATGCGTCTAAACCATAAAGCATTTAATGAAGTTATTTTGTCAATTCTTGTCCCAAAATAGGTTAACAATCAATTAGAAAATATGTTTTGTTTACAAACTTCAATTAACTTTTGTGATTACTGTTCTTCGAAACGTGTTCTCAAAGTTGAATATGGTTTGTAAAATATACTCTTTTACCCAATTCAAAGTTGGTATTGGTATTTTAGTTTTGTGTGAGTAAATATATTTTTTATAAATTAACAGTGCGGTCTAGGGATGTTAAAAGTATGTTTTTTTCACTGAATGTAAGAAAATGTGCAGAATGTTTCAGCTGAATGCAAGCATATTAATTGCATGCAATGACAATCATGAGTTAATAAAATTGTATTTTTAGGTACCTGGTTCATAGTGATTGGTTCAAAAGTTTCAAAAAGTTATATACGCTTAGATAAAAATTGGGATGATGGTCACGAACATGAACATCCTGGTCCAATTGATAATAGTTCACTCTACAAAGGTAAGCTATTATTGATGTTTGTTTTGTGAATTTGTATTTTATTGCATATTTTATAATTTAATTAATATATTAGATGGAGATGCAACAGACATAAGAGACCATCTAGTTGAAGAAGTAGACTACGTTTTTGTGCCAGAAGAGCTGTGGCACCTCCTTGTTAAATGGTATGGCATGGTAACTGATCAACTTCCAATACCAAAGAAGGTTTGTTAAAAATCCATTATTTAAGTAACTTTTCATTTTATTAAAAACTGTAATCTTCAGTTCTATATACTTTCTTTTTATTTTATTTTATTTTTTTTTTTGTTGGGTGTCTAACAATTGGGAATTGAAAGAAATTTTTCCTGGCAGTAAAAAATTTTGGACTCATTTAATGTATGTATTTAGACATTCCAATAACATACACACAATCAGTGACTTGTGAAGCAGGAGGAAACTGTTTGTGATGGAGAACATTAGAAGTTGAGGTCAACTATATTCCCTGCAGAATGATTCGTCAAATATAAACTATAGCGGAGAATTGATGGAGTGGAGTAATTTTGTGTAAGACAACTTAATAATAGGTGCATTTCATGGATTTCAGTCAACGTTTGTGTCATGCTTGATTTGTTTTAGTATAATGCACAGATAATTGGAGATTAATTTGATATGGAATTAAAATCTGGCTCAATGAGAAAATTAGTTCTTCAGTTTATAATTAATAAAAAAGGGATGCAATTATGCCGATCCACTGGGATCAGCAAATTCTGTATAATCTGGCATGAGCTTGGACAAATGCCTTTCAAGAAGAGTTGAATCTGTGAGTGAACTGCAAGAATTGTTGTGCATTCAACAACACAATTGGGTTCTTCCTACACTGGACTCAAGGAGAACTTGTGAGTTAATGCAGAGATTATTATGTGTGTGTGGAATTTGACTCTGCCATTGTACTGAGGTGCAAGGGAGCAAGTGAATTCTTTATTTCTCCAAGTTCAGTCTTTAAACCTTCAGGCTCTTCACAGAAATTCTAGAAATTAGTATAAACATTTTGGAAATAACCTTTTTTATGCAGGTAGTAATTTTTTTAGGTGCAAAATATAATACCATTTTGAGAATTTATAAATGGTATTATACAGAAAATACACCAATATCTGCTAATAATATTCCATCATGTTGTATTTCTCTTATAATTAATGTCAGGCTTTCTTCATTCTTTATTTTAATTATAAGACTGACATGATGGCACTAGCTTGGGGAAATGATGCTCATTTATAATATGCCTGACTTATATTTTTACATGAAATTTAGTGTAGCCTTGAAAGAAATGGTAATATGTATTGTGAAATGTAATTTTTTTTTTGTCTTGATAATGGTTGACTTTACAGCAGAAAGGACTTTAAACATGTAAAAAATGTATAACAGAAAATCAGTATGCAAAGTTTTGAAATCAATCCTAGGAAGTGCTTTCTTTAAAAAATTATGGAACCAGATTTTGTAGGGGGTTGTTGTTGTTGTGTTTTTATTTTTATTTTTTTTATTTATTAATGCTTTTAGTACCTTCATTAATTATTTTAGATATTTGAGTTTCTATGTTCGTTTTGGATGTTAATGACGTTTAGTTATTGTTTATGTTTTGAGTTTGGGGCGATATTTGGAGAATTTTTGTTATAATCCTAGTTCACACTTAAGTTGTCATATAACTTTGTATTAGTGATCATCACAGGGTATGTTTGAAAAACCTGATATTTCATAGGAAGTGAAATATATGTTTATTGATTCAATAAAAGCCTTAGAAGTTGGAGACAAGTTCATCAGAAAAGTATTTCACTTCGATATTCTAGGTTATATCTACATAATTAACGTAGAGAGTCTAAACTTACGGGTTTCAGGGTTTATTCATGTGTATGTGTAATGTAATACTCCGTTCTTGCGGAAAATCAGCATTTCGACAACAATCTAATTAGTTCTCTTTCCTCAGACTGAGGTTCAGTTAGTTGCAATGTAAATCTGCAAGCAGAATTTGAGCAAATGAATATTAATTAGTCCCTCTCAACCGGTCAGCGTATCAACCATTACATCACTCGAAAATGTCCACTCACTATTTGAGGGATTTTTGAGGTTTTAATCGGGAGAATGTGAGCTTTTCGAATTCGGTATCCTTTTCCAGTGGCGTAGGCTCAATGTATGCGAGTGATGTGTTACATCCCCTAGTTTTCCATCACTGAAAAAAAATTTCAGTAAAGTATTTTATTTTCTTCTGATAAGTATCTCCCTCTGTTTCTCTATTTCCTCCCGCCATTTACGTGCGCGATCCAAAAGGCGTTAGTCCCCTCGCTGAATGTGACGGGCCGAGAAACATCCCTTGAACGACCTCACTTCGTTGGCGAGGTTATTGAACTCACGGCCATGCACTGTGTGCAAGCTGCGTCGTTTCGACTGCAGGAGATGTGACATAGCTTCTCACATCAAAGGCGTCTCATTGGCGTTCGTGTATCCCCTCCCAAAAGCCTTCCATCCTCTGATGCCTTCCTCTCTCTCATAATTCGGCAGCACGCCTGGGAATCCCAGAAGTCACGTGCCACTATTGCGACCCGAAGCGGGGAGCGGAGGCCAGACTCCACGTTTGTCTTTCTCCACAAGTCAAGCATGTCTGCCAACTATGCTTAAGCACATTTCAACCTGATTCAGTACAACTGGGTAACTCGATGTGTGTTAGCAGGCCTGACAAAACAAGATCACTCCCATCATGTATGGAAATGGTATGACAGAGACAATCCGTGAACTCGAAACGGTACGTGCGATGTTATATCGTTCGTCATGTGTGTCCTGCGTTCTAGCGTAAATGCTGTTTACTACTGAATGTGCGTTAAATAGACTGCTTTGCCTAGTTGGTGATATGTTAAAGAGAATAGTGAATTCGAAATTGTAACACGAAAGAATAAAACTTGCGTGTGTGTGTGTGTGTGTGTGTGTGCGACATGGCGAGCTCATCCAGTTCATTTGTGGTAGTGGGTGAGTTATTTGTGGCAGGGGACAGTTGTGAAACGTTTCATTGTGTCATAGACAGGATTCATGAAATTCTGTGTAGTTTTTTCTCCTATTCCGAAAAACTTATAGTAGATAGTGATGGACAACCAAGACAACGCGAATAGATCTCGAGTTCAAAAATTAAGTATGTACTTTTTTGTGGTTATTTTTTTAGTTTTGTTTTGTTTATGTAAGTTAGTGCATGCAATGAGAAAATGATGATTTTCAAAGAAGATTCAGAATGTGTCTAATTTGCAACATACACTTCTGAAATACTTCATAGTAAAGTAGAATGACGCAGACTTTAAATATTTGGAATTATGCGTTCAATTTGTAATATGACCGCATCCCCACATCTACTAGCCAGGAGACGCCACTGTCCCTTTCCCTTCACGTAGATGTGTGACGTGAACTCATATTTATTCGTAACTTCATTCCATAACATGAACTTGGGTCCCCTCCTTCCAAAAAGAAACCAAAAAGCAACAGTAACAATTATGCGCCTTCCACCTGTGTAGTTTCGTAACGGAAAGTGGCAACTCTTGCTTCGTTCGTAAACAAAATTGTCGTTTCGCCCTCTGACGAGGAGGTCCAAGTCTGATTTTTTCATCAGCAAATATATTTTTGTCAGTTCATGCCGCTATTAGTTTTATGAAATATGTAATGATTTTTTTATAATGTTTGTGGTTGTGAGAGAACGTGATATGTATGATAAGAATGTTACTTACGATAATAGGTACCTTTTCTATCACAGTGAACCCTCATTACAACATGTTTAACACAAAATATAAGTCCCAGCGCAAGGAATCAGTTAAATGTGTCATTAAGGTTGTGTGTGTGTGTGTGTGTGTGTGTGTATGTATGTATGTATGTATACGCGCACGCATACACGTCTGTTGTGGGGGGGGGGGAGTCTGTGACTTGGCTTGTGACTTGGCCAGTCAGCCGCCACCGGGTCTGTGGATCCCTCCGCCTATTTATTCGACATTCTACTTCTACTACTGGTGTTGCCAATTCGAGTGCTGCCCGGCCGTTCTTTCTATGGCAAGCATGCTCTTGATTTCTTAACATATGTTTGAATCGTATCTATTTAATTTATACATGTGTTACTTGACTGAATTTAAAAAGGTGGTAATTACTAAAATAAAAGGGTGATTCAGACTGGTGAAAGGTCATTTACTACATGAAATTGAATTTTGATACATGGTTGAGCCGAAAAACGCAATGCGCATTATTTACAAGAACTACGACCATAAACTACAAAATTTACAATATCGACTATTTTCTTGACTCTCGTCAGGGTAGTATTAAAAAGAATGTCTTTGAGAAAACATACCATCCAGCTTCCTCCACTGATGACAGGCCCAAAGTACCTGGGGCGCCTCGTCCCCGACAGCACGGAGGGTGAATGGAGAGCGCTGCCTTCTCAGAGGTCCCTCGCCGCTAACCGCATCAATGGCAGGTCCACTCACACATTCACCGTCCTCTGCGCTGTCTGCAGTCTCCTGTAATTATTATTTTTATTACGCCTTATGTTGTTACTCTCCGCATCACTTCTTCGCGTAGTAATTACTGCCGCGATAATCTGTGACCGTCAATTACATTACTGCTTCAATTAGGGAGCAATGCGCTCGTCCTGTCCTCCCTTTGTCGCGGCGTGTTGTGTTCTGCCTCTTGCGATTTATTACGCGGCGTGATATGTTATCCTCTCGCGTTCTTAACTTTTACGCGGCCTGATCTGTTCTCTTGTCGCGGTCTGTTCGGTTCTCTTCTCGCAATCTTAACTTTATTGCGGGCTATTATTTTTATTCGGTTCTCCTCTCACGGTCTGTTCGGTTCTCCCTTTTTGCCTCCGGTCCTAACACCACGAGGCCGTCTCTTCCCCTCCTCCATTTTATTGGGCAAAACTCCGCCCTAATTATCTACCCAATGATTGTACAGTTTTAATTTTGCACTTGCCTCGACTTTTCCCTATTGGATTTAGGTCACTCTACTACGCAGTAGTCTGTTTCTAGGGGCTCGAACGCACGCACGTGCAGCAATGTCATTCCCCAGGGGGAGCAATTGCATTCCGGAGTCGCGTTTGTTCCTCCTAGACTGATCGATATGTTGATACTCGCGCGCTTGGCTCGTTACGCTTATCCGCCCGATTAGAAAAATCGGCGATGAGCGTGTCGGCTCCAGCCTTCAGTTTCTACTCAAGTACCCATCTCAAGCGGCTGCTATTATCATGTACCGCTCCCCTCTCCGTCTTTGTACTCCGGTTCTCGTAGGTCGTATGTCTGTCGTCCGCGATGGCGCCGGTCGTTCGTGGCCGAGCAGCTGGCCCGCACCCAATTCGTCAAGCTCCGAACAAAAACCTTTGTGTTCGCGCGTTCTTTTCCTCTCGTGCGCTCTCCTATAATCACTTTCTTATAAATTTCTTCACTTCTATCACTTTATATATGTGTATATATGTGTGAACCATCACAGTATGCACACATGTATGTTTGGAATTCGTGTTACCTAGGGTTTACCGAATAATTTTGTTAAATTTGTTCATGAACAATGAACCCTGTCTCATGACTTGAGTAAGGAATGCATATTAGGGCTTAATAATTCTCAGTGACTAAAATAGTTTGTGCCTAAGAGCCTTACGAATTTTACTTGTCTACTTTTTTTTCTTGTCTACTTCATACTGACATTGTAAAGAGAAAGTATTGTGCTGCTGCAGACGCCCCACTCCCATGCACACTCTCTTCATTCAGTGATAAATAACCACATATAAATTATATGTGTATTACTACCTGTAAAAAAAGGACTTTAGTGCCGAACCAAGGTAGAGACTCCCAGTAAATATATAATAGTAGTAGTAACAATAATAATAATAATAATAATAATAATAATAATAATAATAACAATAATAATAATAATAACAACACAGAC
Source organism: Acheta domesticus (assembly GCA_031308135.1). Taxonomy (NCBI): domain Eukaryota; kingdom Metazoa; phylum Arthropoda; class Insecta; order Orthoptera; family Gryllidae; genus Acheta; species Acheta domesticus. Next base: position 122,346,002 of record JAHLJT010008446.1, on the reverse strand, counting down.
ACTGAACTTCTGATGCTGCTAAACATGAAATGTGAGACACAAAAAAATGTTAAAGAAATCGTGGAGAGACAAACCACTCCACGGACAATACCTAAAAAGAATGGACAAGGTGCTTATCAATAAGGATCAATCATTTATGTGGCTTAAAACGGGAAGAATGAAGCCAGAATCGGAAGCAGCTCTAGTAGCTGCTCAAGATCAGGCGTTGAGAACACGACATTATGATAAAGAGGTTCTCAAAATTTCCGAAGATGATAAATGCCGCATTTGCCAGGAGCAAGTAGAAAACCATTGATCATATTGTCTCAGCTTGTCCAATCCTAGCAAAGACTGAATACCTGAAAAGACATGACAGGGTGTGTAGCTATCTCCACTGGCAGATCTGTACCACCCTCGAAGTTCCAAACACATGCCCCAAGTGGTACGAACATTCACCAAAGCCAGTGACGTCTGTTGGATTGTGTACGGTATTGTACGACCAACCAATTCAAAACTGATCGCACGATAGTGGCAAACAAACTGGATATAGTTATCCGGGATCTGGAGAAAAAAATCATGTTTACTTGTCAATGTTTGCTGTACCTTGTGATCAAAATGTCGTTACCAAAGAGGCAGAGAAACGTCTTAAATACAAGAGTTTGGAAATCGAGATCAGCCGAATGTGGGGCATAAAAGCACAGGTCGTCCCGATAGTTATCGGAGCCCTGGGATTTGTTCTGCAAAATTTGAGTAAGAACTTGTCTAAACTTCCCGGTAATTCAAAAGACTGGGAAGTGCAAGAAATTGCTTTATTTGGAACAGCCCACATTTTGCGCAAAGTATTGTAGAGGCTTTGACAGTCACAGAGTCTGCTCCTTAGATAGCTGGTTGCAACTTGGAGTAGATTTTATATTCAGCCGACTCATAACATCTTTAGGCGTGATATAGTGAATAATTTTCTCTCTAAATTTCAATGAAAAATAATCAATGTTGAAATACCAAATAAAATATATCAAATTGAAAATGACAGAAGCAGGTTAATGGTAGTTCAGAAGCTATAAGAGAAAATTCAAGTATGGGCTCAACGAATTAGACGTTACAACGTAGAATATATTTCAGTGTGCAGGATCGGTTGTTTGAAACAGATGCGAAGAGATTCTATCGCAATCTGACTCAAAAACCAAATGGCACTGCTGTCACTCCTTCAAAAGATGACATCGAAGGATTTTGGGCAGGAATGTGGGAGGGAGCAGATCCTACAACAAAGACACATCCTGGCTTCAATCTGAAGTTGATGCTGCCGATGAATTTGTGGAAACAGTGGAAGATGTTCACAAATTCTCGGAAGAGGATCTCTTCCAAGCAATTAAGAACATGGGAAACTGGAAATCACCCGGGATTGATAAGATCGAGATTTATTGGATTAAGAAATTAATAGCAATACATTCTCATCTAGCAAAGGTTGTGAATAAAATTTTAGAAGACCCAACGGACCACACAATAGCAGCAAACAAACCGGATATTATTATCCGGGATTTGGAGAAAAAAATCATGTCTACTTGAAAGAAACGTCTTAAATACAAGTTTGGAAATCGAGGTCAGCCAAATGTGGGACGTAAAAGCACATGTCATTCCGATAGTTATCGGAGCTCTGGGATTTGTTCTGCAAAATTTGTGTAAAAACGTGGCTAAACTTCCAGGTCATCCAAAGGACTGGGAAGTGCAAGAAATTGCTTTATTTGGAACGGCTCACGTTTTGCGCAAAGTAATGTAGAGGCACCGACAGTCCCTAGATCTGCTCTTTAGGTAGCTAGTTGCAACCAGGAGTAGATTTTATACTTAGCCGACATTGTTAGTTGTGATATAGTGGAATAATAATAATAATAACAACAACAACAACAACAACAACAACAATAACAACAACAACAACAACAACAACAACAACTTGTTTATGTGATGTTGAAGCACGGACAATCGAACAAAGTTTATACATAATGACAAATAATTAACAATCCATTCTTCCCTTGTGTGGGCTCAAGAAAATCTCTCAGAACTCTTTCATTCTTTTAGTTAGCAATCTGTTGTTGTATGGAAAGGTGGCACTTTTTGGGTTTATTTTAATAAGGCTTAAAGATTACAATACTAAACAAATTTATAGGAACACCTTAAACAAATGTGATGGAGATGGGTGGTTGGCACTGTATATTGGTCGTACTTATTTAGGGAAGAACTTTTCTGTTGTTCATGAAGGCAAAATCGTGAATTTGATCTTCTAAATCAAATTCTGCCAAAATGTCATGTTGGATACTCATCAAATTTTAATTATTTCAATGCAGTTGTGTCATGGTGTTTCTTGATTTATCTTTTTGATCTTTAACTTCAAAATTGAACATTCTCCAGATGCATTAGTCACAAATAAAGTGAGAAAAATTCTCATAGCAATTTCCATATTGGTTGCTAAAATATACTCATTATACATATAACTGTACAAGTTATAAATATTAATATTTTTTTTTTCATTATCTCCAGTATGTTCTTGGAAATATTTTATATTTACTTTAGATATGTGGCAAAATGGTGACATTCAGGTATTAGCTGTGCAGTAATCAAGTCTCCACTATAATAATTTACAAGGTTTGTACAATATTCTGAAATTCCTGAACTCTCTTAACTTTTGCAGACTTTCCTAAATATCAAACATCACAACAATTTTATGTACACTTTACTTCAGAGTTGTATGCTGGAAACCAAGGTGAATATTTTTGAGTAGGAATGTTTCTACTCATGCCTTTTCTTTTAGAAGTTCTTTACTATGTCTATAATTTACAACTAGAAGAATGGAGATACATTTTGTTTGCTGCCTTTGTATAGTGATATTCTTTCACAACTTCATTTTGCTTTTGATTTGGACTCATAATCATCAAAATCTTCTCCCTACTCTCTAATAAAGACAATGATTTCAACATTTTAACTGCTACAGACAAATTCGCTCCTTTACTTTTGCAGTAGTTTATTTATCCATTTCAAGTTTTTCTTCTAATCCTTGAGTCGTAAGACTAAGTCTAACCACTGATTTGTCACATAATTTCTCATAGACTTAGACTTAATCTGATTTATTTGTATTCCTTACATAAAGAATTTGTGTCTGCTTGTGGAGACCATCTCATGTCTGAATGTTATTTCACCAGTTTACAATGAGGTCCTAAAAAGTGACTGGAATATCTCCCAGCAGAGTGTTGATGATGAATAGATTGTATAAAGATTTTGTATTACATCAAACTGAATTATCACTGTTGAAACATTCTTGACAGAATGTACCCCTACTAAATTGAGTGAATGTCCAGTACATGGTACATTTTTATGCGTTCATGTGAGAATGAAATTCAAACTGACCACTTTAACGGGAGTTCGATACTAAGAATTTAGTTACTGCAGTAACTCTTGTCAGTTCTTCTTTCCAGTATTGTCCTCATTGAATTTGGTGACCAACAGTGTATCTATTCATCTGAAAGTTTTTGAGACACTAATATTAAGCTACTATGCATTTTCTATATTCTTGACAATTTTTATGCTTTGATGCAACTTTCAGAGCATGTTTTCAGCCATTAAATCATTCTCTGTTACATGAAAAGTTGGTCTGAGATAATAATTTACTTACAAAAAATACAATTTTCCCTTCTCATTGACATCTGAATAAATGAGCTTTGTATGATTTCTGTGTTGGCAATTATTGTGAGAACAGGCTACTGTGAGAATGGCTAGTACTTTTTTCACATTATCACCAATTTTATTGACATAGGCTGATTTATAAAAAATATATTAATAATAACCCTAGAAGACGTCATCATCATTTGACCAAACACCGGGCTCCGATGTTGAATAGTGACTTGTCTGAAATAATGGTACTTACATTTCCTGAAGCACAGTGTCACCTGATTTTGAATATCTTATTCATTGTACGTCTCAATCTTTGTTTTAGCCGACAGTTTGTTCTTCCACTTGTATCTGTAGATCTTTTTCTTTGAACTTGAAGTTGAGGAGTCAGATTGAAGTTGAGAAGTTGATTTACCTGCACATTATCATATCAGTATTATTCCTTTTGTAGACGGTATAATTGAAGTAATTAAATTAGTTTCTGAGTTCTCTTGATATTTTATTCTCGTTCTTTGACTTTCTTTCGTTAAACAACCACTTTCAAAACGCTTTATTATAAACGATAATAATTGATACGTTACCTTGAAAGAGAATTAAATTAGAAAATTTTACCTAATAGTATCTTACTGACATGACCACTTTAAAAGACAATTGAATAGTGTCGGATACAATGTGGCATAAACATTTCATCAGTGAGTATTGTTATCGTTTCCTCCCATGTCCTTGTTTCTCGATCGGTGTGTACACAAGAATTGCAACTGAAATTCCTAAACTGTGTTGGGAATAGCATCAATTGCCGTTGCAGATTTTGCATACGAGTGTCGAGAGTGAGGAACGATAACAATTCAATTCAATATGTACGGTAGGGACACAATCATATGTGTAAGATGTAACGCCAAAAACAATTAAAATTATGTGATATACTACGGAGAGACGTGTATTCTGTGCACGCTTTCTTAAATTCTGGTTTCTCTCTAACCGTATAAAAATTGAATTATGATGACAGGTGGAAACGTGTTTTTGGCAAGAATTGATAAAAAAATATTCACTTTCGTGCAATGGCGTAAACTGGTTTGATGAGAAGGGTCACCACTGAACTTGGAATTACCATGTATATTATAAATAATTTGTATCTACTACGTAACCAGTTTCATTTACCATACAAAGATAACGAAAAATGGCGCTTGCACTCACGTTGTTTTTCTTAAATATCAGACAAATTTGTGTGCGGTGTAGGTTTGTTCAGTCTTTCAACTTCCAGTTTCTCGCTATACGAACGAAGGTTAAAAGGCATCTCTACACAGTAATGTACTAATTGTCATCTGATATACTTCGCGAAGTTTGCTGTGACATTTTTTCAAATTATTATGCGACCTTAAATATTGTCAGTAGTATACTCTGATACTAACACATACTTCAAATGTTCCAATTTAAAAGCAAAAACTCATAAAATTTCTACACCTCCTCTAAGTCGGCTGGCCCGGAAGACTTGCCCACTGCCAAACTGCTGTGTCGTGCTGTTCGGAACGTGTCAAGAAACCTATCGGGAAATCGGCAACCTCAGCTCTTGGGTGGTCCGTATCTTACCTGTAGGAAGTGTGTCATGCAACCAACGCAGGCTGTGATGGCTGAGTAGCTGCTGGCTTCCAGCGATTTCTTCGGTGTTGACGCCTCGTAAAGGACTGATGCGTCGTCGAGCGAGCGATTAATACAGACAGTTCAGCAGAACATTTCTATACAGAATTTTTTAAAAAATGTCTCTCATTGAAAATGAATGTGATCTATAATTATTTTTATTATAATTGATCTTGAAAGATTTTTACTCTCGTAATTTTGCAGGAACACCGTCGGTAGCCCGCAGTGTATGCCACTGCTTCTGTGTAATCAATTATATATTTGCTTAGGCAAATCGGCTACATATTTTGGCTATTTGGCATCGTGCCCTTCGTAAAGGAATCTACTTACTGCCGCGTGAACGTGGAGAACGATAATTTGAATAGTAACTAGGGGAAGGTTGCCTATATCGCCCCACTTTTCAGTTTTCATTTTTTTTCGCGAAAAGTAATTAACGTGCGCTATCCACATTTTGAGCGATGATTGTCCAGATATTTTGACACTTAACCCTATTTTTTAAACATAATTTTGAGATTCTAATAGTTTGAGAAGCACTTTCTTAATAACCTGCAAATGGGTCGATTTGGGCAACAAGTTTCCTAAATTGCACCTGTGGTTTCCTAAATCGCCCCTCTCATATTTTAAATGCAATGACGCATACAAAATACAGCATTCTTTTACGCTACTTTATTATGCCAAATTGAACATACATCAAAACAGTTTGAACTAGTTTTAGTCATAAATACAGACTTAAATATAGATTTAATTTTTTAATCAAATGTCAAGTATCTAAATGTAGCAACCACAAAAAGAACAATTACAAAAAATCAGCTTTCAGTCACAAATATTCATCCTCTGCAAAAGTCACAAACATATGGAATTTTACTATCTGAACGGATATCTGCACATGCCTCATGAGCTCACTTGGAACATAGAGAACACTTTACCATATCTTCTACATAAGCGGCATCACACAAACAACAATACCAGTCTTCGTTTGTTACATCAAATGCAACATTGTCAGAAAACATTTGTTGCGCAGATTCTCGACCTCCCTTCTTTTGTTTCATTGTTTTTGCTATGTTCATGATTTTATTGGTTTCTTGATTTTTGGTGCGCTGTCCTACTTGCCGTTTCTGTTCTAAGTTCCTTTTGTATGGACTGCAAGTGAGAACAACTGCCTTTTGAGCTCCTTTGGCTTTTCTCTTCCTGTAAGAAGTAGAAGGTTTAGGGATTGGGCTTATTTCTTGAATTGGAACTACCAGTGTTGAGCTTGTTGATGGAACACTTTTCTCAGTGTTTGCTGGAGTAATACTTTCATTTTCTGCCAGACTTTGGAAAATGACTTGGGATTCATAAACAAAAGGGGGATCATTATTCTCATTTTCAAGGGACTCTAGTTCAGTATTTAAATTATCACTAGCAGCAAAATCTGATGTAGTAAAAATATTTCGGTCTACTGGCCATATCCCAGTCTCTCTAAAGCCACTTGCAGCATTCTTTACTGATGCAGCATTTTTGTATGCTTCTCCAAGTAATAAAGAAACCTCCATTTGTGATACTGTTCTTCCAGGATTGCAGCGCAACCACTTTTTCACTGCATCATTGTAATAAGTTTCAAGGGGACCAAATATGGAGACATCTAGAGGTTGTAATCTGAGAGTGGTGAGTCCCGGCAACTGCAACATTACGATTCCATTGTCACGTGCTAGGTTGATTGCTTGCAGGTTTTTGGAGTGGGTGGTGTGTCCATCGAGAACAACAAGTACTTTGCGTTCAACTGATGGTTTTACATGTGTAATGAAATGCTTCAACCACTGTACAAACAGATCAGAGTTGATGTAACCTGTTTCAGAAACTTCCACTATGCTACCAGGTGGTGCACCATTTGCTAGAGCAGGATGATGGCGCATTCTTTTGAAGATAATCATTGGTGGAACAAAATTTCCTGCAGCATTAGTACAAACCACAAAAGTGGTGTTGACCCCTCTTTCCCCACTAACTACAGTCCCAACTTGATGTTTTCCCTTACGAGCAATAATTTTTTCCTCCTTTACTCTGAACTGTACTGTAACCTGATTCATCAACGTTATAAATTGTCAAAGCATCAGATTTGTTTTCATCCACCAATTCTTCTAAAATGTTAAAAAAATTACTTATGCTGGATTTATTAAATCCTTTAGCGCGAGTCATGGAAACATTTTCTGGTTGGCGCAGACTTAAGTTAGGATGCCGCGCCATAAAACTATAGTACCACTTTTTTCCAGCTAATTTAGATTTCGTGTTAAATCTGTTTGGTAAATGCGGATTTGATTCCAGAATATCATAAGCAAGTTTCCGTACGTCTGTGATTGTTAACCCAAAGAGCATCTTTTCTAATGTCAATATGTGTTTCACAAGCTCTTCTTCTACATGTGGGGGGAGAGCAGTATCTCTTCCAATTAACGTTTTTTTTGTCCTTCACGCTCTGGTTGTAATCCTCGTTTTACTTTCCCTGTCAAATGTCTGGTAAATGTTTTCTGGGGAACGTTATATTTTCTATAGCACTCATTTATACCTATTGTATTGTTTCTGAATTATTGAATGGCATTAAGCATGTCTTCAGGTTTCCAAACTCCATACTTTCTTTTTTCCATGATTGATTTGTTTACCTGTAAAGCAATGAAAGAACAGTTTATGTGAGTTCCTCAAATCGCACTGGTGCGATTTTGGAAGCCTCAAGTGAGGCGATTTAGGAAACTTGCGCATTAGACCATAATATTGATATTAACCTCAAATTAGGTTTTGTGTTAATTTGGAAAAAAGCACCGTATTCATGATAAATGATTACTCTTTAAAAATAAACACTATTACTGTAACATTTTCTACTTACAAAGGCACAGAAGTCTTACATCGATGGTAAAAATATTACATCACAATTCTCACGTTTCTAATACTGAGGATAACACTTCAACCACTGACTTCCTAGAAGTGCAACTAACTGTTCTGTGGCAATAAATACGTTAAGTTTGTCATGTAATCGCCAGAGTACTCTCGCGTGTTCCATTCTCCTTATATTAACAGTGGGGCGATTTAGGAGGCGGTGCGATATAGGAAACCTTCCTCTACTAGGGAGAGAATTTTTGTGCCCCAAAAAAAAACGTGAAATATGTACTTGAAAATGCAGTTAAAATTAACAATATTTCATTTCCTGTATAAAGCTTTCTTGATATAATTCAGGAAATGCATGCTTAGAATGAAAAGATATATTTTTCTTAAAATATAATCTACCCTACTTCGTGAAATAAATCATTGAAGTAAATAGTAGTAAAGTACATTGTATGTCTTGTTTCTTTTTTCTATCTGGGTTAAAAATATATCAAGAAATATCGTATATTTGCACAAGTATTTTATTTATCATCTCTAGAAAAGAAAAAAATCAAATGTGACAAGCTCTTTCTAATCAATGAACACTCGCAAATAAATTGATTCTATGAAAACATGAAACATTTTACAGAAAAGTCATTATTTTAAAAAACGTGCAAAATATGCTCCCATAATTACATAAATATACAGCAACAGGAAAAATTGGCCAAATATGCACTAACGTATTAATCTACATTACATCGAATTCTAACCAAATGTCAAGAAATTTCATGTAGCAATGGCCTGAAGCAACGGAAAAAATATGCAAAATCATAGAAATCTGCTCCCTAATAACTACATTCCCCCACTGAACTCCAGAAAAAGTGCAAAGAGAGTGAAGTTACATTTACGAAGTCATAGTTTTAAGAAGTGAGTGGATGGTTTTGGAAAACCTTTGATGTATTCTTTTAGAGTGAGCAGCAGGTTAACTCACAGCCCAATACAGTTATTCTTTGGGAAACAATGGACATGACTCCAATATTTGAAACCATTACAGTGAAGTAGTGAAATTGATATCTTTGGGTAAAAAACAAAAAAAACAAAAAAACAATGTAATTCTTGAATGTCGTGTTTGTTATTTTCAATATTTTGAGGCTTGTTGAGAGACCAAGGCTCTTGCCACCCGTCGGGATCGTCCATACAATAAATCTCCACTGTATCAGGAGCGGATCCAGCCGATCATAGATATTTGCCCAGAGAGAGAGAGGCCCATCATAGATATTTGTTAATTAACTTTTGTTATTATATTGTATATTGTTTTGTAGTGTATATATTTGGGATTTCCAACTGGCGGCCCGCCGGATCTTTTTGTATAATAAAATTGCACAATTCATCTTATTTTTATTTAATGATATATTAATTTTCTTGTATGTACATTAATCATTAAGTATGTTGAATACAAATTGTGTCTAATATATTTGTTTCAGTATAAAATCTCAGTAGTTAGGGTAAAAACCATCTTAAATTATGGTGCGGCCCACGGCTTAACTAGAATTTGATGTGTGGCCCATAAGCCCGAGTTGGACAGCCCTGGTATATATGATACTATACAATATTATTTTTTAAATAATTACATAATTCTAACAAAAATAAATATTTCAATTAAATTTGCCCAATGAAAGAAAGTAACAAACGAAAACTCTGCGGCGTTGGGGGAGAAGATGCCTCCTCCTCCTCCCCCCCCCCTCTCTGCCGGATCTATGTGTAGTGAATTACTTCCTCAGACATGTTGTGTGGTCAAATTCAATTCTATAACAACCCACAAGATGTGGATTCTGATCACACAAGGTGTTACAAGTAATTTTCTATATATAAGAACAAAATGTATTCACTTTTTTAATATCAGGATCACACTGTACAAGTTTTTCTGTTGAAAACTCGCCACTATCTGCAGCACTATTACAATACTTTATCACTACTTCCCAAGTGTGTAGTAGGCAAGAAAGTAATAAAAAACCAAATTAATGCTGAATGAAGTTGTACCTGTGACAGTGAAGTAGCATTTCCCCCCTCTTTTTTTAGAGTGATCCACTGTGCAAGCTTCTTTTGAACACATAATTGCAGTTATGCAGGGAACTCTCTCTTCATGAGTTTTATGTATAATGTGTGAAGAAATATATGTTAATAAATTGGCACTGCTTGTTTAAATGATGTGTAAACATTTAATAAAATACACTAATTTGTTTTCAGAATTTTAATTTCAATCACTTTGATGTTCATTTACTAAGCACTGAATTTATTTTTCTTTTGATGTAATGGGTTCAGTGTGAAGTGAGAGGTACTTGGAAGTATATGCCATATGTGTTTTACCGTATCAATGACAAGAACAATATACATTTATTTCTTTGACTGTTTGTACATCTTAGATTGTATTTCATAAAAAAAAATACTGTAATTTACATTGCATGTGATTTTGTATTATCTATTTGGCTATTCTCTTCCTAACCATTTCGTCTTATAATTTTTCATCCCTCCGTTTCCACTTACTTTTGTATAACCTTTACTAAACAAGTTATTAACTCTACTGGGAACTACTTGACCTGCTATACTACATTATTATTATGATATGCATGCCAAATGAATTTTTCTATCCAAGTTCTGTTTGCAACAATTCATAAAGAGAAACTAATTATTGAGTGTTGTACATTGTGGTAAAATAAGTAACTATAGTTTGCTTTACACATAGTATTGTCTATTGCCAGAGGCAGTTAACTGAATTAATAAACATTTAAAAAGTAATCAACTCACATTTATTAATGTGAGTTGCCCAATACATTTACAAGGAATTTGCTTTTCTACGAATCATATTTGATATTGTAATTTTGCAAATATATTATTGAGAACTTGCATTCTTTCAAGAGGAAATACTAATTGTAGCATTTCTTTGAAAAAAGATAAGAAAAATATAAAAGAACCCCAAAATCCCTGAAACTAACATCAACATTAACAAATGACAAGATAGCCTACTAACAAGTGCTGGTATGTCAGCATTTTGAAATGTAGTGTATGAATACTAATGCTCCAAGAAGACACATTAAATGAGAGCAATGAAATATAATTGGTGCATGCAATGAAATGTGTAATTGACTGGTGCATTTATCTAAGCTGAGGAAGTATTGATGCAGTGATAGTTTTACATGAAATCACAGTTTTTGAAATATATTTGAGCAAATTATTAACATCTATTTTGCTTGGTGGTTTTGTATTATAAATTACGGTTTTATGTCAGTGCATTTTAAAGTAAACATTGCAATGCATTGTACACTGATTATTATTTACTTAATTGACAAATCATTCATAAATTGCGTACTTCATGGGATGTACTATCCAAATTATTATAATTATTAGTTTTGAACCAAGACAATGTTTGTTTTGCAAGGAATAAATACTTTTTATTAAATTTGTTTTTCTTCTAGTTTCTTTAATGGTAGTGTTGTTTAATGTGTTTAGTGAGACACACATTAAACTTTGATTACAACATAGTTCTTTCAAGGTCATGAACTGAAATGCAAGGGGTCACTGTTATTGAATTGGTATCTTCAATATCAGAAATCTAAGTCATAATGAAGCTCGCGATTTGATGGGTGCCCCTCCTCTCCTGCCAGCTCATGACCTTGAAGGGACTTTGCTGGTTTAATCGGTGTATATATACTGTGTTGCTGCAAAAGTTCAATGTGCAGTTAAGTTCAAACTTTCTCAAGAGTAATTACAATGTTGATAATTCTATAAATACCTGTTCTGTAAGAAAAAGAGAGAACGTGTTTAAAAATTGGTGAATTATACTTTAAGAACACTGCAGTAGAATGTATACATGGGAATAGTTTTATAATAAAAAACTATCAATGATTGCTTGTATAACATATTTTTTATATCACAGTGATATCCTTGAATATTTAAAGACAATCAAACCTCTACAAGTTTTTTTAAAACAGAATTATTTTTATTGGTTTAAATTTACATCTTCAGGTAGTCTTAAGGCAGAGGAAGGAGAAACGTGTATTAGTAAGTCATGAAATGTGCTTTTAATAAATTTAAGCCAATAAAAATAATACTGTTTTTAAAAAAAATACTTGAAGTTTGATTGTCTTTATATATTTGGGAATAACTTCAGTTTGGAGAGTCTTTGTTTTCAAGCACTTTGTCTCATAAATATAATTATTTTCCCAGGATAGTGTTTTGTTGTTGTTGTTGTTGTATTGTTATGCATCCATTTTTATATGGTATTTGGAGGTTCTGCACCAAAAATTGATAGGATTTAAATCATATTATTTGTGGCGATTCATTGCCAGATACCAAATTAATTATAATGTAATATTGAATAAAGATTTCAATAATACAATATGAAGTGTTCTGATAATTTTTATAATACAGTCTTCAAATGTTTGTTTTATTCCTAAAACTACAGATATTTATAAGTCTTGTATTTATATATTTATAATTATATATTAATGATGTTATGATAATTTTGTGGGTGGGTGGGTGTGGGGCACATGTGTATGTGCGCATGTGTAAATGGATTTCTCAAGAAAATTTCGAAGTGCGATGTACTAGATCAGAGTCAACATGATGTCTTCCATTGACACACCTGGTCTCTATGAATTATCCATTTAAAGATGTTATATTATGGTGCAATCTGAATGGTTATGTTATTGTACGACTTAAGCCAGAATGGTACATCAGTTATAAGAATGTTGGATAATTGTAGTGTTCTGTATGTCACTCACCTGATGAAGGACAACAAGATGTCTGAAACGCGTTATGATACCTCAATGTGATGTAATTATTTCTAATGAATCTAATGTAATAAATATTTGTTATGTAAAATAGAATTTTTACTGTCTATAAATTATAAAATCGGGTCATAAGTGAACATGAGAACTGTGAACCTTCATCTGTAAAGACAGTAATTTTAATCTATATAATTAATGAATATATATTTGTGTAATTTTCGAAATTTTTAAAAGGTGACATCAAAATAACCTAGGTTCAGTACCTGGTCATCGCAAAACTGAAGTTGTAGCTTTCTAATCGAAATGGTTTAGTTTTCTATAGCTGTGTGGCTAAAGAAAAGGCTCGGGCAGGGCAAGTAAGCTAGGTATGCTGATGGGAAATGTCTTGTTCGCCATGTCTCCCTTACTCAAAGTAAAAATCTGATTACTCCCCCGGCTATGCGCCATTTTTGAAAAAAATTAGATATGGATGCCATCAGTTGCATTGGACCATGTTCTAAGTGTACGCAAAATTTTGGCCTAAAATCTGTAAAATAGCCTTATAATTAATTGAAAATGTAAATGCCATCAGTCACATCAGGGATTTTATGTTTCGCAACTACTGGCTATAAACCTAGATCTTCAAATCTGCTGTTCTTAATTTCACATTATGCAGGTAAGCGCCAGATATTCCACTCACGTTTATGTAGTTTGGTGCTTCAATGAATGAAATAATTAAATTACAGTTTTTAGAGCTGAAAATGTAATAAAACCTTTGAACACGATTATCTCAAAACTTGTATGAAGTCGCATAGCCGGTTGATGCATAACACTGTCCATATATAAAATGACTATGATGTGATGAGACTTCACAAAATTAATGGAGGATTACTCCTACTATGCATTCAAAGTCCAACAAGGGCTTGGAAACGTGTTGCATCCAGGAAGACCCAACACATTTTTTTGGGGAAAAAATGTTTGTTATTCAGTACATTTATCTCTTCACTCAAAAAGTTGGAAAAAAAATTGGAGCAGTTTTCTAGCCAATTGTGTTTTCAGAATTAAGTGAAAACTGGTCATATTTTGAAAAAATTGTACACGATCTAATTTTGAAGACTAGATTTCATTAAGAAGAAAGATTATTATTTTCAATACTGTAGTTGTAGGATGAAGCCGAAAAATGTAAGCTTTTGCAAGTTTTGAACATTTTTGAAAATTCAACGAAAATCAGACCAGCGGCATTTATATTATGGTAATTTGCCCCATAAGAGAAACAAATTAAAAGGAAATATTTGAGCCCCTTTTTCTTTCTCGCTATTGCTTACACAGTAGAGAGAAAGTTATGCAATGCTCTGCAAAAAACTGCAAATTTTCGGCAGAAAAACTTTTATCACAGGGCCTTGGCAATGAGAAAGTGGGTAAATCAAGTTGCTAAATATAGGAAAAAGAATCTTCTGTCACTTGGTGTACTAACTCTTCAGCCGATTTTGTCCTAAATTGATATTCATCAGTTGATTTGGCTGATGTCCCAGCCCTAGAATTTGAAACCCAAATTTTAATTTTGAGAGGAACTTCACAGGAAGCCTCTGCAACATTTTCAAAAAAAAAATGGGTACATTTTTGATCAAACTTTGTTATTGGATAGTATGAAGGATGTTTTAAGATAATGGTGCAGTTCTCATGGTTGTTGAAAACCCTGAATTTTCGAAAAATGCGAATGTTCAAAATTTTTTCACTGTTTTCGTACAACTAAAATATTCAAGATTGAAATTTTTCCCTTAATTAAATCTGTTCCTTAAAGATAATTTTGAAATAAGGTCTTGTACAATTTTTTGAAAATTTGAGTTTTACAAAAAATTGTGACTGAGATATGTTAATTCAGAGAGAAATTGCGGTATAAATAGCATTATGTAAGCATTTCTAAAGGTGAGAATGTATGTGCTGTTTTGAAAATGTTGCTACTTCCATGTAAAGTAATCCCAAAAAACAAAATGTTACAAATTCAGGGGGATGCGACATCTCCCAGATCGATGGGGGAATATTAGTATTAATGAACACTGTTGTTTAGTTGATTGTGTTGTTCATGGATGGACAGTCATAGGTTTGTGTTTACCAAATTTTCAGTATAAAGTATCCACGAATTATGTTTTCTTACAATACATGTTAGAGGAAGTTACATATGAACAAGAAATCTCCATTTTTCGGAATTACAAATCTACAATACAACTTTTTCTGCCGAAAAATTGTTGTTTTTCGCCCAGCATTACTACGTAAGTAGTGTGCAAGAAAATAAAAATGTATGTTATATAGAGGTGTTTACCCATTGTAGAAAATTAACCACTGTAACAATAATAAATGAAAATGAAAAGTTGAAAATGAAAACATTTTTGATGATGAACTGTGCATACTCACTTATGTAATAGTAATTCATATGTCTACTCTAGTGTTAAGAATTGTGTGGTAGGAGTAATAAATATAATTTCTAAGTTTTTACTTTCTCATAAAGAGAAATTAATGTTGTGGCAGAAATCTGCAATTTTTCAATAGAAAAACTCACGTTACTTACCTGGTAACAAAAAAAATAGTGGATGATTCATGTTTCTATACATAGTAAATTATTTCCTCTAACACCTTGTGTGGTCAGAATTCTTGTTTCATGGGTCCTTGATACCGAAAATTAGATTGATAACAAGTCTGTGGTCAAAAGTAGCGCATAAACCGTTCTGACTGCTTTCTCCAAAATTCCCCGATTGATCAGAACAAACTCGAGGCTCTACCTTAATATTTTGGGTGCACCTTATATTAACATTTTCATAATTTTCTCCAAAATGGCTTCAGATTTTTTATCAAACTTTTTTCACTGCAAATTGTGTAAAGGACATTTAAAAATTGGTGCAGATCTCATTTTAGTTGAAATTTTGAATTTTAGAAAATTGCAAAAGTTCAAAATTATTTTTACGTGTTTCTTCAACTATGATATTGAAGATTGAGATTTTTCCGTAATGAAATCTGTTCTTCAGAAACAGTTCTTGAAATAGTCATGTACAATTTTTCAGGGGGAGAACAATTTTTGCGTAATTTCTTCTTAGAAGTTATTGTGATTTATAAAAATCATTTTTTCAAACACAGCTCCAAAATTTTTATGAACTTTTTTCATGAAGAGAGCAAGTAAAATTTTTTAAAAACTGTCACAGGTCTCGTTTTTGTTGAACTCTCTGAATTTTAAAAATTGCAAAAGTTAGAAATAATGTGAGAAAGTATGTGCTGTTTTGCCAGTTTTCTTAGGTGGGAGTAGTGAATGTGTTTAGAGAAATGTGGTTAATATAATCTGGTGTCTTTTGGAAATGTCTTAGAAAGCCAGTAAATTCTATTTCAATGTGCATATATTTTACTTGGTGTTTTTAGTTTTGTGTTCACAAAACATGTAGGGATACTTTATATTTAATGTGGTAATTGGTCTCTTTTCTCGGACTTCATACCTACAAAAATAATTACAATCATACATTGTTGAAGATATTGGAAGGATCCATCAGAAAATTAAATGTTAACTTCAAGATCAGGGACTGAAACATCTCATTTTGGGATAATTTAGTTGAATGAAAACATTTCTGAAATGCCAATGCCTAGAACGCTGAAAGAACCAGCAATGGTGAACCAGCAATGGTGAAGTTATTGTGGAGATATGTTTTTAAATATGTCTGCGACATTTTCAAAAAAAGGGTCATTAAGACCAACAATACCTGACACATCACTCCTTTCTCCAACGTTAGGAAATCTATTATGAAGTGCCAGGAGAGCTATTTCACAAAGAAAAATTATATTTTGCAAATTAGTTAGTGATAATACTTTATATTGAGGAAGGACGAACATTTTTCTTAGAAAGATTTTTCAGTAACATTTTTTATTTATTCATTTTGTAATCTTCAGAGGATGTGAAGTAAGAGTTGACAATACCAGGTTCAATAATTTCGGTCTCCAATTTCTTTGAGATAACTCATAAAATGTGTGTGCACAATTTTTCATAATTTGTAGGTACAATTTCTTGTATCACATTGCAAGCGTTCAGAATTTTTAATTGTGAAATTAACTTGAAATTATAGAATTCTCATCATTCACTAACTAACTCTCCTTTTTACAGGTTATTGAATATGGTCGAAATGCAAAAAAACACAAAAATTGAAGTATATCCACTGCCTTTACGCCTTATAAAGGATTTTGATATGGATAAATCATTTGTTCATAAATTTAGCAAGGCAAATACTATTGGTAAGTCATTTTCTAGTTATATTAAACAATTTTGTCCTGCAGAAAACACACTATGCAATTTGTCTAAGAGAATATCCATTTGATGTTCTTAATCTTTCAATTAAGATATATTTGTAAATCACTGTCAGATTTGCTATGATGTCAACTGTGCATCTGGTGCATTATTAATTTTACATAATTTTTCAAAATTTAATTTTAACATAAAGCACCACAGCCCTCATTCAAATTAAACAAATTTCTTACTCCATGTGGACAGGTCCATTTAAAGTCGATATTCACACATGATACTTGCACACTTCTGCAAACATTGGAATGGTGATAATTTTTCTCTTGTTAGACCATGTTTTTAGTTTATTTTACACGTTTCAGATTTTCACCTTAAA
Organism: Acheta domesticus; assembly: GCA_031308135.1. Lineage (NCBI taxonomy): Eukaryota > Metazoa > Arthropoda > Insecta > Orthoptera > Gryllidae > Acheta > Acheta domesticus. Next base: position 122,328,493 of record JAHLJT010008446.1, on the reverse strand, counting down.
TTCCATCTTCAGGTGAACTGTAATATAAGATACTGTGATGCTAACCAGTGGTTACCACCAGCTATCTGACTGGTAGCATGGGCTTTAGGGTCCCCCAATGATAACAATACCTAGCTTAATAATGAATGCATTACTTGCACTGACACATCACTAGCTTGCCCAGCCAGACGCACAGTGTAGAACCCGAAGATCTGTAACTTACACTTAATTAATTTTGAGGATTTTTGTGAATTTATCATGCATGTCCATATACACTCCTACTTAAGTAGGTGCTTGAGAATTGGATTTACTGTGTATTAAATAAAACAGAACCATGGCTGGTAAAATGATCAATTTACTAATGTGAAAAGAAATTTAGATACAAAAATTGGGCCGAAATTCACATTGCGCCAGTTGATTAAAACTAATTAACAACTTAATCTAATTCTTAATGACTACTACTTTACACTTGCATATTGCATGAAATCGTCACTGTAGGAGTCTACGCAACTTTTATAACATACTGGCAGTTGCCTGCCATACCGGCAGTTGTCTGTCTTAGCTCGCCATTCGCTGCTGTCGGCTGTGCGAGGGAGAGAGAGAGAGAGATAGCTGTTAGCACCTCCATCAAGCTGCAACCCCCCCTTGTCAGAAATTCAAAATTAACTAGCCTATAATTTTTAACTAATTATGTATTAATTTTCTACCAAAATAAAAAATTTTGTACTCAACTATAAACCAATAAAAAACGACATTCAAAAGTGGGGGTGCTAGCTTGACGTCAACCTACAACCCCCACTTTACAGAAATTCAAAATCACCTAGCCCATTGTTGTCTACTATTTATGTACTAATTTTGTACCACAATTAAAAATTTTGTACTCACCTATAAACAATTTAAAAACAGTTGCAATAGATACACTTTTTGCACATATTTACGAATTTTTTTAAACCCCTTTGGATCACACTTTAAAGTTAAAATATATACAGCGGTTTGCAACTATAGTGACCTTTCACTAGAATTTTTTTTAAAAATTTCATCTGGTACCCCAACGGAGATATTGCAATCAAAAAACAGAAAAAATTGTGTGCGGCATAAAACAAAAGTGCCTGCCAAGCCACCACCATTAGTCATAAATTCAAATCCAACTAGCCAATAATTATCTTCTGTTTGTCTACTAATTTTGCACCACAATAAATAATTTTGTACTCACCTATAAACAATTAAAAAACTGTTTCAAAAGAAGCACTTTTTAACGATATGTTCAAACCCATTTGAAGTTACATTTTGAAGGTTGAAATGTATACAGCCGTTTGCTACTATAGTGACCCTTCACGACTATATTTTTCAAAGTTTTATTTGGTCCCCCAATGGAGATATTGCAATCGAAAAACAGAAAAAAATGCATGAGGCATAAACCAAAAGTGCCTGCCAAGCCACCATCACTAGTCGTAAATTCAAATCCAACTAGCCAATAATTATCTTCTATTTGTCTACTAATTTTGTATCGCAATATATAATTTTGTACTCACCTAAAAACAAATTAAAAACGGTTTCAAAAGAAGCACTTTTTGCACATTTGTACGATATTTTTAAGCCCATATTGATTTACACTTTGAAGTAGAAATGTATACAGCAGTTTGCTACTATAATGACCTTTCATGAGTATTTTTTCAAAATTTTATCTGGTCCCCCAATGGAGATATTGCAATCACAAAACAGAAAAAAAAATGTGAGCATAAACCAAAAGTTCCTGCCAACCCACCAACAATAGTCATAAATTCAAATCCAACTTGCCAATAATTATCTTTTGTTGTCTACTAACGTTATACCACTAAATAATTTGTACTCCCCAATAAACAATTAAAAAACTGTTTCAAAAAGCACTTTTTGCACAAATTTACGATTTTTTAAGTCCATTTGGAGTCGTACTTTGAAGTTGAAATGTATACAGCTGTTTGCTACTCTAGTGACCTTTTACGAGTATTTGTTTCAAAATTGTATCTGGTCCCCCAACGGAGATATTGGATTCAAAACAAAAAATTGCGTGAGGCACAAACCAAAAGTGCCTGCCAAGCCACCACCACTAGTCGTAAATTCAAATCCAACTAGCCAATAATTATCTTCTATTTGTCTACTAATTTTGTATCGCAATATATAATTTTGTACTCACCTAAAAACAAATTAAAAACTGTTACAAAAAGCAGTTTTTTCTCATATTTTCGATTTTTTAAACCTCTTTGGAGTCACACTTTAAAGTTAAAACGTATATAGAGTTTTGCAACCATAGCGACCTTTCAGGAGTACTTTTTTCAAAATTTTATCTGGTCCCCCAACGGAGATATTGCAATCGAAACAAAAATATTATTTCTTGTGTTTGTAGACGGTAATATCTCTGTATTATGACCTGACAAAAATTTGAAATTAATATACACAACAATTCACTATGATACTAAACAGCTGTATATAATACAACTACGAGATGTGATTCAGAATAGGTTTGAAAAATCGTAAATATACGCAAAGGCTGCTTCTTTTGCAACCGTTTTTTTAATTGTTTATAGGTGAGTACAAAATTATTTGTGATAAACCATTAGTGGATAAATAGAAGACAATTATACTCTGCTTCTTTTCTTACAAGCGGGTGTGTTTTGGCGGACACTTTAGTTTTAAGGCACACGCCATTTTACCAGTTTTTCGACAGCAGTATCTCCGGGACCAGATAAAATTACCAGAAAAAATACTCGTGAAAGGTCACTATGGTAGCAAACAGCGGTATGCATTTCGACTTCAAAGTGTCTCCAAATGAGCTTCAAAAAATCACAAATATGTGCAAATAGAGCTTCTTTTGAAACCGTTTTAATTGTTTATAGGCGAGTAAAAAATTATTTATTGTGGTACAAATTTAGTAGACAGAAGATAACTATTGGCTATTTGGATTTGAATTTATGACTAATGTTCATGGCTTGAAAGGCACTTTTGTTTTATGCCGCACGCAATTTTTTCTGTTTCGATTGCAATATCTCCATTGGTTGACCAGATTAATTTTTGAAAATATAGTCGTGAAAGGTCATTCTAGTAGCAAACTGCTGTATACATTTCAACTGTAAAGTGTAACTTCAAATGAGCTTAAAAATATCGTAAATATGTGCAAAAAGTGCGTCTTTTTCAATCGTTTTTTTAATTGTTTATAGGCGAGTACAAAATTATTTGTGATACAAAATTAGTAGACAGAAGATAATAATTGGCTAGTTGGATTTGAATTTATGACTAGTGGTGGTGGGTTGGCAGGCACTTTTGGTTTATGCTGCACGCAAGTTTTTCTGTTGTTCGATTACAATATCTCCGTTGGGGGACCAGATAAAATTTTGAAACAAATACTCGTGAAAGGTCATTATAGTAGCAAACTGCTGTATACATTTCTGCTTCAAAGTGTAAATCGATATGGGCTTAAAAATATCGTAAATGTGTGCAAAATGTGCTTCTTTTGGAATGGTTTTTTAATTGTTTATAGGCGAGTACACAATTATTTATTGTGATACAAAATTAGTAGACAAATAGAAGATAATTATTGGCAAGTTGAATTTGAATTTATGACAAGTGTTGGTGGCTTTGCAGTCACTTTTGGTTTATGCTGCACGCAATTTTTCTCTTTTTCGATTGCAATATCTCCGTTGGGGGACCAGATAAAATTTATAAAAAAATACTAGTGAAAGGTCACTATAGTTGCAAACCGCTGTATACATTTTAACTTTAAAGTGTGACTCCAAAGAGGTTTTAAAAATATCGTAAATATGTGAATATTGTGCTCTTTTGCAACCGTTTTTAAT
>JAHLJT010008446.1:122314139-122324584 GCA_031308135.1 Acheta domesticus | reverse complement strand
TTAATTTTTTTGTTTGAATAACGTTAAAATGAAACACTAAGAAATGCTTTCCAAATATTAAAAGAAACAAAATACAATGTGAATTGGTAGAATTTTCTTTATATTCGTCATCGAATTTGCGAGCGGGGGGGGGAGAGATCAGTGGAAGTAAGCATAGGAGGTCCCCAAATTAACCTCGGTCCAAATGCCCCCAATGCAGAATAAAACGGCCCTGGCTACCCGGGAACCCCGGCATTAGGAAGAACACATTGGGGACAGTGACCCACCCCTCTCTGATAATTTTGAAAGGAACATCCTTGAATACGTTCAATAACGGATTTCCTTTCTTACTTTTAACAATTTGGGAATGTGTTGAATAACAATTGGGGAAGCAGTTCTCTAAGCCATCTGGCAATCATATCAATGGCATAGTAATTGTGATATACTACTCATACAGTAAAAATTAAGTACAATCAATTATAATTATATCATGAAAGTTTTAATTTCTCTCATGAATGTTTTATTCATTTACCAATAAAAGATGCCCTATAGATATTAAAAGTTCAATGGAAAAGGGGGCCCAGAATTGTAGTTAGACTCCCCCTCCTCTGGTTTTTAGACTGGGCACACCTCTGAATCCCAGTCTCTCCTTTTGGGAGTCCTTGACAACGTCCACCTTCTTCCCCCTCACTGTACTCATAAACACTCAAAACTTCGAGTTTTTGGAAAACTTCATATTAATTGGAAACATTTGATTCCACAAATGCATTACATTTTTAAAAACACTTCTAATGGTAATATAAATATGGAAGATTTGTTAAATTTTTACAATGTTCACTTTTTAAAAATTCAAGTTTTAAAGTAAACGATACAATTAAGCTCTATCCTTACAAAATGTTTAAGCAAAAAATTTTACAAAAAATTTGACCAGTTTTAAGAAAGTCTTGAAAACGTTCTCTGAGATTCCGGTAGAGGACCCCTGAGAGTTAAAAGATCCACTTGAATTTGCAAGGCCTCAATGTTGACCAGAACAATTGGGGAATGTGTTGAAGAAAATCCTGACCACAGTGAATGGTTGAAATGCTAATGTTGTTACATACAGACTGAGAGTATTTTGGAAAAAACGACAATCGCAGACTGCCAAAATGTATTTCAGTCAAAACATTCAACAATGTTTTTTTTAAGCATGTCATAACTTTCTCTTTACAACAGTGTGCCAAGAAAATCTCTCCGCCCTCACACCATGCTAGTAAGTCTGCTAGCAAAATAAATTATATTGATAGCACGAGCTGCAACTTGTAACAAAAGAAAATGTATGTTGAAAACTCATCAACAATCACAACAGATGCTGGAAGTGTTGTCCCCTTCACTTGTTACCCAGTAATCAGGTTGGTATGAATATCAATTCACTTTGTATTTAGAAAGCCCTGACTCCGGTCAGTCCTGAGAGAGTTTCCTGGTGCACTATACATTCATACTCCATATCTATTAGAATAGGAGAAATTATAAATCTCTGCCTCCCAATTCTACAAGCCACAAAAGCCACGACCTACATTAAAAGAACAAATGACACATTCTCCTTTCAGACTTCAATGCATCACATCAAATAACTTGCAATCAGCATATTGCATTCCCAAAATTAAAGCAGTTCTGTGTTATATGTATTATGGGAACAAGCTTTTTGGCTTTAAGAGCTTCAAATGTTCTACGACACTTAAATGAATTGTGGTACAAGAGAAAACAAATTTAGAATTAGTGATATTACATACTTTCTCATATTATTTTTAAATTTGCAATTATCAAAAATTCATAGTTCAAGAAAATGAGACCTGTGCCATTCTTTTAAGGATTCCTTATTCTATCCATTGAAAAAAGAGTGGTTTTAGAGAAAGTTGTTTTATAAAGTAGGCCTACATCAAGTTAAAGCAGAAATTTTTCACAAAAAAAACTCATTTTTTCAAAACATTGTACATAAGCTTTTTTAATGATCTAATTTTCTAGAACAGATTTTGTTCACTACAAAAAAAAATTACCAACAAATTCGTAGTTTTGTAGTATTACCGTTTTGCAATTTTAGAAAATTGAGTTCGGTGGATATGAGACTATACTGCGGGCAAAGTTAGAAAAATCGCAGTATAACGCTAAGTGTTTAACAGTTTCTTAACACACAGGAGAAAATTTAAATAAAAATTTGGAGCCGTTTTTGAGAAAATAATAGTTTAAAAACTAGCTACCTTTCACGCAAAACAATTCATATTTTCGAACAATTGTTCATATTTTCTAGACCTGTCTTTAACGAACAGATTATATTAACATTCCATCACACGCGCGGCCATTCGTAACACGAGTACTCGCGCGTTGGACTAGTCCAACGCACCCATTATGAGGCTTTTTTTACTAATATCATTAATATACTTTTATTTATCTGTGCTTATAATTTAATACACTAGGGAAAGAAAATAATAAATCATTAAAAACCATATTTGAAGCTTCTATTATATTTCCGCCACTCGCGCGGCCATTCATAGCACGAGTACTCGCGCGTTTGACGTAGTCCAACGCCTGCTTGTTTAGTTTTCTACATATTCTTATACTTATGTTTTTGCACAGTAACGAGAGAAACGCATAAACCCAACATTTGAAATATTAAACTCTTATTTCAGGGTATACTGACAGTGTATAACAGAGATAACTAGTGGTGCTTCCAACGCACATACTTTCTCGCACCGCTTGTATATGGTCCTAAATACTATTCCACCACTTCATAAACCAGCAAGTGTTTTCTACCAGCAAACGTTTTCCGTTCCGAGACCCGAAATCCGATACTCAAAGTTAACGAACCGGCACTTATACCACTACGCCACACCAGCACCGTATGGGCCAAACAGAGCCATCAAAAGAATCGAACCGAGGTATAAAATGGAAAATGTATGATAAAGAAACAATTGATACGATGGTACATACGCTTTACAAATCCAAGAAGAGTCGTGAAAAATTGTTAAAAGTTAAAAATTCGAAAAAAATATATACAGACACTTCCAGTTCATTTATCGTAATTATCAAAATTTATGATTCAAATAGCTTCACATGGTTTTCAATAAAGTTTCCAGAATTCTCAATTATTTCCTGTAACAACAGAGAATTTTGACAAATAATACAGGACTCGAACCGGCGAAGCTTCCCTCGGAAGAGCTGTGCCAATGGTCGCTGATTAACGACTGCGACCACAATGTATATGCATGACATTTACACTTGTATAATGGTAATACAGTATGGCGGTTTCATTTCTCGCATTTGGAAACCGAAAAATCCAGAGAATGTAAAAAAAATGTCCTTTACGCGCTCAAAGAAGGTATCTGGGAAGATGATACCACTATTCATAACAGAAAAACAAGTTCAATTTAGAGATTAGAAAACTAAGATCTCCGATAAAGTCTGTGCCATTCTATAGCACCACTAGTTTTTCTAAATTTAGCAACAGGTTTTATCCGATCTTTCGTTACCAGTCAAGAGATTTTCTGGCGAAAATTCGCCGTTTTCCGGCGCACGATTTCATAACTTTCACTCCTTACGAAGTATTCGTAAGGCGAGAAAGTAATAATTATTTCGGAACCGTTAGGGATATGTAAGTTGATCGCATGCGTTCTGGTTATATTGTATTTCAATTTAACATTGAAATACTCATAATTTTACTTAAATTGGTTCATACAGATAAACGCACGACGATTGTTTGACATGACATACGTTTCAGAAATCGAATAACAGAGTTGAAAAATCGTTTAAAAGATGCAATTTGGAAAAACACAGATCAGTCCTGTATATTTATCTGTATTGATTCTATTCGAGAGCAGAAGTATTTCAAATGATTTTCAATAAAGTTTCTACAATCTTCAATGTTTTTTCTGCAACACATTCATCAAATTAAATCCCTATCTGGGATTCGAACCCGGCAACTTCCGAAGTGAAGCGCTCAGCCCCAACGCGCTTTAACCATCTTCGCCATTGGAGTGAGATGCGGACTATGTACTTACATTTTAGTCAAAACGTAATTGTATCAGCTCTACCATTGTGTGTAATTGTCATGGGAAAAACATTTTGGGCAACAAAGAAAGGCAGCGGTGAACGGCTTACTCCAAATCCTTTATCCGATCGACATTAGAAATACTGCGAGAAAGTCTGTGCCAGTCTAAAGCACCACTAGTTTGTTTATTTATTTATTTACCGTCCCTTATTACACACGTGGAGAAATTGTAAAGAAAAAGTTCGGAGCGGTTTTTGAGAATTTTTTCGTTGTAAATTTGAAGCGAAAGATTATGCAAAAACGACTGGTTTTTTTCAGAAAATTCTACATAACCTTTTTTAAGAGCTAGTTTTGTACAATAAACGTTGTTTGAGGTAAAAATCGCTATCTACAATTTTGTAATTTTAAAAATATTTGTTTTGCAATTTTCAAAAAACCAAGTATTTCCCAGAAGTAGGACTAAGACCACATTTTTTAACGTCCCTCGTTACATAATTGAAGAAAATTTAAAGAAAAAATTTTGAGCGGTTTTGAGTTTTTTTTTTGTAAATTTGAAGCGCAATTTACGCAAAAACTACTAGATTTTTCAAAAAATGGTACATGACCTTATTGAAAGTGCTAATATTGTACAACCGACTTTGTCTGAGGCAAAAATCTCTATCTTCAATTTTACAGTTTTTAAATAGTTTTTTGCAAATTTCGAAAATTGGGGATATCAACAAAAATGATACCTACATCATTCCCTTAAACGTTCTTCGCACTATTCAACAAAATTTAATCAAAAAATTTGGAGCCATTTTCTTTTAACTTTGAAAATCTCCGACGGGCTTCATGTAAAGTACCCCAAAAAATTAAAATATCAGTTTCAAATTCCAGGAGCCTTGACACTAGTAAAAACGATTGGAGAATATCAATTTTGAAGAAAATCGGCGGAACGGTTTAGGCGCTAGCGTTGACCAGAGACGGACAGACGGACGTTTTACCGTCAATCGATTTTGCAGTATCAAGAAACAATGCACACAAAACATGGATTTTGACTACACCACGAAATAGAGGATTTTTTTTCTAATTTTAGCAACAGGTTTTATCCACTTTTTCGTTACCAGACCAGTGTTATAAAAGTTTTTCTGGCGAAAATTCCGTTTTCCGGAGCACGATTACATAATGTTCTCTTCTTACGAAGTATTCGTAAGGCCAGAAAGTAAAAATTGTACTGATACCCTTGTCAGGTCCCGTCGGAGAAATAGCAGCAATGTTTTTATTCATGGAAGGCTAATGTTCCTTTTTTAATTAGAAAAGAAACTAGTCTATCCAACGGCGCGAGTGACGGAGTGTTAAGGAAAAAATCTATCTTCAATATTGTAGTTTTAGGAAGACGCCAAAAAAACATTTGATCGTCAGTATTTTTCGAAAAATCAAGAATTTCAATGAAAATGAGACTTGCGCCATTGTCTTAGGTGTCTTTTACACTATCTGGGAACAATGTTTCAATTAAAAAATTGGAGTCATTTTTGAGAAAATTTTGACAATGTAAATGAGGCTTCATGTAATGTACCCTCAAAAAACAAAATATCCGTTTCAAACTTGCAAGGCCTGGAGTTTCTTCAAACCAATTGAGGAATATCAATTTTGGAGAAAATCGGCTGAATGGTTTAGTTGCTAGTGTTGACCACAAATGTTTTGCCGTCAATTGAGTTTTCGATTTTAAGGACACACAAAACCTGGATTCTAACTACACAACATGTTAGAAGATGTAATTGATTACTTATAGAAACAAGATTTATCTAATTTTTCAGTACAGGGGGCCTAGCAATAGGAGTTTTTCTGGAAAAAAACTTTAATCTGACACATGACTACAATTCAAATTTCTCTTCTTTGGAAGTAAGGGTGAGAAAATAAAAACGAAAATTGTAGAGATACTTTTACAAATACAAATGCTCTCTCTCTCTCTCACACAAACACCCACACGCGCACATAGGCGCGCGTGCACACACACACACACGCGCGCGCGCGCACGCGCGCACACGCATACACAGAGCGACAGCAGACAAACTAATGTTTTACTGTCATCCAGTTTCTCAGTATGAAATGTCCACGAAACATGGGATTCTGACTATGTTAGAGGAAGTAGTTTACTGCATGTAAGAACAAGATTTATACACTTTTTCAATACCACGGCCTCACAATTCAATTTTTCTGATGAAAAATTGCCTCTTTTTGGATGCAGCACTTTCTTTGTACTTAAGCAGTACGCAAGAAAGTAAAAGTGTTTGAAAAATTGTGCAAATATTTCTTTAAAAGTTCTGGCTCAAAACAAAATCAAAATGGTTATTGGGGAAAATAGGGTATACCAAGATTATAACACAACCCCTAAAATAAATAATTTTTTTTAAAAAAAGAAAGGTCAGATGTCAATTGAGGCCATCAATGTGATAGGCAAATTCGTTTTTTTTTTTTTTTTTCCCGTTTCAAGTCTCTTGGGCCAACTTTTCATAGCAAACTTGTACAGAAGTTCTCTGTAATGTTCATAGACAATATTCATGAATTATATTACAATTTATATTTATTAACAACGTTAGCAAAGATTGCCAACTAACATTTTTTCCACATCAAATAATAGATCAAGTTGTGAAACCTGGATTCAAGAAAGTAATACTTGATTGCATATACATCTGTTTCTTGTAGCCCTGTATAAAATACAAAGAAAAATCTGACAAAGTAAATTCCACATTTATACTTTGCCCTTATTATTTGGTTTTTCTTTGCTACAACTAGTTTCAATGATTTTCTATTCTAAATTCAATTCTTTGAAATCCCATTCCAAATGTACAAAAATGTTTAAGCACATTTATCACAGTATTTCAAATAGATTATACTGAATGAAATGCTGTATATCAGTCATACATAAAAATATCTAATACTTATTGGACTATTTCATTGCAAATTCACTATCATGCAAAGAAAAACTTTCCTTTACCACAAGTAAGAAGAAATACCAGTCACTTGCTGTTGTCAGTATTTGTTATTAGTGCAAACAGAACATTAGGAACTGAGCATTTGATATTGATAAAAAACACAATTTCATTCATAAATTAGTAATACTGCATTAACAAAAAATGGCAAAATCTATTAAGAGTTGCACGAAATTATCTTGAAAATACTTTAAAGTGGCATATATAATAAAAATTGTAACACTATAACACTGCTGAATAATTTTCCACATAATATCAAGTACATTCAATGAGACTAATAATAATAATAATAATAATAAAGAATGAAATTGTTATTCCACATAGCACATAAGACAGATTTATTATGACATTCAATTATATACACCGTATTATCTCATAATGCACGTAAATTTGTGGTATAATTTCATTACTGTAATCATTGGTGTTTTGGTTTTAAAATTGATGTACATTCCAAGACCCGCTGGACAATAGATATACAATTAACCAAAAACAAACAAAACAAAAAAAAAATCAGATACAGCATAGAAATAATATCACAGAAATTATGAAAAGAAATTTAAAATAAATTATGCCCTTCCTCTCACAACAAACAAAACCTTGACACAAAGCAAATTTTAGAAATTTGAAAGAGATTGAGAGGTGGAGACACACAGGCACAAAATGGTGTGTGAGTTCATTCATAAGTAGTCCCTGTGTTCCTGACACTATTACACCATTTGCTAGTCACTTCTTATGTAGAACAAAACATAGGCAGAGTTTGTCTGAAAAGGAATTCAAAAAATAAATATTAAATATCAGCAAAATTTTAATATTCAAGAATCTGCAAGTTTATACTTACAACAACATTTTCAGGAGTTATAGGCGACACATTATGATCATCAAAACAATACCATTGTTTATCAATTTTATTAAGGGCATAAGCAGTGTCTGGAAAAGATGAAAATTGATTTGACAAATTATATTACAAAACATTATATTACATTACTCTTATCAGTTCGGGTTGATTGATTTAAGAAATTATATTTCTTTATAGCAAGAAAGAAGTATGTTGTTACAAAGCTGTGTTTGAAACAAGGTGTATTCAAGTCTCAAGGCATCAGTTTTTTTGACGAATTAGTACTTACTCCAGTAAGTTGTAACTGTTACTTTTCAACAGTCTCCAAAGAAACAAAGAATTTTGATGTGGGCACTATGATTCATACATTTCTTTAAGTAATTTTCTTTAATTGGAAAATCATCCATGCAGGAGAGGCACAATTGAAAAACTAGTAGTCATGATGCTGGACATTAATCATGACAAATACCCAAAATTTACTATGACTAAGATCAACAGAATAAGAAGCACAAGACATTTTGAAGTTGTTTTGAAGAAACTTTGGTGGTTATTTAATTAGATTCAGTTTCGCCCTTAAAAAACAAACAAACAACAACAACACACACACACAATGATTTCATGCACCACTGAAAATGAACAATGTGCTGAACTGATGTTAAAGTAGAAAAACTTTTGCATCTCTCCATTCAGTCAAACCCCGCATGGAATGTCCATTTAAATATATTGAATACTAAATTAAATTCATTATGTTATGCATTCAGAATTCTTTCATAGTCTTGCACTCACACAATCATATCAGTCCATCTTGGGACTGATCAGATTATGCTTAGCCTCCTTTGAATTGCAACACCAACATAAACACTGCAGGTCTGAGTCAAACTTCTTACAGCTCATTGCATGTATTTTGTGAATGTGATTCCTGCCTCAGAAATTGCATAAAATTCTGAGTATCACATTCAATAGTATCTAGACTTTTAATAATAATAATAATAATAATAATAATAATAAATAAAAATAATGTAAATGTAGCTTCACTATGCACATGCTTTGAATTGGATGATGATCATGACAGCTGTTTTGATGCAGACTGCACATGCAACCTTTTAGGCTAATTTTCTTTCCAATGCTGAAAGAAGCTTTGATCTCAAAACACATTCATAGGATGCTACAATCACAGTACAACCCTTTTGGAAACAGTGAGAGAAGATTATGTCTTCAATGTTTCAAAACACTGCACTCGTGCAATCATATCAGTCCACCTTCAGACTGATCAGATTATGCTTAGCCTCCTTTGAATTGCAGCACCAACATAAACATTGCAAATCTGAGTCAGTTGTCATTCAATGTTAATGGGTGTTACCCCCAGAGCTTAATTTGTAGCACATTAAGTAAGGGAGCTCTGAATTGACACTACTTACAAACTAAAGATATGCACTTTAATTCACTTGCATAATCTTCATAGCAGCCAAACAAGGTGCAAAAATCAATAATTATTATTTGTAACATCTGAAAATATATCATGAACTGCAGGTGTTTAGGTATGATCCTGTTCTTGTTTGTGCTGGTTCAGTAGACCTAGTAGATTAATCTTTCTAGGTGTTCCTGATTTTTCCATCTCTTTAAAGGTCTTCCAATGTCTCCGTTTCCAATTGTTTTATATTTCCAGATGAGTTTTGGTAGTCTCCATCCTGCAAATGTGTTCTTTCCATCTCTTTTGCAATTCTTCAATCTCTTCTATTAGATTTTTGGTTATTAATTTTCTTCTGATGTCCTTGTTTCTCAACCTGTCTCTTCTCGTGACTCCTATGAGGTGCCTTAGAAATGTCACTTGTGCTGCCTGTATTTTCTGCTTGTTATCTTCCTTCTTTATCCATGTTTCTGAACCAAATAGAAGCACTGGTTTAGCTGTGATGTTATTAAGTTTCAATTTTGTAGTAAATCCATATCCTTCCCAAAGTGTCTTTTAATGGTTCCACACACTCTGAAGTAATTATATAGTTTTCTCTCAATGAGACATTGAGTGTGGTTTGGTACGTTGATTCTGTTTCCTAGGTAAGTGAATTCTCTTTCTTGCTCTACTATTTCTCTATTTATTTCAATTTTAAATCTTCTTTGATTATTTGAAAATATACTTCTATTTTAAATATTTGTAAAATACAAATTACTTAGTTGAATCAATTGCAAAGTTGATATAAAGAATATATTTTATTTCTTATAAATTTTCAAATAATTGAACTATTTTGAGAAAATGAAATACGATATAATATACAATAAAATTAACAAACTTGTGAAACCAAGAACAATAAACAATTTTGTAGTAGAGTTGTAGACTAATCAATTAGTTTTTATCCAGCATTTAATTGTCTGTAGATAAAAACAGATTTAGCAGCAATACCACCCTAGCACACACAAAGCTAGTTTCAATAAAAACATGTTTAAAGCTTCCACGGTGTCCATAATTCTGGATTTGTATTAAAAGTTTTGTTAAAGCCACATAAAGTACCTCTTAAAGATGATGAGTATTAATAAAAATGGGATTTTATTAACCCTCTGTTACACCTCACGCGGGACTGAGAGTCTGCCCTCATCTATTTTCAAACTCTCAGTATCAGTTATCGTGAGGTATTGAATTGTGGCT
>JAHLJT010008446.1:122167103-122313139 GCA_031308135.1 Acheta domesticus | reverse complement strand
TTTATTTATTTGTTTGTCAAAAAACAGTAAAAACTGTATATGACGTGTGGGGAAGAGATTTATCTGCGCACATTTTCGGGAAGGGCCAGAATTAAGAAGGAAAAAAAAACAACGAAAAAATGAATTAGAAAATAAAATTATTTTAGAAAAATAAAAATATTTGAAAAATGTGTGTCCCGAGTTAAGAAAATCAATTCACGGTTAAATGGAAACTACAAGCAAAGAAGTGTCAACAAAAAACGTGCGCACAGTGAAGCTACATTTACGTCCAGAAGCAAAACAAGGGGCCATCTCAGCATTTGCTCAATGGATCAGGGAAACTGGACAAAAACCTGATCGAGATGGGGGTCATTGACCCGGAGCTGAAGTACATTACTTGTTACATGCGTATTAAATATTTTTTTAAAAATGTATACAATGCAAACGTAAACTAATTCATTATATATCTTTGTTTGGTTACAATAACATTATTTTTCTTTTTCACGATCAGTATAGTCTCTAATTGTATAGAAACAGTTTTGCAGCAGAAAAGATTTTACTTTTAACTTAAATTTGTGTACCAACTTTAATTGTTTAATGTCATTTGGCAATGCGTTGTAAAGTAACGTACATGTATTGTATGTTGATTTCTTGTACTGAGCTGTTGATACTGACACTTGATGCACGTGATTTCTACGGCGTGTGTTCTAATTATAAATATCAATATTGCACGAAAATGTTCCCTCCGTTAAGTAGGTCATTTTTGACAAATATTACAGATTCGTAAATAAATAGACAAGGCAATGGTAAGATTCCCAGCTCAGTGAAAAGAAGCTTGCAGGGATCACGTGGATGGCATTTTTTCATTATTCGAATAATTTTCTTTTGCAATCTGAAGGTCTGAATACTACAGGATGAACTTCCCCAGAATGTTATGCCATATCTCAGGCGGGAATGTACATTTGCAAAATAAACGCAACGAGCTGCATGAAGGCTGACAGAATTTGAAAGAATTCTGAATGCGTAGCATAATGAACTTAATTTAATGTTTAATTCTGTTATATGTACATTCCATTTGAGGTTTGATTGAATTGAAAGACCTAAAAATTTTGTTGCCTCAACATCAGCTAATTGCATATTGTTCATTTTCAATGGAACATGCGTTTCCGATTTGAGGTGCAAAAATGCATTGAAACAGTTTTTCTTTCGTTAACAATTAATTTGTTATTATTAAACCAATTTGAAACTTCTGAAATCGTACTATTTACTGCTTCTTTTTGCAAAAAAACATTCGTGTCATCAGCAAACAGAAACGTTCTTCCATTTTTAATAGACGAGGGCATATCGTTTACAAGTAACAGAAAGAGAATAGGACCTAAGATCGAACCTTGCGGGACCCCATGCTCAATTGGCAAAGAATTGGAAATATAAGTATGTAATGTCCTTTCCTGCCAGTATGGTATTTCTATTCTTTGAGTCCGATGTTTAAGGTACGAAGTTATCCAATCTAGGGCAATACCACGAATTCCATACGAAGGTAATTTTGAGAGCAAGATGTTATGGTCATAAACGTCAAAAGCTTTCGAAAGATCTAAGAATATTCCAATGGGTTCTTCATTTAGGTCTATTGATGAAGCAACGTCTTTGAAAAAAGAAAAAATGGCAGTTTCCGTAGATTTTGATTTTCTAAAACCGTGTTGTGAGTCTGAAAACGCTTTGTTTTCCTGAGAAAAGCTTCCATTCGCAAGTAGAAAAGCCTCTCTAATATTTTTGAGGAAACTGACAAAAGAGAAATTGGCCGGTAATTTTGAATATCATTTTTGTTCCCTTTTTAAAAAGTGGCTTAATTTTTGCAGTTTTGGAAATATCTCGAAATATTCCTGTACATAAAGAAGCATTGAAAATGTGAGTTAAAGGATGTATAAAGGCAGGTGCACATGTTTTTAATAAACAATCCGAAAATTCATCTAAACCAGATGAATATTTATTTTTTAGTGTACTGACTATTCTGAGGATTTCGTTGGGAGAAGTTTCGGAAATTTTTTGGAAAGTGTAAGATGTTGAATTTTGTGGTTTTAGTACCTTCGTGAGATTAGACGCAATTATAGAAAAGTGTTTGTTGAAGAGATTGGCAACTTTTTCCGGATTACTCGTTTCTCTTTCATTATCCTTTAAAATAACATTCTCTACAAGGTATCGAGATGATGTGGTTGTATTTTTTTACGATATCCCACATTGCTTTAGTTTTGTTACTAGCGCTCAAAATGTCCTGACTATTTTTCATTATTTTGCCTGAACTATTACTTTTCTTAAAATTCTTTTGTATTCTCGGAAATATATATGGGAACCGGGTGATACGTTATGATGTTTAGAAATATAGTAAAGCGTACGTTTGTTTTTACACGATGTTCTAACTCCTTGTGTAATCCAAGTATTACTTTTGCTTGAAATGTTTAATTTTCTCTTTTTAAGGGGAAAGCACGCGTTAAAATGAATTGAAAGCTTGGAGAAAAATAAATTATATTTTTCATTTGTGTCAACAGCGTTATAAACTGCGTCCCTTGATTCCTTCATCAAGTAGTCCGTAAATAATTTTATATTAATTTTAGTGAATGCTCTGCACATGCGTGTATTATTTATTGTGTCAGTGTTTATGTTCTTAGTAATTGTAGTATTTGTGCATCGTGGTCACTGTATCCTAGATTATTCGTTATTATTTCACATTTAGTTGTGGTTTTGTTAATTATAATTTGATCTAATGCTTTTTGTGATTTAAGCGTATTCCGTGTAGGTACATTCACTGTAATATCTAATTTAAAAGAATGAAGTAAATTGAGAAACTGCTCTTTTTCGTGGGATTCGCTCAGAAAATCAATATTGAAATCTCCACATACAACAATGGATTTAAAAGAGAGTTTACTAATTTTGTTCAGAATTATCTCTAGATTTTCCAAGAAAGTGAAATAATCTGAAGCTCGCTTTGTTGGAAGTCTGTAAATGCAAAGTAAGATAATTTTGAGCGTAGTAAGATGTACTACTGTTGTTACAAAAACTTTTTCAACTGCATATAAATTGAATTCTGACAAGAAGGTAGAATCAATATAATTTCTTATGTAAATACATGAACCTCCGTAAGCAGGGCCCTTATTTGATTCCCTCGCTCTACAATACGATCCTGCAAGGTAAAAGCTAGGAATTTGGAGTGTGTTTATATCATTTTGAGACAACCAATGTTCTGTAAAGCAAAAAAAAATCTATTTGTCTTAGATCACATTGTAATGCTGCCTCGATAAATTCAATTTTATTTGACAGAGATTGCATATTATGATGCATTATTCGAATCTTTTGCATGTACCTACACGGATGTTTTTCTGCTGCATCTGACTGTAGTTGCTATTTATTTATTTCATTTCTACCTCGAGTGCGTGGTCGAAGGAAGTATCGTGTCCCAGCAGTGACAAGAGGTGAGGAAGGAGGTGTGAGAGATGTAGAGGAATGAATAGTGGGAGAGGTAATACACGGATTAGGTTCAGGGGATAAGGTAATTGGGTCCAAAGGGGTCCCAGAGGATGGAAGAGAACTAGGAGATGTGGGTGGGGATGGGTCTTGGGCAGGACACTGCCAAGTTCGTGAAATGATGTGTTTTGCAAGCTCACTACCGAGTGCATGTTTTCCGACAAGGTTCAGGTGAAGACCGTGTCGGGTGAAGTGTTTTTCTGAGAGAAAGTTTAGCTCAAACAATTTAACATGTGTGCCTCTCAGATGCAGTTTCAATTGGTTGTTTGCGTGACTAATTTCTTTGCACAGTGTTGGTTTGTTGTACCAGAAGGGCAGAGTCGAGACTACAATGTTCGTGTTTTGGGCGGCACGTTGTAATTTGTCAACATGTTGTTCAGGCGTAAAGTGCCCACCCAAATTAATGTCATTCTGCCCTCCTATGGTGATGACTGTATCCCGTTTGGTGAGGATTTTTGTGTGCGTGTCCAACTCACTGGTCACGTTGGCAAACCTCCCGTTAGGTTTAAACACACACATGGCAGAGAAATTGGTTGGGAGTTTCTCACTGAGCAGGGAGGAGATTTGTCGCCCATGGCTATCTGCTAAAATGAGTACCTTTTTGATGGGCTCAGTGGGAATGTCCTTGTTTTCTTGTGAGCCAGTTTGCGTTGGTTTGTGAATGGACGTGTCGATGATGGCTGGGGGTGGTGAGGATTGGGAAGGCAAAGAAACTCATTGTAGTAGTCTAATACAGAAAATCTGTTTTGAGTCGTGATTGGTGGTGGTGATTGTGTTTTTGCTTCCGCGAATGGACGGTTGGAGGTTTTTGCGGTGTTGCCTATTGTTGTCCAACCGTCTGTGTTTTGAACGACCTCTTCGAGCCTTCGGATATGTTCATCTAAATTACTGTTGATGTGTGTGTGTACTGATTTATCTAGGGCACCTTTCTCTTCCTGCTTGGCGAGGCGATTTCCTGTTGGTAATCCCTTTCCGCCCATACCCAAATAGCTACCACGAGGTTCGCTTGCCAATACGTTACAGTAGGATGACCGCGCCAAGGTGCGTGAGACATTGTCCGTCACGGGACCACGCCCACGATAGCGAATGAGTTACAACACTTATTTGGGGTTTATTTATAAATAACTTATTGATAAGGTCTCCCTGAAACGGGGTGTAACCTTACAAATAGAATCAGTTGTGTAAACGAATTTGTTTGAAAAACTCGTGCGTTCTATTGAGTGGCCATGGATTTGCCACACAATAATCGATACAAAAATCGTTTCAATACTTTTAATCCAAAAAAATCATAGTTACAAAGCATTTTAAGTTATGTTACAACTATTCTTGAGAAGATGAATTTGTCCACTATCTAGAAATGTAAAAATGTACGTTATATATCGAAAAAAAACAAGCAAGTTTCAAAAATGAGTCCTTTTTTGTTCAAATGGGCTAGATTCATTCAAAGTTGTGTCTGCCGCAGACATATATTACAGGGATGAGGGACCAACGTGCAGGTCCTGGTAGGAAGTTCTTTCCCCAACATAATAATGAAATGACAGAGTTAGTTCATCGGATGGTACACCACTTAGCTCAAATATTAAACGTTTGAAGACTAAAGGAAAGATCGATATCGCTCGAAAAAACGCCTGTTAGCAAAAGAAAAGTAAAACAAGTTTTGTCCTTGGCAGAAACTATAGAATATTAAAATGACCCTTCAAGAGAAGTCCGACGTCATGAAAATTCAGACGACAGACCAGGCCCGAATAAAGCATGAAGCGGCCGCTCCACCCCCGCTGCAAAATCCATAAAATTGCAAATCGAAAAAAGAGACGCGACAGAAAAACGTAAAGAAAGAAAGAAAGGGTTGTGGAAAAGGCAGTCCAAAGCCCTATAGTATCTTTCGTTCTCGTAAGCGAGAAAGGCGACATGAAAATTCCTTGAACCAAGAAAGAGGCAGCTCAGTATTCACGTAGCTAGTAACTCTTGCTGCAAGCAGTTATACTGAGGAATTTAAGCTCGGTATAGCGTGCAGTAATCGATCTGCGTCGCGTCAGAAACAGGGGTAAACGAGAGGAATTGTTGCAAGAACAGAGAGAGAGAGAGAACGGAACGTAGCCAAGCGAGGTGGAAGTGTAAGGAGGTCTGGTTTTGTTGACAATTTTGAACTTTGATGTTAAAACCGAAGAAGTTGCTTAGAATGTCGTATATTTTTTGTTAGTCATGAGAGCACGACACATTGAAATTTTGATTCTCAATTTTTAAGTTGGTGAAAATTTCAAAATTCGAGTGTGGACGAAAACTGGTAAATGGTGGAAGAGATGTACCATTGGGCGAGGATTTTTCGTCGGTCTAAAGCGCAGGAGCCAATGCAAGGGAAGTAACAAATAATTAGACTAATTAGTAAATGTGCAAGTCCAAGATTGGAGTAATTTAACGAAAAGTAACGTAATCAATAATAACCATTGAAGTACAAGTAAACAAAGAAATGCAGAGATCTCCGCCAGAAAAGTATGAATGATTAGTAGTTGTAGTTTGGGGTGAATGTTTTGTGTTTTATTAGAATTATTATTTAAAATGATACTTTTATTTACATTATCAGAAGATACAGATATCAGAAGCAGATGATAGAGTAATAAAGAAGCACGACGAAGCATTGTTGGGCGTCATAAATTTTGAACGGTGTTCTCAGTGATAACAATTTCCCAATTGAGAAATGTATCAGCCGGAATCTCGTTCGCGCAGTGGGTTTCTAGCCCGCATGAACGAAACAACCCTGAGGTACTATTTTGTAATTTTAAATTGAGCTAGCTATCGTAACATATTGGCGACTGGGCGTATAATGGCGCTTAAGTTATAATCTGGAAGAAGACAACAAGTTAAATTTAATAAAATAGGGAAGAAGGGTCGTATCACAATATTCAGCGGAGGATGGCCTCTTCCTTGAAGCCTTGCAGCCTGACGTCAATTGTATTCTAAGCAATGACGCATTGAGTATGAGAATTCCGCCGATAGAGGAGAAGGTAATAATATGAGTCCCCAATATTATTTTGACTTTTAACAAAGTAATTGAGTGTCTTTTTAAAAACAAATATAACTTAAACTTCAACATTTGTATAAACTATATAAATAATATTGACTTTCTTAACTGTTCAGAAAGTGGGTAAAAATCAGTAATTCAAAATAAGTCATATTTGGGGAAAAAGTTATGTGCTGGTATTATGAGCCTCCTTACCTTAATATATTAATGAATGCTTGTGTTTAAAGAAACTAATTACATACGCAAATGCTATTTTATTACAAAACTTGTAAAATAAAAAAAATAATTTACAAAAATCACAAATGTAAATTTCCTTTTCGGCCTCAGCACAGTCATTGTGCGCCCACATTTCACACATAATACACTGGATCCACAGTCATCCACGGCGATCTACTGAAAACAGTCAACTACAAAACAAGCAAAGCGTTTGGTCATCACTGGACTTTCAACCCCCACTAGTGTATCCAAATCAGAGACTCTGGAATTGACGGAGTAGTCCGATTCTTCTGAGTCCTCATTTTTAAGAAGTTTCTGTTTGAAACCTTGCTCATGTGTGATTTTGGTTTTCTTATCACTCTGTTCCGTGCTTTGAGCCTTTTCATTTTCAGGTTTTTTGCATCTGTTTTTTCTCCAGGTGCCATAAGAGCTGAATTTGAAGGTTTTGGACCTTTGTTCAATATCTTTTTCTTTGGTTTGGGAACAGGCTAGATGTCTCTCGTTGACACAGAAGATGTAGAATTCCCTTATTTATTTTCAAATAGTCCCGAAGGACCCGCTAGTGCTGTTTTCGGTAAATGGGGCATTTGTGTATTCAGCCCTGGTCGATTGCAGAACTGAGACAGATGGGTTTTGATTGTCCTTTCTTGGGTTTTGGTTATCTGGAGTTTTGTTGCCCTCTTGTGAGATTTTTGGACCAACATTTTGTCCTGTTTCAAGAATAATGGGGTGTAGTGTTTAAGTCATGTCTCTTTTGTTTTTTACAAGGGTTTTCAAAACTAGTTCCTCTTCAAAGGATGGTGCAAAATCTAGAGAACAAAAGACGATCCTGTTGTATCGAAATAATCCTGTGGCCTTGAACCTATTCACTGCAATTGACCGGGTATGCCAATTCAAATAAGTTTGTTCTAACAGTTCAGCAATGTCATAGGGACTGACAGTCTCTCACCATGACGTATCCATTGCCATGCGATGTACTGAAGAAAATGACACACACTGCGTTGAAGATAACAATATGTACATTTATTTGCAAAGAAACTTAACAATTAAAGAAATTTACAAATGCTGATTAAACCCCGACAACCTTTTTCTTCCCCTTAGCCGCGAAACCCCGCGACCGTCCCTAGGCCTACAGCCCAATGCCACTGCTCGAAAGCAGTTAACAACGCGTTAGGCGATGCTATCGGACGTTAAGTCCCCGGTAATCAACGTACCTACATAGCCTGGCGCCAAACTGGTCTCCGTCCCGAAAACCACGTGCTGGAGTGCACTGGAGATCCACACAGCCTTTCGGCTAACAACAAGCTCTACGAATCTCTCTGAATCTCCGCGCGCGCAGAAAGCGCCCGCCTTATATACACCCCCGTCTCCCCCACCCGGCGTCATGCTGTCGGCGTCAGCAGGATCGATGGCTGGCCAATTCCAGGGGTCTTGCACAATCGTCCCAGACTCGCCACTAACCTTTTGTTTGCATGGGGTGTTTCCTGGAGAAGCCACATCCTGGCGTCTCTTTATTTTTAGCTCAGGTGCGCCCTTTCACTACAGCTTCCGGCTTAGGCATGCCGCCCGCTTGGAAACGTTGCCACGACGCCACGGCCTTATATTTTCGCTGTAATTATGTATGAAAGCTCAAAAAGTTTTTTTCAGAGGATGCAGCTTATGAGATGTAGGTGGAGGTAAACTTACAACAGATATGCATTTTTTTCTTTCAAAATTCACACTATATCTATATTTTGTATGAGAATTGTGGCCATCCAAGGTAAGGGGCACTGGATTATCTTTTGTGGGGTTAGCTTTATCGCAGATAATGCCGCGAGTACTTTGGAAAATGCGAAGCCGAACCCACAAAAGACACAGCCCGCACGCAAGGTAGAAGAGAGCACTACCTTTGCGAAGCGGTGCACTCACAACACTGCGCAAACAGCGCGCGCAGTGACGGCACAAGCCCACTCGGATGCCCACAAAGGCATTCAGGAGAGGGTCGTCCGCCCTGCTAACGCAGGCGCAGAACAAAACACGCGTGCTGCTAAGTCAGAGACGGAGCAACTCCGAAAGGAGGTCTCTGAGCTGAAACAGCAGGTTGCCAACCTCACTACACTTTCACAAACTCTCTGCGCTCAAGTGACAGCACATAATGGCTGAACACGGAATGCAGAGAAGCACCAGAACTCGCCCTCTCGCGGTACGTCGCTTCCTGGAACGTCAACGGCCGTTTTGATCATATGGACCCAGGAGATCGACGTCTGCTATATACATCACTGCTGCTATAGACATCACGTCTGCTATAGACATCCCATCGAAGTTCTTTTATCGCAGGAAACAAAACTTAAATGCCCCCACGACGTGGAGCTGAAACTCCCAAACCATTTCCTTTCTCCGTTTCTGAAAAATCAAATCAGCAGTTCATTTACCGTGGAAATTGATTTTCTATAACTCGGGAACAAAATTTGTTCTAATTTTTATTTTTCTAAAATAATTTTTTTCTAAATTCTTATTCTAGTTTTTCAAATGTTGCTAATTTCGCTTTTTTTAAATTCTGGGCCTCAAGAAAATGTGCACAGATAATCTCTTTCCCCATACGTCATATACAGTTTTGACCAAATAAATAAATAAGATCACATACCCATAACCTTCGCAGTTGGTAGCTTGCGCGCCTTCTACGGCCCTAGGTAATGGGTTTCATAACCCACTAACTGGGATGAGTTTCGCAACACTCTTATATCACTACACAAACAAACACAAACCTATCAGACAATGGATTCGCCAAAATCTACAAAACACGAGCATACACACACTCACAATACATATACAAACAGCCCACCGAAAGGCGACGCCGGTTTTCTGGCATCCTCCCGAAGAGGGTTCACGTACACTTCCTCCAGATGTCGAAGAGCTTCTGAGTGAAAAATACAAAGCTAGAAGACTTTGGCAACAGTTTAGGTGCCCTGCGCTTAGAGAACAAATGCGGGAATGCGAAAAACGCCTGAAAACGGCGCTCGCAAACCACGCAGCTGAGTGGGAAAGGCGGATGAAAGAGATCGATTCCGATCCCTCTCTTACCGGCGTTTTCAAACTCCAGAAAGCGCGCAGGTCAGTACCTAAAGCCGCAACCGCCATACGTGGCCACGACACCTCGGAGGGTAAACAAACATACCTCTTCTCAGATGAAGCCAAGGCAGAATTCTTTGCCGATATGCTTGAATAGAGGTTTGTTAACAACACTACACAGGTAGATGAGGAGGAAACGGACGACAGCGCCAATATACTTCCACATTGTACAGCGGAACAGGTTTCGGCTACAATTATTTTATTTATTTTTTACATTTGTTGCGTCTACAATTGACGCATCGCGTCTCTAAGCCCCTTTCGGGGCGTTGAGCGCTCTGCGCTTGGGAATAATCCTCCGTTAACAATGCGCATGGGAGTAATCCTCCATTACTAGTATGCCACGTCTCGTCGCAGTCAGTTTGTCAGGAGGACCGCCAGGTAGCATCTCCGCGTACGCGCCTCCTACTACGCGCTCCTGCTTCCCAGCGGCCAGAATTGGGAAGGAATTAGGATTGAGGTATGGTTTAGAGCACTTCACAGGGGTTGGACTAGCCCTTGTGAAGCAGTCAATCTGGTTTTGTTGGAACAGATTGACTTAGGTTGGCTTAGAGGCCTTAGATTGACTTAGAGACCTTACCGGTCATATGCACGGAACTTACACGAATCTACAATATCTGCATTACACAGCGGTACTTTCCGTAAAACTGGAAACACGGTAAAGATCTCACAATCGCAGCGAGCCACAGGCCAATCAGTCTTCTTCCTGTTATGGGAAAAGTATTTGAGAGGCTTCTATTCGCGCGAATCCTGCCAACTATTCTCTCGCGGAATCTCATCCGAGATTAACAGTTTGCCTTCAGACCGGGCCATTCCGCTTCTTTCCAAGCACTTTATGTGGCTCTGCAGATTGCAAGTGCAAGCCTTTGACAAAATGCCACACAACTTACTCATCACCAAACTTCGGCGCTGTCTTACACAAGGCAACGGATATGGTTAAGTCTTTCTTCACACACCGCACATTCGTGGTAAATGTGGAAAAAGCGAGATTCTCAAAGCGGAGGATTGAGGCCGGGGTCCCTCAGGTCCCCGTTCTCTCTCCGCTATTGTTCTCGCTGTATGTCAATGACATACCACATATACCGCAAATAAGATTATTCCTCTATGCCGACGACATAGCCGTCCTAGCAAGAGAAATTAACTTAGACCACAAACTCAAAATACTTCAACAACAGATGAACCTGACGCAGAAGTGGGCGGAACAAAACCACTTGACTTCTTCAGCGGAAAAGTCTCAGGCAATCTGTTACACTCGTCGCAAACACATATACACAAAGCGGTTCACACCTCCAAAACAAATTACACTTCAAATTCAAAAACTGAAGTGGGCGCCTAAGGTAACTTATCTAGGCGTCACTTTTGATCGAAGGATGCGCTGGCATTTACATGCCAGGCGAATTTGATCAAAACTTCCGCAAAGAGTTCGTCTCTTACAAACTCTCTTATGGGAACCTATACTCCCCTTGGAACTTCGCCTGGCACTCTAAAACGTGTTGCCGACCTGTGGCCACCTACGCCGCGGCGACGTGGTGGAGTACAGCACAGAAGTTCAAGGATACATTTGAGCTAGTTCAGAAAAGAGTTCTGCGACTCATAGCGCGCCCTCTATTTCGGAAACGATTGAAAGTCCTCAGGAAGGAACTTGGTATCGAGTCCTTCACTCAGTGGTTGAGAAAGCTATCTTTTAACGAAGCCTATTAAGCTTTTCAAACCAGCGAAGCACTGACGACGCTTAAACAATTATCTCGATATGTCCTCGCCATGGTAGAAATGTTATTTCCACCGTGGTCCTCGCTATAGGATAAAGGAGATGAGCCCTTCCTTTCGATATTTTGAGGTACGTAGTGCAACATACCATAACACTACTCAGTCACAAACGACTGAACACAAAAGCCGATTTGGCTACTGACTAAGGTTCGACACGAACCTACACCAGCCACTCACACATAACAATAAAACGCGAAATGCATGCGAACTGCAAAATGCACAAAGCATACCAACCTTCGGCTTAGCCGAAAAAAAACAACAACACAAAATACAAAAAGTCAGAAGAAATGGAGTTCGAGCTATGTGATCCAGTGTTGTGAAAAGTGCTAGTTACGCCGGCCGTGCTAAAAGTTTCAGTGAGGATAGTTGGAACTTCGGTGATTTTGGCTACGTAAAGGACATCTTCTGGCGGTATAAAACTCGGTTACGGAATTGGTATATTCTTTGTTTTTGTGTTATCTGTAGAAAACGAATTTGTACGTTATGTGAATAAATTGTTTTGTTTTTTTGTTGAAATTCCTGCCTCCGCCTTCATATATTCCTTTATTTTACACTCCTGTGAATGGATCAGCTGCAGTTTTAAAGACTCTAAGACGTGTATTTGCGATGTTATATTTCTTGTTTCAGTAACAGAAGTGATTTAATATTTTGTACTCATCATGTCGAAATATACAACAGATGTTCTGTTTGCTGACAAAAATGAATGTCTTCTCCATACTTTTGAAGGAATTACGGTTATACTGTGCGTCTATCGGATCGGTAATCTCCCTGTATTCCCCCATCAAATCATCAAATAAGTGGCATTCATCAGAGATGCCTTCAAGGAAAGAATATAGAATATTGTGCGCAGATAAATTTCTTTCCCCACACGTCATATACAGTTTTTACTGTTTTTTTGACAAATAAATAAATAAATATACAAGCATGAACTATATGGTCTCATTAACATTAGTGGCTAGGTGAAATCTCGTTTCTTTCTTCTTGTCGACATGCACGATATCTTTTGTCAGATGCGATGGTACTATTCTTCTTTTGTGGCCAAATTCTCGTTAGCAATGCCTGTTATTTTCTGATTCCATTCATATTGACGGTTTTTTATCCGTATTGAGTATTGATGGTTTCAAGGAAAACGTCTGAAACTAATGCACAAAATTTCTTAGTGGATAGGGCAGTCTTGTGATAATTGTTGTTGTTGTTGTTGTTATTATTATTATTATTATTATTATTATAAAACGATGGAGAAGTAAAAACGAACGTCATTTTATCCTATTGAAATGCTTTTGATACAAATACATCGTGTTAGTTGCCAGAACGTATAGGACTATTGTCACTCTTACCTGAACTTTGAAACACGAGTTTAACCACAATAAGTTTTGAAAACAGCATTTAATCGCTTTTTATTTATGAGCATAAGAATTTAAAAATACTACAATAGAGTGATTTTGAGCAACTTCAGAAATACTACAATTCGTAATTTTGAGCAACTTCAGAATAAAAAAGAAAAATTTGTTAAACTTTTAAATCTCGTATCTCTGTTACTATTTGCTTGAGATAAATTATTTATGAAGCAAATTTGTAGAGAAATTTATGTCCTTTAACATTGTACAGAATAATTTTTGCGCTACGATAAACAATTAAGAAGTTATTACGAAAAAACAAAAAAAAACGAACTCTTTTTGTGTTTTTTGGCTACGAAAACTTTTCCCGAAATATTTCAAATTGGAAAACTTGGGGTTTTCTTACTAAACTTATAAACAAAATAAAAATATATAATTTTCTACCTCACCTTTTGCAAGGGAAAATGACTTACCGACTTCATTATCTGGAAAGGTGTTGCCAAAGTTAGCGAATTTAGTGGAAGTCAATAAGCATAGGTGCCTCGTGGCTCAAGAGCTACGGAAAGTCGCTCGCCTTTCACGACGCCTACGAAGAAGTCGCTCGCCTTTCACCAAGGAGATCCGGGTTCGATTCCCGTCGATCTCATGTGAAATTTGTTCCAACAAACGAGTCCACCTGCTTCACAAGGGCTAGTCCAATCCCTGTGTAGTGCCCTAAAACCTATCCACATCCTCCCAATTCTGGCCGCTGGGTAGTGACGCAGGGGCGCGCGGTGTGAGGTGCGTACGCGGAGATGCTACCTGGCGGTCCTCTAGACAACTAACAAGTGACTGGTATGTAATGGAGGATTACTCCCAATAGTGCGCAGTAATTAATGGAGAATTACTCTTGAAAAGCGCAAAGCGCTCAACGCCCCGAGAGGGGCTTAGGGACGCGTTGCGTCAAATGTTGACCTCAACAAATGTTTAAAAAAATAAATAAATAAAAAATAAAAAAGCACATTAACTCAGTGGCGGCTCGTGCCGATTGTAGCATTGAGCTATATATAATGGCGAAATACTTTTGCTGTAGCTACAACCAAACTTACCAAACTACTACAACCTTACTACTTACAAACACACTACAAACTTACTACAACTTACTACTACCTACAAACTTACTACAACCAAACCAGCTACTTTTGCTGTAGCTTTTGGTTGTAGCTACAACCAAAATGTATTGTCATTATATATGGAAGACAGGTCAAAAAATAAGCTTTTAAGACAATTTTAAGCATATTTTGTCTTATAAACTCCTTGGATATTCCGCATGGCTGAGTCGCAATAAGCATTCGACAGTTGGTTTGAAAAAATACTTTCTATGCAAAAATTTGCAGAAACATATAAACAATCCAGAAACGTATAAATTGTTTATTTTCAAAATAAATTAATATATTTGTTCGGAAAGAAAAATTAACTCAGAAATTATCAAAAGCACCCAATTTACACAATTCGACTGCTTTTTTATTTCTGTGTTGTACCCCCGGTTCTTTACTGTACTAAGGTGACTGATGAGTAAAGAAAGTAAAAAGTGTTTTTTCAAAGAAAATTGACTCCTGGGTAATAGAAACTATTGGGTTGGGCTAACAGTCTACAACGTATATAATAAGTGATTGTGATTTCGGGCGCGTCAACTACGAGGATCATTAATCCCGTAAGTATAGTGTATGTCTCTGCTCGGGAGGTGGAGGTGGTCTACCCCGCTAGATGACGAACTCCGGCGTCGACCTACCGGCGGTTAGCGAGGTGTTGCCCTAACCAGGTATCTCCCACCAGCGGGGCACCACCCCAGCCGGGACAAGCTCTCAGCTCCTGACCGGTCTTCCGGCATGTGTGGTAGTGTAGTGCATGTTAGTATGTGTGTAAGTGGAGAAGATAGAACAAGGAAGAGGTAGTGAAGATCGCGCGCGGTCCATGGTCCGTTTGTTAGGATACTGCTCCGGCATTCGCCTGGGTGTTGATTGGAGAAACTATAGAAAAATATCGATCAGAGCAGCCGGCCGCTAGAATTCTCCTCCAGACAGCGACTGAATTCGATTTAGTGTCGACATCCTGCCATCGTCGGGACTCGAACCTAGCACCTTCCGCTCAGATAGTTGATGCTCTGAGACACTTCTCCTGGTGATTTAATAACTAAATTCCCCAATTGCACTTTTCAGCAGCTCCGGAATCCCTACACCAGCTCTTATACTTTATTAAATTGAGTTTTTAAATTTTGCTACTTGCGTAACAGCGTAGAAAACCATTTCTTTGGCGTTGAAGACGAGGAGTAATCCTCCTTGAACGTAAGTCAGTCATTGCCTTTTATTCCTATCGGTCAGGGGCTCATCGCCATTAGTATCAGGGGGTTCCCAAACGGTCACCCATCCAGGAACTTGCAATGTCTCGAACTACTTCACTGCAGTGCCTGACCGCCGGGAGGTCCTAGGTTCGAGTCCCGACGATGGCAAGATTTTTATGCCAACTAGATAGCTAGGTCTCGTTCAGTCGCTGTCTGGAGGAAAATTCTCGTGGCTGGCTGCTCTGATCGGTAGTTTTCCGTGGTTTCTCGGAGCTAGAGATTAAGGTATGTGACAAAACATGTATGTGCATGACCTCTGTATACAAGATGAAATACCTGCGCAAGAACAGTACTTTTTCCCTACATCAAAAGAAAAATGGAGACAATTGAAAAAAAAAAAAAAAAAGGTTTTAGATTAGAGTAGCGGAACCTGACAGACGTTGTTTTGCCCTTCATCTCCCTCTTTCCTCTTTCATCTCCCTTTCTCTCTCTCTCTCTCTCTCTCTCTCTCTCTCTCTCCCCTCCCTCTTTCTCTCTCTGTATCTCCGTCTCTCTCTTTCCCTGTCTCAGTCTCTGTCTCTGAGTCTGTCTCTATCCGTCCCTCTCAATCACATTTAGTTGCAGATTCTGCACGTCTCTGAGCAGGTGAGGTAAAATCGAGAAGCGCCGGACTAACAAAAACGTAACAGAATGTTCATGAAGATCTCGTCTTGTAGATTACGATGTGAGAAACGTTTCTTTGAAAATTCTTCAATATTTTAGTTTTTAATGCCCTAAAACGCTTCGTTTAGGAATTATTTAACGGTATTGATTCAAAATGCTGCCCAGTGTTGCAGGTTGCATTTGACGTGAAATATTTAGTTTTGTACTATAGCGCCATGTAGTGGAGTTACAACAGAATTAACAGCACTTAAACCTTCTGGGTGATATACAGGGTGAGTCACGTAACTTTAGCACCTCCTGTAACTTTTGAACGGTTGAAGATATTGCAATGCAGTTTTCACGGAAGTGAATGAGGGAATGGGGCTAATTGATATGTGTATTGATTTCTCTTTTAACACTTGTATTTTACGAGATATTTGAGGTAACTTTGTTTTTTCAAATGGGACTATACATATTTTTTCAGTCTATCATGACAAGCGTAAAAAGACGAATCCAAAGATATAAATATTGTCATATGTTAGATAAGCATTTTTTTGAGAAATTGTGATTTTTTTGCGACTAGTGTTTAACGGATATTTTCATTGTAACTGTCAGCCCCACAAGGTCACGCAGCGCTCCCCCAGCAAACGCGGGGTCGGGGAAGGGATTTTAGTACTTGAGGATACGAAAAATATTCACAAAACTGTTGCATTTTTTCCTGAACTCTCCTTTCCATCCTGATCCATTTTCAGATATTTTGTGTTTCTTAGGGATTGAAAATACGGATTTGTCTTAAGTGGTATTTATTGAAATAAGATTATTTCTATCCCTAAGTTATTATTATATTCTTATTAACATTGAAATTGTTTGCTCAAAATACGCAATATTTTTTGTACAGTTTTAATTATTTATTCTTATTGTGCTTGGTTTCAAGATCCCATTAATACGTATCTTATGAAACCCCATTAAATGGAGTAGAAGTTATAAACAATTTTAATACGATACAAACTAATGACATCCTTATTTTCCATCCTTTAATTCCTTCAATCAAAGAAAGTCGAAAATCTGAAAATGCGGAAGGATGGAAAGCACAGTTCAGGAAAAAACTGCAATGGTTTTGTGAATATTTGGAACATGTTTCGTTTCTTCAAATCTCCCTTCCCTTGCTCGGGCGCGCGTTGCTGGTGGAGCGCTGCATGACCTTGTGTGGTAGACTATTCAAAATGTCCGTTAAACCCCAGTCGCAAAAATCAAAATTAATCAAAAAAATGCTTATCTAACATATAACAATATGTACATCATTGGATTCGTCTTTTTACGCTCGTCATGATGGACTGAAAAATATATATAGTTCCATTTGAAAAAACAAAGTTACCTAAAATATCTCCTAAAATACAAGTGATAAAATAGAAATTAATGCACGAATCTATTAGCCCCTTTCCCTCATGCACTTCCGTGAAAACTGCATTGCAATAACTTTAACTGTTCGAAAGTTACAGGAGGTGCTAAAGTTACGTGACTCATCCTGTATATACAGAGTGAGTCACGTAACTTTAGCACCTCCTGTAACTTTTGAACGGTTGAAGGTATTGCAATGCAGTTTTCACGGAAGTGCATGAGGGGAAGGGGCTAATAGATACGTGCATTAATTTCTATTTTATCACTTGTATTTTACGACATTTTTTAGGTAACTTTGTTTTTTCAAATGGAACTATACATATGTTTTCAGTCCACCATAACGAGCGTAAAAGATGAATCCAATGATGTACATATTGTCATATGTTAGATAAGCATTTTTTGATTAATTTTGATTTTTGTGACTGGGGTTTAACGGACATTTTGAATAGTCTACCACACAAGGTCACCCAGCGCTCCACCAGCAACGCGCGCCCGAGCAAGGGAAGGGAGATTTGAAGATACGAAACATATTCCAAATATTCACAAAACCATTGCAGTTTTTTCCTGAACTGTGCTTTCCATCCTTCCGCATTTTCAGATTTTCGACTTTCTTTGATTGAAGGAATTAAAGGATGGAAAATAAGGATTTGTCATTAGTTTGTATCGTATTAAGATTGTTTATAACTTCAACTCCATTTAATGGGGTTTCATAAGATACGTATTAATGGGAACTTGAAACAAAGCACAATAAGAATAAATAATTAAAACTGTACAAAAAATATTGCGTATTTTGAGCAAACAATTTCAATGTTAATAACAATATAATAATAACTTAGGGATAGAAATAATCTTATTTCAATAAATACTACTTAAGACAAATCCGTATTTTCAATCCCTAAGAAACACAAAATATCTGAAAATGGATCAGGATGGAAAGGAGAGTTCAGGAAAAAATGCAACAGTTTTTGTGAATATTTTTCGTATCCTCAAGTACTAAAATCTCTTCCCTTTCCCGACCCCGCGTTGGCTGGGAGAGCGCTGCGTGACCTTGTGGGGCTGACAGTTACAATGAAAATATCCGTTAAACACTAGTCGCAAAAAATCACAATTACTCAAAAAATGCTTATCTAACATATGACAATATTTATATCTTTGGATTTGTCTTTTTACACTTGTCATGATGGACTGAAAAAATATGTATAGTCCCATTTGAAAAAACAAAGTTACCTCACATATCTCGTAAAATACAAGTGATAAAAGAGAAATCCATACACATATCAATTAGCCTCATTCCCTTCCGTGAAAACTGCATTGCAATATCTTCAACCGTTCAAAAGTTACAGGAGGTGCTAAAGTTACGTGACTCACCCTGTATATATATATATATATATATATATATATATATATATATATATATACACACATATATACCAACTTCAATTTTTTATATATAGATTACTGTATATTATTCAATCAGTTTATTTCTATTTCTATTTTATGTGAGAGTATTTATTCCACTTTTGCTTGAA
This sequence comes from Acheta domesticus, assembly GCA_031308135.1. NCBI lineage: Eukaryota > Metazoa > Arthropoda > Insecta > Orthoptera > Gryllidae > Acheta > Acheta domesticus. Next base: position 122,294,311 of record JAHLJT010008446.1, on the reverse strand, counting down.
GACGAAGGTGATAGTATAACGATCAACCACCATTTTACTAACTAGATGAGAGTGCTTTCCGAGCGTTCATGCTGTGAGCGTGCTAGCTCCGCGCCGGAGTGAGATGTTCAGCTCGTGCAGGGCCGATGGCGGGTGGCGCGAGCGCGTAGGGAGAGGGCGAGAGCGGCGGGGATGAAAAATCGCGGCGGCGGCGGCGGCAGCAGCGGGCTCGCGGTGGCCGCTCGCTGCTTCCGCCCCCCATCCCTCCCCCTTCCATCGCCCATTCCTCCCCATCCCTCCCCCATCGTCCCCCCCCCCGCCGCTACCGGCACGCAAGCTTCGCATCCGTCTCCTCGCCGTATACATATTCATATCAAACCAAGACAATCACTGCACTGGAAATAGCTCTCCTAATGAATCGATAGAGCTTGCCGTTTTGAAGCGTTGCAGCGATCGTCGGAAAATGCTGTTAATCTACAGGAATGCAGAGTTCCTTGACTTTTGAACACCTAAGTTTCGAATATTCATATTTTATTCAATGTGTATGTGATAATAACAGTTTATTACATCAATAAACAATGCAAACTACATGCGATGTTTGGAGAGGAGTAAATCTCCATTTACTGTTCAGAATACAAATAAGGGAGCATCTCAGTATACCGTCTAAGCATCGGTAATAAATAACCTGCAGCATGTTCGAGATGGATATTCTTAATCCAGAAATGAAATTTCAAACCTCCTTCTATGAAGATCTTATATAATAAAGACAGAAACTATTATTAATATTTGAAAATTATAACAAAAGGTTTGAAAATTTAAGTGTCAAAAGTACGAGTAAATGAAAGTAAAAACTATTTATTAAACTGTAAACAAGAATATAATAAAATTGATATATTTTGTCCCTAGAAATTATTCGTATAACTATATTTACATCTGCCAATGTAATCATATTATTTTATTATGCAGCAGACAGGTTTACACAGTTATTTTCCGATTTAACTATAGTGACTTGTGACTGATTTCAGCTGTGACGCGGTCATCCAATCGGGAACTTTAATACCAAAAATTAAAGTCATAACAAAGCTCCTGGTTGGATAATGCCAAATGCACATTTAATAATACCAAATGCACATTTACATATCAGAACGTTTTGACCTTTTGTTTGTAGTCTTTCTCTGGCGATATACCTTGAAGATTTGTTCATTTCATATTTCGTTAATTTGTGTTTTGAATACAGAAAAGATTAAACTTAACCAATTACTCAACCAATCAATTTTAGATTATGAAGTTCAGTAGAGTTTCATACGTGTTTTCAGAAAACTACGTTAAGTAGGATTATGGGTGCAAGAATAAATTGTGGGAAAAATGAAAAAGATTACAAAGTATAATGTAGAAAAACTATGGTGCGAAAACAGAACATACTTTCTCGCATTAACTAACGGCTACATAATGGTACTCCAAAAGTGTTTCCAACCAGTATACATGTTTTTCTCCGCCCAGAGATTCTTGGAAATAACACGCCGTCCTCGATTCCCCTACACCACTGCGAAACTCAACTTTCCCAACGCTAAAAAACCTGTGGTTTCTCTCTCTCTCTCTTGGTGTGGCATTATTTCTAACTTATGCAATTTTCGAAAATTCAAAGTCTTCAAAGAAAACAAGAATGTATTAACCAGCCTTTGCTCTATCCGTAGAAGAAATTAAAGAAACAATTTGCAGCAGTTTTTAAGAAAATAATTGTTTAAAAATTGCCAAATTGTTTACGCAGAATTACGTGAAAACAATTGATATTTTCGAGCAATTGTACATGATCTTATATTAAGATCTGTCGGAACCTGCCGTTGAACAACAGATTTCATCAAAGAGAACATTCTCGCTGCGACCGCAGCGTTAATTGATCAGCGTATCAGTGTTTATTGATTGTGTTCAGTGTTCGTGAAGTGTTACTACGCTCTAAAACAATTAACACCGAATATCCGTCATGCCCTGGCCTCGGTCAGAGCATTTCTGAAGCCTTGTTGGTGGTAAAGGGTAACGCCAGATTCTTGAAATTACCGTTTGCCGATCAATTCTATGTCTTCTCCAACTTCTGATCCCTCACAACAAATGGAAAGTGAATCAGGTGGACAAGGAAACCCGGAAACCTAAGACACGTACTCGTTATAAGAAACTCACGAAACCTCTCCATGTATCACTATTCAAAGGTATCGTAACCCAAATGGTGCACCCGCCAGTAGTTCGCGCAAAAGACTAGCCGACCCTACCGACGACGTTAACTTAAAAAAATTAATAAAGACCAAAGGATTCCCGTCAGTTACCCCAAATAATAACGTTATGGCGGGGAAAATATATAAAAACAGTTAAAACGTAGAAACTAGAAACAGATTTGAAGCTCTCGCATCCAACAAAGACGATATGACTTCTGAATCACTAGTGTCTACACCACCTATTTTCATTCATAAAGTCGATCAGTACAAATATTAATTACGGACCTAAAAAGTGAAACTGATTGTAACAATTTTACTACCAAAATTAGCAAAACTGTAAATATTGAAACTTTCAGTATAATGGACGTTAGAAGTATAATTAGTTTTGGTAAAGGAAAACCTATAGATTTTCACTCGTTTCGAGATCCATCGACCAAACCCAAAGATGAATTAATAAAAGGTATATCCATCGATTACAGTGAGGAATAAATAACAAGTGAACTCATTGCCCCTGGGTAGCCAGTTAAAAAAACAATCAGATTGTACAAAAAGAAATCCCAATTCCATTATGTTTCATCCACCTCTATCGTAACTGACATAAACATTCAAATTAAAACATTTAATTTTAGCTGTTGTCAAGGTTGAGCATACGAACCGACTCAAAACCCCAGTTTAATGTAAGAGATGTTAGAGACACGGTCACACTGAAGTTAACTGTAATCGTGAACCCAGATGTGTAAAATTCCTAGAACCACACCATTATTCACAATGTAAGAAATCGTAAGAGATACTCCCTTGATGTGTGAAGTGCTTAGGAATCCACACTACAAATTATAACAAGTGTCCAGATAAAAATTCAATCAAAAATTATAATATTTCACTCTATCCTAAGCCCCCAAAAAATTAAGTATTTCCTGACTTCCAAAACAAATTCCCTAGTTTAACTACAACTTATAGAATTAGGGCCACTCATAGCAGAAATAATCGCTCTTACGCGAACGCAATAAGCTCACAAAGTACCCTTCCACCTCTTCCACTTTACTCCTAATTTACTTCCTCCCAATACCGACAGAGTAAGCACCGTATCTCTCGGTTTGTAATTTCGGACTCTAACGTTTTTATTATAATACCGCTTACCTTTATCTTTAGATTTTTCGGTATTTTCGGTCGCCAGATCTCTGCATCTACGCAACTGATTTATTATATTGAATACATATTCATTTACACGTGTTTCTGATGAATCTTCTATTTTCTGTCCTAGCCATTGTTTCTTTAATGTCAGAGGAGTTCGGATTTCCCGACCGTAAACTAGTTTGGATGGAGAAAATCCAGTAGTTTCATGAACAGCTGTTCGAAATGCTAGTAGGATACCCGGTAAATAGGGATCTCAACTTTCTTGTTATTCCTGGCACACGGTTCGTAACACCTTCTTTAACCTTCTATGCCAGCGTTGTATTGAATTTGTTTGGGTGTGATAAACTGAACTGTGCAGTACTGGAATACCCATTTCGTCTAAAAACTTACTTATTAAATTGCTAACAAATGATCGGCCTTGATCAGACTGCACCACTTTTGGAAATCCGATTCTGGAGAATATTTCTAATAAAGCGTGCACAATAGTTTCTGACTGTTTGTCTTTTAAATGAACAGCCTCTGGATACATGGACATTTCGCAAATCAGAGTCAGAATATATTGTAACGTATTAGCAAGCGAACCTCGTGGAAGCTATTTGGGAACGGGCGGAAAGGGATTAACAACAGGAAATCGCCTCGCCATAGCAGGAAGAGAAAGGTTCCCTAGAGCAAGCACGTGGCAAAGACTGACAGCGGTTCGTGTGAAGAGGCAGAAGCGAGTGGGGAAGGCGGCGTGACGTAGGAGTTCACGTGAGCCACAAGTATATAAGGGAGTGAACTAGGCCAGCAGGTGGGTTCTCGAGAAAGAGTGAGAATCACGAGCCGATGCACAAATTTGCGTCAGGGCGGAGCAGCGGCGAGCAGGGCTCGCGAGGCAAGTCACGTGTTGACGGGCCTGTGGTGACTTTGTGTCCCAGATGTGACTGCGGTCACGGAGGAGTGATGCTGTGTGCGAGCTCCGAGGGAGGTGTGGTTGAGATCCACGACTCACACCGATCATCGATCGGTTAAGATCGCTCCTGCGATCAAGGCACATCACTGATTGATGCGCCTGTAAGGACTTTGTGTCCGAGTGTGACATCCGGTCACGGAAGCTTGGCTCGTGCGCGCTCCGAATGTAGGAGTAGCGAGTGCCACTAATTAATCCGATTCTCAATCGGATTTGGATCGCTCCCGCGATCATGGGATAGCAGGTCTATCAGAGCTATTGTATAAAGTGTAACTAGTTAAATGTACATATTTGTTTGTAAATATAGCTGTATATATGAAAGCTCGTGTCTGTGTTCGCTCTGAGTACCCATGACGTCACGAAATCTATTCTCATTTGTAGTGACTGGCAACAGTCTTACGGTGTCTATGCACACCTTCTCGAAAACATTCGTTACAGTCTGAACTAGAACTAGCGGTGCTTTTCCCTTATCTGTACCATAACCCACACGTTGGCATCTATCACAATATCGCACAAATTTCGTTACATCATTTTTGGAATTGGGCCAGTAGAAATACTTTTCCAAAGCTTTCCTTGTCTTATAAATTCCCAAATGCGCAACTGCGTAATAATGAATAAATGACAGATCATTTCGCAAGCGCTCTGGCACAACTATTTACCCTTTGGAATCGCTGTTAGGTGGCTTATATAATAGAACACCTTGTCTAATTATAAATCTATCAAGTTCACCGTTGTGTATATTGTCTATTTGTTCTTTCAATTTAATATCTCCTTCCTGAGCCTCAATGAATTTTTCTTTAGTAAAACATACTATTTTACAATGCAATGGTTATTTTCCTACCTCATCTGATTCATTTTCAGAATTTCATAATTCCCTATCACTATTTTCCTGTTCCTGAGAATCCACCTCTCTTTTATGCTGCTCCACTATTAACAATTCTTGTTCTCGCTCTTTTTCTCTCTTCTCTTTTAGTATAGCCGCCCTCGTTTTAACCTCATTCACTATATGTTCAATTTCTTCCCTATTTTTAGAAGTGAGAACATTTCCTTCAGTAAGGGTTTTGTCACTTAATTCATCAATTTTCCTAGCTGTTTCATTCCCAAGCAAATATTTATTAACTTCATGGCTACCAGGAACCACTACTGCTCTACCGAAAAGTTTCCCAATGATCAATTTCAACTGCTGCCACAGGTAAGAAAACCGGTTCCTCAGCTAGAGGGTTTTTAACCCAAACTGACTCGCCCGTAAAGTGACTTCAATCTACATATTTCTTTGAAATCACATGAATACTAGCCCTACTATCGCGGAGAACATCAATACAATATCCGTTAATTAAATTTTTGCAATATCTATCATTCATATTGAATTGACTACTTCCTTTACCTAGTGCAGGATTTAGCATTTCTAGTCCTACCTTATTTACCTCTATAACAGGTTGCACCTCTGCTTCCTGAACCTTTTCATATTTCCCAGAACCCATTTCACTTTTATATTTAGGACAATGTGTTTTAATGGGGCCTACTGCTCCACTAAGAAGCATGTAAATACTCTTCTTTTCTCGTAAGAATTTAATGTAATTCCAGCATATGCAGGTTTAGTGTATCAGTTTGAGGTAAAACACCAGTGGTAAAACACAATTCAGATTTCAGATCGGCATAATTCAATAACCGTCTTTCAGATAAAAATAAAAACCACGCATTGTTGATTGCTAACACAGACTGTTTTTCTTGTATTTAATGTTAGTCTTCATATATATTCTTTTTTAATTTTCTCTAATGCTGTTTTGTAACCAAAGTTAAGTTCTGTTAAATGCCATATCTTGTGTAACGTATTTTGAAGCTTCTCCACTCTCCCTCTTCCTCAAAGCGGTTTTAAATGATCGGTTGCATTGTGTTCAGCCATGTATATATATGTATGTATATATATGTATATTTATATGTATATATGTATATATATGTATATATATGTATATATATATATGTGTGTGTGTGTGTATTATATCAAGTACTATTCTTTATTAAATTAACTTTTTCAGTATTATAATTTTTTGTAACTACATTGATTCATTCATATTCTTTACAAATTTTGGATTATATCTCCTTTTCTGTACTGCTTTTAGGCTGAAGATGGGGAAATATACCCCGATACGTCGCTTCCTGAAAATTGTAATTAACAATTTTGTCTGTTGAAAAATCTGTGGCCATATTCATTTAATAGTGTAGACTAGTGTATATGGACAATATTCTTATTGAAGTGTTATAATTAATTTGAAAACAAAAATAAATTGAAGTTATAAGATGTAAAGTGTCACAAATAAAGACATTTTTCATCAATTTTTTATTGAATCTGTAATATTGTGAATAAAATATTCAAAACTAGTATAGTTTATTCTAAAATCCATTTAAATTGGCGTAGTATACTCTTGCCCATGACGGTGTGTGCATGGCTTGTGATAAAAAGTGTTCTCGCCTTTGCGTCCTTCATTCACTCACAACTTGCCCCCACTTCTTGCATTCACAAGGGTGGGGGTGTTGTTGCAAGCGTTACGTAATTATGTATGGGGAGTTCAAGCGCGCGTTACTGGTGCGTTCCAGGGGGAGAGGGGGTATTCAAAATACTCCAAATTTACGTTACGTAATTTATGGACGGCCCCTAAACATTTCAGTTCCATTGTTTCTTCTTTGTTCATAAATTAATAAAATGAATAGAATTATCTGAAGAGGATTCTTCCTTATCGATTTGGTCAATTATGCTTCAACAACTTTCTTCTTGTTTTATACTCCAATTGCCAGGGCATCAGAGGGCGCACATTATCACGTTCTATTTATGACGCTTCTATTGCTCTCTGTTGACGTGATAGAAAAATGAAAAATATTGCATACTTACTACCTCCTATGATGGCCAGACCCTCGGCCCACGACCGCCGCCGCCCACCGCGAGCGAGTACAGGATGCTCCAGGACACGGTATTCGAGGCTGAAATGCTCGAGCGAGTACGAGCATGATGGCACGCCTTGCAGATCTCTACGCAGTGGAGATTTATAGAGTTTTAGTTGTCCTCTCGTTTAATAAATCCATTTTGATTCCTTTTTCTGACCTATTCAAAATTAATATCTTCAAAAAGTCGAAGTAGGGTGGTACGTAAAAAATGAAGTAATGTATTGTTACTGTTTGCTCGCGCTAATGTTAATTGTTTGTAGTACTATGCTTTCAAACAAAACGAAGTAAACAATACACCGAACCCTACAGGCTCCACAGCCTCATAAGTTTGAATTCTTGGATTTTTTGATGCCCTCTGTTTCTGGAATCAGTTTGCTGGCGTTCTGAAAATGACCTGACATTTTTCTTCGGAATGTTTAAGTCATTCTCTTAGAAAATGCAATAGCTTGTGAGATCTTGTGTTACATCCTTCACCGCGCTAGTTCGTGGTTTTTTGAGAAATTTAGAAAAAAAATATGAATTTAGAAAAAAAGTACGATCTCGCCGTCTGTGATTGCTTCAACGTATATCCTGTTTCTTGTCTTCACCGAATATTGCGTCCGTTTAATAATTTATTTAATACCGATGTATTAGGATAGTTATTTTCTATGACAACCTCTCACGGTAAGAATATGAAGTTAAGTGCATTCGATTTCGCCTCGAAGAATGCTCCTGCAATATCGCACAATGCACTACAAACCATTCTCTCTCCGCTACAATCCTCAAAATATAAATACTTCTACATATCCATTAGTCACATTCTTCCATATAAAGTTTAATCAAATATATTATGTCCATATATCAACATATTACCCTGTTACACGATTAATTAGATTTGCCATTTTGTACTCTTACTATTGACATTTTCCCTTGAACGCAAACATAAAACTGCAAATCTATCACCATTCCGCTGCACTATTTAATTGATACATTTTGAGCAATCAGTATTAATGAACATACTGAATATGTGCGTATATGTGTAAAAAAGTAGTAACTAGTGAAGTAGAACAATAAAATGTAATGTCTGTTTCTCATTTTCATCACTTCATTTCGCTAATCGAATTCGGAGAGGTTTGAGCGAATCATTTCCATTTTCAAACGTAACTGTTGTTATTAAAAGTATAAGGTAAGTATTACGGCTACGTTTAATGGCTTCACCTGCGTCTGTGGCGTTGTAGCGTTGTACTTCTATTAAATGAGTCACTTTGAGACGCCACGCGTGGAACGCTCCCCGCTGCGCGCTCGCGGTGCATTAAACGAATCAAGGGAAAGAAGATACGGAGCAAGGCGGGCGACGTGACGCCCGAAAACATGCAGCGGAACATTTGCTCCGTCGGGAGGATGCTAATATCGCGGCGCGAGAGTTTTGTAAGTGGGATAGTAAGTCTGCATGTTATGGCAGTTATCTCGGCTGCTGAGGTGCTCCGTTATTTCGCGCGCCCGCCCTAATAAAGGAAGCTGCAACGGTGGAGATGGCTGGCGCGCAGATACGCGCCCTCACACACCCCGCCCCGCCCCTCGCTCTTTCTCCCTCCGCGGCAGCCCTGCCAACCCCACCGCCCGCGCCATGAGAACACAGACGTCCTCGCGCTTCCTCCACCTCTGAAACGACGCCCCCCACAGCAACCGCACCGTTCCTCCGCGACCACCCAAAATGGAAGTTCTTTGCTTCAAAACGATTTGGGTATACCTTCTGGGAATCTCTTTTTAACTCCCTAAGATTAAATATTTAGTTTTTTCCCCCAATATTTCTAATTAAATAATTTAGACTGTCACCAAAATATTTTGAGGTCTCGTGAAATTTGAAGTTCGCTCTGATGCATATTTCGTGCTTGATTAGCTGATAATCTTGATGATAATGTGGTTTTTGTTGTTCCACCCATTCGTCCACCTTCGAAACTTTCTATTTTGAATCGCATGTTCTTCAATTTTTGGACTCTTCCAGAGATGACGAGCGAGCATTAGCTAACATTACCCAGCCATCATAGATGTTTCAAGAAAACGACAAATTCTTCTATTATTCTTAACTTTACTTTTCTTCAAATTATGTGAATTGGTTTCAATGGTTCTTTCTTCAAAGGGTCTGCATCAAAAAGTCTCTCTCTCTCTCTCTCTCTCTCTCTCTCTCTCTCTCTCTCTCCCCTCTTTCTCCCCTCACTCACTCCTCACCCCCTCTCTCCCCCTCTCCCTCCCCCCTCTCTCACACTCCCTCTCTCTTACTCTCTCCCTCTAGCAAGCAAAACCACTTCGCACACACCTACGAATTCTCCAGATTTCTATTATCTTCTATTAATAGGCTACAGGAATTTCTGTATTTATCTGTTGTAACGGTTACATCGTTCTAGTGTTTCTAGTTGTTGGGCCCCATCATTAGGCATAAAATAAAACTGAAAATTGACCATTTAATTGACTATTACTTACAAATAGAGCCTATTTTATTCTCTGTTTTCTATTTTATTTTATGAATGATGACGGGAATTCACTTTCGAACAGGGAAGGAACATCACCACATCGCAGGATAAAACACGAACTACACATACTGAACCAATGACCATAGCAGTTGTCGCGCCTGGAAACAATTATCAGTCAATCAATCTGTACTTAAATAAGCTGTGTTTCTATCTGTCTAGAAAAATCACAGAATTGTTAGGGTTATCACTTGTTTACTCTTACCCCTGCAATTGTTACAAACTAGTGGTGCTACAACAGGACATACTTTCTTGCATTATTTCTAAATTTTTGCAATTTTCAAATATTCAAAGATTTCAACGAAAAAGAGACCTGCGCCATTTTTTAAGCGTCCTTGGTTCTACCCATAGAGAGAAAAAAATTAAAAAAAGAAACTGGAGTCGTTTTTGAGAAAATTTGTTATAAACTACATTAACTTCAAGCAGAAATTTCGCGAAAATCACTTGTTTTTTCAAGAACAGAACCATTCCCAAAGATCTTATTTTTTCAAGAATAGATGTTCAAAATACAATTTTTTATCTTCAATATTGTACTTTTGCGTGTACATTTTTTGCCATTTTCAAAAATATAAAGTTCCCCGAAAATGGGCATAGCAGCATATTTTACCGTTCTTGGCTACATACAAAGATAATATTTATAGAAAAAATTGAAGCCGTTTTTAAGAAAATACAAAAAGTTGCATACATTCCTCGATCAGGTTTTGCATCTAGTTTCCCTAATCCTTTGAGCAAATAAGATGGCCCCTTGTTTTGCTTCTGGACATAAATGTAACTTCATTATCTGTCCACGTCTTCTAGAATTCAGTGGCAAATATAGTTATTCGAATTATTGTTCTCCATATTGTCGCGGCAGGGAGTATTATTCCTTCACGAAGGACATGATGAGTGATGAGAGTCCGAATCAATAGCTGATTTACCCTTAAAAATAGATTTTATTTCATCGGAGCAAATATTTTGTTAACGATTCTTGCCAAAACGCTCATTTCTTTCTGTATTCAGAATTCTACTAGTTTATGGCGTATGGTAGCGATCTCAGAATTGTGTGTGTGATAACGTGTACATAATTCACTTCTTCCCGTAGCACGTCAGTTTTTAATTGTTTTTTACGTAAAATAAATTTTTATGAAATCACGCAAAAAACTACTCATATTTTTGAAAACTTGTAATAACCTTATTTCAAGACCTCTCTTTCAGACGCAACAAATTTAATTAAGGAAACGATCTCTACCTTCAATATTGCAATTGTAAGAAGACGCAGAAAAAATATACTTTTGCAATTTTCGAAAAATGGGGGATATCAATGACAATGAAATCAGCACCGTTCTTTTAAGCATTTTCCATAATATCTAAGGACAAATTTTAATTAAAAAAATTGGGGCCTTTTTTTTCAGAAATTTTTGAAAATGTTGAAGCTTCGTGTAAATCAAAATATTCAAAATCGAAATATTCAAACTCGCTGACTTTTGTTCGCTTAGATTGCCAGGAAAATCTCGATTTTAGAGAAAATCGTGTGTACGCATGAGGCGCTAGCGGTGATCACAGACAAAGAAACGGCCGTAAGGTTGGATAGACAGACGTATGGACAGACGTTTTATCATCAATCGATTTTGCGGTATCAAGGACCCACAAAACATGGATTCTGACTACACAACATGTTGGGGAAAGTAATTCACTACAAATGGAACAACACATCCGTTTTTGTGAGAGCGTAGACTTCCGTGGCCGGATCCGTGGCCCTTACTTGGCTGTCCGACAGCCAAGTAAGTACATCCGTTTTTGGTTACCAGGGCCCGGTAACAAGGCTTTTTCTTTCGACAAATCACCGATTTCCGGAGCACGATTACAATAAGTTTTCTTTTTACGAAGTAAGGCGAGAAAATAAAAATCAAACATTACTTTTAGTGGTTAAACATTATGTGAACATTTAAAGTTAAATTCCGTGTTACCGAACGATGCCGATCTCCCTTGACGGTCCCGTGGACTGGGAGACCCCAGCCACGCGTCTTGACTTCAACTTCAATTTATCAGCAACTATTAACAAATTACATGATCGACGTCGTCACTGAAGAATGAACCATGGTTTCTTAAGGATTTTTAATATACTATAAATGAAAACTCTAAAGTTAAAATTAATTAAAATATCATTTTAGCCTAGACAACATACAGTTAACTATGTCTATCGTCAAAAGTCCCTCTGTTTTACGGATATTAAGATTTAACAATTTGATAATATGGTAATTTTACCTAACAATCTTCGTTCTGTCGGCAACCTTTTCAACACTTTAAAGCTGCGGCAGCACACGATATAAACATTATTTGTTAAATTATTCGCGCAAACTTATCAACTTGTCCCGGCTTACAGACCAACTCTTCTACGCCACCATTGGTTTTCATACTAACGTGTTCTCTGACCAACTTGTCACTTTACTGTTCATCAATTCGATTTTTTTACGTAGGAGGTCATAACGTGTATTAACGTGTAAATTATTTGTAAAACGGTCACTGAGGCGATTCCATCGTGACGCTGGAATTTTGAATTAGCGCCACTATCCACTGCTTCGCTTCAGCAAAATTCCACACATCAGCGGAAACAGCCAATCACAAATTATCGAGCTCTTTCAAACGAATTTCGCTTAAACTAAAATAAAAAATTCTCCCATTTTGTGACTGGACGACAAGAGGAAAAGATCGGCGTAAGCAGCAAGAAGTGGAAAGATTAGAACATGGTTTTCCAGATTCAAATATAAGAATTGTGTGTTTTTATTCCAGCATTTTTTGTGCATTCACTTTTAAAGTAAATTCTGAAGTTTTGTCAATTTAAAACAAAGAGCGTATTATACGCAACTTTTTCTAAAACAACACATGCTGTATTCTTTCCAAAATTGGTTCTTTAATTGTTTCTAATTGTTGTATCTAATTGTTTCTAAATTGGTAACTAAACTGTTTCTTTGATTGTTCCCATCTCGACAGACGAATCCTTGGATCCTAATCATAGTTTATGCATAGGTTATACTGTGAATATTACGAGAAATCAGGCAATTGCTTGAAAGACACATGTCGGGCTTTCTTTCGTGCTTGAGTCATCGCGACCAGGGATATTTTTCTTGAGTATTAAATATCTGAGAGGTGAAGTCCAATTTTTGCCTGTATTTTCATTTCATGGTACACGACGTATAGAGAAAGTTTTGTAATCCTGCAGAAAAATCGATGTCGAGATTTTGAAAGAAATTAACTTTTTCAGGGTCTCTGACACCAAAAGTATTTATTTATCTACGTCAAAAACAGTTAAAACCTGTGTTTGACGAGCTGTTTTTTTTCTCAGATCGTCCTTCCGTCTGTCCATCCGTCCGTTTGTGAAAGACACTTGTGCCTAAACCGTATACAGACTTTTCCTCTACTAAATGCATACTCTCCCATCTAGCTAACCGATGACATCACATTATTTCAAACATCCGCAATTTTTGAAAATTCAGGAAATTCAGCGAAAATCAGAAGTGTGCCATTTCTTAAGCACCATTTTCTGTCTCCGAGCAAAATATTTAAAGACAATTTGGAGCAGTTTTTGAGAATTTCTTTTATAAATTACATTACCTTCAATCAGAAATTACGTGAAAAACTGCGATTTAAAAAAAAACAAACAATTGTATATTACCGTATTTAAAGAACTAATTTTTACTTCCTCACCTTACTATGTAAGAAGAGGTAGGATTGTGATCGAACGCCTGAAAACGGCAATTGTTAGAAGACCCTTATTGCCGGGCCTTAGTAACGAAAAAGAAGACAAATCTTGTTCCTGCCTGTTGTCAATTACTTCCTCTAAGATGTTTACTCAGAATCACTGTTTTGTGATTCCGAGTTTCCGATTCCTTGATTCCGAGAAATCGATTGTCGACAAAATGTATGTCGGTCTGCCTGTCTCTTTGTGGTCAACGCTATGGCCTAAACTGTTTCTTTAGACCAGCCACGTCAAGGTCGCTGACAAGTTATATAGCTCGCCTGCTCTCGAGGGCACTGCGACCTCAGCAACTGGGGCGAGATTTAAAAGTAAGGGTTGTGCAAATTGCTCCGGAATGTTGGTGTATTGCTGGCATTTGGCCCATAACAGTCTTTCCAAGAAGTCAGTGACAGTTATTGCTTCAAATTTTGCTATGTTAATTCCAATTTCTTCCACTAAAGCAAAGAAATTATCGATTAAAATGTAATACTACAGCAGCCAGGTTTTAAATTGTCAATAGAGAGTGAAATTAAACATTTTGAATCGAAAATATCTTGATTTCATAATATATTTAATTAAGAGGGCAGTGCTTACATTCACTTCTTACGTTCAGGTTTGGTTCTTTAACAAATCTTTAACTGTTAAAAGATCTGTCCTTCTGCAAGCGAAAATTATTAACTTATATATATTTATTCATATTAGAATATATCGCATTGCTACATTCACAAATAACTGAATGATTTAATAAAATATAACACAAAACAAAAACATATTGCCTGAATTCGCCTCAAACATTCTTGCCACTTGGCAAAAATGTTTACACAAGGATGAATTTAAAAAGAAAATAAATAGTAATTAATAGTTAAAACTATAACCATCATTCAAATCTCGGATGATTGATAGAACAGATCTGGCAAACATCTTTTCGTATATAGCCACTATTCCATGCCTCGCGCCGCTTCGGCGTGCTCATGTACACCCCTTCTGGATTTTGATGGGAAATGAGATTCAATTCAGGAGAAGTTGGCAATGCTCGCAGGAGCACCAGGCTTCCCATGCCGGCAAGTTTTCTTCAATTTGTTTTTAAGAGGCGCTTGACGTAAATCAGCTTCACGGTGTCATCTAATCGGGAGCTTCGACGTCATCACGGTGAAATCACTGTGGGGACGTTTACGCTTCCGATTGGATTACACCGTCAATAGCTGATTTACGTCAAGCCCCACTTTACAAAAGTCGAAGTATAGCTCATGCGGGCGCGGATTGACACCGCTGGTTTAGACGATTTTCTCCCATTCCGGCTCGAGACGCCGTCCTCTGCGGATCGTTCACGGAGTTCAGTTAGTGAGAACTTGTCACTGTGAATACTTTCGTAGTGCGTAACTAACAGTACATTTACCCAGTGCTTAGTGAAAGTCATGTGATGTGAACTCATCAACTGACCAGGCTATTAGCCAGGTATTATAAATAGTAAATAACATGGATTATCTAAATGTCGTAAACAGGAAAGTTAACACCGAGCTGGTAAGTTCGATGTCAACTTTCCTGTGTACGTCTGTTCGGTGTACGTCGCAATTGAGGTGGGAGCAGCCACTGCGGACCCCAGCCTCATCGCACGTGCCGAGATGCTACCGATCCAGTAACATTGAGCCTCCACTCAAGGAACGTCAGTAGAAATGTCATTCATCGGAAATTCAATGTCGAGCAATATCAGCTGAAAAAGGTCAGTCACAGTGGTTCAACATCAGCACGATGTGAAAAAAACTAGTGGTGCTAAAACAGCACGTACTTTCTCGCCGGTACTTCCACGCGAAATTACGCGAAAAATATTAAAATTTTCGAAAAATTAAACATGTCATTATTTCAAAATCTATCTTTAAAGAACAGATTTCATTAAGGGAAAAAATTTCTATCTTCAATATTTTAGTTGTAGGAAGAGTCCGAAAACTTTTTATACTTTTGCAATTTTCGAAAAATTAGGTGTTTCAATGAAATGCAACATTCTCTTAAACGTCCCTTAGAGGGGTTTTTCTAAAGTGTATCACCGAATAAGATAGTAAAAATCTGCAACAGTTCTGTGCATTTATTTTAGTGTTTATTATACATTTGTATACATTATTGTAGCACCCTGTATTATTTCGACTTTGGAATGTAATTACAGATTATCATGTTTTGAAAGCTTTCTAATCCTTGTATATCATACGCTAAGGAAAGATGATAGTTATGCCCAAAGAAAAATGACCCCCAGTGTGCGTGAACTGCAAAAGCAAGACCGACATCAGAAACTCAATCTGCCCCTACTACAAAGAAATTGTTGTGAAATTCAGTAGTAATTCAAATAAACCAGCTAGAACTGTAAACTGCTCTATAACCAAACCCACTCTCAACACTCAATCAATACCCTCAGTTACTCCAAACTCAACCATATTCACATCTCGAACTTCATCAAACCCATCAATTATATTGGTCAAAAGAATTTTTGTAACAAATAATGTGAATGGTGTTCTTAGCTTAGCATTGGACACTGAATTCGAATATGAAATAAGTTTTGCCCAGCGGTTTTCTTGTTACACGCTACTCTCTATTTACGGAAATGCTTGAAAACGCTGCATATTATTTATTTTACTGTAGCTGTATATAATAATTCTGCAGATGTAATTGTTCAGGAACAATCGAAATGTGTACAAGAAATTCTTAAACATGACACTGAATTCAGAAAATTCATCTTCAGGAAATGAAAAAGTTAGACATTGGTGATAGGTCAGGCTCGAACAGACAGAATCGCCTTGTGTTTCTTACCAGTTGCGGCCCAGCGTTGAGAGATCTGACAGCGTGGAAAGTGGAAAGTGGAATGTGACCGTTGTTCTAGGTTCGTGAAGGTTTGTACTCTGTATTAATTCATAAAAATAAATGCCTCGTCACTGTGTAAATAGCTCATACGTTATAATTGTGGAGAATTAACTCTAAAATCGCAAAAAAACCTAACCTAATCTTCTGAGAAGGAAGTGTCATGAACTTTTATTTCGGGTATAAGGTAGGCAACAAGGACACGAAATTGGCCGTGTCTTGTGTTACACTCCTGACATGGTGGTTAAAAGGTTCGTATCCTTTGCTGTTCCCATGATTTGGAGGGAACCAACGTCTCATACAATAGACTGTTATTTTTGTCTGGCACAAATTGCTGGAATTAAATCAAAACCGTAGAATACTATGCAATATTGTAATTTACCAGCTGCTAGGTCTGCATGACACAGTGAAGAATTGCCGATACCACTACCTCCCGAGAATATGACAGTGAATGAAGAATGCAACAGTGGCAAATATTCAGAAGACAGATATCCATAGTCTCTCAAAATTTCAAGACTCCTGTGAAACATTTCAAGTCCCCTCTTCACTTTTCTTAACACTTACATTATATTTCTAACTATACTCATGTGGATCTGGTGTTATTTGAGAGTGTCATTTTGCCAGATACATACAATACATAGGGAGACAAACGCAATTACAAAAAACATTAAATGAAAACTGAGGCCGATGCAGATATTCTGAAATTAGATATGAATTGAGAGGCAAATTATCTCCCAGAAAAAGTGTATTTTGTTCTTGTTACAGAAAAAAATTATAGACTAAAGTTATCCCTCAATGAAATATGTTCCTTAAAAATCGATTTTGAAATAAGGTCCTGTACAATTTTTCGAAAATTTGGAGTATTTTTTTACGTAATTTTGCGTGAAATATTGGCACTTATTAATTTTGTTTAAACATTTTTTCTCACCAACAACTTTGATGACATTTTGACCTCGGATAGCGTTTAGGACGCTCAAAAGAATGGTGCCGGTCTCATTTTCGTCGAAAATTTTGCTTTTTGAAAATAGAAAAAAAAATTCTTATTCGAATTTTTCGGCTCCTTCCTAAAACTACAATTATGAAAATAAATATTTTTTCTTAATAAAGTGTATTCATCAAACATAGATCTTCAAATAATGTGAAGTTCAGTTTCCGAAAATATGAGTATTTTTGCGAAATTTTGTGTCAAACACAGCCAATTTTTATTTTCTTTAAACCATTTTTTTCTCTCTTAAAAACGGCGCAAATCTTTTTGATGGAATGTAGACCTTAGATAGCATAAAGAGCGCTTAAGAGAATGGTGCAGGTCTCATGTTCGTTGCGTTTAGAAAATTAAAATTTTTTCGGCGTCTTCCTACAACTACAATTGTGAAGATAATTTTTCTTAATGAAATGTGTTCATAAACAGATCTTCAAATAAGGTCGTGTTGAATTTTTCGAATACATGAGTATTTGTGTATGTTGTGTGCAATTTGGCGTCAACCATTCCCCCGCTTCGAATTTCCTGCCCTTCGTGAACGTAATTTTAGAAGTCATTCCAGGCAGTTGGATGTTACGCAAGTTAGAATTTGTATATTATTTCACATATCTTTTTTAGTTTCTTACATTGAAGCTTTTGCTATACGTTTACAAATTAATCTTTTAGAAATTATTTAAAATCTATTTGATAATCCATATTTTATGTCCGTGTTGCGAGGAATGTATTTGTATTTGCAATGTATTGATGTATTTTCTTTCAAGCAATCCGGAAATCTTAATCAAAATTAACCCACTTAGGTTTTCCTTAAAAAAAAGATTTAAATGTAATATGAAAGAAAAATTACTAGCCTTCAGAGAATATCAGATCGGAGTGTAACAAACGCATTCCGCGCCGCGAGAGGGCGATTGAATTTCTGTGAATTACGTCTCATTGTTGGGACATTATTAAGCTGTATGAAAAGCAGTAATAATTGTTAAATTGGTGTTGATATTTGCTTGAAAATATTTAGTTTTCACACCAAATGTAGTACGATTTGTAATGAGTTTTACAAAAAAATTATGACTGAGATGTGTTAATTCAGAGAGAAATTGTGGTGTAAATGGTATTACATAACCATTACTAAGGGCGAGAAAGTACGATTGTTTTAGCACCACTAGTAATTTTATAAAGTGAATGTAATTTATGAATTTACTTTCATTTGAATTTTTATTTCATAAATGTAAGAACTGCTTGTGTTTTGTTTTTTTGCTCTGATTCTCGACAGAGTAGATTTTGTTAATAAGTGATGCAAATGATAATGCTTTTTGTCGTAACACTTTGCCTCTTTAAATGATTCATTAGCTACTGAATAAATCTTAATTGCTGTTACTTAGTGAAATACTTGATTTCGGCTACCGTACAACCGTAATGCAACGATCATGTACATTGCATCATGTCGGCTTGCAGCCTAACAACTTTATTACTTTGAGATGTAGAGTAAACTACTGTGAGAGGTCGACAGTTTGAATAATATTTCCAGAAGGGGTTTGCGACCAAAAAAGTTTGCAAAAATCTGCTGTAAAGAATGGATATTGAAGCAAAAAAAATGTTTAATATGCTCAGAAATCAGTTATCTTCCCAGTTTCCCTATTGCATTCATTCCATTTTATCGTTCTTTCCGAAGGTCAACGAGCTTTGAGAGACTGTATTGTGGCGCGGCGTGTGGCGGCCAAAGGAACTAGAACAACCTCGTCTGCCTTTACTTGGTAACGCCAGATATCACTACGATCGTTTCCTAACGCAGTAAGTCGTTCTTTATGAACGTAAAGATTGGAACGTTTTTACAATGAAACTGATAATTTGGAAGTCTAGAGCTGTCACAAATATTGTGACGCCTCCTGCAAGGTCTGATTATGAGGCCCCATTTTTGTATCGGGATATATTATTATTTTTCGCTGTGCAATTTTATTACGTCGTTCGTTAAAAATCTGAATCATTCAAACGGTTTATGAGGAAACGAAAAGTAAAAGCCATTTTTCGAAATATTTTGTTCATCAAATTCTTAATGAAGAAAACTTTCTTCCTGTGGATTTTTTCTGATCTACGAAAAGAAACCGTACACTCTAAAAAAAGGTTTCAAATAATTGAGGAAATGGACCCGGATGATATGTCTAAATCAGTAGCGATTTGCTAAAGTAATTTTTTTAAAATGTTAAGTACGAGTGATCTAAATTTTGTTCACACACACACACACACACACACACACACACACACACACACATAGGATATTTTTCTTTTAATGAAAGTGTTCACTACGTAAAACAAATATCTCATTACAATGTTTATTTGTTAAGTCAATAAATAATAAATAAATAATAAATAAAAGTAATTAATCCATTCTTTTTAATGCATATGTGCATGCCGAAACTTATCTCCAAATAAGCATTGAATAACCAAATAATGTTATTATTTATTATTATTATTCCATACACTGTCTTATTATTTTTAAATTAAATTTATTGTTATAGTTATAATTTGTAACTTTTTATATTTTTAACTTTTAAATTATTTGTTCTAAATATAATTTCAAATTTTAATTGCTTAAACAATGGTTTGGTTATTTACGTCGGTAAACACGCGCTTAGCTCCTTAGCAACCAGCCATCTAAACAACTCTTTAAGCAGGCAAGTCCATAGCAACTGCCGTTAAAATGCTCGAGAGTTCATTAAAAATATTTTAGCGAACTCTCTTAAATTTTACCAGTGCTCATAAATCTTTGGATAAATATGTCCCTTTTGTCCCCCTTGTCCTTTTTGTTCCATTTCGTCCCTTTTTCCTCTGTCCCTTTTGTCCCATTAGTCCACTTGCCCCGTTTGTCCCCTTGCCTCGTTTGGTCCCATTGTCCAACTTTGTCCCCTTGTTACGTTTTGCCCCATTATCCCATTTTGTGCCGGAGTCCCATTTTGTCATATAGTCCCATTTTTTCAGTGCCCCATTTTGACCCATTGTCGCATTTGTCCCCTCGTCCCGTTCTGTCCCATTTGTCACCTTGTTCCATTTGTCACCATTGTTCCGTTTTGTCCCTTGTCCGTGTTTTATCCCCTGCCCCCATTTTTAATGTTTCATTTGTCCCCTTGTCCCATTTTGTCCCCTTGTCCCATTTTGTCCCCTTGTCCCATTTGTCCCCATTGTCCCATTTTGTCCCCTTGTCCCATTTCGCCTGTTCCATTTTGTCCCCTTGTCACATTTCGTCCCCCATTTCGTCCACTTGTGTAATTTTGTTCTCTTGTCCCATTTTTCCATTTGTCTCATCTCCAATGTCTAAGTCCCACTTTCCCCGTTTTGTTCCCCTCCTCCCCTTTTCCAATTTCGTCCATTTTGTCTCCTTTGTCCCCATACCCTCTTCGTTTTCCTTTCCCCACTTTGTCCCACTTATCCCCATTTGTCCCACTTCGTCCTTTGGGTTCTTAGGCGCATTGCGATTGTTGTTTAAAAACGGTTCCAAGACCCTGCACCAACAACCCTTGCTACAGAACATTGAGAGTGATGACTATTCTTAACTTATGAAAGTGTTCAATGTTTATTTTGAATAACTAGAAAATCTAGAGGTGCTACAGAATAGCACAGACTTTCCCGTATTAGTTTTCTAATTCCTTTGTTCTCGGCTAGGTTTTTCGGACTTGCCACATACTCTTGCCAGCTGCCACCTATCACCACACTAAGTATATTTTTTAGGACAATTTCTTAATTTTTAGGTTTCCTAATAGTAGAACGGAAATATTACTTTAAGAAAATTAAAGAACAGTAAAACCGATTTTAAGAAAATGATGTTTAAGCGCTACTGTAAATTCAATATTTGGAGCTCTTTTTCACAGAAATTTTTGAGTTTTCGAAAAACTTCATGTGAAGTCATTTGAAGCACTTTAACTCATAAATACAATAGGTTTTCAAATTGATGAAAATGTACAAGTTAACGGCGTGAGAGATCTTTAAAAAAAATTACATTTGCATAATTTTGGAGAAAAAAAAAAACAAAAAATTTCCCGAATGAACTTTACGTCATATTAAAGAGTGCAATTAGCACTATCCGTTTGAAAAGTTTGAAGAAAAAACTTGCAACCATTTATGAGAAAATGGCGTTTGAGCGTTTCTGAAAATGCGAAATTTTGAGCTAGTTTTCACAGCAAACGGTTGAGTTTTCGAGAAACCTTATATGACATTATTTAAAGCACATGTACTCATAAATATAATAATGTAAACAAATCGTGTAAAGTAAGGAACATTGTAACATGTCCTATATTTGTCTTTGAGCACTTGTAGAAATTACTATTTTTCTTTTCCTATAATCCGTTCATACATAATATAGAGCAGGCCTGGCCAACAACCCGATCGCGATTGCCTGGTCGATCTTAGCATATTTTTTTGTATTGTACATTTGTGTTTTGTGTTATATATTTGTATAGATACAATTAATGATTTTTTTGAAGTTTTGAGATTTTTCTGAGGTTCAAGGAATTGTTTTGTAGAAACTGTTTGGCGCATTGTTTTTAAAGAATTGTTGTATGTGGTAGTATGCATATTCTTTCCAAACATTTTTCGCGAGTTTCAGAATTTTACCTCTATTTTTAACGTTATTGAAAAAATATGGAGCATTTCATATTTTTTCTTTGAATTTCGTTTGAAGTAATAGTAGCATCGCTGAGTCTGTAAAAAGAATAATTTTATCAACAAGAGAAAGTAGTACGGCAAACAAGTAAGCACTAAACCTAATTTCTACGGCCAAATCTCAAACTCGAGCCTATATACTAATTTAAGCCCAGAGAGTTTGAAACTGAACGTTTAGCTAAATACATTTTTGTAATGTTTGTATGCTTATCTTAAATTAAATCTGACATTTATTTGCGTCAAAATTTGAGTAAAATTTGTTTCAAAACATGGTAATTTGTAGCAAAATTCTAATACTCTTCTTAAGAAATATGTAGCTGTGTATAATTTGAATTTATTTATGCAGATTAAATGTTCTAAAAAGTTTCAAATGGGCCAGCACCTTGCACCTACTTCACGTAGTGTCAAAGCTAGAGAAAGGAAAGAAATTATGGCACACTTCGTGCAAACTTTTGTTACTGAGGCAACATTGAAGCCTGTAACAAATCCATTTTTAATGGAAATGTGTGATGCCTTATTAGGGACAAAATATACTTTTCGAAGAGTCGAAAAAGTAGCAAATGCAACGTTTAACGAATTTATAGGGAAATATACAAGTCATGGCATCCCGGATCCGTACACATGAAGAAAAAATTATCTTCCTTATCTTCAGAAATTAGAATCAGTAGGTCTTCCTCTGGTGGAGTCATTAAAAATTGTTGAAGACATTAAAGTGTCTGGTATTAATGTTTGGAGATATTGGTGAGACTGCTACAGAGAAATTACATGAAGTGTTAAATTCAAATCGTGACTTGAAATTTCTCCAAAAATGTTAAAAAATAATTATTTGTGGTGAAAAATTGGAAAATTCCGAATTTGACCTTACATTTGCTTAGATTTTGTCTTTGAAGTACCCTCCAATTACGTCTTGTGACGTAAAAACATAATTTGTGCATTCAAAAACATTTTTTTCGGACAAAAGAATGAATTTGTCTTAGAACAGTTCAGAAAATTGTTAATTTTTCACTTTTATAAATGGCAATACAACTAAAAATTAAATAAAATAAAATTTGAATGTGCATGTTTTGTCCATTTTTATTTTGCATCGTGCATATTTAGCTATTTGATAGTGCATATTTGCATGCATATTTAGTATTTGATAGTTAATGGAAATCCTGTCTCTAGTCATCATAAATATACAAAGACTTTATTTATACACACACACACACACAAAGTGATCAAAAGTATCAGAACACATGGCTGAAAATGACTTACCTGTTCGTGGCGCCCTCCATCGGTAATGCTGGAACTCAATTGGGTGTTGGCCCACCCTTAGTCTTGATGACTTTCGCATACTTACAATCAGGTGCTGGAAGGTTTCTTGGAGAATGGAAGCCCATTTTTCACGGAGTGCTGCACTGAGGAGAGGTATCGATGTAGGTCGGTGAGGCCTGGCACGACGTCGGCATTCCAAAATATCCCAAAGATGTTGGATAGGATTCAAGTCAGGACTCTGTGCAGGCGAGTCATTACATTACAGGGATGTTATTGTCGTGTAACCACTCCGACATAGGCCGTGCAGTATGAACAGGTTCTCGATCGTGTTGAAAGATGCAATAGCCATCCCCGAATTGCTCTTCAACGGTGGGAAGCAAGGTATTTAAAACATCAACGTAGGCCTGTGCCACGCACAGCAACAAGGGGTGCAAATCCTTTCCATGAAAAACATGACCCCGCCATAACACCACCGCCTCCGAATTTCACTGTTGGCACTACAAACGCTGGCAGATGACATTCACCGGGCATTCGCCATACCCACATTCTGCCATCGGATCGCCACATTGTATAACGTGATTAATCACTCAACACTATGTTTTTCCACTGTTCAGTCGTCCAATGTTTACGCTCCTTACACCAAGCGTGGCGTCGTTTAGCATTTACCTGCGTGATGTGTGACTTATGAGCAGCCGCTCGACCATGAAACCCAAGTTTTCTCACCTCCCGCATAACTTTCATAGTTCTTGGAGTGGTTCTTGATGCAGTTTGAAATTCCTGTGTGATGGTATGGATAGATGTCTGCCTATTACAATTTACGACCCTCTTCAACTGTCAGTCAACAGACGGGGTCGGCCTGTAAGCTTTGTACTGTACGTGTCTCATCATGGTTCCATTTCACTATCACATCAGTAAAACCCTAGGGATGTTTAGGAGTGTGGAAATCTCGCGTACAGACTTCTGAGCCATGTGACACCCAATTACATGACCACTTTCGAAGTCCGTGAGTTCCGCGGAGCGCCCCATTCTGCTCTCTCACGATGTGTAATGACTATTGCGGTCACTGATATGGAGTATCTAGCAGTAGGTGGAAAACGTATGTTTTTGGAGGTTTTCCGGATACTTTTGATCACTTAGTGTATAGTATGTGTGTAACGTACATACAATCATCATCATCATCATCATCATCAAGGTCTAGGCCTGATCCGTCTTTCCTCCATCTTCTTGTGGATGTACCAGGAACTTGAGTTCCTTCGAGTGCGCAGTAGAGGAGCTTATTCGGTAGTCTCACTAGTTATTCGTAAGATAAGATGGAACCATTTCCCTTTCCTCTCATGAATTTTCGTATTGAGGTTGAAGATTTTCATGTCGTTTCTGATTTCTTCGCTTCTTGTATGGTCTAGAAGTGAAAATCCTGCAACAGATCTAAGAAATCTAATTTCAGCAGCCTCATTTTTACTTTCTCGCTACGGAGTAAAGAGAAAGTTATGTAATGCTGCGCGAGAAAGGGAGAATTTTCGACAGAAAAACTAATTACAGGGCCCTGATAACCAAAAAGTGGATAAATCCAGTTGCTAAATTTAGAACAAAGCCTCCAACATGTGGTGATACCGAAAAATTGAATGACGGACGGACGGAAGGAGAGTCTCAGAAAGACGGACGAACGGAGAGAAAGACGGACGGACGGACGGACGGTCGGAGAGAAGGAGACGCGGACGGACGTAAAAAAAACACTTTTTCGGTAACAGGGGACACCAAAACGTGTATTTCCTTTAACATAGCGAACTCGATTTTCCGCAACATTACATAACTTTCTCTACAATACGTGTATACGTATGTATTTGAGAAAGTAAAAACAATGGGCTAAGGTATGGGTAGCCTTGTTTTACTCTATCACTGCTCGCTTTTTGCCACCGTTTGACGTGAATCTAACCCTTTCGAGCCACGCTCCTACGTTAAGACAGCCGTTCTCCATGGAAGAAATGTCCTAGAATGTCACAGAAAATTGGTGAAAACTGCTGGTATTGATCACTCATTCTTCGTTCCACAGTGGTGGCGTAAGGTAGTCTGAGCTCTGCTGTGCGACCCTGTCAGGTGTTTCGATAAAACCGTTTCTTCGCAGTTCGCCACTCCATTTAACGGAGTGGCAAGGAGTCAAGTGTCGCTTCGCGACGATACTAGTTTATAAACTAGTGAAGTGAACCACATAAGTGCTACTGATAAATAGTTCATCGAAATAACCCCGGTGAAGTGCGACTCAGTGCAAATCAGTCTGGTGAATGGCATGCAGCTATGACCCTCCAACAAGCGAAGTCATAAATGCTGCATTGCGTGTTCTTAATAACAGCGAGAACCAACCAGCAACAATGGAAAGTTTCATCCCAGATAATCCCAATCAATTCACCCAAAGACAAAATGGGGGTGACGTTGGAGAACAACAATCAACATACAACCCCGGCGCTACTGGCAAGGAACCGATTCAACCCGGCCAACCCTCAAACCGTTCTGCTACCAGAAAAGACTCCACGGACTCCAGAAAAAGGTCAGTGACAGACAATAATATATAACGACAATCCAAAACATTTAGTGGCAATCAAGCTAGTTACAGTGACCAGAATACAAACTCTGACACTATTAATTAATGTCCCGGTCAAAAATAGGTTCGGACCTCTTAAGTGAACTTGATAAGCAAGGAACTGAAAATATATTATTATTATTATTATTATTATATTATTATTATTATTATCATCATTATTATTACTAGCAGTAATAGCTTAGTAGAAGTTGAAGCAACTTGCTGAATGACACTGCACAATGCAGATTGATTATCCTGAAGACCTCGGACTCCCATATATATTCGCTCATAATAACGACCTTCCTAGTGATCAAAGTGAAACCCCAAGTAAAATACTACCAATCATAGTAGCAGACATCACCAATTGTAATGCATTCATCAAAGAACTTAAATGTAAAGTTACCTCAAACTTCATTGCAGATCAAAAAAAAAAAAAACAAAATAAAAATAAGTGCAAGTTCACCCACGGACTTTCGAAACTTAATTATGTATTTAATTCACACCCATCGACGTTTTCACTTCTTCAAAGGCCCGTTGAATAAAAACATATCTGTAGTGTTCAAGAACGTCAACCAATTGATAACTGACCAAGAAATGTATCAAGATCTAAAACAACGTTTTCCTTCACTGATAAAAATCACCAGACTTCACAAAGAAAACAAACCTATCCCAGTACTTGCAGCTGTTTTTTCAGGACAAGAACCATTAGACAATATTCTAGCCACTAAGCAAATTTATAACCATAGTATAAAAGCAGAAGCGAGGAATAAAACCAAGGTCCTATACAATGCCAGCCGTGTCTCGATTATGGCCATACAAAGAACAATTGCGACCACTCAATTAGCTGCGCTTTTTACTCGGGTAATCACTACTCGGTAACTTGTTCTAATCGTGATCAAGTACCGAAATTCCGTAACTGCCATGGCAGGCACCCGGCCAATAATGGAGACGCCAGCTGCCCTTACGTAAAATAATACATTGAAAAAAGGAAAACTATCAACCAAAACAACTCCCAAACTAGAAACCAAAGATTTTCCCACCAATCCATTCAACTATAATCGAACTCCACTTTCCCTTTTCTTCCCTAAACATCATTTCTCAATAATTTCACTCATATTAGCAGCACCACATCCCAGGCCCACACAAATCCCATCAACAATTCAAATCCAACCAACCTTCCCCAGGAAACACACTAAAAATTTTCCCATTATAAATACAATAATTAATGCAATTACATCCTATATAACCAATGTCATAAACACACTTACCCTTTATAATCAACTCAATTAAAAATTAATTCTCCCCCTACTTTAACGGCAATAATGGAAATACAACATTCTAAAAATTTTACGCTCGTCAATTGGAATGCTAACTGCATAACAAAACAAAAAACAGAACTAATACACTTCTTAAATTCACACCGTATAGATACAATTTGCATCACAGAAACCCACTTAAAGGAAAAAAATAAAATTTTTATCACAAACTACTCAATTTACAGAGCCAACAGAAGCCTAAACAAAGGAGGCGGAGTGCTTAATAGCCATTAATAAAAATATTCACATTATCCAATAATTCTCCCTTGTACAGGTGATATTGAAAATGTTGCCATTAACTTAGAAATTAAAAATAACACATGGACTGTAATTGCAGCATACAATCCACTAAATCATAAACTAGACCTTGATAACATTAAACAAACTATTTCAACTAAATAACACCGTACTTCTAGGGGATCTAAATGCCAAAAATACTAGCTCAAATACTAAATCGCCTTACTATGAAAAAACTTTCACCTCCAGGCCCCACATATTACCCCCACGATCGCTTAAGAAATCCTGATATCCTCGATATCGGAATTACTAACACAAATAAAATTACACTCTTCCACATTATTCGAACTAGAGTCGAATCACATTCGCTGTCTTAATAGCCACACAACAAATACCCCCGACCACACGCTCGAGTACCAAATCCAAATACGTTAAAAGTTGACTGGAAAAAATTCCAAACGATAACTAGTTCAACAATACCTAAATTCAAAATCCTCTCCTACCTCCTAGAAATAGAGTAATCAATCAACCAACTAACCACCATTACACACACCAGAATTAAAGAGACCGAATTAAAACCAAAGAGTACCAACAATGATAAACAATATAAACTTCCCCCAGAAGTAGTGAAACTAATACAAATCAAAAAAGAAAACCCGCAGATTATTCACAATTAGTCACAATTAAGAACACCATGGCTAAATCAGAACTTAACATACTAATAAACATTGTACGTAATTCAATCAAAAACTTCAACAATCAGCAATTTCAAAAACTACTTCAATCACTAAACACTAACAATAAATCCATTCGGCAATTTACCATTAAAATATTAAGAAAAAATAATACCATCCCTCCACTAGACACTCCCACAGGAAAAGTGTATACGCCTACTCAGAAAGCCGAAGAGCTAGCAAATTACTTTGCCTCCACATTTACTCTAAATAATACTAAACCACACCCTAATCATCTCACAATAACAAAAAATAAACGCACAGACATAAAGCCCACATCACAAAATAGACTACACATACCTAAATAAAATGTTCAAATCACTACCTGTCAAGAAAGCCCTGGACATGACAAAATTAATAATTTAATATTAAAAAACTTCCCCAAATAGCCATCGCATATTTGACTAATATCTTCAACTCATGCCTCGGACTACGTTACTTTCCACAAATATGGAAACATGCAATGATTCTTCCGATACAGAAACCAAGTAAAAAATGCATCCCTAACCAACAGTTACCGACCAATCAGTCTACTTCCCACGATATCCAAACTTTTAGAAAAAGTAACATTAAAACGATTTAAAATTCATCTCCATTACTCAAAAGCTATACCCACAGAACAAACGGTATTTACCGAAAAAATATCCGCGTATCACCAACCACTTAGAATCACTGAAAAACATCCATATGGATTTCAAAAACAATATCATACAATAGCAATCTTTCTTACATTTCACAAGCCTTCGACAGAACATGGTATCGAGCTCTAAACTGTAAAATAAAAGAAATAGGCACATCACATTATCTTACACAAATCATTTCCAGCTTCCTCAACAATAGAACTTTTTGGCCGTTACGGGTCGATAACCATCACTCTAATCCAAAAGAGGTCGAGGCAGGCCTTCCCCAAGGCTCCCCCTTATCTCCTGCTCTTTGTAACTTGTACGCAGCCGACCTACCGAAATATAGTAATATAAAAACCACCCAATTTGCAGATGACGGCTATATATTCCATCAGGTCCCAACATAAACACAAATAAAAATCAGTCTTACAGTTATACCTACACCAAATCGACAGCTGGGCAGCAAAAAACAAATTAAAATCAACCCGTCAAAAACAGCAGGCTAAATATTTTCCCTAAAACCTTTCATCCCTCCAACCCCCTTACATTGAATCAAGAATCGGTACCATGGCATTCTCATAACAAACCCATAAAATACCTAGGCCTCTTTTAGACACCCATCTCAACCGGAAAAACCATATTGACAATAAAGTTATACAAGCAGAAATTAAATTAAATTAAATTACACCAAATAAACCAATAATAAATAGATCTGCGAAGCTACCGTACAATATTGCCTTATTGCTATACAAAACGATCATACGACCACTACTATTATATGCATGCTCAGTGTGGATCAAGCGCAGCCAAATCTAATACCAAAAATTATACGTAATTCAAAATCAGTTCCTCCGCAGCATCACGAATGCCCCCTGGTACGTCTCCAACGGTACACTCCATAAAAAATAACAGCTAGAACCGATAACCAACCACATTATACTTTTATCCACCCACTTCTTCCAAAACAGCCCAAACATACCCAACCTAAACCCTCTAAGACTGCCACAGTACACAGGACCCGCATCAAGAATAAATTTCCTTTCCATATATTTCTTAATAAATTCTCAGATCTCGACACAAAGTACCAGGAGAGATGGCTCAGTGCATCAGCCTGATGTCACTGCAGTCCCTCTGACCGGAGGTCCTGGGTTCGAGTCCCGACGGCGGCAGGATTTTCGACACTAGTTTCTCAGCTAGGTCGAATTCAGTCGCTGTCTGAATTCTAGCGGCCGGCTGCTCTGATCGGTAGTTTTTCCGTGGTTTCTCCGATCAACACCAGGCGAATGCCACAGCAGTACCATAACAAACGGGCCACGGACCGCGCGCGATCTTTCCTTTCTCTTCCTTGTCCTATCCTCTCCTCTTACACACACACTAACATGCACTACTACAAATGAATGTAAAATTCAGTTATTTGCTGACGACACTTTATTGTATGTAATTGGAGAAACAGAAGCGGAAATTGAATTTAAACTGCAGAGTGTATTTATTGCAGTACAAGAATGGTTAAGGGTAAATAATTAATAATGAATGTAGAAAAGACTAAATTTATGATTTTACATAGTGGAAGAAAACATAGAAGAAAGAGAAACAAAATTATTCACAACTGATTTAAAGGAATACAACGGGTATACAAAATGAAATATCTGGGAGTAATTATAGATAGTAAATTAAATTTTAAAGATTATATAGAATATATAGTAAAGAAAACTGGAAAAAAGATTAATATGTTAAACAGAATTGGGCAATATATAAAATGGCTATAGAAGATGTTTGATATATAAATCCATAATTGCACCACATTTTGATTACTGTGCAACAATACTAGTTGGAGCCCAAAAAAGTGAAATTAAAAAACTTCATATACAACAAAATAGAGCAATGAGGGTAATAATTCAATGCAATAGATACACTCCAGTGGTAGACATGCTAGACACTCTGAAATTTATGTCAAGAAAAGAGAGAATTCAGTATAAGACACTAATTTTTATTTTTAAATTAATTAAAAACCAAATAACAGGAGGTTTGGTAAACAAAATCCAAAGAGTGAAAGATAAAAACAGCAAGGGAAACAAGACAAGCACAACATTTAGTAATTAATTTTAGTAAAACTGAACAGGCAAAAAATAGACTATTGACAAAGGAATTGAATTATATAATAAACTACCATTAGAAATAAAAAACTGTGAACAAATTAAAGAATTTAAAAGAAAAATTATAAAACACATAAAAGTAGAAAATTCATTTTGTAAATAGTTAATAGAGTATACTTATAGATGTAAGCAATGTATGTAAATATGTATTTTATGTAAAAATAGCCGAGAAGGCTAAATAAACAATATCTATCTATCTATCTACCACACATGCCGGGAGACCGGTCGGGAGCTTGTCCCGGCTGGGGCGGTGCCCCGCTGGTGGGAGATATTTGGTTGAGGGGAAACCCCGCTAGTCGACGGTAGGTCGACGCCAGATCTCGCCATCCAGCGGGAAAGATCATCGCCATCTCCCGAGAACACGCACTACACTTACGGTACTAATGACCTAAGTAGTTGACGCGCTCGGAAACACGAATCAATTAATCGACCCAAAGTAGAGATCTTTCTATAAAGATACCTCTACCACCCTATTAGTGATGTAAGTTGTATTTTAAGATTATTAGTAAGATTAGTATAAGTTAATTGTAAGTAGATATAAGCAATCATAACAAATGTAGAGTGTACCATAAACACTGATCTTTATATCCAAAAGAAAACAAATAAAGAAAACTGTTGGGATTAATACCCTTCCATACCGGACAGTCGCGAGATGGCTAGGAGTTCCGTCCGTTGCTAATTTCAGGATTCTAAGCTCCTCGCTGAAACACTCTTGGCTACTTTTAGGTCTCTGCAATCGCTAACCGAAGGTCGTAGGTTTTGAATCCCGTCGGTGGCGGATTTTAGACTCCAGCTACATAGCTCGATCGAATTCATCCGCTGTCTGAAAAATAATGAATGCACTAATAACTAATACATGCACTATACCACCACATATGTTGGAAGACCACTCGGGAACTTTGTTCCGACAGGAATGGTGCCCCGCTGTTAGAGATACTTGCCGGGAGAAATCTCGCAAAGCGATATGTAGGTTGGGGCCGGACCTCACGTCCTAATCACGCCGCTACCTCCCGGCGATAGCAGGCACTACACTAACGCGACTATGGCCTATAGCAGTTGTCGAAATTAATTAATAAATTTAAAAAACTAATCAATCAATTCATAGCAAAATGATGTAAGAACATAACTCGGAATCAAAATAATGTAACCGAAAACCATTTTTTTTACTTTCTTACATATTACCTACTTGGTGAAAAGAAAGAATTGCAAAACTCCAACAAAAACAATACTTTTTCGGATGAAAATCTCCTTCTGTTGGTCCCTCTCCCTGGTACCGAAAATGTGGATAATTAATGGCTCCAACTGTGGTAAATGACTTTCTATTATACATTGTGCATTCGGAATCCACTGTCTGTGGTTCCTTGATACTGAAAAATGTACTCACAGCAAAACGTATATCCGTCTACCTATAAACATCTAAACGTAAACCGTTCACAGCATTTTCACCAACATTGATATTTTCCGATTGATTTGTTTGATGTCACTAAACCCTCGAATCTGAAAGAGCCTGCCTAATTTTGGGAGGTACTCTTCATGTACCCTTACGACATTTTCAGAATCTACTAAAAATTGCGCCATTTTTATTAAATTTCTTGCTCTATGAGAACACGAATATAAAAGTGGCACAGGTCAGATTTACACTGTTGCTTCTCGATTTTCAAAAAACTGAAAAGTTAAAAATGTTTGGACCCCTCCAACTATATTTTAAAGATTTTTTACTTAATGTAATATGTTCCTCCAAATTAAATGTTTAAATAATAAATTTTTGTCTACTTTTGAGTGAAATATAAGACTAGGACCCATATATCTAAATATCTATGACCCATAAAACATTGATCCAGAGGAAAATGGGGGAGGGCGTACCTACCCTATCAACAATATATTTTTACTTTCCCGTACACGTACGTATACCTGGAGTGATATACGTAGTATAGGGAAAGTTATGTAATGCTGCGCGAAAAAATAGCCAATTTTCGGCGGAAAAAAATTAATTGCCGGGCCGTGAAAACGAAAAAGTGGATAAAACCAGTTGCTAAATTAAGAAAAAAAATCCCCTAACACGTGGTGTAGCCAGAAACCCTTTTTCTAGGTCCTTGATACCGAAAAACCAATTGAAAGGAAAACGTCCGTCTGTCCATCCGTCTGTCCGTCTGTCTGTCCATCTGTGAACACTGCTAGCGCCTAAACCATACGTACGATTTCTTCCAAAATGGATATTCCCCGGTCGATCTGGTTATACTTGAAGCTTTGAGGTTTTGAAAAAGATTCTTCAAAATTTGTGGGTACTTTATATGAAGCCCCCCGGGGATTTTCAAAATTTTCTCAAAAACGGCTCCAATTTGTTTCTTTAAATTTCTTGTATGAATAGAGTAAAATACACTTATTAACATGGCGTAGGTCCGATTTTCAAGGATAACTCTGAATTTTCGAAAATTGTGAATGTTTGAATTCTTTTCGGCGTCTTTCTCCAACTACAAAATTGAAGATAGAGAATTTTTCTTCAAAAAAAAAATTTGTTCTGTATATTGAGTTCTTTCATAAAGGTCATGTAAATGTTTTCCAAAATTTCAGTAGTTTTCGTGCATATTGCGTGCAATATTGCGTGCAATATGTGCAATTTTAAAAAATTACAAAAACAAGATTTTCTCAAAAACGGCTCCAAATTTTTTCTTTAAACTTTTGGTAGGAATAGTGGTAAATGTACTCTATCAGATGACATAAAAGCCATATTGCTCTATAGGTTAGTTTTTCAAAAAATGACAAAAATGTAAATTTTTTCACATGTTTCTCACGTCGATAATATTTACATTATCGGCGATTTTTTCACATTATTATATTTACGAGTACATGTGCTTTAAATAATGTTAAGTAAGGTTTCTCGAAAACACAACCGTTTTCTGTGAAAAGTAGCTCAAAATTTCGCATTTTCTAAAACGCTCAAACGCCATTTTCTCATATATGGTTGCAAATTTTTTCTTCAAACTTTTGTAACGGATAGTGCTAAGTGCACTCTTTAGTATAGTGTAAAGTTTATTTCGAGTTATTTTTTTGTTTTTTCAAAGATTACATAAATGCAATTTTTTTGAAAGATCTCTCACATCTTTAATATGCACATTACCAGCAATTTGTAAACATTACTATATTTGGGAGTGTAAATGCTTTAAATAACTTCAAATAAAGTATTTTGAAAACTCAAACATTTTCTGTGAAAATAAGCTTCAAATTTCGCATTTTTAGTAGCGCTAAAACACCATTTCCTCTTAAACGCAACATAATTTTTAAAAGAAAATTGGCATTTATGACTAGGTTTTTGTGTTCTTTAATATTCTAAAATTAATGTTTCCGTTCTACCACTAGGAAACCGAAAAATTAAGAAAATGACAAAAAAATATACTTTTGGTGGTGATAGATGACAGCTGGCAAGAAAGAGTTTTTGTGGCAATTCCGAATAGCTAGTGAAGACCCAAGGAAATAGAAAATAATACAGGAAAGTCTGTGCCATTTTGTAGTACCACTAGTTAAATTATTTATTTACAATGTTAAAAAATATAAACTATAGTTTACAAATATTGCTTGCATGAGCGGAGGCAAGACCACATCGGCAAAAGTCCGGGTCTCTTTTTCCTATTATTTGCAAAAAACTTTGGAAACTGATACAAAGGAAGAATCTATATTTTAATACAATGTAAAAGTTTTCTCAAAAGAAATTCTTATTCGCTAATAGGAGCTAATTCACTGTCAATAAGAGGAAGAGAGTGTCACCCTGACATTCTGAACACGGCGATCGGCAATTGTGCCTGCGAAAGTGGAACCCGACAGTGACAAATTGTTAAAACTCCACCTGCCTCAACCATCCCATTAGTTCTTATATTTATGTTAATTTTGTGTTTATCATAATTTTATTGATTTTGTGTTTATTTTAAAATTTTGAATAAATAATTTCTAGAGTAAATTTAATTGTATTTTATAGTACATTATATTGATTTCTGCTTTATGGATTTTAATAGACAAATAAACAGATAAATTAGGTATTGATAATATGCAGCAATATTTTAATATTCCATATAAAAATAACTGTTATGGACTAAGGGACGTTGATTTTTTTCTTCTACAGGGTGCACTAGTCCAGAAAAGGTTGGGAACCCCTGGTTTAAAGGTTTAACATAAAACATCTGCGGCGATGTAGGATAGGCGAGGCGAAAGTAGGGGTGTTACCCAATCTCCCCTGTTCTAAATGATTTGAGCCTGACGTTGGGCGTAAGATGCGTTCGACTCTTCATCTTTAACAGTCAAACTATCGTATTAAGCATTTTATCTCTGTGATTTACAACCGTAAAATATTGCAAACATGGAGATGACTCTCTATCATGTTTTCCCGAGTTATCTCATTGTTAAGAGCTGAAAATGGGTCAGGTTCAGTTGGAAAACACTGAAAAAAGGTAAAATTTCAAAACACTTTTAACATATCCTGCAGATAGTTAATTTGGCACTTTAACACAATCTGTTTTCTGACACATTAAACCAAACATTAAGCTGCATCCTACTGTAATTAAAAACCTGTTCTTTTCACTAAAAATATGAGCTGATTTTATACAAAATAGTTATTGCGTACTTTTTAGATAACTGTGAAGAACATTGCAATCTAAAAATTGTTTAGACATAAATACGAAGACCCAGTTTATGGCTGAGCAAATGATAAACGTAACGCAGGCTTAGTAAGACTGTTAAGATGCCTGTATATGAAAATGAAGCACGCAAATAATTCAAGAAAATCAAATATTTGAGCTCTTTTTCTTCTTTATTCATCATTTTTACTCAATAAATGTTTGTAAACACTATCTGTAAAATGATAATATTATATTATTAAAATAACAGAAATATAGCTACGCATTAGATCAGAAACAGTTCTATTAAAATACAATGCCTTTCATTTATTTAAAATTTAATTAATTAGAATGCTACAATTTCATCCTTCCTCTTCGATTTCAATCTCATTTAACTACCACTGACACGATTTCTCGTCGATGGAATAAATGGTTTCAGGCTTATCACTTTCCCAGTCGTCTCAATCATGTCTTTTATGCGAATATTTCTTTATGTGCAGATCCGACGCAGTCGTTTCCCTCCGCGGAGTTACGCTCCCCGTACCGCTGGTCGTTTCATAGATAAGCAATTCGTTCGGAAAGCCCCGCTCCGTACTGCGGACCATTTTTAAACGGTGATTCAGTGCGAAGTGCACGTCCCGTCCCGCCGCGCGCCGTCTTTCCCGCAGCGCGGCGCTGTGGCGGGGCAGCGGGGGCGCGTGCGGGGCCGGGACGGTCGCGGGGGCCGAGGGCCGGGGACGGGAAGGGGGCGGGGGACCGGCTTGGGGACGGAGCCGCTGGGGAGGCGGGGCAGGAGCCGTGGCCGGGAAGGGGGCGGGGGTGGGGCCGGGAAGGCGGGGGTGAGGCCGGGGGCGAGGGCGGCCGCCCGCGGCGGTGGTGCGCGCGCTCTGTCACTGGCGGTCGATACCGACATCTGCACGACCCGGCGGCGGTGGCGGCGGCGGCGCGGCGGCGCGGGCGGCGTTCGCACCCATTGTTGGCGCGCCCAGGCCCCGCGTGCGGTCGCGGGGGTGCGCGCCCCTCGCGCGCCTCCTCCCGAGGGCAGCACGCGACTCCGCGCCGCGCCCCGCCGCTCTCGCCCCCGCGCCCACTCGCCCCCGCGCCCACTCGCCCCCGCGCCCACTCGCCCCCGCGCCCACTCGCCCCGCGCGCCCACTCGCCCCCGCGCCCACTCGCCCGCGCCGCACGCCCGCTGCCGCGCGACTGGTTGATGCGCGCTGCGAGACGGGACCTCGCAATGGAAATAAGATGTGCTTTTGCTTTCGCTTGTCGTGGCTTTGGCGCCTACTTAGCGAGGAAGGTCAAGGTTTGTCACGCCTTCTGCTTGCAGGATCTCAGTTAGCCTATACATTTGCGTCTTGTTTTCATTTTTCAAATGATTTACAGGGATACATTTTGCTTTTTACCATGCATACTGGGTCACAACTTGCACACGCGTCTATACCTACTACTCTGATAAAGTACGTTAATATGTTTTTTCTGTAGGAATCCAAAAAATAGCTTCTCTTAAAATAGAAGAATGATTGTGTTCATTAATTTGTCACCAAAAACGTAGAACGTATTTTGTATTTCATGTAGAAATTAATGAAATAATCTATCAGCTGGGCGCAACCTTCCGGTAGAGTGATCCTTATGCTGATTTTAGGTATTATTATTATTATGATTATTATTATTATTAATAATAATAATAATAATAATAATAATAATAAACTTGCGAAGAGATCAAGAAGATTTGGAAGGTTGAAAAAAAGTGCATATCCGTCCCCTGACAATTTCTGCCACCGGGATAGTAACAAAATCCCTCATTAAACAGCTACAGGAACTGGATATAAGGCATGTACTGGCAGCAATTCAGAAAGCTTATTGTTCTGGACACATGTCGCATTGTGAGGAAAACAATTACTGATATGTCTGACATGTAGTATAGAAGGACCTGAGAGAAAAAACACAGATCTCGCTCGATACTTGCTCATCGGAGCCGTGCGAGTGAGCCTAGCCACAGCAACACTAGTGGCAGGTGAATGTTTCCCCCCCGCGTGGGAGAAGTGCAAAAGTCATAATAATAATAATAATAATAATAATTACATCTCGTATCTCTACGGGGACTACATAAATTGTACAGATTAACAAAATCACAGTTCAAATTGATGAATCTAATTTTGAATCTAATTATGCACATTGATTTCCTACAAATTTTCTGACCATTTTGGCCGTTGAGATGATAGTAACCTTCTGCATAAGCTTCCATAGGTTTTTCAGGAAGATCTAATTCCTTGAGACTTTGATGCATGGTCTTCGAGATGGCTCCAGTACTTGATATTATAATTGAAATAATTCTCACATTGCCAGCATTCCGTTGTTGGAAGATAGGCTCTGAGAGATCCATATACTGTCTTCTTTTCTGTGTATTTCAATTGAAGATTGGAAGTGTTCGGAATTGTGACATCGATAATGTCGACTTGCCTGTTTCTTTATTGAACAGAATATAATCAGCTCGATTGCAGATGACAGTTATGTCAGTGAAAATCGTTCTGTCCCAGTACAGCCGATAAGAATGATTTTCCAACACATTCTCCGCGTTTATCCACATAGTACGGAACTCGTGCTTAACGAAACTCGTGCTCAATGATAAACGGTATTTCTGGGCGAATTTTTGGTGGATTACTTTCGCTACTGCATCCTGCCTTGTTCCTGTATTTTGATCCAGCTATATGTGAGCAGCCTGATGTAATATGCTGTATTGATTCAATTTGTCCACATCCGAATCGGCAGCGATCATCGTTCACACCTGGATCTTTCAGAATATATTTTCTGTAATTTCGTGTTGGAATTACTTGATCTTGTATGGCAACCATGAATCCTTCAGTTTCAGGGAAGATCTGCCCTGAGATCAACCAGTACTTCGACGACTGTGTATCGACATGTGCTTGAGTGATCTCGTTTGGATGTCTTCCGTGAATAGTTTTGCCATCCACGCATCAAGTTTTTGCTGGATACTGAATGCCGTGAGTCACGAACTGCAGCGTGTAGCTTGAAAGCGGTAGATTTCGCGTGGAAGAACTTTCTGAGGTTCTCAACCTGCTTGCAGATCATGGTGTTAATGTCAGTGAAGCCTCTTCCGTCAGGGCATCGAGGGAAGGTTACACATTCAACTCATGCTCTAGTGATGCTTAAGGGTTTTTGATAGTAGTACCCTTAACCTTTGTTGAATATTCTCTATGTCGTTGATGCTCCATGACACTATTTCCGCTGAGTATCCTAAGATGGCACAGCATAAATGTTAATAGCTTTTGAAGTGTTCCCTCCATTAAGTCCAGTTTTTAAATTCTTCTTCTTAATCTCCGGACAAATTCGGTGGTTAGTTCATTCTTTATTCTAATGTGATCAATGAGTCTAGCTTGTTCAGCTCACAGATATCGGTATGTTTCTTCAGCTTCCATTCCGCGTATTCTACCACAGGTCTCAGGGTCATATGCAGTATTTTGCAGCTTCCTTTTTTTAACCAAACTCACTGCTCGGCATTTGTCCAGTCCAAATTGCATCCTTATGTCCGTCGCAAATCTTTTCACAATTTTCAAGAGATATGTGAGCTGTGCCTTAGTTAACGCATGCAGCTTTACATCGTCCATATAAGCCAGATGGTTAATGCGATATAATACTTTCATTCCTGATTTGATCGTAAATCCGTACTCTGTGGCGTTAAGCATATTGAACATGGGGTTTATGCACAAAATAAACCGTAGTGGGCGTAGTGAATCACCTTGAAAAATCCCACGTTTATAGGATTGATATCAGTCTCATTCGCTTGAGTGGGTGTTTTAAATGTATCTTTGTTCTCTAGGTAGTTATTACATGTTGCAGGAACGTGATCACAGACGAGTTGACTTTGTAAAGCCGAAGCACTGCTAATAGCCAATCATGGGGAACAGAACCGAATGATTTTTAAAATCCACATACGTCATATACAGATTTCTATTCTTCTTAGACGGCACGTTACATACAACTGAGTCTATTATTAGTTGTTCTTGGGAACTTTTAGAACCTTTTCTGCATCCCTTTTTCTCTTCCGCTAAAATGTTTTGTTCGCAATGGTATCAATCATTTGCAAAATGCATGATGTGATGATCTTATACAGTGTTGGAAGACACTTGATTGGCCGCTATTTAGGTGGATCCTGAAGATTATGTGCATCTTTAAGCGTCAAATAGGCAATACCTTGTGTTAGAAATCTTGGCATTTTACTCAGCACTTTTATAACAGAGTTGATTAGTTCAGTTAGTCGCATGTGGACACAGTGGGATATTTTGTACCAGAAATTCTGGATACTATCAGGAACAGGAGCTCTCTAATTGAATGTGCTTTTAATCACACTTCTGATGTCGTGGGTGGAGATGTCATGTAACTGCATAAGTTGAATTTTATTGGAACGGTTTCGTTCTGCTTTAATCCAGGATGCTTCACTATTGAAACCGGGAGAGATGGCTCAGTGCATCAACTGATGTAACTGCAGTCCCTTTGACCGGGAGGTCGTAGGTTCGAGTCCTGGCGGCGGCAGGACTTTCGACACAACTTTTCAGATAGGTCGAATTCAGTCGCTGTCAGGAGGAGAATTCTAGCGGCCGGCTGCTCTGATCGGTAGTTTTCTGTGGTTTCTCCGATCAACACCAGGCGAATGCCAGAGCAGTGGGCCACGGGCCACGGAACAAACGGGCCACGGACCGCGCGCGATCTTTCCTTTCTCATCCTTGTCCTATCCTCTCCCCTTACACACTACCTTACCCACTTACACTAACATGCACTACACTACCACACATGCCGGGAGACCGGTCGGGAGCATAGAGCTTGTCCCTGCTGGGGCGGTGCCCCGCTGGTGGGAGATATCTGGTTAGGGGAAACCCCGCTAGTCGACGGTAGGTCAGCGCCGGATCTCGCCATCCAGCGGGGAAATATGACCGCCAGCTTCCGAGGGAAAACACGCACTACACTTACGGGACTACTTACCTCGTTAGTTGACGCGCCCGGAATCACGAGCAATCAATCAAGCAAATCACTGTTGAAGTCTGTGGAAATTATTTATTTACGTCAAGTTGCGAGCTGATTGCCCCAAAATGTTTCAATTTCTGGCCGAGTAGGATAGACAGTTTCTGAATCAGTAGATTCCTTATTTTCCATGGTCTGGTAGAAACTTTTTTCCCTTGTAGTGAACAGGAAATTTGTGCGATTTCCACTCTTTTTGTACCTGGTCAGGCGAGCTGTTATAACATACAATTTATGTTTGTGTGTGTCCTGGCACTGGTGCACAGTAGTATTTTTGTCTCGATTAGAATGTGACATGCATTGCCTTAAAATGCCAGTCAAATATTTATTATAATTTTTATATATTTTTTATATTTATATTTATTATTATTATTATTATTATTATTATTATTATTATTATTATTGTTGTTGTTGTTATTATTGCTCTACTTCACGACTAAAGATGTTATGAGACGGCGAAATATAAAATCTACTCCAGGTTGCAACCAACTACGTAAGGTCCAGATCTTCGAACTATCGGTGCCTCTACAGTACATTGCGCAAAATGTGGGCTGCTCCAAATAGAGCAATTTCTTGCACTTCCTGGTCTTTTGGGAAGTGCAAGTACTTGGGAGTTTATTCAAGTTCTTACACAAATTTTGCGGAACAAATCCCAGAGCTCCGAGAACTACTGGCACAACTGTGCTTTTACGCCCCACATTCGGCTGATCTCGATTTCCAAACTCTTGTATTTAAAACCATTGTTGTATGTAGCGTGGTGTTGTTGTATGTTTTAAATCCATTGTTGTATGTGGGCGATTTCAATATTGATTTTCTGAGCGAATCCCACGAAAAAGAGAAGTTTCTCAATTTACTTCATTCTTTTAATTTAGACATTACAGTGAATGTACCTACACGGAATACGCTTAAATCACAAAAAGCATTAGATCAAATTATAATTAACAAAACCACAACTACATATGAAATAATAACGAATAATCTAGGATACAGTGACCACGATGCACAAATTCTTACAATTACTAGGAACATAAACACTGACATGATAAATAATACACGCATGTGCAGAGCATCACTAAAGTTAATATAAAATTATTTACGGACTACTTGATGAAGGAATCATGGGACGAAGTTTATAACGCTGTTGACACAAATGAAAAATATAATTTATTTTTCTCCAAGCTTTCAATTCATTTTAACGCGTGCTTTCCTCTTAAAAAGAGAAAATTAAACATTTCAAGCAAAAGTAATTCTTGGATCACACAAGGAATTAGAACATCGTGTAAAAACAAACGTACGCTTTACTTTATTTCTAAACATCATAACGTATCACCCGGTTTCCATATATATTTCCGAGAATATAAAAGAATTTTAAGAAAAGTAATAGTTCAGGCAAAAATAATGAAAAATAGTCAGGACATTTTGAGCGCTAGTAACAAAACTAAAGCAATGTGGGATATCGTAAAAAATACAACCACATCATCTCGATACCTTGTAGAGAATGTTATTTTAAAGGATAATGAAAGAGAAACGAGTAATCCGAAAAAAGTTGCCAATCTCTTCAACAAACACTTTTCCAGAATTGCGTCTGATATCACGAAGGGACTAAAATCACAAAATTCAACATTTTACACTTCCCAAAAAATTTCAGATACGATGTTTATTCCCGAAACTTCTCCCAACGAAATCCTCAGAATAGTCAGTAAACTAAAAAATAAATATTCATCTGGTTTAGATGAATTTCCGGATTGTTTATTAAAAACTTGTGCACCTGCCTTTATACATCCGTTAACTCACATTTTCAATGCTTCTTTATGTACAGGAATATTTCCAGATATTTTCAAAACAGCAAAAATTAAGCCACTTTTTAAAAAAGGGAACAAAAATGATATTCAAAATTACCGGCCAATTTCTCTTTTGTCAGTTTCTCAAAAATATTAGAAAGGCTTTTCTACTTACGAATGGAAACTTTTCTCAGGAAAAACAGAGCGTTTTCAGACTCACAACACGGGTTTAGAAAATCAAAATCTACGGAAACTGCCATTTTTCTTTTCTCAAAGATGTTGCTTCATCAATAGACCAAAATGAAGTACCCATTGGAATATTCTTAGATCTCTCGAAAGCTTTTGACGTTATTGACCATAAGATCATGCTCTCAAAATTACCTTCGTATGGAATTCGTGGTATTGCCCTAGATTGGATAACTTCTTATCTTAAACATCGGACTCAAAGAGTAGAAATACCATACTGGCAGGAAAGGACATTACATACTTATATTTCGAATTCTTTGCCAATTGTGCATGGGGTCCCGC
Source organism: Acheta domesticus (assembly GCA_031308135.1). NCBI lineage: Eukaryota > Metazoa > Arthropoda > Insecta > Orthoptera > Gryllidae > Acheta > Acheta domesticus. Next base: position 122,251,571 of record JAHLJT010008446.1, on the reverse strand, counting down.
AAGGTTCGATCTTAGGTCCTGTTCTCTTTCTGTTATATGTAAACGATATGCCCTCGTCTATTAAAAATGGAAGAATGGTTCTGTTTGCTGATGACACGAATGTTCTTTGCAAAAAAGAAGCAGTAAATAGTACAATTTCAGAAGTTTCAAATTGGTTTAATAATAACAAAATATTGTTAACGAAAGAAAAACTGTTTCAATGCATTTTTGCATCTCAAATCGGAAATCGCATGTTCCATTGAAAATGAACAATATGCAATTAGCTGATGTTGAGGCAACAACATTTTTAGGTCTTTCAATTCAATCAAACCTCAAATGGAATGTACATATAACAGAATTAAACACTAAATTAAGTTCATTATGCTATGCATTCAGAATTCTTTCAAATTCTGTCAGCCTTCATGCAGCTCGTTGCGTTTATTTTGCAAATGTGCATTCCCGCCTGAGATATGGCATAATATTCTGGGGAAGCTCATCCTGTAGTATTCAGACCTTCAGATTGCAAAAGAAAATTATTCGAATAATGAAAAAATGCCTTCCACGTGATTCCTGCAAGCCTCTTTTCATTGAGCTGGGAATCCTACCATTGCCTTGTCTATTTATTTACGAATCTGTAATATTTGTCAAAAATGACCTACTTAACGGAGGGAACATATTTTCATGCAATATTGATATTTATAATTACAACACACGCCGTAGAAATCACGTGCATCAAGTGTCAGTATCAACAGCTCAGTACAAGAAATCAACATACAATACATGTACGTTACTTTACAACGCATTGCCAGATGACATAAAACAATTAAAGTCGGTACACAAATTTAAGTTAAAAGTAAAATCTTTCTGCTGCAAAACTGTTTCTATACAATTAGAGACTATACTGATCGTGAAAAAGAAAAATAATGTTTAATGTAACAAAACAAAGATATATAATGAATTAGTTTATGTTTGCATTGTATACATTTAAAAAAATATTTAATACGCCTGTAACAAGTAATGTACTTCAGCTTCCGGGTCAATGACCCCCATCTCGATCAGGTTTTTGTCCAGTTTCCCTGATCCATTGAGCAAATGCTGAGATGGCCCCTTGTTTTGCTTCTGGACGTAAATGTAGCTTCACTGTGCGCACGTTTTGTTGAACACTCCTTTTGCTTGTAGTTCATTTACAGTTGAAATTGATTTTCTATAACTCGGGAAAAAATATTTTCAAATATCTTTATTTTCTAAAATAATTATTTTCTAAATTCATTTTTTCGTTTTTTTTTTTTAATTCTGGCCCTCAAGAAAATGTGCGCAGATAAATTTCTTTCCCCACACGTCATATACAGTTTTTACTGTTTTTTTGACAAATAAATATCTAAATAAATATCTAAATAAAACGTTTCTCTGCCTCCTTGGTTACGACATTTGATCGCATGGCACAATGTCTACAAGTAGAAACGACTTTTTCTCCAAATCCCAGATAACAATATCCGGTTTTTTTGCCGCTGTTGTGCGATCAGTTTGAATTTGTTGGTCGTACAATATCGTACACAGTCCAACAGACGTCACCGGTTTTGGTGAGTGTTCATACCACTTGGGGCATGTGTTTAGACCTTCGAAGGCGGTAAAGATCTGCCAATGGAGGTAACTACTCACCCTGTCGTGTCTTTTCAAGTCTGCTAGAACTGGACAAGCTGAGACGATATGATCAATGGTTTCTATTTGTTCCTGACAAATGCGGCATTTATTATCTTGGGAAATTTTGAGAACCGCTTTATCTTAATGTTGTGTTCTCAATGCCTGATCTTGGACAGCTATTCCAAGCGCTTCTGATTCTGGCTTCATTCTTCCCCTTTTAAGTTATATTAAGTTATAAGTTTTATATATTATAATTTATTATTATATTTTAAGTTATATATTTTAAGTTATAAGTTAAGTCACATAAATGATTGATCTTTATTGATCTGTACCCTGTCCATTCGTTTTAAATATTGTTCTTGGAGTAGTTTATCTGTCCACGATTTATTTAACATTTTTTGTATCTCACATATTATGTTAAGTAGCATCAGATGTTCAGTGTCTATTATTCCGCGTGGCTTGCATAGTCTTGTTTGCAATGCTTCTTGTTAGACTTACAATGTCTCTGTTTCCCATTCTTCGGGCAGATTTCTTGACCTGCTTCATTAGTGGGTCATCTTGATGGCTGACTACATATTTTCCAATCCCGACTACTGCATTGTGCCAGGAGGATTCAATTTGTCTGAGGCCAGTTCCTTCTTCCTTACGTGATACATAAGTCTATGTACATCAGCTCGAGGGTGGGCGACATGATACATTGTAAGCAGTTTTCTGGTTTTTCGATCCATGATTCGAATTTTTTGCTCATTTCAGTCCACAATACCGAAACTGTATGCGGCTACAGGCACTTTATTTATTATTATTATTATTATTATTATTATTATTATTATTATTATTATTAGTGTTGTTATTACTTGCCACAACACGGATTAATATCTTTAAAGTATTTGCTGAAGTATTTCTAAACGTTGTTTATAGGAAAATCTCGATCGGTTGCCACGTAAAATATCATCAAGAACTTCGATTTTAGTACACTCAATGTTTTTTGAATATGAGTGACTTTTTATATGACTGAAATTCAAAGTATTTACGTCAAATTCCGGAATGGTATGACATATAATGGATACCTTTTTAGCAAACCTTACTCAAATTCTTTAAGCCTCCATTAACTGAATTATTTATTCGTCCAAAAAAGGTTAAACATTTCATGTGATATATGAGGGAAAAGTTAAATCTGTGCACATTTTCTTGAGCCACGCCAATTCTTAATATACTTAGTTGAATTATGAACAAAGATATCAACAAGGGTTTTTGTTCCATTTGATAACAATACATAATCTCCTCAGCGTTAAAGAAAGTATTTGCAAGGGCAAACGAGAAATATATTTCATTTGATGGCCCAGCTGATGAACTAATTTATTTCCCAGATAACACACTGTAGGACTCAAATAAACGTGCTCAGATACCGAATCTTCTTTTTTGTTCAGAAGCAAAATAAGCGACCGATCTCATCATTTGTTCAGTAGATCAAAGGAAGCTCTAAGGTCTAAGAAAAACTTGATCTAGAAGGGAACCATTAATCCTGAAGCTCAATTACTTATAACATGTATATTTAGACTTAGAATTATGCAAAACTTCCGGTAATGGCAGCATAAGAGAAAATGCGAGGATGAGACGTAAACATTTAGTGAAAAAGTGGAGACAAAATTTCGGTGAGAGTGCGAGTACTCCGGGACAGAGGTGGGTGAAGCGAGAATTGAAAGAGATAATAGAAATCAACGGCGAAGGAGGTTGAGAGAAATGATATAAAGTAAAACACCAGTGACCAAAAAGGAAAAAAGATGCGACCGGAAGTGAACGAGGAAAGCAGAGCATCAAGTGCAGAAAATAGGAACTACCACGACACTGAAAAATCAACATGTAGTATATGCAAAGAGAATATACAAAGCACAGAAATAAAATATGGGAAATGTAGGAATATATTTCACCAAAAATGCACAGAAGTGAATGCACAGAAGTGAATGCACAGAAGTGAATGCACAGAAGTGAATGCACAGAAGTGAATGCACAGAAGTGAATGCACAGAAGTGAATGCACAGAAGTGAATGCACAGAAGTGAATGCACAGAAGTGAATGCACAGAAGTGAATGCACAGAAGTGAATGCACAGAAGTGAATGCACAGAAGTGAATGCACAGAAGTGAATGCACAGAAGTGAATGCACAGAAGTGAATGCACAGAAGTGAATGCACAGAAGTGAATGCACAGAAGTGAATGCACAGAAGTGAATGCACAGAAGGGAATGCACAGAAGTGAATGCACAGAAGGGAATGCACAGAAGGGAATGCACAGAAGGGAATGCACAGAAGGGAATGCACAGAAGGGAATGCACAGAAGGGAATGCACAGAAGGGAATGCACAGAAGGGAATGCACAGAAGGGAATGCACAGAAGGGAATGCACAGAAGGGAATGCACAGAAGGGAATGCACAGAAGGGAATGCACAGAAGGGAATGCACAGAAGGGAATGCACAGAAGGGAATGCACAGAAGGGAATGCACAGAAGGGAATGCACAGAAGGGAATGCACAGAAGGGAATGCACAGAAGGGAATGCACAGAAGGGAATGCACAGAAGGGAATGCACAGAAGGGAATGCACAGAAGGGAATGCACAGAAGGGAATGCACAGAAGGGAATGCACAGAAGGGAATGCACAGAAGGGAATGCACAGAAGGGAATGCACAGAAGGGAATGCACAGAAGGGAATGCACAGAAGGGAATGCACAGAAGGGAATGCACAGAAGGGAATGCACAGAAGGGAATGCACAGAAGGGAATGCACAGAAGGGAATGCACAGAAGTGAGAATGAAATGAAAATAATACAACGCCATCGACTAAATTAACATATCTACGTCAGATATGTTAATGCCAGAACACCAAAACCGGAAAGGAGTCGAACATGCTGAAAACACAATACGAATATATCTATAAACTAATATCTCCTTTAAAATCAGACCTGAAATCTAAATTAAAGAGGTAATGTACAACTTCTGAAAGAAAAAACAGAAAGAAGAGAGGTAAATGGACGGAAAAGAGGACACACTCGAAACAGAAAGATCAGAGGTATAACACGGAACACGGGAATGTGTCCTGAAGATAGGAAACAAGAGGGCACAAACGAAAATTGGAAAGGAAGAAAGGACAAAGGGAAAGAAGCGGGAAAGACAAACAACGCCCAAAACAACAGTATAACCGAGCAGACCTAAACCAACCACAAGATGAAGATCAGACAGAAAAACAACAGAAACAGCAACCACAGCAACCCCAGTCACTGCAAACGGAAACTCCAGGACCAGTTAAGCAGAGAAGGGTTACGAAGGTAAAATAATAATTTCAACCAATAAAGAACAGGGATTGAAATCAGAATCCAAATAAAGATGGTTGTAAATAGGCAAGTTTGGAAAAAAACACTGAAACAGAAGATACAAAATACCTCAAAGGAAAAGGAACAGAAGACATCAGAAGTGAACCACAATTAACCACAATGATTATAATAAAGCATTCAAGTTAGTGATACCAATAGAAGAAGCACCGCCGGCGGAGGAAGAATTCTGGTCTCAAGGTATATTAATACGGCCCTTTCGTAGACCATACAGAAGGCAAGAGGGTATCAGTCAACAAAAACAAGACTAAGAATAAATTTACAGGCACTATGTGGGAACTTGGAATGTGAGAGGAACTACATATAAAGAAGAACTTAATTTAAATATAAAAAACAGGAATTTAGATTTAACCGTTATCTCGAAAACAAGAATGGTAAAGGGACAAAGTAACTAGAAGATCACTGTCTAATTTACTCAGGTGTGGGTGTAGGATTGGAGGAATAACATAAAAGATTACAATTGGATATCTCCAAGACTAATAACAATCAGAATAAGAATAGGAATTCACATGTTGGATTTAATAGGAGTATGTACACCAGTAGAGGGAGGGCGAGAAGAAGCGATTGGCTTTTATAAAGAGCTACAGAAATTGATAGATACGACCAACAAGGAGGAGTTACTTGTTATAGCGGGAGATCTCAATGCCAGAATTGGAGAAACCGAAATGCCTGCATGCAAAGGCACGAAGGAGATAAGACACTCAATGAAAATGGAAAAACATAAACTTCTGTTTGTTCAACAACCTAAGAATCACTAATAGCTTCTTTAAACAAAACGAAAAACATAAATTCACACGATGCAAGAAATCCATTATTGATTATATAATTGTCAGCTGAAAATAGAAGAAAGGAGAGAAAATCAACCCCCAAGCTCAAAGTATATCTGCTAGAGGATGAAAGCATTAGAAACTTGCATGAAAGAAGATTAGAAGACAAATTTCAGACTATAGATAAAGAAGACATTGAAACACTCTGGAATTGAATTAAACCATCAATGCTTGATGCAGGAGAGTAAAGCATGGAGATAAAACATTGCAAGAAGAAGAACTGGTTGAGGAAATGCTACAGTGAAATTAAAGAAGTAATAGCCCAGTAGAAACAAGCCTACAGGACGTACCTGATAAAACAAACATTAAAACATTACATAGAATACAATAAAGTAAGGGCCGAAGTAAGACAACTTAGTCGAAGAAGAAGAGAGAATTAGAGAGCGTACATTAAAAGTCTAGAGAGAGACATCACGGGTCCTCAGAGAATAGGGTTCAATATTCTGAAACATCTTAATATGAATACAAAATATAGTCTCAATAAACATCATCCCAGAGGAAGACAAAGGAAGACATCCCAGAGGATCAAACACTACCACACACTTTGGAACAACAAAGAAGGTTGTGTCAAAAGGAAGGAAAAAGAAACAGAACAGACATACATTGACGATCACACAAATAACCTAATATGAATGTCAGAACTTGAAACAGTATTGACAAAAGCAAAAACAGAAAAAGTCGAAAGGCAATTTTTGAACTATCAAAATTTACACAGGAATATTTCATGAGAATATCAATAAGCAAAACAAAATCCATGGCAATGTAAGGAAAGGAACAAAGATGAGTTAAAATTGAAATAAATAGGGAAATAGTAGAGCAAGTAGGAGAATTCACTTACCTAGGAAACAGAATCGATGTACTAAATCACACTCAAGGAGACATCGAGGGATGCATAATTACATATAATTACGTAATACATACTTTACATTCCGTAATACATACTACATAATTACTACGGAATGTATGGAACCATTAAAAGACACTTTGGGAAGGATATGGATTCTACCACAAAATTGAAACTTCATAATATCTAAACAAATGGAACATGGATAATGAAGAAAGACAAGAAGCAGAAAATACAGACAGCACAATGACATTCCCAAGGCACCTCTTGGAAGTCACGAGAAGAGACAGATTGAGAAACAAGAACATCAGAAGAAAACAAACAAAAAAAATCTAATTGAAGATATTGAAAAATCACAATAGAGATGGAAAGAACACATTTGCAGGATGGAGAGTAACAGATTACCAAAACTCATCTGTAAATATAAACCAATTGGAAACAGAGACATTAGAAGACCTTTAACCCTCTGATGTAGAAGTGAGGACTTCGAGGCCCACTGATATTTTTAGTTTGAAATAGCTTGATGATGCGGTACCAACTATCGTTACCCCTTTTGGTATTCTTCTATTGTAATATAAAGAACGATTTGTGTGTGTTGTCAGTGAATTCGAGATATTCGAAACCGAATTATGGCTCACTTTTCTTAAATATGCCTTTGATCACAGAAGTGATGAAACAAATATGATAATATGATACAACAGCACACACTTTCTCGTATTATTTGTTTTGGGTATATATCGATAAATCAGATAATGTATTGCTTCAGTTCTGTCTGAGAGTCGTTTGTAATCTAAAATAGTGAGTGCGCATTTAGCTTACTTTACGCGTGGCGTTTGTGATTTGTGATTTCACAAGATGAAATCGATAATATTCTAAATAAATTAGAAACGAGTGATGTTCGTGAATTTGGTTCAAATGACGATGATAATTCCAATTGGGAACCTTTCCCATCTTCAAGATCCGGTAGACAAGTTGGAGAGTACAGTGATGCACCTTTATCTGAATCTGATTCCAACAGACCTAAATCTGATTTCAACGAGGAACCGCGTACTTCATCTTTAAGTTTGGATTTCATGATATCCAGAAATAGATTTCAATGGCTCAGAAGCGCGCCACCAGATGTCGTTTACAATATCTCGTCTGCGTTCCTCCTGGTCAAATAGAGAACATTGCGATAATTACAGCACAAGAATCTTTCAATTTGCTGATTTCTAAAGAAATGAAAGTGGAAATAATGCGATGCACAAACCGTGAAGCTGCATGCGTAGCTGCTGCCAAGAATAAAACATGGGTGAACGTAATATTAGAAGAGTTCGACGCCTTTCTTTCTGTCATTGTATGTGCTGGAGTAAACAAATCGTGGGACGTTCCTGCTAGAGAATATTTCATAAATCCTAGAAGCGATCCATTTTTTCGAGCGTGTTTGTATGTGCCAAGATTTGAGGATATAAGAAGATTTATGCGCTTTGATGACCGTAGAAATCAGGAACAAAGATTGCAACACAACCCTCACGAGTGTGTGACAGTTGACGAACAATTCTTTTTTTTTAGTTTCTGTGGACGTTGTAGATTTGTAATGTATATGCCTAATTGTAAATAAAATTGTACAGTATTGCAACAGCAAAGTACAAGTTAATATGTAATTTATATTACTCTTAAATAAAAATGAAAAAACATTGATAATTAATTGAAAATACATACATTACAGTAAACATTTGTGCCGGGTATCGGAGGCTCCACTTCTGTAAAGGTGTTTATGCGCGTCTTTCTGCATCAGAGGGTTAAAGAGATGGGAAAATCAGGAACACCTAGAGATTAATGTAATAGGTCTACTGAACCAGCACAAAGAGGAAGAGGATTATACCTAAACGCCTGCAATTAATGATTATGATGATGAGAATTATACAATACAATGATAAAATGTGTTTTAATATCATTGTTAAAATACGTATTAATTTCATTTTTGAAGCTCAGTGCCCTCTCTCACATACAATTCGCTAAGAATTGATGACTGTTTTCGGCAATTTATAAGAAACCATCGACACAAAATCCTGTAAGTGTGCTATAGCCGAATAAGAAATTTCTTCCCATTCCTGCATCCAACAGATTTAAGACGAAAACTAGTGCTACAACAGCACACACTTTCTCGTATTATTTGTTTTTGGTATTTATCGATAATTCAGTACGTTCAACGAAAACCGCACTTCCGCAATTTTTATAAGCGTACTTTGCTCTATCTGAGAAAGATATTTAAATAAAAAAATTAAAGCAGTTTTTAATATATTTTTATATCCTTCAAATAAACAAACTTCAGGCTTCTTCAAACTTGAAGGAAAATTTACGCAAACACTTCATCTTTTCAAAAAATTGTTCATGGATTCATTTGAAAAAAGTTTTTAGAACAGGAAAGATTGTTTAAATGAAGGGAAAATCTCTATAATCTGTATTGTATTTTAGCAATGTTAATTTTTGGCAATTTTCCAAAATACAGAGAGTTCATTGAAAATAAGACCTTCGCAAGTTTTAAATATCCATGTATCTATCTGATTAAAACATTTAAAGAAAAAAATTGGATCCGTTTTTGAGAAAATAGTTTTTGAAAATTTTCCTATTTTTCACGCAACATTTTTTCGAAAAACTACTTGTATTTCCGAAAAATTGTGCTTGAACGTATTTCAAGATCTGTCCTGAAAGAATACATTTTGCAAACGAAAAATATCTTCAATATTGTAGTTGTAGAAAAAAGCCGGGAAAAGATTGAACTTTTGTATTCGTATTTTAAGTTTTTACTTTCTGGCATACTAATTACGTAGTATAGAGATCGTTGTGTAATGCTGCAGCGAAATTAGCCGACCTTTCGCCATAATAAATATTGTACTTTCCTGATACCGAAAAGGGGGACAATTTTTGTTCTTATACGTAGTAAATTACTTCCCCTAACGTTTATGTGGCCAGAAACAAAATTTTATGGGTCTTTATGGGTCACGTCAAAACGTCTGCCAGTCGGTCTGTCTGACCGTTTTCCCGTCTGTTCATTATTTTGTAGACTACGCGCAACGATAAACCATATGCAAGATTTTCACCAAAATTGATATTCCTCTATCGATCTGGCTGGTGTTACAGCCCCTAGAATTGGAAGGGTATTTTATGATTTTCTTTACTTTACAAGAAACCCCAACCACAATCCCAAATTTTCTTCAAACGGCTCCAAATTTTTCTTCCTTCAATTTTTTTCTTAGAGCAAAATACCCTAATAAACATGCCCCTTGTCCGATTTTCATTGAATGCACCAAAACTTTAAAAATGCAGAAGTTAATTTTTTTCGACGTCTTCCTACAACTACAATATGGAAAATATAGACATTTCTTCTCAATAAAACCTATTGTTCCAAATTTGATCTTTAAATTAAACCACGTACATTTTTTTTCAAAACACGCGTATTTTTCGAGACATTTTGTGTGAGATAAAATCAATTTAAAACCTATATTTTCTAAAAAATTGCTCCATTTTTTAAATTTGTTGAATGGATGGAACTAAATGCACTGAATAGCATGTCACATACGTTATATTGATGTAATATATTCACAATTTACATACCTTTCAGAAATTACACAAATGTATGTTCAAGTAAAATGACGTAACCGTTATAAATAATGCGAGAAGTCTACTGTTTTTGAAATCTCAAAAGTTTCGTTAATTGCAAATGTTCAAATGTTTTTTCTGTGCCTTCCTACAACTACAATATTGAAAATAGGGATTACTATTCTTTATGAAATCTTGTTCTTCAAAGACATCTTAAAATAAGATCATATTGTGACAATGTGAGTAGGTTTCGTGTTATTTTGCTTTGAATAATTATTTTCTCAAAACGACTCCAATGTATCAAAGTACACTTGAAACTAGACATAGGTCCCATTTTCGGCAGTCTCTGTATTTTCCGAAAATTTGAAAAAAAAATGTCATTGAAAAAGTACAATATTGCTGATAGAATTGTTCCTTCACGAAATCTGTTAAAAAATAGATCTGTAAATAAGGCCACGTATATAGGTTTGGCAATAAATGTAGTTTTTGCGTAAATTTTGCTTGAAAATGTCAATTTATAAAACAATTATCACAAACGGCTCTAATTTCTTTCATTTTCTTCCTTGGATAGCTCGAAGGAAGCTTAGAAACGGCACATTTTTCTTGATCTCTCTGAATTTTCGAAATTGCAAAAGTTAGAAATAGGCGAGAAATAGACTAGTACGCTGTTGAGCACTAATAGTTTGTAAAGCCAATAATCACGGACCTTTTAAATTGGGAAGACACGGATGCAAACCTTTTCATCTGTTGGATCTTGAACCACTTTAATAAGCGGATTTCCTAGAACAATACTATTCTCGAATCAAGTTCGACACTCCACACAGTGAGTCGATGAATATGCAAGTTCTACATTCGTAACATTTTTCTCCTCCCCCTCCCCCCACACACCTATTTCATGTATTATGAAAAGCGGAATAATAGATCACCAAGATTTTTAAAGTAATAGTTTTACCTTCGGGGTAAATAAATGAATCATTTTTACTTTTATATCAACAAAGCACTAACCAAACCAATGACATGTTTCAAAGCTTCTTCAAACCCTTCCCAAACCACTCATTAGGGCTGTAGGAGACTGTGGTTCGGCGAGCGTCCCCTTCGGTCACCTTCTCTACAATATTAAAAGTAATCGCAATTTATCACGTTGAAGCAACGACTATTATGGCGGCGCCCTAGGCCCCGGACGCGGCGAGACCGTTCCGTGTAACGGTACGCTGAATTCGTTAGTGGCCCCGAAGCACGGGCGTCGCGCCGCCTGGACCGCCCGACGCGGGCGCTGGCTGGAGCACGGGCGCGAGCGGCGCATCCACAGTGGGGGAACACCCACTCCGTGGGACGAAAGCGGATGCGATCGCTGCTGCTACTGCTGCCGAGGTGCCTTAGGCGTGGCGACTATCAAAACAACTCTTAGTAAACTTTTTGATTCAAAATGATGATCCAGTGCTCCATTGTACGCTTCTGTTCCGTTTCTTCTGTGGTCTGTTCTCTTTCGGGCTGTAAAACAAGTTTTTTAATATTTGTGTTTAATGAATGTCTTTTATGTTTGTTATGTTTTATAACCAATATTATTTATAAAATAACTATGGTATTATTAAATCGGTGATAATGTTATAGAGTTCCATTATTAAAAATGATATGGACCTAATAAATGTTATTTTTATTTTCAGGGGTCAACATGTAAAGTTCTTTACAATGCATTGTGTTGTTTATATTTAAATTCTTTTTTGTATTTTATTACTACATACCAATTGGCTTCTTATTAACAGTTCGAGAATTTTCCTAAGCGCGTGAGTACTTCATATTTGAATTTAGACGCAACGCTGATTTCAAATAATAGTCTCGGTGAGAGTCAGTGGACTTTAGATTATTATGAAAGTAGATCAATGCCAGAAATTACAGAAAAGTTGGTGTACTTGAAATCAAGAGTTTGTTTCTTGTTGTTCTTTCTGGAATATTATACTTTTATCTGGAATTGCATTTATTGATCGAATGAATTTACAAATGCATGCACAAATTTGTTTCATAAACAAACCATTTGCGATATATTACAGATTAAGAAATATGCCTTTACTAGCAAATTCTAAGAGCTCTTTTGTGTACAAACAACGTGTTATCTTTCAAATGTTCTCATTATAATAAATACGTTTCATAGACATATTTCCCTAAAAACCTACTTAAAATTAAAATATGAAAATTTCAGTGTACATCTTAAATATCAATGTTAAATAATTTAAGTATACAATATTTGTTATCTGTAATTATGTAACTCAGTGTAGTACCAAACAATCATACAAATTATACAATAAATAAAAACAATAAGTCACATTTATTTCAAATATTTGAAATTGTCGTTTCGATTCCCAAATTTTTGGAATTCTCTTCAGAATTGTGCATCTGCCTTATCTTTAGAATGGCTTATATGTCAAACAGTCTGAAAAAAATGGATGTATGGAAAGGACACGTGGTTTTTCACAAAAACAATAATTAAATATTGAACTCACCATAAAAGTACATTTGCAATGCAAATATATTTTTATACAAAAATCGGAACAAAGAAAACGATTACAAGAAAAAAAAGAATCTGAAATGTTGCTCATTTTTTGCTCTGACAATACTCTTAGTATTTACTCAGACCCAATAATTTACCTACGATTAACAGGTTCTATTAAAAATTCAATGTAAGCCCCAATTTCCTCTGAACAAAGAATGTTTCGAATTTTCTTGGTTAGCATTACATCACCTTATATTATTGTTCTTTGATAAATGTTTTGGAATATTTAGGTTGGTAGTACTGTTATTCTAATTTAGTATTCCGGGTCACACTATTCCATTCTCATTTGACGTTGACATGGTGTTGATGCAGTTTGTTGTCATCCCGTTTACAAAATGTAATCGTGTGAACAGGCATGTGTTTTCATATGAATGGTGTGTTAATTATTTATTTCATTTATTATAATTCAATATTAATGTAATGCTTGTTATAACAATGACAATTTTGTTCATTTCAAGATCATTGAAGCCATTTGATATCAAGTAAGGAGTTAGATGTACCTGCATTTGGGGACAATGAGCCCCTTTCACATAACTCGTAAATTTGTCTGACATGTGCGTGTAACTCATACATGTTTTGTTTTGTAATGGTGATACTTATATAGGACTTATGATTTTGTAATGAAACATGTGTTTTCTAAAGATACGGCAGCATGCACGTTTGTAAAGAATTCAAAGAATTTCGGAATTGAAACATCAATTTTAAATATTTCAAAGAATATTACTTATTAATTAATGTTATTATTCATTGTACAATTAATGTTTGGTTCTACATTAAATTACATTATTTGAATGACGTTATAAATTCAGAAAGGAATAAAACACTAAATATATGCTCATGAACATTTCATTTTCTGCTTTTGTAATAACAATTGTGCATTTGAGCAACAGCTTTCATTTTAAATTTCCTTTGTTCGTTTTTGTTGAACCCAGTGTCTCCTCACTCCTTTGAATCTTTCTTTCAAACTTTTCGCTTTTTCAAATTACGAAACAAAGTATTTCTTCTGTTATAAAATAAATCCTTTTCAACTCAACTTGTTTCCTTTTTTCCTATCCTTAGTTTTAAATAACGTGTGCGTGACACGTTGTAACGATATTGTGTTTTGTATTAGACATGTAGTTGTATCCACATGTATCTTTCCCGTTTGTCATATGTAACAGAATTTTATATTCTACATTCATGTTTTACTAAACCTGCAGTCTTTTACACATTTTCCTCAAATGAGCGCTCTACGCTTTTACTTTCAAAAGGGATTGAACGATATTTCAAAGGCGTAAGTACAACTTTTCTTTTCCAGACCTACCCCGCTTAGATCGAGTGCAAATACATGAAGGTAACTAGAAAAACTATTTGTTTTGAATGGGTTCTGAAAATTACATTTACATTTAATCTGAAGTTCTTTTAGTGCTCATACAAATCACAAAAATGTTGCATTGGATTGTATTCTTGTTCTACAAGCTTTCCTTTTCTTGCTTGTCTTTCTTGTTTCTGTAAGTGGAATATAGGCATGGTACATTCCTAAAATAATGTATAAGCTGTAATCTTCTATTGTAATCATTTGCGATTTGTTGCATATCCTGACATTTAGAGACCAATTTTAATAGATTCCCCAAATGTACCATCTTGCAGGTGAAATTCACCAATCTCGCACCTTCAGCTTCAAATTATGAAAACTAATTAATACTATCATTTATCTTCTTGATATTATTTTGATATGTACATCGACAGCCGGGACGGATTGTCCAACGTTACTGTAATTTTCAATACATTGAGGTGTCATGGGTTTCTCCTGAGGCTTATAGATCAGCAGTGGCAAATATTTTGACCGCAAAGTTGAAGAGTATCATACAAATATTGTTCTGGAGAACATGCAATACTTATTCCAATACGTATATGGCAAGGTTATATTTACGTATCTCTATATTTCATAATTTCTGGTGAGTCAGACATAAAATCAGAAGTACTGAAAGATTTTGAATCTGAGGAAAGTTAATGATTATTGGTTCCTTTGTCCTCCTTCAATGTGAACAATCTGCGATGCGACACATTCTTCAGTATCGTACACTACCTATTTTATTTTGGATGTTGTTGCTGATTCTGTTTTCTATAAACACAAAAGAACAACAACGTAAAAGTTGCAATGATTTACAACTGAACTCTTGTGCAACATAGGCAACGGAGCTAGAGCTGAAGAGTTTTAATTTTTTTTATATTTATTGTTTATGATTTGATACGTGAGGAGAAGATACGATGTTTGCATCACAATCGTTCAACAATTACGATGAAAATGAAAAAACGTTTGTTTAATTGTTCACGAGGCGAGTAAAGGTATCCCAAGTTACTCCGACGTAGCACTCTCACAAAGCCCCACTTGCAATTTAAAAAAGAAAAAGAAAAAAAGAGAAAAAAAGAAACAGATTCCGCATAAAATGACCCCCCCCTCCGATATGAAAGGAAAACGCACATCCAGCATTGTAGATTGTCTTGAAACAGTACCTTATCGAAATGAATACCAAAAGGGACGGATTTCCTGTAATAGGAAAATACTTTACGGTAATCCGATTTGCTGCGAGCTAGACCTACGCGACGCCACTTCACTTAGGACATAATTCTTCGAATGTCGGGAGGGCGTTGGCATTTCTTGGTGGGGTTCGCGTGAATGTTCCACCCACGCGTCTGCAGAGATCCCATTCCCGATATTTCCCCTGCGAGGGCAACGAGAGTACAGTGCGCAACGGCCGTGTCGACCCTCAAGTGAATCTCACTCACGAGTATCACTCCCCTCCGCGCTGGGCGCGCTATACATATTTTATTCATACAGCGTCGATCAACGTCATCAATATCCGATCTATCTCCACCCCAGCGCGCGGTCGTTCGCCTTTGTTCCCGCCCCACCCGCCCCTCTTGCAGCGCGGTCAAAGGATTTTAGCGGATTTAAATCACTCCGATGCGCGCTGAGGAAACGCTACAAACTGTTCGGAGCTCCGAGAGACGCACGTGAAGCGAACGTCGTTCCCCCAGCGCTTCCCCTGGCGCTGCACCGACAGCATATTGCCCTCGCTCGCCCCCTCCCCTCCCCCCCCTTCTCCGCCCCCGCCAGGCCACGGCACTCCGCTCCTCCGGGGGCGTTGCCAAATTCTGCGGCTCTTTCTCCTGTTTCCTTCCGGGCACGGTGGACGCCGCTCAGGTCTGAGAATGCCGATCGTACAAACGCTAGATTTAGCACTCGCCCAGGAAATGACTTCGGCGCCACGTGCAATTTCGGCGAATAGCTGTTTGTGTTCAAGGGCTTCTAAAAAGGGGATCGAATGGTTTGCCGCACCGGAGATTCCTGCAGTTGTTGCAGACTTCAGAACGAAGAGAACTCGGACAAAGGGCCTTGCAGAAGAACATTGTTTGCATGCACTGGCCATCTGCCCAGAAATCGTGTTTTTCTCTTCGGTCGTCAACACGTTTTCACTTCAATTGACCTCGTAAGATAGACTACCTCTTTTTGAAGCGCTGTGCGTTAAAATGACCAAATAGATAAAATAATTGTCTACTGGAATGTATGTGTGGGTCTAGTAAACTAATGAGAATAGCACGCAGAGATAATGTACATCTTGCAAATCAGTTTTGCTCTCAATGGCTGGTCAACATAAAATGAAAGTTTATGTACAGCGAAGGATTTTTTAAATAATTTTTTGTCGTATTTTAGAGGTTGTTAACAATCGATTACTATCCTAAAAGAACTCTCTTCTGACAAAGAGAATTGACCAATTTGCTTGCTATTTATTATTTTATGACTTATAAAGCATTTTTATTTTGAATAAAAATTATTATTCGATGTATAATAAAGATTTCCAACAATACTAAGACACTTTCTATTTTTTTGTATTATTGTAACAATATTACATATTTTATAAATATATTAAAACATATATTATTTAACACAGGGAAATCTTAAAAATGCACGGTTACAAAATCGGCCCGCTAGGTCGTAAATCAAATCGTAAACATTTGCCAGTTGGACCACTCAAAAGCATATGAAATAGTCTACATTTCATAAGTAGCACTATCTGAAACTCCTTCAGGAAATTTATGAATTAGGTGAATTTTTAAAAAAAAAAATTAAATTTTTGGTTCACATTTTTATATAAAAAATTATCTTTATAAATTTATTACTTTATTTATGAACTTAAAAGCATCTACAAGTCAATTTTTTAACCAAGTATTACGGCAAAGTTCATATAAAAAGCAAAGAAATAAAATGAATTGCATAAAATTATTATTTTCTTTTGCTACATCTTTCAAGTAATTTAAGCCAAAAATCGTTTACGAGGTACGATCCTGTACAATAATGAAGAAAAAAACGTACGTAAGTACTGTCGTCATATATCAGATTCACGTGCCAGTATTTTAGAAGAGAACATCATTTGTAGCAGACCAGAAAAACTAATAATTGCTTTACCATCTAGAAGTAGAATAACTAGATGAAAATAATAAAAATAAGGGTAAGAACCAAAATATAGATTGATAAAAATAGTTAGGATTTTGCTGTCGTTCTGAGATAGACTGTCCGCCGACCACGATGACCTATATTTCAAAGGGGCTCGCACTATAATAATGTTTGGCTCCCCGAAATTTAGTAAGATGGGTGGAGAGAGCGTACCCCATCCCTACACCCGCGCTTACAGTTAGAGAAGTCGGTGTGAATCTCACAGATACAAAGATAGCATTCGACTGTTAATAATTTTCTTTTTAAATACCACACTCTCATAACTCAAATGCCTGAAACGAAATCATGATCTCCAAACCTCCTGTCTTTCTCTCCTTAATTCCCTCCCTCTATATTAACATTTTATCCAGTGGCGGCTCGTGACATTTTAAAGGGTTTAAAAGCACGAATGTCATCTCAGAATCAATAACTTATTTAATTAAATAATCGCCAATTAATCGATCGTTTAGTTAATATTAATTATATGTTAATTAAACCTTTAAATCTATACGTTCCACAAAAAACAGAAGTAGGAATTTTTATTAAGTCATTTAACCAAATATTGGTATGTCAATGGAAACAAAAGATGTTTACAAAAATTACGCTAATGCCATAGCTTATCTTTTGGAGTGAGAGATTTCGAAAGTTGAACATATCGTAAAATTAAGACAAGTTGACTTCGACTTGTTATGCCAGTTGTTTAATCTGTTTGCAGAGAAATAAAATCAGTTACATCTATACCTTTCTTCACTTCCTCCAAATACACTTCATACATACAATCTAGCGGCTCGTTCTTTGCCATGTTTGAGTTATATTTATAAACAGAATTGTTTAAATGACCATCTACCACACTATTTAGATTGCCGCGTAACGATGTCTACAAAATTGCCACGGTCTTTGGAATCTTCAGATTCATCATGCCCTCTCAATGCTAGTTCATGAATGATGAGTGCCACAGTATTTTACTAAAAACTCAATCATTGTACCTAAAACATGTCTATTTTTTGCGACTTGTTCATATGTTCCTAGATTAAAATTTTTGATCGCTGAATCAATCTTTACAACATTATTTACAGTTGCAAAAGTTTTAAATTTGTTAGCATTTTCTAAATGCAATGCACTTTCTTCGTGTTACCTTATTCTTTCGCTCAAATGTTTCAGATCTTTACAGCCTACTGTCGTCTACAATCCCTCGCCAAATAATAAACAATAAAAGCAAAAGTAGCTTTGTTTTCTTCACTCACAATCAACCATGATTTTTTTCTGAAACCTCGAATTACGGAATGTTCGTTTCTTCTTTCCATCAATTTGTGTAAATGATAAATCACTCGGTTGATGTGCTCCCAACAGTTTAATATAATTTTTTTCTTCAAGTTCCAGTGAAGAAAACCGAAAACAGTGTAATGAATCCACTGAGTTCATCTTACAGCATGCAGGACTTCACGTGCACTTTGAAAACGGCGCGCACAGACTGCCGTTTCTCTGCGAAGGGCCCGCTGGTGCAGACCCGTAGGACTGCTAAATTTTGCAAGCAGTGGTCGCGCCCAGTACGAAAGGGCGCTGACCTTGTAAACGGAGTGGAGTTACCGTTTTGGGCCCCGTACAGGCCAGGCCCCTTGAGCACTACTAACACAATCTTTGAGTGCGGCAAGGAACTATGACCCTCAATTCTTGATTATTGGGACTTGGAATGAATTCTGAAGACGAATTGTCCATCTTCACGAACAAAGAATTCCAATAAAGTACTACAATTATTACAAAAGATATTACTGTAAATATAAATAATAATTGTTGTGCTTTATTTAATATTGGTGGGGCCCGGCCCCAGTGGCCCCTTAGGACGAGCCGCCGCTGATTTTATCCTTTTTTCGTTTGTCCTTTGTAATTCAGGTTCTTCCAAAATCATGACATCATTGACAACCTTTACATACAATCAGAGTAAAAAAATCATAACAATTTGCTTTTTCTGGTGCTTTAGTTTCCTAGTTCCAAGTAACTTTCGTTTTCACCTTCAGCAGGGTCGGATTTAGGTCTTGCGGGGCACCCACCACAAAATCGTGTTGGGATCTCCACCGAAAAATACAGTAATCCCTCGATATCTGCGAATTAGCTATTCGCGAGTTCCAAACATTCGCGATTAGAGAAATGCTACCGGTTTTAAACATTCGCGACTTCAACATTAGCGAGTGCGTCTTGGGTCGTATTTTTTTTTAAATCGAGCACATCTTATTTCCTTTATTATCTTATTATCTTTATCTGGGAAATGAAGATAGCAGATATCAAGGAATCACGTTCTGCAAAAGTATCAAAGTTGGAATGTCTATTCACATTAATAGAATAATAAAATTGTAAAATAATTCAATTCAGTCGCGTGAAATTGGAGGTAAAGCTTTTTGGCCACATGAAAAGAAAAGCCATTCAGGATGTGTGTAACTTTCATTATGACTCCACTGAAGAGCAGCTTCGGAAAATCATCAGCGAAGAAAGCTTCCTCAAACGTAATGAAGTAACAGAAGCGAAACTGAGTCCTGGACCAATTTCAATGTCAAAGCTGTTAATGGCGTTCTTAAACTTCAGCAAGCTCTGATGAAAAGGTCATGTGATCCGAACATGGAAATAACTTCGAAATTTAAGAGAGAAATAGAAGCAGAAATTTTTTCCATGTTTGAACATTAGAACATCGAGGAGGGTGATGAACCAAAAACAAGCAAAAAAAACAACAACAACAAATACTACATTCAATCAGTTTCAACTCTGAAATTAGTTTCAAATACTGTTTTATTTCTTCTCTTTGGAATGTTAAATGTGAATTGTTTTTGTAGCACTTACTCGGTTGTTCTGAAATTGTTTGTCACACTTTTTTCTTTCTTTTTCCAACAGCTTTTTGATACCCAGGAACCAAACCCACTTTTCTTCATTAAAATATAGACGCAACATTCGCGGATTTGACATTCACGTGGTTTTTTGGGAACCTAACTCTCGCGAATGTTGAGGGATTACTGTATATCACATATTAAAAAATTAGAATATTTAATTTTGCTTTGCAAATTTCAATTGTATTTTTGTATTAAGTACTGAACGATTTGTGTAGCGTAACCAATTTAAACTCATATTGACATCCAATACAATTCTGTCTGTGAGGCGTATGTTGTTTAACACTATCCTGACGTACGGTTGTCACGTTCTTTTTCGGCTCACTATTCCTCGTTCCCGCTTAGTGCTCGATGTCAATTCTTAATACGATTAAATCGCAGTTTTATAGGAAAACTCATGGACTATAGGGTATTCCTTTGTTTTGTAGAGTCTTTCTCACATTTCTACAATGGTCTGATGATGAATTAATTACAGACTGAAATTCGATATCGTATTTCATCCTGCAATTTGAAATTAGTTGTCCATCTCAAGGAAATAACGATTGTGATAATGAAACAAATTATGAAATTTATAAATATGCATAATAGATACAACTGTGTTGTCAACTCTTTTCCCGCTTACATATTTTTTGTAACACATCCAGCCAGACACTGATTAGTAATGTATATATACTATTGTTTTACTTTTCAACTTTTGTACAGCTGATGTTGTATTAGTTTGATGGATATAAGTATAATGAATAATTAATGAAAGTAGTGGTCGCCTTAATAGCACAGAAACCTACAATAAATGAAGAGTTGTGGTCCTTAAAAGGGAAACCAAGACACAAAACAGCAAATATAAAAACCTTTTACGTTAATGTACATGTCAGTGAAAGCAGCTTAGAATATCCAGCAGACTCTATTTGCCGGGATAAAGGCAACAACGGCGCATACGTGCTTGCCATCTATGCTGTTTGTAAGTGTGCTGAAAATGTATTTTTTGCAATAACAGCAATTTGTTGCAAAATACTTTGGTACAAATATTTCGTTCACTGTAGGTAAATCACTTACTTTTCAGAATGGTGCGGCAGTGCCACCTTTTTTCAGAAAAAAATAAGGAGAATGGAAATAATGCGAAGGTAAACTAAATTAAGAAAGAGTAGAGGTCATAACAAAGCATCATCATTATTAATGTTAAGAACACACTTCAAAGCCAACCGTTTTAATTACACATTTAAATAATTATAAAAATTCTCATCATTATTAATGTTAACTGTTAATGTTAATGATAAAAAGTCTCATCATAATAAATGTTATCATTTTATTCTAGAACTGTAAGATTTTGTCAAAAATATGCTAGTACTATCGGTTGTTTAAATGTTTTAGGAAACCCCCGAAGATTCAGAGAATACTAGAAATCTGCAATTAAAAGTGCAATAAAGATAACACTTTTTATTGCTTAGAAAAATGTCCAATTTAGATAGTTACATAAACAATAATAAGAAAAATGTCTGATATTAGAGTCATGTGCGAACTGAGAGTTTTTCCTTTCATGAAACAACAGAATTTGGCAGATATAAATAAGAAACTATTCCTTTGGTAGATAATGTTGATAAAAGTAAGTGGAATGGCATGTGTAAGAAGGTCACAAAACAAAAGGGGAAGGAAAAGTAGAGGAAAACAAAAAAAATCTCTATTTATGCAAGAGGGATTTGTGGAGGATTGAGGAATGAAGGGTGAGAAGTGAAGATAATTTCAGATGATTGACAGGAAGAAGATACTTTCAAAGATTCCAGAAAGAAACACTGAAGAAGGAAATCATGTGATATTGAATGTACTTGAAACACAAAAGAAGGGAGACTTTCGTACGCCGGGATTATGAAATACTCGTAGCTGCTGCATGTTCTTTCTCATCTCAATTCCTTCGGTACGATCTTTCGCCTGAAGTTATGAGAACTCAGAATGTTTATAGTTATTATATGCGAAACAATTCATTTTAATAATTATATAATTATGGACACAATATGAACTCGTTTGAATTTGAATCCCAGTTATCCTAACAGTTGAAATGAGCAAAGTTTCCAGTAAATCGGAAAATTACTTTTAAAAAAAATATTGTTTTGAATAAATTTGTTTCATTTGTGTAATAAGTAAGGCATAATTCATGCCTTCGCAAATGGCAAATTTAATGAGCAGCTAGAAAACATTTGTCGTTTATTATTTTGTGTAATTTTTACGCATGTCGGTAAATTTTTGGGTTGTATTGCATCCTCTACATATACCACATGATTCTTCTTACTCTTTTCTCCAAAATTAAATTGTAATTTATCTCCAAAATTAATTTGTGCTACCATTCAGGCATCGATATTGTGACTACCAGAGTGGTAGTAGTTCTACGATGACTACAGTTTGTAAGCCTATTAAAATTAATCTTCACTGGCAACCCTGGCTCACAAAGAAGTTTTATTATGATTAAGGATCCAAAGCTCAAAATTTTTATCAAAATCTTCACTCTTTCCCATGCTCCTTAATCTTAAGTCTATGTGGAAATGCTGCATACCCACGTATTAAATTCAGGTATTCCAAAGATCGATTCAAACCACCGTAATCCCCCATAACTTCCAATTTATCAAGAACTGAAACCGACTTCAATTTCACTTCATTTACTTTACCACAATGTTTATTTTCTTCCGAGTAATAAAAACCACTGCTTATGGATGCCCGTTCCCCAAAATCTAAACTAGTGGTGCTATAACAGCATTATTTCCCGTATTAGAGGAAACAACTACGTGGTACTGAAATATTGCACTTTATGCGCTACTAACATCTTAGCTATTATTTGAAAACGTCCAATTCAACCAAGAAGTGTACAACTCACTGTTTCCATCGCAGTGTTGTCAGAACTATGTGAATTCTACAACTGCACAATAATAGAATACAAAAGTTTTGTAAACCTGTATTGGAAATATAAGCCTGATACTCTGAACAATACACTCGTAGAAATGCATTCCATAGGGCCATGATTAGAGAAGAGTATTTTAAAACCATGTAACAAATACTCAACTTACTACAAATGGTACAGCATTTGGTGCGAAAACTAAATATTTTCATGGAAATATCAACATAAATTAGACAATTATAACTCCTTTTTTTTCATACAGATCTATCAGGTCACAACAACGACACGTAATTCACAGATATTCGCGAGCGCAAAGTGAATTCCATTGTTGCAGACCCTGCATTGTCGCCATTCTGAGAGCTATTAATTTTTTTTTACTTTTTATTTCAAATATTTCAAAATAAACAATTTCTAAAATATTAATGTGTAAATGTATAACGAAAGGTCGAATGTAAGAAACGAACAAAGAAATAATATACAAAATTGCAAATTCTAATTTACGACGCATCCAGCTGTCTGAAGCGCAATAAAGTTACAGAGGGCTATTATGTTTGTCACAAAATTATAGAAAAGCTACTCGTATTTTGAAAAAAATTAAGCATGATCTTACTTGAAGATGTAGTTTTGATAAATACATTTAATTGAGAAAAAAATGTTTTTTTAAAAATTTTAGTTGTAAGAAAACGACGAAAACGAAGCGCAGTCAAATCCGACCGACCTATTATTTTTGCCAGGAAATTATAAAAAAACTACTCATATTTTTAAAAAAATCAACATGAACTTATTTGAAGATCTGTTTTTGATGAGCATATTTCATTAAGAAAACAATCGTGTCTTAGTTATAGTTGTAGAAAGACGCCAAACTTTTTTTAATTTTTTAAAATTTTTGCAAAATCAGGCATTTCAACGAACATGAAACCTGGACCATTCTCTTAAGCTTCCTTTATGGTATCTCAGGTCCCAATTTAATCAAAAAACTTTGTGCGGTTTTCACGAAAAAATTGTTTAAAGAAAATAAAAATTGTCTGACACAATTTTTGGAAAAAAAAGTTTTTGAGAAATGGAACATGCACTTATTTGAAGACCAATTTTTTTATGAACACATTTCATAAGAACAAAAATTGTATCTTCATAAATGTAGTTGTAGGAAGATGTCGAAAAAATATTGAATTTTTTCGATTTTCGAAAAATCAGAGTTTTCAACCAGCATAAAACCTACGCCATTCTGTTAAATGACCTTCAAGCTATCCAACAACAAAATTTAGTCAATTGTTTGGCGTCATATTTTGAAAATTTTGAAAATGTTCCAGGGGCTTCATGTAAAGTACGCTCCAAAATTAAAATATCGGTTTCAAATTCAAGGGGCTGCGAGAATATTCAAATCGATTGGGCAATATCAATTTTTGGAGAAAATCGGCTGAACGGTTTAGTCGCTAGCGTTGTTCACGGACGGACGGACGGACGGACGGGAGGACGGACGGACGAACGAACGAACTGACGGTCGGCCGGACGGTGGG
Source organism: Acheta domesticus (assembly GCA_031308135.1). Lineage (NCBI taxonomy): Eukaryota > Metazoa > Arthropoda > Insecta > Orthoptera > Gryllidae > Acheta > Acheta domesticus. The sequence continues at coordinate 122,227,022 of JAHLJT010008446.1, read as the reverse complement.
ACGGACGGTCGGTCGGACGGACAAACAGACGTTTTGCTTTCAATTGGTTTTTCGGTATCAAGGACCCACAGTATAGGGATTCTGGCTGCACAACGTGTTATATTTTTTCTTAATTTAGCAACTGAATTTATCCATTTTTTCGTTACCAGGGCCCTGTAATAAGAGTTTTTCTGCCGAAAATCCGCCGTTTTTTCGCTCAGCATTACATAACTTTCCCTATACTATACGTACGTACAGTATACGGGAAAGTAAAAAATGAAGACAATGTACGTTAATATGCCTCTTCTCGACTTTCTTCAGAGGATATGGACAACATCTCCACGACAACGCACGTCTCCACGCTGCAAATTCACCATGGCCAATCTGACGAGCTTCTAATAGAAGATATTTAATCCTCCTGGCTGCAGTCGCGCCCTGTCAAATTGCCACCGTTATATCTTGAACCACTGAAAGTCTTTCTAAGGGAGCCGATTAGAGACTCAGAGCCACTTATAGGAAGCCCCAAGAGTCATCACTACGAGCATGTGTCTTTGCACACGGAAACATAATCATGGTTGTCGCTGGAATAAGATCCTGAATCATTCTACAGGATGACGAATTTTTAAAAATCTAGAAAACAAACGAAATTGAAATGCAGAAATTGTATCGGGAAAATGCAGGGAAACAGTTACGTCGAAATGTGGGCACTCAACATGAATCTGACCGATGGAGGAAGGCAGTGACGTAGCCTGAGTTTTGGCTTAGGGTAGGTAACTCGAGAAATGAGAAAATAATTTAAAATTTTAATTATAATTTAAATATTTTTCATTCACCAATACCATTTCTGTCACTTTGATCAATTAGAGCACAGAAAACTGATCCAGTAAAAGTAATAATAGCTCACGTACTTCATGTAGTTTACTGGTTGAAAGTTAGAAAAAGTTGACTTAAGTTCACGACCTAGCAAAATATAGATGTGTGTCCTCATACTTTAATAATAAGAGCACTATCGAACCCAATGATTTTCAAAATTGTCCAATTCATATGATTTCGAACCTGGTAGAATTGGCATAATTTATAAAATGGAAAACAATGATAAAAATATAATAGGAAAGAGAAAATCAATCAATTTACAAACACGTAATGAACAACAGTTGACAGTTTTCCTTTGCTGCTTACATCAAGGGTTTCATCTAGTATGGCGAAGACAAAAGAGGCTTAGAAATTTCATTTTTAATTTTATGGGACATAACCGTGTTCACACTTGAAATCCAATGAATCTTAATTTCTTGGTGAGATTGCACGAAACACTAGAATTTTCATATCAACCTTGTCAGTTTTATCATATTTCATTATTTCACTTATATATTCCATGAAATATTTCTATTTGATGATTCCCTATTTTCTTTCTGGCTACTCGAATCAACTCGAATGAAGTGAGGCAGAATTTCCCTATTTTCCCTTATATCACCGTTGTATTTATCCCTTATATTACGGTTGTGTTTATTTCCAATGTCGTTGGTTGTATTGCTCAACATAGCCTGTGTTGGCTGTTTAAATAAAATTCTATCCTCTCATATTTTTTTCAAATATTTTATACTGTTTCTCATGTGCTTGTCTGTTTCTGTGTACTGTTTCTCATGTAATTTGTCCACGGCACAAAAATACGACTCCATAATTATGTAGACACTTTGGATCGCGTGGTGTTCGCCATTCCAGGGCACAGATGTGGATTGCACATACCCTTGTGCATTCAACCAGCACAATCCCTAACCTAAAGTGGCTACAAATATATAGTTGCTAAATGCATTAAAATAAGGCAATAAAACTTAAATAAAACGACAATGCTCATTAATTAACCTCGTTCTCTAACAAACACCGAAGAGAACAATGAAGTTTCGTAAAGGAGAGCTTTTTCGTAGGCACCACGGTAGGCACCCTGGATGTAATGGGTCAGTGTTCATCTGATTCTCAGCGCAGGCTAGGGGTATTTCAGACTGATTCGTTCATCCTTGTGAAGAATCGAATTCTCAACGGCGCGATGTTTGAAATACAATGAAATATTTTGTAGAAGAAAAAGAAAATAACAAATTGACAATTTTCAATCATTTTAAAATAAAATAGCTGATATTGTCAGGGTATGTAACACATCATCCACATCCATGGACGCTACGCCCCTGGAGGAAGGAAAGAATGATTAACTGATGATACGCGGCAAATAACAGTAAAATAAATGTGACAGACCTTTAGAATGCCGTGTTTTGTTATTAGGGAGGACCAAAATTATATGCACTAATAATCTATGAAATAGGTATGCGTATTTGCGGTAAAAACTCAAAAATATTCTTTAAAATATACCCTTTAAAGTTTATGAATCCATCATAACATTGTTTCTTATATATATTGATGCATAGTCCAGGCATCTGTCAATTTACAGTCACTTCTCCGTTCAATGAAATGTTGGAGTATTAGCAGTGTGGATTACTTTCCACAATGGAATGTCTACCCCCAAATCCATTTAGTATTGGAACCATATTTGAACAAAATTCTGGGATTCCATTAGTTGCCACCTTCATATCAGGAGAAGTTTCTTCCTTCATCGCATCCCTTTTCACTAAAATTTGTAGGGGAAGCCCCTTCAGTGATGTATGTGATTTCTAGTCACGAATGTTTGTTCATCAGCGTTATCAATTTTGAAGATGGAATTTAGTGTCATAATCCAAAATGATATTTCAAAATATTATTTTTATTAGATATCACCCTTTTTTAATAAAATATGATTGTAAATAATATAGATAGATATTTATTACATCTGCAGGTAGGTTTATGCAACGTGATGGCTGAATACAACAATTTACATATTACAATTAGGAATATTAATACAACGGAACTTTAAATTATTTTAAAACAATATTAATATGATAACAAAAAAGACAATAACAACAATAATAGCATTAAATCTACATTTTATGGCTCTCTTACACAGATATTTTAAACTAATAAATAAACGACTCTTTTAATTGGGTCTTTCTATGCAAAAAAGGAGATTTTATGACATGACTCCTTCAAACTTGAAAATATTTTGGGATATTGTTGTCCATGATGTCTACATCGTCGAGGTACAATATTAAAATTTCTAACTGATTGTTCGGCAACAATATCCTCATAAAACCTAAGACTTTTTGTGAACATCCTTATATGCTTCAATTTTTTGCCCTCATATAAACGTTTCTAAAAATTCTAAAAATTTGTGAGTATATATAAGACACATAGTTAAATTATTCATTAAAGATCAAATTTATTTCGTGCTATTCTTGACATACAACAATAAAAAACTTTCTTTAAACGCAATTATTCAAAAAGCAACCTTTTTAAAATTATGAAAATCTGCAATAAATTTGCATTTAGAATGTTCTGAAAGCTATTAAATTTTCTTGATATCTAGAAGGAACAAAAAATATCATTAAAAAACTCACCTGAGCAAAAGAGGCAGTATGCAACCCTCCACAAAAAATCCATTGTTGCAGCGCCCCTGCTAGAGTGGACTACTTAGTCAAAGGTGCCTTTTAGAGAACAACTTCCCTAGGCACTTCAGTTCAATTTCATGCAAGTTTTACTGAACGTTTATTCTCACTGACTGGAATGACAGTTTTTTTGAAAATTGAAAACGCACAATTTTTTCAGGGAGTCTTCCCACGACTATAATATTGAAGATAGAGATTTTCCCCTAATGAAATCTTTTCCTTAAAGATAAATCTTTGGATTTGTTCATGTTCAACTCTTGGAAAATATGAGTAGTTTCCTTGTAATTTGCGCGAAATATAGGCATTTTTTCTCAAAAACTGCTCCAATTTTTTTCTGCAACAATGCGTCTGCTTACAGCTACCCATGGCAAAGATGGGTGGTAGCAGCGAAGATCGTAGAAAGCAAGGGGGTGGAGGGGCAAGGTGGGCCAGTTGAGGGAGGGTGAAGCGGAGCTGGGCAGAGTTAGTAGCGAGAGGGTAGAGTTGGACGGGGGAGGTTCAGGGGGAGAATGGCGAGGTGGGAACGGACGAGGCAGCGTAGAGGGTAGGGTAGGGTACATAGAGATACACCTTACATGAAATCCATTCCTGTTGTTCTCTGATAGAAGATTATGATTAATAAATACCCTGACAATGCAGGGTATTTTAGCTAGTAATTACATGACTGTCTTTACACTATGTAGGCGAGAAATCAAAACGGTTTAATACCCCCTCAAGTCTTCCTTAATTTACGTACAATGCAATCCAGTATTTTGCACATCATTATCTAAATGTTTTGCAATTTTTTTGTTTTTAGAATATCTGCAAATTTTGTTTATCATTTTACCTTAGAATCAGTTTTCGGTGAAAATGGCTGAGGGACATAATTCATTTTAGATTATGAGAGATCTGTAAATTTTACAACGTAGTTACTTATATAACATCAGGTGGACAACAGCATTGAAATTAATATTTTGCTTTTCAATGTTCTTACGCATATTTGTATTGAAACTGCTTGAGCGCTTCCATCACTGGGCATTAGGGTTATATTCTTCTCGCTCAATTATAATTTTGTGCGATACAAAAACATCTATAGGTATCTATACTCCTCGCCTTCTCTCCCATTTGGCGAGCAATTTACTTCATTTTTTCCGATTTGTATATATGTCGGTCCCGTGGCTGAGATCGCTAAAGCAGTAGTCTCCTGGCGATCTCGGAGATCCTAGATCGCTAAAGCAGTAGTCTCCTGGTGATCTCGGACCGCAGGTTTGTGGGTTTGAGCCCTGCCTCGGACATAGGTGTATTGTGTATGTCTATATGTGTGTGCCGTCCTTTCCCTCTCACTATCATCGTCATCATCTCATTTTCCATACCCCCAGAGCTAACCACCGTGGGAGATAAAAATAGGATTCAGCTAAAATGCTGATCCCTCACTAATGATGATTGAAGCCCTGCCTCCGAGATAATGTTTCTGAGCCCCGATAAAGGCAGTTTGCATGTAAGCGTGGTCCGAGTCGGCCTATACGCGAACAATAAATAAATAAATAAAATAAAGATATATGTGTGGCCTTTAGTCAGATCATTTCTGAAAAATAATAAAAAACAATATAACTCCTAGGAAGCAAATTGTATACTCACTATGTGGTAATTCTGGGAATAAGAATCAATTCAGTATTGGAAATGGCTGCTACTCTTCCTCTCAGTCACCTGTGAAAGAAGTAATCACAATATATTTAAATATATAGATCAAATGAACATTTAACGAGTACCCATGCATTTTTTTCATAATACTGATACATGGTAATTTTAAATTTCTCGCTACGGAGTAGGGACTCGGAGGAGTAACTGGACCTCTTTGGTTATGATGTCCATGCTCTTAAATATTGGTAAGAAGTGTTTTCTGCGTTTTCCACTGGATGGCATTCGTAGGATGACAGGGCTGGTATTCTAAGCCACAATCATAAGTTGCAGGCCTTCATTTGTTCAATGCAGTAAGGAATTTTTATTCTGGAAGGTCAGAGATTTTTTCTACCACCCATCTGCTTTACATTTTTATTGCGATTGAATAACAAATACAAGAATAATATTCACACCAAATTAATCGTTAATATTTCCGTTTTTTAATAGTGTTTTGTTTTTAATTATGTTTGTGTGTTTACGGGCTTTTAAAGAAAATATGTGCTGTGAGGTTAATTGGACCGCCGAGAGGTTAGGTTAAGTGGACCGGTCCAGTTACCCCTTTATTTTATTTTTCGTAAGTAGTATTTGTAAATTTGTAATTATTAATTCTGGAAAGTTACATAATTTATTCGCCTTTCACTATTTTATTAATCTAATTCATTACACTCTTATTTCCACGTTTTAATTTTAGATGCTACGTTTTGGAAAACGGCGCGCGGTCCATGTCCCTTTTTCTCATTTATGTGTGAAAAAGGTTACGGCAAAATGTTTCTACACATAATCATTCTTCTGAATTATTTTTTTCTTGAAACAGTCTATTAAACGTCAAGGTTATTTTCTCAGCTTATTTCAATTTCCGGTCCACTTAACCTTACCTCCGGTTACCTGAACCTGTTGTTAATGTATAAAACATTCCATATTTAACAATAACTGTAAGCACAATGATGTTGTTTGTTCCCTCAATATAAGCAGAAAGCCTCTCTCAAATATCATGCAAAATTTCACGTGTATAGGTCAAGTAAATAACATTTTAGAACTAGTTTAAAAAAGTGGGCCTCCCCTACTGCGCGAAAAGACGGCGATTTTTCGGCAGAAAAAACTTTTATTGCAAGGCCCTGGAAACGAAAAAAAGGATAAATCCAGTTGCTAAATTTAGAAAAAAAAATACTCTATCACGTGATGTAGCCAGAATCCATGTTTTGTGGGTTCTTGATACCGAAAAATCGAATGACGGCAAAACATCTGTCTGTCCGTCCGTCTGTGAACAACGCTAGCGACTAAGCCTACGGTCAGAGTGGATCCGTATTCGGCCGAATTCGCGTTCGGCTGAACACGGCCGTTTAAGTCGAATATACCAAACCCTCGCTAGAGCGCAGGCACGGTCACACTGCATCCGACAAGTTCTGACGAACACCGCCGAACTTCGAAGTCGGCAGACCGATATCAAATAAATTCGATTTATTCGGACGATCTGAACTGTCGAAGATGAATGTTGAAAAGCTGGTTTCACTTGGACACGAACGAGATGCTCTGTGGAAGAGTCGAATTCCAGATAACACAACAGGGACAAAGCAGGGAATTATGGAATAAAATCGCAGAAGAAATATGCGAAAATAACATCAAACGTGTTGTAAACATGGGACATAACCTCACTTACCTTATGGTTATGATCAGTCGTTCCTCTGTGGTGATGCATTTTCTAAAATTCGACCTTTTTTTAATGCCATCTCTAATTGCTCCAAGTATGTAAAAAAAAAAGTATTAGGCAACATTCTTGTGTATTGTAAAAATTTCACTGTTTGTGTCATTAATTGGTAATATAAGGTATGAAACTCACGAGTATTTTCGCGATCGGCGAAAATTGGGTTCACCCAGAAATCTTTTTGATTTTCAAGCAGAAGAAATTTAAGAGCAGAGCTCTCAGAAAGCACTTGTATTCTTCTCGTATCCTAAACCGTTCCTAAACCGTATTCTAAACCGTTCAGCCGATTTTCTTCATTTTTAAATATTCGTAATGTCTGAATTCCGGTATCAAAACTATTCAATCTCACTCTCAAGTACTATAGACTCAGAACTCGTAATTATGTAGTTATGATTATTCGAACTGAGAATGAAACCTAGTGGTTTATTAATGGCCCTTGAAAGAGCTGTGTTATTCTGTTACCGTGTTCAAACTTACATTCTTTTGATGCATTATGAAGTTCAGTTCTTTCCACGTTCTTGTAATTATTTACTAAGCAAAATTAAAATATTTGTTTTTAAATGAAATCATCCCTTGTTAAGGATTTCTCTAAATAATATTTAAAATCAGTCATTTGGGGATATTCATCTTAGGGGTACATTAAACATTTAGTCACATTTGAGGATACAGCCTATAAAAACTTTGAGAACCTGTGCTTTAGTGCGTAAGTTCATTCTGGAAAGTGAGGGTTTTAGTGCCATAGGCGATGACTTCGTATCTCGTAACATTCATTAAATTATCGGGCATTCGTGATGTAACGCGAAATTCCTTTGGCTATTTGCAAGTACTCTAGCAAAGAATATGATTAATTCAACAATGAAGGTAGGGTTTCTCTTCTAGGAAACGTGTTCGTTGTTTCCATTCAACTTTTCAAAAGGGACATGAATATTAACGTAATTGGGGAAGCACGGAGCTTACGTACCACCTGAACTCAGAAACACGAGCAGTTACTATTCATGGTAGCCCTTCTTCAATTGTTCTCTGAATAAATCATCTGACCAAGTTGGAGGTCCACAGACGTTAGTTGGACATTTCAATGAATTTCAGGGTAGGTCGCGTCAGTCCTCTCCATGAAAATGTTACTGGTGTAGTTTCTTCATCTCTACCGTTTTTCGGGATGATAAAGATGATGTAATTTTTTCAATATAATTAATCAGTGTGTTATTGCTAATTTGTGAACCGGTGGTTGTTTATGTTCTTACTTACGATTTATCAACAGAACTCATTAATTCCACTGACTCTTCATCACTAAAACATCAGAACGATTTTCACTGTTCTCTCTTTCACCTCGCACCATGTTTTCTATAATTGAAGAGCTTTTTACAAAAACGACCATAGTCCAAAGACGATTATTTTGTGTTCCCTACAGTATTCTATACTGCTCCTGTCGGACTTCCTCTGTACTAAATAGTGACGGAAAATTAGCCATAGTCCGGGAAATATGAGGCTTTGAAATGCCACTAGTTTTGCAAAAACAACCAATGTCCACTCAGTTTTCGGCAAAAATGGCCGTTATCCATTGACAGGAATGGCCTATGGTTGTTTTTCCCATAAAAGTTGGCTATACTGTTGCGCATAGATTACAGTTCCGTGACAATGATAGGTGATTTAGACATGCTACTGTTAAACAAGGTAAATTCTGAGGTTGAAAAGTTAGAATTCGCAAAATAATACAAGAAGGGCCTCATGTCCTTGTTAAGTATGAATACCATGGTGATTTGACTAAGATAAATATCAGAAGTAATACACGGCTACCTGGTGAAACTACTTTTCAGACACTGTTCGAGAAACTTCTGCTGAAACCAACGAAACTTGCAGATGTTCAGAGACTTTCTCATTATTTCAGAAATACTAAAAACAAACTCTTCTATTACAAATTACTTGCAGATACAAGTGATCGAAGTGAAAATACCATTGAAGAAAATATCTTACGATACAAATATTAGTGGAGCAGATCTGTGAAGCCTTTTATTCAGTTCCAGAAATTGTTTGTAAAATAGCTATGAGAATGAAATTTTAATTTGTTTATAATTATTTCCTGTAGATGTTCAGATTTCATGAGGACTACCAATATTTTTGGCAAAGAAACACCAAAGGGCACACTCACTCCACGTTGAAACCTCAATTTATGTAGTCTCTACCCAAGTAATGTAAGGACTAGCATTCAATAATCATTCATTAACTTCAATTTATCCGTGTTTCAAATTCCACGCTATTTTTAATAATACTAACGAAGGGAGAGAGTTTTTTTGTTTCTCCTGAAAAGTTCGGATTTTGGACATGGTTGTTTTTGTTAAAAGCTCTTCAATTTATATTGTATGCTTCTTATTTAGAAGGTACACACGCTTCTTATTTAGAAGGTACGTTAGCCTTTCGTATGCATAATGTTCTGAAGATTGGATTGGAAGTTTGGACACCTATTATTTAAAGGCCACAGCACACTTCGTGACAATAACATAAACATAGAGTTGAGTGAATGTCCACATTGGAAGTACATTCTTAATACCGACTCCTTAATGAAATTCTAATTTCTATTGCATTGCATTTTCAAATTCATATAGATCAAGATAGATATAAGCTTTATTCTACAATTGGGCAAATGTTGCCCGGTGGCAGAATGCATAAACATGAAAGTACTTTTACAATTACAAACACAATTGCAAATAAAAACAATTTATAAAAAAAATCAATATAAAAAAACAAATTATCTTTGTCACTACCTAGAACATGCAAATGCATTTACATACATATATAACAAATGAATATATATATACTAACATTTAAATAAATAAACGTACTTACATATTACACAAACATTCATAAGTACAAACATACACGCGTACATACATATCATACAAAGACCTAGGAACCTTCGCATACACACCAGACTGTACGTATTCACTCGTAATCAAATTCAGATAAATAGGTATAAGCATTTTTAGCTAACACCACAATATAATTCAGTATATACCTTGAATTTCTATATATCAAGAATATTGAGTCGTGTGTAAATGTATTACATATTTACTTGATTTATTTACTTCTACAATCAAGTTTGTGAATGCTTTTCGTGGAACATTGAAGTCCTAAGAGTGAAGAGAACAAGTACGCACAGACGGACAGAGGTCCTAACGATCCGAACAACCGTCCACGAATTCCTTTTTGATAATCGGAAGGCACACTTGCGCAAAGGCACCTGTTGTCCGTTGACTACGAAACCTGCGCGATTCGAACCAGATCCACCTCCACATCTCCCTCTCCCCGGCCTACCCGCATGCGCGCGCAGGTAGGCGTCGGGGACAGCCTGCTACTCCCGCCGCCCCCGCCCGCGCAGCGCCGCCGCCGCCGCCGCCACGGCCACCGCCGCCGCTGCTGCCGCCGCCGCCGCCTGGGCCTTGCGCCCACGCGGGTGGGAGAGTGGGGAAGACGGGCTATGTCGTCTCCAGCCAGGCGGCCAGCCACAGCGGCGGCCGGGCGCACGACCCGTGCCGAAGGTGACCGACTTCTCCCGAACGCTCCCGAGCGCGTGCAAAGCGGGCTGTATACTCTGCGGCGCGGCACCGGGCTTGTCAGTATTCAGCGCGACGCGACCGCTGCTGCTCGCTGCGTCCGTACTCGTGTGTCTGTGTGTGTGCGCGCGTCGCCACTTAAAACTGAATCTGTTTTATGCATGCCAGCTCTCCTCTCGAGTTGGATATTTTCTTTGCACTGTGAGTGAGTTTTGCCGTTTTTTGTTGTGTGTTTGTGTTTTGTGTCTTGCGTGGGGCTGAGCAAGGGTGACGATAGACCCTTCCAAAAACTCATCTTCACGCGCCGTGCGTGTCCTGTGTGTCACGCGCGGCGGCAACCTGCCGCTGCCGAACACCGCACCGCGTGACGTAGGTGCGTGTCTGAGGTCTTCCAGCTGAATGCATCCGGACTGATTGGGAAAATGTGTCGTTTCGACAATGCACGTGTGTTATGATTGCCATTGACGCGCGTGTCAGAAAAAAAATTAATGCACTTTTTGGGCTGGATTGTGATATTGGATTTTTGAATCGTAAAACAATTTGCGCCGACATCCTCACTTCATTTGACGATATCAACCGCGCTGCAGTTCCCCACACTGTGTATTGGCGATGAATGGTATAACATGGGAAGTTAAACTAGTGGAACGCGTTTGAACCAATTGGATTGTGAAACAAAAATTCCGGAACTCGTTGTTAACGCAATCACCTTGTAACACGCATGTAATTCGCCAAATGGCGTTGCATTTCTCCGTCTGGCAACAATGATCAGATATTTGGCGTTAGTTTGATGTGTAATTTGGTATTGATCCTCCGGCAATGTGGTTGATCGTTGCCAAACGTAGACATACTGTCAGTCGAATTTGCCGCTGTAAATCCGGAACCCTCTTTTCGTGCGTAGCGCCGTGCTTTCCCGCAGCGATTCCCGCCTCCCGACCGCCACTCCCCTCTCACGGCCAAAGCGTGGCAGCAACATTTGAGTGTCTGGGGGCTGTCACGCACGTTGGCCGCACCTGGGGCGCCGTGTCTGCGCCGGGCCGCGCGAACACCAAATCTGAGTCCGCGACCGGCAGTCCAGTGCGCCCGCCCGCCCTGCTCCGCTCCTCTGTATTCCGCTCCGTGCCGTTCCGCCCCGCCCGCGCAGCCCGCGACGCGCAGTCGTACGCGCAGAACCCGCTTCAGCCCGCCGGTCTTCCGCCCGCCCTCCGCCCGCGCGCGGCCGACGTCGGCGTCTGTGCCGCCGCGGGCGCCCGCAGTCGGTCCGCCGCCCGCCCGCCTGCCCGCTTGCCGAATTCTCGCTCGCCGGGTCCAAGTCCCGCACGGAAAGCGCTCGCGACGAACATCAAAGCGAAATGCGATTAGAGATGCGCGTTCGCGACGTCCGGAAGGATGGGAGATGCGCGTGCAAGTCGCGATGCACCGATGAACGTTGAATGAAGAAAAGGAGTGTGATCGAAACGACCTGGTGTTTCATCAGAGTTGAAATAATAGTGAGATCGAAAAATTGTTAATTCTATCAGATTTGTATGCGGTATCAGAACACATAGGACAGTTGTTGTGATTAGGAGGCTCGTTGAAATGTGATCACTCTTGTGTTTGTCGTCAACTTACGAATACGTTAAGGAATGCAAGCATATTGTTTCAGTGTGATGCTTCCTAAACGACATTAATATATTACTTTGCTGGCATCTGGATTATACATAGGTATGTCTGTTTATGTAATTTTAAATTGCTATGCTGCTTAATTAGTAGTTGCGATTTGCATTGTGTGAGTAGGAAAGTAGACTATCCTAGCCAGTTCGTGTAGTAGCATGGACGCTCAGGTCCACCCTCTCGCGTCGAAAGAACCGTACATTTCTTTGAAGGGTGCGAGAAAGCTGCGGAACTCCTAGCCAAGCTACTCAGGCCGGCGGGGGCGCGCTCCCGCCACCGCCGCCGCCGCCGCTGCAGAAGCGAGAAAATCGAAGCGAAACGTGCAAGGCGTTCGGCCGGCGCGCGACTGGCTTAACGAAATGGGCTTCTGGCAGCGGCCGAGCCGCCTGGGCCACTGGCTCTCCGCGCGCCGCCGCCGCCGCCACCGCTGCTGCACCGCCGCCGTCGCGCCGCCGCGCTGCCACCGCCGCTGCCGCCGCCGCGCCCGCACGTGCTCCCGGCGCGCTCCCGGCCCCGCTCGCGGCCGTTGGCGGCGGCAGCGGCGGCGGTGGCGGCGGCAGAGCCTCGCCGACAGCGCCCTTCCAGCCAGGGCATCGCGGCTCCGCGCAGTCCACTTGGCGATTCCATGCCGGCGACGGGAAGCCGGTTTTCGCAGCCCCGCTTCTTACCGTGTATGTACTTAAAACACGACGGGGAACAGGAAACTTCATTATAAATAGCTATTGCCACACTTCAGTGTTAAGTGAGAGTTAAATCGGTCCATTTACTTTCTCGCTCTTACTTCGCAAGAGAGAAAATAATGTAATCGCGCGCCGGAAAAATGTTCGATAGAAATACACTTATTGCCGAGCCTTGGTAACGAAAAAAGTGGATAAAACTCGTTTCTTATAAATTAGAAAATTAATTCACTCGCTATAATTTCGCTGTGTCTGTCGCTCCCGGCTGTAACTCCGCCTGTGAGAGCACGCGTCGTGATTGAAGAGCTCTGCGGATGGTAGTTCTCCACTAAACGAAAGACAAATTCGCAACCGTCAATTCACCCTTCCACCGCACATTACGAGATGAAGTTTCCGTCAAAGAATTACGCCTCTCCGTTGCAAGAGCGCTTCACCTTTGGAGGGGACATGCCGACAGTTTTCGTCTCGTTAAAACGTTCGCGGCACATCACATCTCGCGAGCACACGAGAGAACTCTGCGGCACCCGGCTTGAGAACGAGCCAGCTATTGCGTTCTTTTGAGTGGTGAGGGCGCGCTATAAATCGCGCTCTTTCACGCGCGCGCCGTACGCGGATCCTTTATCCGCCTATCCGTTTTGGATTTATTTTGCGCGCTGACTTCAGAGACGCGCGGTCCGCAGCCACGTTTGTGAGCTAACGCTGTGCGCAAAATAACGCGCCCGTCTTAATTGGTGCGGTGGCGCCGACACTTCGATGACGGCGCTAAGTCCACAAATCGCGCTAAGAGGTGTCAGTGAAGAGATCACGAACGCACAAGGGAGTGGAAATTATCCTTCAGGCGGAACATTGGGTAGGATTGCAATTGAAACGAAATGATTCAGTGTGTAGCCGTTCACTTGTTTCAATTACTTAGTTTCTTCGAATTTGAATTAATATGTTTAATTGTTGAAGGCCTGAAAATTATTTCGGACGTCGTTATTAGGGCTAGGATTGATCACTTCAAGAGCATTAATCTGCCAGATTTTTACTTGATGCTATTATACACCAATATTAGAGGTGTCAGTGAAGAAAACACGATCGCACAAGGGAGTGGAGACTATCTTTCGAGCGGCACATTACGTATGATTGCAATTGAAACAAAACGATTCAGAGTAAAATTACGCGTTGAAGTGTGTAGCCGTTCACTTGTTTCATTTACTTCGTTTCCTCTAGTTTGGGTTAGTCTGTAGTGTTTAATAGTTGAAATCCTGAAAATTATTTCGGACTTCACACTTCGTACTAGGGCTAGGCTTAATCACTTCAAGCGCATTAATCTGCCAGATTTTACTTGGTGCTATTAAACACTAATATTAATATATGTAGAATATCGTGTATTTTTACCGCTCTACTGAAACGAAACTGGTTTAAAAACGAGAAATACATTATTCGAACAATAAGAGAACGAAAATAAATTTTGCTTTCTGTTCGATTGTAACCATTATCATATTTTTTTTGATTTTGATGCGACGCTCATGTCACTCGTTGGCAGTGATATCCTTTGAGCTTCATTTTCAGTGGGAATGATGCAAGTCATCCCATTCTGGTGGCCCAGAGGTTACGACTCCAGCAGACGCCAGGCTTCGAGGCGAGCGAGGAAGGGAAGGAATCGGTCATTTGCAGCGCACGCGGCGCAAGAACTCATCGCGCGGATTCGATCTGTTTGGCGCCTCGGCCCGCGCCCCACGAGCGCGGCTCGCCATGCTTCATTACCCTTCGTCACTCATTTCGGCGCACCGCGGCCCCAGGCCCACCTTCACCCTGCGGTACACGCGCTTGGAAAATTTATTCGAATACACGCGGTGTTCTCTCAATGCTTCATTTCAATTTGAACTTGTCTTGCTTCACAAACTGAGTATTGGACGTTTCTGGCACAAACAACCATTAAAAATATTTACTAACATCGAAACTTAATTGAAATACAATGTGTGCCAATAAGAAGAACAAAATGTACATTAAAAAGTTGAATCCGTTGTAAATTGTACTACACGCTCCGGCCTGCGATATGCTGCGCTGCACACGGTTTGATTGAGATTATTCTGGTATCTACAGCATTAAGCGTATTGGCACGAACTGGATGTTATGACATCTGCGAACAATAACAGTCTGTGAACGGCGGTGTTCTCAAAAAGGTCTATGTCGCTCTATCAACGGAAGATCAACCCAGTTCGCGAGAGATCGAGCGCGCGTGAAGGGTTGAACGCAGAGGTGTCGGGCGGGGCGCGCGCGTGTTCGGAAGCAAACGGCCGCGGGGAGCAGGCCACCTCGCCGTCACTCCCCTTTCCCTCGCCTCGTCTCGCCTCCCTCCCCGTTCGGATTTTTTTTCGAAGGCGGGGGGCGGGCGTGCTTTTCAAGGCGGAAAACGACGGGCAGTGAATTTTGTACAGGCTTAATGAAAATTCTACCGCGCCCTCGTGGGTGAAACGGCCGCCGAGCTGCCGCCGCCGCCGTCGGTCCGCAGGTCTGCCGTGGCGTGTGGAGAGAAGGCCCCGCATTCCTTCGGGTGCTTCAAACGCACGGTAAATAAAGCGGCGGGTACAGGCGCGGGCGGGAAGGCGGGCGGCGCCGCGCGCGGACACGCCGCCAATTTAATTGCAGTCGCATCAGAATCGGCGGCGTTCATTAAACGAAACCTGGCGACGTGTGCCCGAGTAATTAAAAGCGCTTGCCGAAGGGGGGGACGCTGGCATCTTCGCGGATGGGAGGAGGATGGTTTAATTTACTGGGCGCACGCGTGCGGCCGGACGCACCTCGGCGAATTTCGCGGGCGAGGACGATGTGCGTGTTCTGGAGCTGCTTTATCACCTTTTTGTCATTTCTTAATTGTAGCTCGGAGTTCGTTTTTTGCGTTTGCGCCGAGCTTTTTCGCTTTTACCTGAGTTTAATCGACGGAGGAACGCACTTTTCATTCGGCTTTGCCTTGTGGAAGCTTCGCGGAGCTTCCGAACTGTGTAATCTTATTATGGAGAGGTTTTTTACAAATGCGGAAAGCTACTGATTGGAATTTCCGCATTGAGGGCTCGCTGTCAGGTATGGAAGGGACGAGAAACAATAAAACGCTTCAATCCATTTCATATTCCAGCTTGACCTGTTGCACCTTGCGGGTCAAGGTTTTCGAACGCGTTGTGAGCAAAATTATAAAGTAGTGGTGTGAAAATGAATATGAAATTTCGAAGGAGCAGCTTCACCACAGTTTCGTCCGTTATCGTTAAAGCAGTTTACAACGGGGTTTGTTCCTAAGGGCTTTACTAGGTACAAACGCATTTCATTCCGTCGTTTCATCACCCTAGTTGAGAGCGAAGGTCCCCGACGCTTCGTTTTATGAAATGATTCGTGGCTGTTGGAAGGCCTCCTAATTACATTAAATAGTTGCAATTTTGCGCCAGCGGCTTTTGTTGGAGGGAATTTATAGGCGAGCGGGTCGATGTCTGCGATGAAGGCGGCGCGCCGGCGCCGAAGCGGGGGCTCGGAGCCAGCAGAAGACGGGTGGCGGCGGCGGCAGCGGCCACCGGCGGCCGCCGTGCCCCGCCGCGCCGCGCCGCGCCGCGTCGTACCGCTCTCGCCACCGCCGCCGCCGCCGGCGGGCGCTCCAGCCGTCCGAATTGCGTTCCCACTCAGGCACGCCGCTTGTCATTGATTTTTGGGCCGTGGTAGGCAGGCAGGCTGGCAGGCGGGCGGGCGTCCGGCATACGCTTAGCGTTCCGAGGGCGCTGGCGCGTGCTTGCTCGCCCTTCGCGCCGCCGCCGCAGCTGCGGCGCGCCCTCCTTGCCGCGGCTCCGCACCCCGCGTCGCCGCCGCCGCCACCCCGCCCTGCCGCTTCGCACCGCCGCCGGCGGGAGACAGAATCGGTGGCGGCGGCGGCGTTGGCAGCGAGGAGGGAGGGTGGCGACGGACGGCGTAACCAGCGCTCGCTTACGAGCAACGTAGGCGGCTGGCTGAGGAGACGGACGAGCGTCCGCGCCAGCATGCGAGTCGACGGCTGCGGATCGGACGGCGAAAGGGCGGACGGGGGAGTCGGCGCACGGAACGGAGGTGAGGGGTTGAGTGAGAGTTGCGGGTGGACGGAGCGAGGAGTGGGTGAGCGAGGGGCGGCTGTGGCGGTAGGCGTGCGTAGCGGCAGGTTGCGGTAGCCGACGCGCCGCTGCTCCGCAGATAGCCCGGCGCGGGCGTGGGCGTTCTTTGCACTGGCGATGCGATCGCGGCTTCGCTTGCGGTTGCCTCCACGGTGCGCCGACGCGGAGAGAGCTCACGAGCGGTCTGATTTTACGCGCCGACATTTCCAACGGAAAGGATGAAATCCGAAGGAAGAGGGTTCCGTGGCAACGAGGCTACGAAGCAACTATTAAGCGCAGACATGTTAGAGTCGTCAATTTCAAATATTATATAATAAAATATTAGGTATTAATATATATCCCCGCCAACCTAAGACGATTTAATTTCCGAAAGTACTTCGATTCATTGAGAAGCGATTTTAGGCCTCACGCTGTCTGTCGTTTATCAACTGAATATAATGCAGGAGCATTATCTGCAGTTCTTCTTTCTAATAAATAATTATAATTGTATTAAAATATTTAGATTATTGACTAATTTATATCCTTCCGTCAAGATTATTTGCTAATATAATTTAATTTCATACGTTGCCCCAGACCGCATGTTTTATTCCCTGGATGTTGATAAACGACTTGTCTTTGTATTACATTTGGTTCACAAACCGAATTCGCAAAAACGTTCGTTGAAATTATGCTGTTAGTTTTTAAGTTGGTTTGGCTGTTTTGAATATTTATCTGTATCTTAAATATTAATTATTCTAAGGGAAGCAAATTTGGGGACAAGTCCACATATTTGCAAGAACGTTTACTCCACTTGGATTACAATTATTTATCGAACGTGTGATCTCAACAAATGATTCAACATGCGAGTGTGTGTGAGTGTGAGGTGAAACCAGTGAAAGTGTTTGCATAGTTTTTAATTATAAGTATCCTTGTGGAACTTTACCTATCCTCTCATCAGATTGGTAAGTACTGCTATTTCAAATCTCATTGAGTTCTGGGTACACATCTGGTATGCGACAAGTAATAATTTCCTTTAGTTAATTCGGGCATCAAAAATAAATTTGGAAAAAAATCCGATCTTATGTAGATTTGCATACACTTTTAAAAACCTTTTAATCGAGAAAATGTTTTTGCGGTTACTTTGCGGTAATATTTTCTTCAGCAAATAACATGATATTAAAATAATACATGATTTTTAGTTGAAAAACATTTTCCAATTCATGTTTAATTAACAGTATCTGGCCTCGTGCATGCACACTATGTCCTAGGCGCTTTCTCAGCTACCGTGCAGCTCGGGACGGACGGGTGATGTCATTCGGTCCATTAATCTCCCGATCGTCCGCAGGCATTCTCCTCAGCCAGGGTCTGCGGCTTGTGATTCCTGAAGAGACGGCCCTAAAACGGCATTCAGTCCGCTCGTCCCGTGCGCGAGCCACTGGAGCGAGAAATTCGTTGTTCACACGTTATTGCGGTGCGATCGGAAAGTGTTGTTTTCATGCCTCACGCCAGCCTGCACGTTCTCCCCCCCCCCCCCCCACGCTTCGTTCCAAGAGTCGTTTCGATGAAGTTAACTTTAGTCTTATTCCGGTAAGCTCGTTTATATGAACCGACGCTATTACGGCATATTGCATTACTTTTTTGTGTATAATACTAAGCCTGAAAATTATGAAGGGTGTAGTGATGAAGGGGAAAAAATATGTTACTTCACAGCAATCACATCAGTCACAGCAATTACATTGATTTTGAAGTTTCCACATTATTAATTTTTATCCTATTTATATACATATGGTGGAAAACTTCATGAAACAAGAATTAAGTATTAAATCTATTTTATTTCACTTATTTGATCTGTAATTTCTTCAAGAACAACCGAATTTTAAGTAGCACAACGTAAATACCAATTATTGATTATAATTCCATAGTAATTATAATATTTCCTTAAACCATAAACAAACCTGTTCACTACTTAAGTTGTTTTGAGTACATGCAGTACTGGTGGGCTAGAGAAATGGCCGAATTTAAAACATTTTTAGAGAATGACTAATAGTCATTGCTTCGTTGCTACGTTACAACTTACATATATCGTTTCCAAATTCAGCATACTCCATTATTCTTGCAGGACTTTATTTATTTAACATTTCACTCTTTCATTTCTTTCTGTGGTCACTTTTTATTTTATGATTTGGTTGTTTTAAAATTTACCGAGACCGCCATTTTTAGCCCAAGTCGTAATATTCCTCCCACCTAAACATGTGTTTGCGTTTCTCGCTTTGGGATATCTTCCAACACATTTTGTCGACTCAAAAAATATGTATAGAATATAATTGTTTTCGTAAAAGTAATGCACAGTGGTTACAGTATAATTGATAGAGAGGCAGTATAGGTCTATCGCATTAAACTTGCTGTAGTAAGACAGTGCTTGAAAACCTGTGTTTTTCTTTTTACTGAACTTACGGCAATTTTCAATGTAACTATTTATGTTTCATTAAGAAATGTTTACGTCCCAGAAAAAAATATTGGCAGTTTTTTGTTTGAAAAATATATGTAATAATTAGAGCCCGGATATTTATGACATGTCATATTTTTTCTTTGTGTTATTTTCATGAAAAATATAAGTAAAACATGATTTTATCTACAGTGACTGAAATTATGCAATTTTGACGTGCCATTTAGTCATATTTTGGCCTTTTTAAACCCTTTTGTCATTTCCGTTAACATTTTATATTAAGATCATATTTTCCCATGAATTTTCATATTTTTGTCATATTTTTTTATCGTTTGATTCCATTTTTGCACACTTGCTTGTAGTCGTCTCAAAAAGATTTTTCACGTCTAATTGTTATCTGCAATTTCTTACAATTGTTATAACTAATTGTTGCATGTCTTTCCTATAATTATATATATGGTATTGAAATAATACATGATTTTTTAGTTGAGAAACATTTTCCAATTCATGTTTAATTAACAGTATCTGGCCTCGTGCATGCATACTATGTCTTAGGCGCTTCCCCAGCTACCGTGCAGCTCGGAACGGACGGGTGATGTTATTCGGTTCATTAATCTCCCGATCGTCCGCAGGCATTCTCCTCAGCCTCCATCTCCTTATATATATATATATATATATATATATATATATATATATATATATATATAAATTATAAATTAAACTACGGCTTCCATTGCGTCTTGTGCTTTCTACGCATTCTGTGTATGAAAATGTAACCAACACTTTTATGTCATTTATGCTTATATTTTTAAGTTCATAAATGCTTGCATATTTCTAACATTTTTAGATCATAAACAACCAGACCCTAGTAATAATCGTTTTACCGAATCAAACGAAAATATGTAATGCTTGCGGCGTCTGGCGTAGTTGCAAGCGCACGAATTGACGCAATTCCTTCGCGTCTTTGATCACATGGAAAAGTTTTGTGGGAAAAGCCGAAGCAGAACTGGCGCCGCGCCGAACCGGCTGTCCGGGGGTTCCTGCTTCGTGCGGCAGCGGTGTGCGAGCGACGCCGTATGTTGCGGGCGCAGAGACGTCCGACGCCGACGTCGATGACGGCGGGGCGCCGCCACGACCGCCCCGTCCCGCCACGCACAGCGCCACGCACTCCGCCCCTTCGCGCCCGGGATTACGATCCCCTCGGCCCAGCAAATTGGGAAACGCGGGGGCGGCCGGCGAGGGCGAGGGCGGCGGGCGCGGGGCGGGCGTTCCCCGCAGGCTGGAACCGGTCGCGCGCCCGCCGCCCAGACGAAAAAGGGCCTAACCGACGCCCTACACCTGAGCTCATAGGCCCCTTCGCCCCTTGTCTTGCCGACAGGCCTGGGAAATTAATTTTGAACGTCTTTCCGTAAAAAATAGAGGATCAGCGTTAATGGAATGTGTAAAGCAACTTCGGTGGTATTCAGAATTTCTTCTGAATTTTGCCGCCCTCCCTTAGCTCGTTATAAGAATGTTAAGCGGGTATATTTTTTTTCTTGCTTTTGTTATGTGTATCACTGTCGCTTTAGAGGCTATTATATGCTTGTTGCTCAGTTCGACGTTCTTCGTTAAAAGTGAATGCGCCCCAGATTGTTTTTAAAATTCTTTAATATTTCAGTAAAGTATTTCGTCGTTGCTTGCTCTGCTGAGGTATTTCATTTAATGAACATCAGAAATCGTCTTTGTTTTCCTCCTCTAATGAACCCCGTCAATTTCTGAATGTTAGGTGTAAATTATTCCCCGTTGTGTTCTATACGACCTGGGCTGTCGACAACGATACGCAGCATGTTGCCACGCCTGATAATTCTTCGTCCTGCGGAATTAAAGTGAAACCGGTGACGAACCCAATCCGTGTGTCGAAATTTATTCGCGACCTGGGAACGCCAGACGTCGCGCAGCGCGTGTCAATTTCTCTGTGCGGAATTTCGCTTTCGACGAGCGACAGATGGAGCGGAGAGAAGCACGGGCCCCGGCGCGGGGCGCGGAGGGTCTGGTCGAGAATTGAGTCGTAGCCGGAGCTCGTGTTCAGAAAGCCACGACGCGGGTGACGACGGCTGCGGTGAGCTCGCGACCGTGGCAGCGACGCCGGGGGTGGCAAAGGTCGCGCGAGGCAGCGGACAAGGGGATGGCCAGTAGGGAGCGCGTACGACAGTGATAGGGAGGGTGAGTGAGAGGCCAGTGTGTATCCGAAGGGATGGTGAGGAACTTGTGGATAGTTGTAGAGGAAAGTTGGAAAGAAGATGGAAGGCATTGCGGGAATGGGAGTGGGAAAAAGAAGAAAGAGGGGGTGGTCGGTGTCGGTTCGAGGATCCTCGTCGAAGAAGGCGGCGTCGGTGATGGCGAGAACCGCGCCGAGACCGCGTGATGCATAAGCTACAGTGAAGACGGAGGCGAGGACGTAGTAGAGAAGACGGCAGGGCGAACAGTTCCTACCGCGATAGAGCGCGGCGGGTGACGGGGGCAGAAGCGGCACCGTGGCGGGGGTGGGGGCTGCACAGGGTGGAGCAAGAACTCCACCGCGGGTCGACGCGACATCTCGCTGTCTGCCTCGCCGCTTAGCAAAAGCGAGCTGGCGTGTCCCGCGCGCCCGCCCGGCTCGTCTCGCCTCGACCTTCCCGACCCGCGACGCAGCCGCGCGCCACCGCCACCGTCGCGAGTTGGAAGGCGCAGTTTGGCCAGTTTCCGTCGGGGGGAGGCGGAGGCGGCGGCGGCGGCGGGGCCCCGCGGGACATCGCGATACGATGCGGTGTGCAACGCACGCACCGCGCGTTTTTGCGAGGGGGCGGCTGGCACGGACTTTGCGCGATGTAGCAGCACGAGCGCAACCGTCGTCAGGTACGGCCCGAAAAAGAATGAATGATAGTTTTTTTTCGGCGCTGGAGTCCATTCAGCTGTCACGTGTGCGTGGAGCAAAATGGAAATATGATTGAATCAGAATCAAATTAATTTTTATCTTTAGAACCCTGCCGTGTATGTAGTGACTAAACTTCAAAGGTACATGTATTACTGCGATTTTATTTTTGCGGGCTTGCAATCTGCCCGTAAGCCTTGTTTGGCTTTTTATATTTCGTTTTAAGGGTTGAAAGGGGTTCTCGTATTAAAGCCTACTCGGGGTAAATGCTGTTTAAAGGCCCACACTTATTCAATAAACGCGGTCTTTAATGATTACTTACTCAATATTTGAATATAATCCGCCACGACATCCAACACGGGTATCGACTTTATGGCTACTTACAGTCGTTTCGGTCACGCTACCGCTTGCTTAAGTTTGTCTTTTCATCTTGGGTATTGGCTGAGTGTTTTCCATGAATTGTTTGCTGTCTGGTCGGTGACTTCGACCCCCCACTCCCATCACTATTCATCCCGTTCATCATAGGCTATCATTCGACCGTTATCCCATATTAAAAGCCAAACGATTTCAACGCAGTGCCTTACCTCTCGTTCGCCACCGACACACAAAGACAAGTGGAATGAACATGAAACAATCCTCCCTACTGTAGTATGGAAATTGGAGCTACGAGACAGACGTCAGCAATTGCTTTACCGACAAAGCAAATACGACCGAAGTGGATGCTTTGATGACATTGGAAAGTTATTATATTATGTAACCACATTTTGTGGTGTATTGATTCAAATTTTCCTAACGATCCTACATGTTTCAAAATTACTGATATGATTTTACTTTTTTTATTTTTCTGTACTTTATCTGATAGATTGATACAAAGTTTGTCGGAGAATGAAAAATGACTCCTATATATCCTACATATTTTAATAATGCGTGTTATATTTTCCGAATAATTTATATTCTTCATTTCCCTACCCCTGCCGAGAGAAATGAAATTTCTATTTGTGCCTACCGCGGTTGCGAGTCATCAGCGATCCCACTCCCCGAAACTCGTTCCTTGCCTCGCCCCGAGCTACCACCAATTTTCGAAGGAATGCCGTAGAAAAAGTGGAGGATTCCTGGCGTGGGCGACACGCACGTCGCGCGAAGAGGCTGCGGTGACAGCGGCGGCGACGGCGGCGGCGGCGGCGGCGGCGGTGGCGGCGGCGGTGGCGACGGCGACCGGCGCGGGCCGGGGGGCGTTCACTCACGTTATTGAATAAGTCAACAGGAAACTATTTGCTCGCAGCTAATCCATGGCGGTGGCCGCGCGGCTAGCCTCACCGATTGCCCTCCGCCGTTGTTTGCGGTGGCCGCGCGCCTCGCGTCTCGCCGCTCCACGCGTCCGTCCATTTTGCCGGCACGCGAGCGCCCCTCCCCCCGCCCTTGCCCCTTCCTCGTCCACCATACCTTCCCTTTCTGCTTCGTCCTACCCTTCCCCGTCTGTCCCCTGCTCTCTGGAAACGTGTTCCGTGCCGCAACTCGACGCCAGGTTGATCTCCAAGCCGCGTAGCTCCGATTTGCGTTCCTATTAGTTGGCTAGCGCTAAGCTTTCTTGCGGATCACGTATTCTGCGGTAGTGTTGGCAGTACATGTTTGTACGGGTGGGAGGAGTGATGGTGCAGAATCATTAACAACCTGAATACATTACCATACAATAGAATTTTTGGACAATAATTAAGAAGTTATTTCTCTACATATATACTTTCTTAACGTTTGGAACACAGCTTCCAATAAAAAGACAGAAAATCTCAAACTACTGAAATATTAGTTAATATCCAAAATAGAAAAATCTAAATTGTGAATAATATTACTGATTGCTAGAAAACGAGATTTATTGAGCTCTAGAATACTATAAATGCTAACATTATAAAAATACATTAAAGTATAATTTCATGTGTTTTTAAATTACTTTCAGCATTTTCAATTACAAATACTTTTTTTAAAATAATGGGACATGCGTTTCCTCTCTCTTATAAATGTTTTAAGAAATTAATTGATTAATGTATTCACAGATAAACTATTAAATATATAATATTGTATACAGTATATCTCCTCAATCTCGACTAGGACTCTATGGGGGAATATGTCTCATAAATTCCTCTTTTAGAACCGGCTTGATTTGGTAGAGAAGAGGCCATACACAAATAAGGACTCAAAACACTAATAAACAAATTTATAGATAATATCAGTGGCACCTCAAGGCGGAGATAATGGGTCTTTAGACCCTTGCCGAGGAGCCATCCAGAAGCCTGACACATTCAAAAATGCAATTTCTACTCACTTTATATAGTAACTAAAGCCATCCTGTGCATGAATTGAATACGTTATAATTCACTACAAATCAAAAAATAAAAAATATATTTTAAATGCAGCACAAAAAAAATGATTGTTAAGAAAACATCCTGTTGTCTGGACACGCACATGCGTGTCCAGTCGTGATTGCGTCAAAATTACATTCAATAATATTGGCTGCTGAGGGGCGTTCCACTCACGCTATTGAATAAGCCAACAGGGAACTATTTGCTTCCAGCTAATCCACGGCGTTCGCTGCACGGCTAGCCTCACCGCTTGCCGGTGCGCTCAGTGTCCGATACATGTCGAATGGAAGTCATGAGAAATCTACTCCGAAAGCGTGCTCAGGGGAACTCGGCCAGCTTCTCGTGGCTGCGGCTGAGCTCGCGCATCAATCTGCGGGGGGTGGGTGCGGGTGCAAGCCGCGTCGTGTGGAACGCGCTGTTTTACGCCCTTGCTCTCTCGCGGCGCGAAGGGCAACGCCTGCCCCCGGACACCACTTGTCAGTTTTTTCTGCTCGCGTGGTGTTTGCTTTCAATAATGTCGTCGAAATGAAAAAAATATTTACGAGTGAATTTCGGTGGTCATCATTAGCTGGAGTAGATGAAGTTGAGCTTTATGTAGGAAAAAGTGTTCATCATAAATCTCAAACAATAGATGCTTTCTGGTTTTGGTGATGAGAAGAATTACGTTGTACTTGTTACAGGAACGTTGGAGTTCGCAAAGTCATTGTATCAACTTATTTGGAACACAAGAAACATTGGTGAAAATATAATTTATCATGTTACAATAATTTTTAAAAGAAATATAACAAATTATTTTTATCAGACTGGACATTTTATTCTCATGGTTATCATTTTCTATCGTTTAGGAAAACAAATAATTGACGTAATATTTCTTTATCTTTAGACGTGTCTCCATATTATTGATTTTCTGAAATGGATCGATGGAAATGTGAACGATATTTCAGTTGAAATATGAGGAAAAATTAATTTTCATCATACTTTAATAAAACGCAATAAGACGAGTACATCGTACTGAATAAAAATAAAGTTTACAAGACAAAACGAGTATAAAAAATGTTTTTCGTAGTGATCGAATTGCACGAAAAATACGAATTTAAAATTTGTTCAACCGGCCTGGATAGCCAAAGCCGCTACGGTTGAAGGGCCGAAGCTGCCTCGTGTCTGAAGGGTCGCGGTTTCGAATCCCGCCCGGGGCATGGATGTTTTGTGAGTGTCCGTGTACAATATGCCAGTTACTCTATCGTTACCCCAAAAGTTCGAAAACCAATGGTACAGTGGTCGCTGTCTGATCAATTACAGTGATCGGTGTATGACCTAGTAGTCGAAGAGCGACCTTAAGAGAAGTTTGTACAATCATCGCTGTTTTCAATTGATGGACACGTGCATAAGAAAGCCACCCACCATCAATCGCTGGGGCCGGGCAGGGGGCGCGCGTTTACTTCTTGTGAGCGCTGGCGCGCCATGGCGCTCATTCCACTCCGCGAGAGGCCGGGGCCTCCGCGCGCAAGACGCACGCGAGGGCAGCCCGGCGTCCGGCGGGGAAGCGCGCCCAGCGACCCGCGCCCGATTTCCCGATAATTTTTCGCGCTATTTTGAAGCGTCGCCACGGGGAGCAGGTGGAGGTACCGGCACGGGGGCGGAGCGGGGCGAAGCGGGGCGGAGAGGGGTCAGCTAGGCGCTCGCTCGGCCGTACGAGGCCGGCGAGGCCCCGCACGGCGCGTTAGCTAAGCGCCGCCGCAACTTGTTTCCCCGCGTATGATCAATCAGTTAATGGTCGCGCTCAGTGAGCTGAACGCCCGATCGGTCTCCGGGGGGCGGGGGCGGGAGCGGGCGCGCAGGACGACGCAGACGGCAAGGGTGACGGCGCGGTGTGGCGTGGGCGCTGGGGGCAGCCAGGGGGAAGGAAGGGCGGTGCGCGGGCAGGCCGGCGAGTGATGCAGAAAGCGCGGGCGCGGACGTAGAAGAGGGCGTGAAAGACGCGGACGACCGCGACGCTCACTTTGAGAAAGACGCGCGCGGGAATGGTGGCGAAGTAGATGATGCCGAGGGAAGGGGCAGAGGGAAAAATGCGATGGAACGGACGTCGGCCGGTTGAGGTAGTGTGTAGTGGAAACATCTGGAACAAGCGGTGACGAGGCGCCTCGAGGGGGCAGGGGGAGCGCTCCGAAGGGCAGTGGCGGAAGTGATGGGCAGCGCAATCAACTGTGCGCGTAGGTGCGGAGGGACAGCGGGCGGCGGGGTGCGGCGGCCGGAAGGGGTTGGCGCGGGCGGGTTGAGAGAGCGGGGCTCGGACGCAGCCCGTCGAAGCGCGCGGCTTACGGGCTGACGGTGAGCGGGGCGGCGCGGGGCGGAGCGGCGCGGGGCGGAGCGGCGCGGGGCGGGGCGGCGCCGGTGCATGGGCAGCGCCGTGGAAAAAGCGGCTGGGATGAGCGCCACCCGCCAAAGGACGCGGACGCGGTTTCTGGCCCGCTGGGCGGCAGCCGGCGCAGGGCGCCCGGCGCCGGAGCGCTGCGGCGCGCTTGGCCTGCGCGCTCGCCACACACCAACAGTTAGACGGCCGGCAGAAGGGCGGGGGCGGTGATTGCTAGCCCTACGGCGCTTTCCTCCGAGCTCCGAAGCTTGTGTTCACACGCATGCTCGTTTCGGCGTTTTCGCATTTTCTCTGCGCAACCACACTACAAGAACTGGAATTATGCAAAGATTTTTCAGAATTATTTTGTCTTACAAAAACATACGTGATTTATTAATAATCGTGCATTTATTGTTTCAATTATTGTTTCATTCTCCCTGAGGAATTTTAGGAGGAATGAGGGAGAAGAAATTTAGAAAACGCCGCAAATATATTTTTTTTCTGCCTGCTCATTCCAAAGACTAATATTTATAAAATTCCAAAAACAAAGGCGATTCAATTAATTTGTATAAACTTATTAATTGCGTAAATGAAGACTGGGTTACCAGTGATTCTCTTTAAGAAGGGATCAGTATTTTTAGAGATAACTATATATCACTGTCATAACTTAATCCGAATATCTGAATATTGTGCCTACCTAAGGCGTGCTCCACCGCCCACCGTCCACTGGCCGTGTCCGAATGTTGCGTTTTACGCGGAAGCGGCGCGGCCTGCGGCGCTGGTCGCTGGGCGTCCCGAGGTGCCGCTCCGTCACGCGTCGCTCTCAACGAGCAACGAGGCGCGCGTGCACTTCGCCCCGCCCCGCCCCGCTTCTCTCCGCTCCGCCCTCGATGAATAATAAATAATACGTAATAAACAAAAATGTGTGTGCTTAATGGAGTATTTATTCCTCTCGGGACACGTACGACAGACGAGCTCGTGTTAGAAGACGACAATGCCCGCGGCTATGTTAATGTCACCGTGTCATTATACTTCGGGTTAGTAAGTTATTTGCCTTGCACAATAAATTATGTGTTTCCGGTGACACGAGATGAATAATACATAAAATAGTGAGCACGGTGGTGAATCGACGGGCTAGAACCGTAAACAAAGTGCGCGGGCGGTTCCTTGCGCGCGAGCGGGAGGCGCGCCGCTCCGCGCTGCCGGCCCGGGCGGTGTGTGGCGCGCGGCGCGGGCCCTGCCACTGTGCGTCGCCTCGTTTACCGCCTACGGCTCGAGAGCAGTGCACAGCTTCAGTTTGGTGTCACCCAGGGCAAAACCAATGGTATCACCCCGCTAAAAGAAATATAAAAGTATCTATTACTGAATATTTTGTACATTATTTAATAAAAATAAAAGTGTATTTGCACGTGATATTTATTTACAATATATTAAATCCCGTAATTCAGAATAATTGAAATATAATTTTAAATAAATAATCTAAAACGAAGTGTAACTAATTAACAAATGCGTGTTTTGGTTTTTTAGTTTACATTATTTCTCTTCTTTACTTTCCAAGTTTTATAATTTAGTGGTATAACTATTATATATATATAATATTGTTAAATAAATAATTAAAATTATATATTTCCAACTATTAAATTTATTGATGTCACCTCTAAAGTGGTGCCACCCAGGGCGGACCGACCCCACGCCACTGGTGGAGCGCCATTGCCCCACGCCCCTGGTATATTCATTAACGAACGTACCTCCATGTGCAATTTGTTGGTTGACATAAAGCGCTCTGTTGTATTTCTTGAATAAGTTACTTTTGTTAGGAGTGAGGGCTTCTTCGGTGTGTACATTTAACAACTGTATTCTCCGATGTATTTAATTTTGTGGATGTTTAATTTTATTTCTCATTAAATAAACTCTGGTAAATTTTTAGAAAATTGCACAGTATTCGACGAACTTCTCTGAGTTTTCTCGCGGATCGTTTAAATTAACTTTTAATTAATTAATTATTGTAAAACAAATTCGTTAATTTTAAAATAATTGATTAATATTATTCCTGTTCATGGCACGGTTTCTTATGTAACCTACCTGAGTTATGAATTAAATGTAAAACTAACTGATTTTCTCGGAAAACCGTTGGTTTCGTTTGCTAGTTCGTTGATCGTTTCAGAAATATGTAATTTAGTTATTCCGAGTAATATCGTAATTATTCTTGTTCGTGTCGCTATAAAATATAAAGAATTAGACCATTCAGTCAATCTCTAATCTTATGATCCTGGCTTTTGACGGTTACGAAGATACCCAGACGCAAAGTTGTAGTGCCTCCTTCAAGCTGTAAAATAACGAGAATCTTCTCCGACTGCCTTTTATAAAATATACTATTTTATGGCCCTTGTAAAGAACTTAAGTGTGAATGTTGTCCTTGCAACCCCGCGTGAGTCGGACAGCTACCCTTTCAACCGTCGCAGTAAAAGCACAGCCACTGCCACGGCACCACCGTCACTACAAGACTTCCCACCGTCACCGCCACCGTCCCGTCGCCTTCCCCCACCGATTCCTCTTCCATCGTTACCTTCACCTTTTCCTCCCCCTCCTCCTCGCCGTATTTTTCAGTTTTTCTTCTTCCACCTTCACTTTTAGATCTATTTCATCTCCTCCATTGGTGTAGTTAGGGGAGGGAGTAGGGGGTTGGTTCGCTTCGAGTGACACCAATTGAAAAATGTTATAGTTGGAATTATACAATTTAATGATTTATTTAAAAATGTAGATTTTGATGAAATTGTAAATAAGTTTGCTGCCCTTAAATCTTGAAACGTGTTTTATAAAAAACATCAATTTATTAATTAGTTACACTTCCTTTTATATTATTATTTAAAAATTATATTTCAATTATTCTGAATTACGTACAACTTTTTAATATATTATAAATAAATGTGCAAATGTACTTGTATTTTAAAAATAATGTATTAACTATTCCGTAATATTTTATTATTTAATTTATGGGGGTGATACCATTAATTTCGCTCTGGGTGACACCAACTACGCCACTGATCTCCAACTCCACATTTTCCGCCCCCTCTGTATCCAGGGCAACGTATACTACATTTGCAGTCGTCTCCACGCCAACCGCTTCCTCCATAACCACCGCCACTGCTGCCGCCACCGTTTCCCTGAATGCTACACCGTGTCACTACAGCACCCTTGCCTCCGCCGCAGCCGGCCTGGCAGTGAGGGACGCGGGCGCTGCCGGTGGCAACGGCGCGGAGCGCGGCGGCGAGGCGCGGCGTCCCGGCGCGGCGGGCGGGCAGGCGGGCGGGCAGGCGGGCGGATGTGTACGCGGCCCTAATTAGAAGGCCTCAGGCGAACCGCCTCGCGGCGCGCCCGACTTTTTGTACGGCCGCTGCATGTGCCGCTGTCAAACGGAGCTACTTGAATGAGACGTGACCTTGCTTCGGAATGTCGGCGCTTGTCGTTCCCAGCGCGACGCTAGACGTCCCGCTCCCGATGCTGCTTGTACTTTGGGGGAATTGAACGGAGTACTTTCCTTGGTGATGTTGATCACGAAACTGTATAAACAGCTAACAGATTTGGTTGGTCCCTCTCGGACAGGCCAAACCTCGAAAAATAGAATGTTAAGACGTTTCGATCTCTGACTAGTCGTTCTACGAGACGATTAACGATCCTGCCTTAAATTCCTTACGTGTAATGCTGTGTAGATGAAACTCGTGTCCTTTGAGATTTCTGACATTCCATTTCGTACGCTATGTACGAATACATTTATGATGTAATGTAAGTAGTTCGTGCTTAGCCTTTTACGGACGTACATTTTGTAGATTCTGTAAACAATTATCTAAACTGGAGCAGACGCAGCTGGTCACGCAGAGTGAAAGTTTACTTCCCCTGAACCTCGCGTGCACAAAACTTTTTTTGGACGCGAATAATTTTTTTAACATGCGGTCGCATGCGAGTAGTAGAAGGCATGTTGTCTTGCAGGAGCCCGGTGACTCGCGGTCTAAAGTTTCGTTAACTTCCCACGCTTATGTCATTGCAGGTGGAGTACCGCGAAATTACGTATCGATCCCATTGAGGGCCCCTCTCACGGCTTGGTGCGCGCGTGGGCGTGCGCGCGCTCGTGTGCGCGTCAAGTCGGAGCGGCGGCGTGCGTCCTGTGAACGAGGCAACGGATAACGCATGTGCGTGCCTCCGCTTCCGCGCCGTCGAGCGAATGCCGCAGAAATTTTGCACATTCGACTGGGTGACGGTATGCGCCTCTTTTACGTATGCGGCGAAGCACCGAACTGAACGCGACCCCGTTACGACTGTTTAGACACGGCGCTCCAAGTATTCTGTCTCTGCTGTGTACTCTAATGCCGGTCATGCGAGAAGGCATGCGGGCCGTGTTAATTGAGCGAACACAAAGCTGTTTGGAATATATGGAACAAATGACAAACGTTGTCACTTATAATTCAGCTTTTTGCCACTGAAATTTTTTAGTCGCGATAGTAGTGGTGGTAATAAATGTTAATTTTTTTAGAAAGTTTCTTAAAAATGAAATAATTTTCCTTGATGCATAATAAATAATTAACGAGTAGAGTTACCGGGGGACATGACAGTGTATCAACTGATGTCACTGCAGTCCCTCTGACCGGGAAATCCTAGGTTCGAGTCCCGACAGCGGCAGGATTTTCGACTCTAGCTAGATGGCTAAATCGAGTTCAGTCGCTTTCTGGAGGAGAATTCTAGCGGACGGCTGCTCTGATCGGTAGTTTTCCGTGGTTTCCCCGATCAACACCAGGCGAATGCCGGGGCAGTACTCTAACAAACGGGCCACGGACCGCGCGCGATTTTTCCTTCCTCTTCCTCGTCCTATCCTCGTCCCTTACACACACACACACACAAACATGCACTACACTACCACACATGCCGAGAGACCGGTCGGGAGGTTAGAGCTTGTTCTAGCTGGGGCGGTGCCCCACTGGTAGGAGATACTTGGTTAGGGAAAACCCCGCTAGTCGACGGTAGGTCGGCGCCGGGTCTCGTCATCCAGCGGGGAATGATCACCGACATCTCCCGTTGAAAACACACGCGCTACACTTACTGGAATAATGATCTCGGTAGTTGACGCGCCCGGAATCACAAACAATCAATCAATCGAGTAGAGTTATCACAATAACGATGTGTGTTTCGTTACATTGCTGGTAATTTTGATATTGCCATGTTCACACGTGAATTAATGTTTTTTTCATGATTCGAAATGTCTTCTTTGCAGAGCGCGTGATTCCTGAGTTTTGACCAGAAACCAATAGTTTAAAGGAAAATCAATATAGGTTGTCGACCACTTAATTTACGTTCTACTGTTCAGTAGAATATTTGACGAGAAATCTGTTCACTTAGATTAGTTCAGTGAGCTGTGGTCAGGAGTGTTATTATGTATTTTTATTTTATTTTCATCGCTGTTTAAAGAACTTTCTGTTTTCCAGTAACCTCGAACATTTATATCATTTGAACTTTTCGTTTGCCGTGAGCTATGAATTTTCATAGTAAATTGTACTGTTTTGACAAACAGTAAAAATTGTGACAAAGAATAAAGATATGAATATTAATTATAAAAAGATAATTAAATGTATAGGCACTTCTCTGACTTCCTACTTAGGAAGTCAGAGAAGCGCAGTTTTGAAAAATACTGTTACGGTCGTATCTGCTCTTCGTCGTGTATCACGCTCTGGTGCTTTTCGTCGTGATTTGCTGCAACACTTGAATGTTTTTCTACTCCCATTAAATAATGCTGTCATTTGATGGCTGCGACCAGTTGCATAATGATAGTCATTTCGATACAGGTTTCATTATGACACAGGTTCTTGAACATTTACAGAGAAGTTTACAAACCAAGTATTGACAATTAACCTTTCAGAATCGTTCTAGTAACTGTTTCATTCGATTGTGTAAATTAAAATTACATGTCATATTATATTATGTTTTTCAGTTTTAATTTCTTTTATTGTTAGTATTTTTGTGGAATATTATTTAAAATAAATTGGATCGTAATTTCACTTAGATCCTATTTGACTATTGCAGTACTCCCTCACTGGCGGTGTGGTAGTCACTGCCACCTACAGCAGCATACGAGCTGTCCACTAGCATATTAGCGAGCTGTCCACTAGGAGGTCTTGGTTGAATCCTGCATGGCAACTGTTCTGCATACCACGAAACGATCCAATGTAAAAATTTAATTTATAAAAGTCGTAATGGATAGTAATATCACACGTATGAAACTCGACGTAATGGATAGTAATATCACACTCGTGTATTAATATCAATCATTACGTCATTGTTTCATAATGTACTATTTTATAAGTTCTGGGAAGAAACAGTTTTTTCGTCCTCAATGCAGAATTTGGCTTGGGAATCCTTATAAATTCAGTCATTTGGTTAATCCACTCCCAAGGACATGACACGAACTTAGGATTTAATTCGATTAATATTTTTGTAGCTTAACCCTTTTCTCATTTCTCAAATACCCATGCTTTGTGATTCACATGCCATTAAGAGACGTGTATCGGTTGCCAGAGGGAATATTAGAATGCTTATAGGTGCCCGAATATCAGAAACATCCGTGAGAATCATCTGAAGTAAAATATAGTATTCAGGTATCCTGTATTTTTCACTTAATATTTCTCAACATGACTACTTACGCAATCAAAACAGTTCAAATTTGACAGCTATCAAAATAAATTTGAATTTATTAAATTCTGGAGACTAATCAAAACAACATAGTTATATCATCCTAATAGAATAAAAATAATTAGAAAGAGTGAACTTTATATAATTTTAATATTACCAGTAATTTTTAAAGAGACTCATTGAACTAAAAATTAAAAGTTACATGCGACACGATACAGTTCAGATCAGATACAGTTCTGTCGTACAAGCAAACGGTAGACTGGGGTAGCTGGGTATGCCTTTAGAGGATTGTCCAAATCCTCACTGCCATAATAAGTAATACATAATTTAGTGATTTTTTAAAGTATCTTGCAGTTTGTTTTGACTGCTGAAATTTTGCGTATAAACCACATACTTAGAGACAAAAGGTTCTATCTGCAGTTTCAAAGTTTAAACAATTATGTAACAATTGTATCACCGAGAAAAAAATCAAAATAGGTTACGACATGACACACATTCTCGTGTTAGTAATCACCTGTATTCGCTTGGGGTGGAGTACGTGCAATTTATATTTTCCCACGAAGGCGGCCTGTTGCAAAAGCCTCAAAGCTGGGTTGAAGGGTTTCCCCAGTCGAGCGGTGTCCAATCACCGGCGCAGCAGTGTCCGCTGCATGTTCGCACATGGCTGTCGCTGCGGCTCGCCCCCACGTCCACGCCCGCGTCCACGCCCGCGTCCACGCCCGCGTCCACGCCCGCGTCCACGCCCGCGTCCACGCCCGCGCTTTCGCCCGCCACGCAAAACCGCCTACGCTGCGCGCGCTTGCCCACCGCCGGTTTTTTGCAGGCGGGCGCGGCCCACGACGCCGCGGGCGAACCCCGGCTACCCACTCCCTCCCCACTCCTTCCCCTCGGCCGAACCGCGATATGCGGACGCGGCATTCTGCCCCCTCCCGGTTCTCCATCCCTTGAAGGGGCCTGCCCCCCACCCCTCCCGGCTCTCGAGCTCCGCCCGCGGGCTAAACATCCTTTTGCTGCGCGGGAACGTGTCCTCCGAGGAAGTCGCGTTGTATTGAGCCCGGCTTCAAGTGACACTGATGAGTCGTGTGCGAGCACCCGACATTTCGCGGAGTATCAGTCCTTTTCCTTTTTGTCCAGGCTTTCTTTTCGTTTCCTGGGCTCTCGTTCTCTCGTTTCGGTCGCAGCCCTCTTTTCTACACCCGGGGTCGTGACGCCTACACCGCCGCCGTCGCCGCCGCCAGCAAGGTGCAAAAGGAGCAGGCCGCGGCGGTGGAGGAGGCTAGGGAGACGAAGAAGGAACGCTGTAATGCGGACGGGCTGACCTTCCCAGGCAAGCCTACGCGTCGGTGTAAATCCCCGCCCTCGTTTCAGCAGGCGTGTTTGTTTGGGGCGGGTTTCCTCGAGGGCCGCCCCGCCCCACCCCGCCCCCGCCCCAGCCGTCTCACCTATCGCCCTTCCAAAAACATAGCATCGCGAGCGCACCTGGGAACGGCGCCGGAGCCGGCGCGGCGCCGGTGTGCCTTGTCAGCTATTCTCCGGAAGTTGGTGGCGCTGGGGCGGTGGGGAAGGGGCGGAGCCGCGACGGGTGTGCGGAACGCACTCTCCTCCTCCGCCGCCGCCGCCAGCGTCCCCGCTACCCCTCTCTGCCCCCGCTTCCACCACCCAACTCACCGCCCGCAGCCGTCCATGTCTTGTCTCAGCAGGAGGCCCTGCCATCCCCACCGCCCTCGACTCTACGAATGCCTTCACCGTGCTCCCTTCCCTTCCGCAATTTCCTTTTCCCTGCCGCCTTCGACTTCCTGTGCCGGTGTTGCCGTTGTTTTGCTGCGCCCGCCGATGCCACCATTGCAGTTCCCTTCTCCTCTTCCTTCACTTGAGCTATTTCGTGTGTTTCTCTGTGTCACCGTCTTTTGGATTACATCCAGAATCCTTTGCCTTCGCAATGGATTCTTTCTTTCGCCACCTGCAGCCATTTTTATTGTCGGCATTCACTGTTTCCTCCTGACTTCGGCGGCCCTATGCTCTTGCCCTCTGCTCCATCTCCTTCTATTCTGTTTTTTCTACCCCATTTTTCATTCTTGTTTTCCCCATCACTTCTCTTTGGAGTTTAAAATTGCTACCGCCAACTCATTACCTCTATTGCCACTAGTGGCTCTTTTCATCGGGTTCTCGCCAGCCGTCCTGCCGCCACTTGAATTTTGCGAATATTGGCGGAATCGTTACGGTGTTAATGAAAATCTTCAGGGTAGCTTCGGATTTATCGAACCGAATTAATTAAATTGTTTCACGTAGTACTGGTTTCATTTATACAACGGTTAATAAATTTATTTGTTGAGAAATCACGTACCGTTTAATTCGTTACGTGTTACAATCGAGGCACTAATTGTAATGCATCGTGTGTTTCGAAGATTTAATTACCTATTGAAAGCTGCGTAAACCACTCGACTCCGCTTTTTCTTTAGGAGTTGGACGTGCGCTTTACGACGCTGGGATTCCTTCCATTTCCTCTCGACGCGTCGGTAGCATGTTCGGCGTTATACGGCGGATCCTGCTCCGCGTGTAAAATAACTATAGCATCTCAGCGTTCGTTTTAACGACAAGAAGCGTGTGACAAGAATCGTGTGTTGGAGCTCACTCGATGCTTTCTCCATTGCCGGGAAGGGGGGGAGGGGCGAGAGGAAGCAGGGTGTGTGATAGGGGAACGCCTAACGGCTTAGTAGCGCGTGCCACGTGCGTGAAACGTTCGAGGGTTGGGGACGTGGGGTTACAGTGGGGAGCGCGGAACACAAGTAGGAAAGGCGTGGGCGGCGAAGGGAACAAGAGGTTCCAGAGAAATGCCACGAGTGGCAACGGTGATGCTACTTCGGTGCAATGCATGGTGGAAGTGGAAAGGTAGAGGGGAAATTCGTGCCGTAACTGCGGCGGTCGATGGCAACAGATGTGGAATCAGTTGTGCAGATATTGTGGAAGGGGTACTGGCAGTACAGTGGTAGAGAAATCGATTTCCTCATGGGAGAGATGCGATAACTGAGGAGTCATCGTACGATAGTAACTGTAGGGGCTGGGGAATAGGATGGTGGCGATGGAAGCGGCAATGAAGATGGCTGAGTGACGCCGGGGAAGTTTGATCCTCCCCCTGTGGAAAGGCGCCTGCTCTCTCCCGGAGGGGAGCCTTCAAACGGTCACTTTTGTTTTAGTGACACCGCACCTGGCGGGGATGCGAGTGTTGAAAATGGGCGAGCGTGCCTCTAATACCCCGGAATGCAATGGAGCGCGGCGCCGGGGGGCGGGTGCTGCGCGCAGCAAATTGCCTGTGCTGTCTCTAGAACTCGCCGTATTTTCTCAGATAGTATAAGCACTCCCTTTTTTTCAATTGCAACAAAAAAGGGTGATTAATACCCGAGTATTCCGAAATGAAGTGAAACAAATTTTCAAAAATAGCATTATATTTTCCTAACAATATATATAAATTATATATACACATTTATTAATAATTTTAGGACTTGCTGAAAATGAAAGTTGCTGGGAATTATCAGTTTTTAAACATAATTGTAGTGAATAACGTACAAAGTAATACAGAAGTTTTCAGAAATTTTCATCGAAAAAATCGAGGGAAACTTATACGCGAGGGGAGCCTGTATCCGGTAATGTAGGCTCCTGCGTTGCATTGTTGGCGTGTTTGGCAACGGCGGCGGCGGCGGTGGCGACGGCTGCTGCGCCTGCGAAGGGTTCTGCGCGCCGCACCTGCTGCGCGCGCGGCTCTGCCGATTGACGACCGAGGAGAATTTCCCCGTCGGGGCTTAATGACGCTGGGGTAAATCTTGTGATGAAGCATATTTTTCTGTCAGGCAAA
This sequence comes from Acheta domesticus, assembly GCA_031308135.1. NCBI lineage: Eukaryota > Metazoa > Arthropoda > Insecta > Orthoptera > Gryllidae > Acheta > Acheta domesticus. Next base: position 122,189,630 of record JAHLJT010008446.1, on the reverse strand, counting down.
CATATGTGATTAGCATTTTAAATTAAAGTTTTATTAACGTCGTAAAGTATTGTCTGCAGTCGGTTTCCCGCCAGATGCAAACACATTTCACTGCAGCCGAACGGTTTGTCTTTCTTTTGTCGTCTTCGGTTAGATTGCGGCACAACTTGGGAGTTCTTCTATTATGCCACGCGGCGTTCTTAATAAAATTTATGTCCATGGAAAATTAAACATCTACTTCTCGGGGATGAGCAAATGCTTAAATTGCTTCGTGTATCATTGTGAACAGCTGACGCATATTACCACGAGTGTCTCTACCACTCTCAATTCAATAAAATTAAAAAATACAAATCATTATCGTCAAAATCTGAACCTGCATTCCCACTGAATCACTGAACACCGGATAAGAATGCTATTGTAAATAAACGAATTTCCTAAGAATTCTCCTCTCGCTTCACAACCTGCGCACTAGAACAGGCCCGAAGACTACGCACGTCACTCTTGTCGCCTATAATTAAACTGCTGACCCCTGCCATTGCTTCAATCCCCCTGGAGGTTCGCATGAGCCCTTACAGCTCGGCTGCTTTCACAGTCCTACGCACTTCATCGATGTTGAGTGACGCTGCCTGTCGAACGCTTCCAGCACTTTCCAGGTAGCTGTCCATCCGAATTGACCGGATTACTGTGCAGAAGCGAGCATACGAGCGTGCCTCGCGATGTGGACAAATTGAAGGATTGGTGGACTCGACGCAATAGTCCTCTTTGGCTTGCCCAGCAAAACGTATTTTTCTTAACTATCTTTTTGGTGACATATATTTAATATTATAGAGCAAACCAAACAAATTATACTATTTTCAAGAAATTGCAGTACATGTTAATTATTTTAATTGTTTCGTGTTATTACAATATTTGAATATACTTGTAACGATCACGAGTCTTCGCTTGGGACCTGCATCCCGAGGTGTAATTGTTTGCAATAAAATACGTTTAATCCAAATTGCTATTTGCTATCCATTCCGTAATTTTGTTTTATATTTTACATATCTTACTTCTAAATTTCACAAAAGGTTAATATTTTAAAGTAAAAATTATATTTTAATGATTTTTTAAGTTAACATTTTCCAAATAGTTTGGTAACTATCGTCGTCTATTTTGCCATAGGGCAAATATTCCTAAGTAAGAGAACCCATGGCAATTTGCGTAGTTGAGACGAGGCCTACGCAGCCATTGCTTCCGTTTGAGCGTTGGTTGAGCGCGGCCCCACGTCGCTCCGAAGTGACGAGATTACTCCTCCCCTCGCGGCGCAGATACTCGTCAGCGCGCCGCGTGGATCCGGCCCGTGAACCAGACGGCGGCGGCGGCGGACGTGCCGCGCTGGCGGTGGCTCCATCTGCATGCAGCTGCGACGGCTCGTATTCCATTCGCCCTTCGATTTCCGCCGCCGCCGCCGCCGCCGCCGCCGCCGCTGCCGCCACGGCCACGCGCGGATTGTGAAGAAACCATCGATCAGCCGGATGGAAGGCCGCCAGCCTCCGGTGGGGGTCCTCCGTGTATGCATTTTTGAACAATCTCAAATTTTTCGCGTGCCCCTATCGGTAGCAGTTGGCGTCGTTGTGTCTCTGACTTTGTTTTGCAACCTTCCGGAGCTGTAGAATTGCCGCCGCCAGATTTGATCTATGTAGTATGTGATTCCGCTAGACCGCTCACTGATTTCAAAACGATTACATGGGAGTACGATTCACACATAGAGATGCAGTGTTCATTTGTGGAAATTTGTGAAGGAGTATAATGAAAATGTGGCCAATAATTTTTGGGTAGAATGGGTGAACACCAAGTATAAACCGTCCCAGTCTTCATTGTTCATGGTATGACCGCTTCATATTTCACGCTCCACTATTTTACTTCAAATCCCTAACTGTCCGCATGCACACAATTCCGCATATATTTTAAACGAAATAACGATTGCAGAGCATCAGTACGTTAAATTACTTAATATAAAGAAATGTGTAATTCAATTATCAGTAGTACTGTGATACGCTTGAATCTTATTATTTAAAACTATTTATTTTAACAATTTCAGTGTCGTTTATTAACGGCGGGAATGAATCGTCTGCACTATCTCTCCTCGCGGGGTAACCGGTCGCCCGATCGCGCTCTCGCCAGCCGGCGGTTCCCTCTGCCCCCTCCTCCCCCCGTCCACCCTCCGGCTCACTCGACCGGCCACCCTCTCGAATCCGCGATCGCTGGCGGCGTTTGCGTCGATACTTTGGAGCGCTTAGTGACGATTCGTGTATTCACGCGGGCGCGCGGCCGGGGCGGGGGGCGCGGGGCCCGCGGGTCGTGTTTCGGGGGGCGCGCGGGTACCTGAGGCCGCTGGCGGTCTGCTGGCCTGCTCTCAGGTGGCGCGCCGGATTGTTTGGCGGCGTTCCGCCCCCCCCCGCCCCTCGCGAGGATTTAGCGGGGTCCGACGCCTGCCGCCCGCCGCGGCCGTGTTTGCATTCAGCGCGGTGAGCCGCCTTGGAATCGGATGTACACACTGCTTCCAAATTTTTGGTATTAGACGTGGGAACGACCTTTTTTAAAGATGCCATTACCCAATTCACCCGTATTCCTTAGTCTTCTTTTGTTTACGTATCGTTTGGAGAGAACAGATTTTTGTAGAATACGGATTTTACCAGTGTATTTAGATGAGTGTCTCGGTACGGAAGACATGAATATTAATTGCTATGTTATATTTTATTTTATGATAATATTTATATAAAATAAATTAGAGAAAAGAACGTGAAATTTTTTTTAATTTCGCGATATTCTCAAAATTGCCAGGACTTTTTTTTACTTTTCGTTTTAACGCTATAGTTCTTTTTCAATACAATATAGGAAACGATAATGTTATGTGTAATGCAAATCTTTCGGCTCATAAAACATATATGTTGTACGTGACCAAGAATATGTATATTTTAATGCAACTTTGGGGTAAGAAATGAAACAATTCCTCAAACATCCGTCTCCTGAAGGGCGTAGGGAAAATTGTGGCAGTTGTGAGCGGCAAATGGGTAACTGGCTTGGTTGCGCTGCAATAATTTGGAAACACAGTGTACAGGGTGCGAGCGCCGGTTGAGCACGCGCGGCCAGGCCCCGGGGCCTCGGCCCTGCGGGGGAGGGAGGCGCCCCGCGACGCGGCGTGGCCAGGTGAATGCGGGGCTTCGTTTCCGCGCCCAACCCCACTGCCCCCCCCCCCCCAACGCGAGCGAAGATCGCTGGGCGCTGATTCACGCGGAGGCTGCGGAAGCACGTAGCTGCATTGTGGCGCCCGTGCAGGCGGAGCTAGCGGCAGAAGCTGCGGGGCGGTTGCACACTGGCGAGAACAGTACGGCAGGAAAGTGTTGCAGTTCTCAGGATATTCAATTGGAAATTCATATTCATTGCTTTAAAAATGTTATTAATATAGAATAATTAATTATATATTACCAAGTCGGAAATGACGCAAGGAATGGAAACGTGGCTAGTACTTGAGTTGTATAAAAAATATTTTTGAAGGAAGTATTCCGAAAACGTTAAAAGTGAAATGTGTGATCAAACTAACTTAATTCCTTCCCACATATTTTATTTCATTGATTCGTATTTACTTCACAATAATGGAACGATTCCGCTTCATTTCGTACCATTGTCGCAGTTTCTGTTGTTTTATGATCTTGTCAGGACGAAATCAAAACTTTCGGGACACAAGTCAACATTACGATTGTGCGGTGCGTGACGCCATAATGAAGTTCAACAGTTACAATTTCAACATTTATAGATCGCCGCTATCTATTCGTTTCTCTTCGCCTAGTTACAAATCCGGCTATTTCACCATGATTCCAAAGTTCTTCAATGATAATTGAGTTGACTTCCGACTATTAATTTCGTATTGTTTTTCTTGTCATTTGTTCGTGTAAACACTCTTTTACTCTTCACTCTCTCATACTACGCTTTTCCAAATCCAAGAACCTTGCATTAACCTTATGCTATATCTCAAGTGTTTCGTCAAAAAGCCTTACTTAATTTGGTTTATTTGTTTGCTCTGACGTGAACTTGAATGAAGAATCCACATTAATTGAAGTAACATTCTTAAGATAACTAATTGTGCACTAAGTAACGATATTGTGCCTGGATTAATTTATTATGTTAAAAGATTGTGTTCAAACGCATTTTTTCATAAAATGATCATTTTTTTTAAAAACAACTTACTGGTAGAACAATAGCATTAGGTGTTATTACTTTTGTAGAAACTGTTGACTAGCCAAAAGTTACTTACAAGGAAAGAAGGGCTGGAAAATGTTGGGAACTTACAGGAGTCTTTTCGTTACAGGCCTGTCAGGCAGCAGTCGCGAGTGACGTTCAGTGAGGATTTGACAGAAGTGGTGGTTAATTGGCTGAGTTTGAGAGAGTGCGGGAAGACGCAGCTCTGTGCCTGGCGTCTTGCGAGCAGATGCGAGAGGGCGCGTGGAGGCCGCGCGGGGGCGTATTGGCGAGCCGCGGGAGGTGCAGGGAGACCTAGCGAGAGGAGCCAGCAGCAGTTGCAGAGTTTGCGGGCGACCACTCTATTGTGTTTCAGGTTTGCGGCCAGAGTGCTCTAGCGTCTAGCGGATATATTCCGCGCTCAAGAGACCGCGGGGGGGGGGGGGTTTGGGGGGGGCTGCGGGGGTGAGGGGGGGAGGGAACGTGGCCTAGAGGTGGAGCAGCCCATCCCTTGTCGACCTCACGTGCGCGCCGCCTCGGCCAGGTCCCGCGCATGCTAAGTACGTTTCGCCATTTTCAGGCGTAGGAACATCACGGGCCCACGTCTCGCGATTAGCAATGGGTGCTCGCGTGGCATCACTGCGCCTTGCGGCTCTACGGTGGGGAGGGGAACACTTCCGCCCAACCTCCCTTCCCCTCCCCTCTCACCGCTACATCCGCCTGACTATGGCCATCGCTGCCATCTCCACGCCTTTCGAAAACTTGTAATGGAATCTTCCTCCTTAATGATTACTGCCGCCATCTCCACTTCCACGAGTTTTCAATATACTCATACCGTCACCACAAATAGAACGAATTTACTCACTAACACCACGGTCTCGTTAATGCTATTCTTTCGCTTCCCCAGAAGTTCATCATCGTCTTCTTGTGCTCCCATCACCTTTGGAGTTGTCACTATTTCCACTGTCTCGTCAATACCACCTTCACCGTCGTCTCCTCTTGCTCCATCGCCTCCGATTCTGCTTTTTGCTGCTCCCCCCTCTCCCGCGCCGTCGCTTCCCCAGAGGCTGTGATTAAAGGCGGAGAAATGGAGCTGCGACAAAGAGCGTGTCGACCGCTCGCTTAAACTGGAAGATATGTGCTCATACATAACTCTTACTATGGTTTCTGTGTTACGCCTTCAAAACGACTGCACCTTTGTGGACGCCGTCTTATAAATGGGGCTGTTTTCAACTAGAACGTATGAACAGTGGCCGTTGCTTTGGATCACAATTTCTCTTGGAGTTCTTAGGCGTCGCGTACAAAAATGAACGTTCTTTCCGAGCTCCACGTGCAGAAGTGTTTAACCGGCTTTTCAAACCGAAACGTACTTATTATTGATGTACATTTGTTTCGTTTCTTGACGACCAGCTAGGAATAAAGTTTTATTTATAAAATTGCATTTTCTCGTACGATATGTTATTTAGTAGAAAAACTCCTTTTTGTGCCGTTTTTGTATGTACATGCACAATATTATATTTGTTTCGTATATTTCACTCTTTGCAAAATCGCATGTAATATACAAACGTACCTATATTATAGTAATTACAACATAATATTAATATATGAGTCAATGTTTTTATTCATTTTTTAATGTGTGAATGCAAACCATACGTTTGTTCACATGGAGAAACATATAGTTAATAAAACGATAAATGTTGAAGTATCTGTTTCTTTCTTCCCTTTCCTAAGAAATATTGTGCCGTAAATATCACGTTTGGCTAGAAAAAGTGTGAATGTAATAGCGGTTCATTATTTGTCAAGAATGGTTCTCAAATGACTACAAATCCCATCCCCAAATAGAAATTTATTGAATCGTTTTGTGGATCAGCTAGTGAAAAATCCGACGTCAGTGTCGTCCGGTTTTCCCATTCCAGCGGACATCGGGCACAAGGTCGAATTACCGGCCCGTCCGGTTCAAACCCGGGCAGGTGGCAGCCCTAATGGTGATCCACGGCCAGGGGCCGCGCGCGAGCGAATCGGAGCTCTCCTTGGTGGACGGCGGGGATCGCGGGACCGGCGAGGAGCGGCGGGAACCGAGCCCGGAATCAGGATCCCAACGGGGCGGGGATCGCGGGAACGGCGAGGAGCGGCGGGAACCGAGCCCGGAGTCAGGATCCCAACGGGGCGGGGATCGCGGGAACGGCTAGGCGTGGCGGAGACCGAGGCCAGAATCAGAGCCCAGCGGCGCGGGTACGCGGCGGGCAAGAGACCAGCGGGGCGGGAATCTCAGGAACGGCTAGGCGTGGCGGGGACCAAAACCAGAATGAGGAACCCGGCAGGGCGGGGACGCGACGGGCGAGAGACCAGCGGGGTGGGGATCGCTGGAACGGCTAGGCGTGACGGGGACCGAGGGCAGAATGAGGAACCCAGCGGGGCGGGTACGCGGCGGGCGAGGGTCCAGCGGGGCGGGGATCGTGGGAACGGCGAGGAGCGGCGGGAACCGAGCCCAGAATCAGGATCCCAGCCTGGCGGGCACGCGGCGGGCGACGAAGGCGGGCCCCGTCCTGATTAGCGCAGCCCGTAAATGGGGTGCGGAAAGCTGTTTGTCTAGTGGCGGAGCGTCATTGGGGTATCTCCGGTGTGGCGGCGGGCCTTGCTGCGCTGCGTCGCGCCGCGCCGCCCGATCACCTCGGTCGCCCCGCGCCCGCGATGATGCGCCTGTGACGGTCGTCCTCAGCGCTTCTCTCGTCGCGCGTTTCGGTTTTGCGCCAAACGCACGAGCATACCGCTCTCTTCGCGACAGAACGGAGGGCAAGTTTCCTATTTCTAGAGTAATTCGTTTGATGTGTCCCTAGAAGAGGGGCCTTTATCTATAAATTTGATCAATGTTACTTCCTACAAATTTGAACCAAATGTAATCTAATGGATATATTGTTTGTTTCCTCTCGTTCCTCTGTAAGAATGATGAATACACACGATGCATAATGGGGTAGGAAATTACTGCACTTATAAACGAAAGTGAGAACTTCCGATTGTGAAGATGTCTGACATAACCCGATAGCATTTCATTAGAACCCATTCTGTAATATTTATTTATATTATTCTTTAGCGTTTGCGAACACGTTAAGGCCGTGTGGTTGTGGTTATTTTGGAGCAGAACGGCGAATATTAGGGCATTTGAGGCCAGTCACGTCATTCCCTTGTCGGCGTAATGGACGTGGAATCACGGCGACGTGACGCGCTCCATAGCTCCGGAGAGAGGGCTTTCTTCGGAGCGGAGCAGGGAGGTGGGGCCGGGGCCGGGGCGGGCGCCGTGCGCCTCCCCCGCCGAATTGGCGCCGGCAGCGCAGCGGCCTGACAGCGCCGTCTCGCGCGCAGGTAGCAGCGGCACGCGGGTAGCTGGGCGCGGAGGCCGCCGGTGTTTGGGAAGTAATTAGAAGGCGAAGTGGCAGCCCAGGTTGCCCTTCTTCCGTCGCCTCTTCCCCTGCCCCCGCCCCCGCCCCGCAGCTTCGGCCAGTGACGCCGTCACCGTCACCGCCCACTCCACTCTTTCGCTTCCCCGACTCGACGGGCTGTCCCGCGGGGCCTCACTTCCCAGGCGCCCGTGCCGCCGCTACCCTACGTTCCCCGCCGCGCTCGTTTTACCCCTCGTTCGCTCGCGTTCTTCGGCGACCATTCTTTCCCATCTGCAGTTTTCCACTGTGTTTCACGTCCGTGGCGGATCTTGGGGGGGGGGGTATGAGGGCCATGCCCCAACCCCAGACTCCTAGTTTTCGTTTATTACCTTCCTTTATTTGGCAGAATTGCTTTATATGTTTATTTATATTAGAATAATGTAATTATTTAAGAAATAATATTGTATATTATCGTATTACCATTATTTCTCGTATTATCATGGTCCTTTCAGAACTCATTATCATCAAACTATTCCGCTAAGGTGGATCGCTTTGCTTATTCTCCTTATATTCTCTGACCAACAGCAGCGCGTCACTCATACGGAGTTGCCTGATTATCAACTCGCCCTGAGTAACTGGGAGTTTACCATACACATGCATTCTTCCAAATGTTAGTTATTCTCCCCTTTGCACATGTAGTCTTGTTGATGTACGCTTGGAGTGATGCCTCTCGGTTCCCATCGCCGCTGCGGGCCTTCCTTTCCCACCCAATTCTCGCCTCACCCACCTGCTCCCCCTGCGGCGAGCGCTCCCACGCCCACGCCAGACCCATCGCTCGCTCGCTCCCGCCCTCTCCCCCGCCCCGTCTTCTGATGCGCGCTCGCCCTCCTGGCCGAGCTCACCTAGCGGCCGCCGCGGCCGCCCCACCCCTAGAGCAAACAGCGCTCTGGGCCAGCGTCCGCCGGGGGGGGGGGGAGGGGGAGGAGGTACACGTCGGGCGTTTCGAGCGGCGCCCGTCCCCTTCCGCCGTCTGTCGCTTTGCCGCGAGCAGAGCTGGCTGCGGCCGCGCCAACGCGGGGGTCGCGAGGGCGGCGGTGGAGGCGTCTCGACTTCTCCCGTTGATCCCGCACCGCGTTGCGTTGCCCTGCCTACAACCTCTCCGCCCCGCCCCATCCCCTCATTCCCTTCTTCCCTCTCCATATCTTTCCACCTCTCTCTCTCACCCCTTCTTCTCCTCTCTCCTCCGCCCCCTCCCCCTCCGCCCCATCCCCTCATCCCCTTCTGCCCTCACCATATCTTTCCACTTCTCTCTCTCTCTCTCTCACCCCTTCCTTCTTCTCTCTCCTCCGCCCCTCCCCATCCCCTTATCCCCTTATGCCCTCTCCATTTCTTTCCACCTCTCTCTTTCTATCACCCCTTCCTTCTCCTCCTTCCCCGGCTCCATCGGAGGCGCCGACTGCTTGCGCCGCCTCGTCGCTCCTCGTCCCTCCCCGCGCGTCGGCCGTGCTCTTCGGAGTTCTCTGGCGGGAGAGGAACTTTCCGAAAGGTGGATTAGTCTATTGGAAGGAAGGTGGGAAGCATGACCTGCTTCAGTAAACATCGGGACCTGGAGTGTTGACCGCGTCGTTGGGTAAGGCCCCGCAGTCCGCCGAACACGCTGCCAGTCCGAGGCTGCGGAGTGGTATTGGACGAGGAGTGCTGTTGCTTCTGCTGAATTTGCTTCGATTGCTGCAGAAATTCGCCTGGTATACTGTGGGTTTGGCATGTCATCTAAATCTCACGCGATTCCTTTTAGCTTTTTGCATCTTGCTTTTTCGTCTTCTAGGTACACAGTACAAGAGAAAACTTAATGAAGTTCGTGGAAAATGTGGAATTTCGAAACTAAAAAATGTATGAATAGTGAGTACTGAAAGGAAAGGAAACTACAAAAAGTCTGTGCAATAGCTTTGTAAAATTAATTATTTGCTCTCACCTCCTAACCTTTTATTCTGTAGGTATACCGCATTATTAGTAGTTTTCTTCTAAGGCTTAATGCAGATAAAAAGATTAATTCAAGCGCATTCTCTTCTGCAAAGGAAGTTAATTTATGTATTATCTGGGAATTTACTTTCCTTCTGTTAGATGAAATGACGCTATCTTATCTCTTTACATTTTCTTTCTCATCCCAGCTCGTATTGTTGTCAGAGTTGAAATTTTGTGATGAGCATTGTTTTGCAACTTTGCCCTGGCAATCTACCATCTATGAAAACGTTTCTTTAACCCTCTTCAGGTGGAGATTAATTCCAAAGAAAGTGCTTCGCATTCTCGCTTTCAACATAGTGCTCAAGCTTTTCCTTCAGTGATTCGAATACTCTCACTTTCTGGATTACGATCTCTTGGAACTTGGCAAACGTTGTTTGTTCCTTCTAAGAAAGTAAGTTTCCTTGAGTAATCCCTAAAATCTCTAGGTAAAGCTTGGGGGAAAGCCACTTAGCCGTTTTAGTTGCCCCACAAGAGGCTACAGCCTACTATAGTTCACCTACCAACATTCTAGTTGCGTACTCGCGGAGCACGTCTTCCCAAAGCGAGGTTCCTCTCCGATACTCCATTACAGAATAATAAAAAAGGAATACTCCCTAATTACCGATTTTACGTGATTTTGTATCTCAGCAATATTTTCAATGCAAATTATTTCTGAAAATTCGTAACATTCTCGGATTCAAGAGGTTTTAGCCTAGTGAAAGCCTCGCTGCATATAGTCATCCTTATTGTGTAATTTTGAAATCATTGACTGCATGTGAAGAGTTCCACTAGCTAGATCAATTTAACCCATTGCTTTTCGGCAGTTATAATTTAACGTCGTGGTACTTCTTTTTTTCATCACGATATAGCAACTGAATTGAAAAATGGACAGAATGATCAAGATAGTTTGAGTAATCGTTATTGGATAAAAAAATCGAGTATTTTAGAGCATGTTAACCTTCTTCAGTGTCATTCTGCCATTCTTGTTTAACCGTCCGACTAGCAACGCCCATCGCGGGTTCCAGTTGCAACACCAATCCGCGAATTTCCTCTCGCCGCACAACGTGCATGTGTCAGCAGAACCGGACCCGTCGCAGCGACGCGGCGGGCCCAAGTGCGCGCGGGCCGGAGACAAACTGTCGCTGCGGCCGGCTCAGGCGCCGGGGGTGGTGTCGCTGGCCACCTCGTTCCCTCCCCCGCCCCTCCCCGCCCCTCCCCGCCCTTCCCCGCCCTTCCCCGCCCCGCCCCTCCTCGTTCCGCCTCGGCCCCGCACTGTGGCCAGCAGCACGGCGCAACGCCGCTCGTCGTAAGTAATTACATGTGCAGCAGTTGTCACCGCTAATCTGGTTGTATGTAGGTAATTCTGTTGAGAGCTTACGCAACCTGTTTCGCTTCACGCATAAACTGGGATTATAAATAATTACGGGAGCCGCCGCGGAATACGCCGCGTCGTTCTTTGAGGTCGGTCGAGGGGGCGGGGCCAGGGCGGAAGGCTGCACTCGTCGCCGGCCGCTTGTCGCTCGCAGCGCCACTGCGTGCGCGCATTTTACGTCTAAATCCCGCGCCCGTGCGTGCAGGCCGACGCGACGCCGTGCCGGCCGCCGGGCCCCGCCCGCCGCGCGCCGCGGGCCCGGCCGCCGGCCAAGCGACGTGCGCGCCGTTCCCTCGTGCGCTATCTCTCATTTACGCGCCACTTTTTTGCTGTCTTTTAAGCGGCGCGATAACGCCGCGCCGGGCGACGCGCCCTGTCCGGGAGAGCCGGGGGCGCTGCCTCGGACGGGAAAAAGACGGCGACCGACGCGGCCGGGAGCGGAGAGGCGGGGGCGTGGTCCGAGGTAGCCGAGAGGGCCGTGGAAGGAGAGGCGAGAGAGATACTGGTGCAGATGCGGAGGGAGAGGGCTAGCGCGTGGTGGATATGACGGCGGGCAACGATTGTTTCGGGTGGGATCTACGGGCGACGGCTTCATGTAACTGACAATAGAGTGCGGTCGTAAGCTGTAAAAACACAGCGATTAGTTGAACAATTGTATCGACGATCTCAGGTAGAAATGGTGTGGATAGTTGGATAGCGAATTGTGTGAACTAATTTGTTAGGGCCTCCTAGACTTTCCTATTAGTGGATATAAGTGTTGATATCATGGAGGTGCCATGATCCAGGTAGCACTGATACACCACATTCGACGGAATGGCTTAATAGCAAATCGTGAAAGAATGGAATGCTGTGAAGAGGAAGAAAGGGAACAAAAAGCCAAGAACGGCGGCGGCAATTAATATAGGGCTGGGGGACACTTTGAATCAGTATACAGACACAGATGAAACTTCCTAGAGACGAATATTGGGTTTCTTGTGCTCCAAAAGCTAGTGCCTGACCTCATCTCTATTTTTTTTGCAATGATTGCTACTCGGGGCAGTAACAAAAGCATGCCGAAATGGCAATTAAAAAAAATACCATTATAATGCCTCGTTGTTGCATTATATCCTTTGTTGAAAATCGGTAAACCATATACTTTGTATAATATAATGCGATAATATTTATTCGAGAGTGGCTCAAAAAGAAAAAAAAAGTTTAATGAGGAGTAAACCCTGGCTTTCTTATGCGCAGAAGTATATAACAAATTCAAAAACGAGTCTGTTGCGAAGGTCTCCATTTTAAAACAGGTCAAGAGAGATTCGCTATGAAAAAAATCTGGAAATGGACCTCATTGAATTATTGTCCGTTTGGTGATTGCCATATTTTACAACACATGGAAATACATCAAAATATTTTCGACATCATTAAACGGATATAATTGAAAGAAAACATTGCTTATTTATGAAAAGAAAACTTTGCGTATTTATTGAAAGAAAACCATACTCCCCCCTCGTAGCCGTGCGTAGCCAGCGCGATGCCACTCCTCCCGGTACTTAGCTCGGTAGCAGCGTCGTTGCGGCGTGCGGGGCGGTGGGCGGGGAGGGTGGCCAGGGGCGGCCAGGGGCGGGCGGGGGCGCCTGTCAGCGGTCAGCGGGCGTTGGCGGGGCGGGCGCGCGGGCGCTCGTTTGAATGGGCGACGCGGCGAGCGCTCGACCGAGGTGGGAACGGCTTTTGTCCGGCCGCTCTCCACAACTTCTAAAGTGCTTCCAATGAGACTGGCTGGAAAATGAAAACGCTCGAACGCCCTCGATAAGCCTTCGAGGTCGTTTCTTCTTTTACTTTGCGTTTCATATTTCTCCGAAACTTTCTGCAGCGCCGGGAAATGAATGGCTCTATTGTTTTCGAAGTTGATTTAAGAGGATGGCACGAAGTTTTGAGAGCAAGAATGAATGCGTTAAAATATCGGTCTAAGAAGAACGTTTGATTATTCATTCATCTGTGTCGATAGGATTTTGTGTAGACTTCTGTATACGCGATGCTTAAGTGTACTTCAAAATTCTACAGACAGTTTTGGCTAATTCTTTGTTGTTTTGTGGGAAAGCGCTTCACTAGGCGTTTTATTCATATATTAAGTGTTTGAAGAAAAAGAGCGTATTTTTCTTATCTTTTCCATTCTATTGAAGGTACATTGTGAAAACGACGAGGGTGAGAGGGGCCCATGTGTGGAAAGGAGCGGCACTTGTAATTCCCGTAACCCGAGGAGAAAATGGAATAGTCAGGTTGGGAGTCGTGTAAGTATTAGGTATCGGCCACCTTAATGTTATAAAACAATAAATACAACAACAATAATAATAATAATAATAATAATAATAACAATAACAATTACAATAATAAACCAAGCGTTTTTGTTGACTAGAATAATGTATCCAAATATAACGCCCTGTTGAAACTTTGGAGTCTTTCGTCTAACGTTCTCAAAATGAATGACTGTTACTACAAATATCCACGCAGATCTCTTAGTCATTTTTGTGCGGAAATTTAATTTACATGCTTGAGTAATTTCTGAGGGGAAAACGTCCTTGTTGATGACCTGTAATATTTTTCCTTATTTCCGTCGTTGCCTGCCCTCCCCTTCATAAGTTGATCCCTCAATTGAGAATTTTCTCTTTGTCTTCTGGATCCAACGAAGATCCGCATCAAGAGCTATAGATGGAAAGAGGAACTGCAAATGATTTATTTACAACGGAATATTTCGTATTAGACGTTTATAGAAGGTTCCACTTGAAAGTCTTCATTATTTCTACCTTCAAATGTAATCCTACAATATAATGAATATTTAAAACATATACTTTTATTTTTGAAAATGCATATTAATTTCCTGTGTAAGTTTGGAAAGGCCAGATATCGACTATCCGTGTTACTCTTTTATTTTTTCCTCTAGTATCACGTTTTCTATTTACATTCCGAGTAAAATGTTTTCTCCTGTTTAAACGTCGCTTTGTTATATACAGTTATTTTTGAATATTCATTATAAGAATAATAAATAAGATAAAATATTTGAAAAAAACTGAGGGTAAAGTTTGCAATGAAGTACACTTATGACTTCCTGATGAACTTTTTCAGTGAGAGATGTACAATATTTCGAGATGGTGAAGATGAGTGGAATACTGGAAGAGATTGTATGATTTGTAATATTCACTTCAGAGGACAAAAAAAATTGAATATATTTTTGTGTTGTATGATCTCCACTGAACTATACTGAATTAAATATTACTACAAATACGGCTGAAATGTGTGTCCATGATTGGTTACATTTGTAGACTTTTGGTGTTCGTATATATGCTAATACGAATGTTTTTTTCTACAAAACGTATTATTTCCTTTGTTGGCGGAAGAACTTGCTATTTCTATTTCAGTGGAGTTAATTAGATTTACAGGAAAACAAATTAAATGTTGTGGGTTTCTGCTTTCCGCTTGTCTTTGAGTCCCGCCGTTTCCACTTTTATTTAATCAATTGCAAACATCAGTGGGTGAAGCGGGATGCTTTGTGTAGTTAAACGCGTTCAGGCGTGCGGAGTACCTCGGCAGGGCGGCACGGTGTGCAGCGTTCGACCCGCGTGCGTTCAGAAGCCGCACACGTGATGCAGTTGACAACGCTGGCAAACCTCGGCCACGCGGGAATAAAGAGCATTGGGGCCGGACGTCCGCGGCGCGGCGACGCGCCCGCTCGCCTGGCCCTTTCGCGCGGGGGGCGGGGAAGGGGAAGGGACAGAGGGGTGCGGGCGCTGAGTTGGGGCGGGGCGGGGCAGAGGCGGGGGTCGCGTCGTGTGGCGTCGGCGGGCGACGCTTCGGGTTTGATGTGCGGCGGGTGTACTCAGGGCGCATGCGGTCGTGGTTAAATGCATATATTAACAGAAAGCGGCGGGCTGTATTTACGTGGAGACGTGTGTACACGCGCGTCTTTGCTTGCAAATTTTGGCGCGCGGGGGCGAGGCTCTTCGGGCGCGCGACTGCGGTCGCTGGGAGGGGGCGGAGAGGCGCGACAGCGCGGGCCTCGCCGAGGACGTCCCTCACCGCCCCCGCCACTCCTCCGCCACGCCCCCGCCTCTCGCAGCCTGCTGCGGCGTTCCCGCGCTCGGCGCCGCGGCCGCAGTCGCCCGCCACCCCCGCCTCCTCGCTTGCCCCCCTATTCCCCCCGTCCCCCCGCCCAAAGAGGGCCTCTCCCGCGCCGAGGGAGGGGCACACGCCAGTGCGTGCCGGTTCGTATGGACGCCATATTCACGTAAGACTGCTGCAAGCTGTAGCGAGGCCCCGCGCCGTTCTTTTCTCTCGGGCCTCTTCTGCCTCTCGCCTCGCCCGCTCCGCTCCCCCGTTTCCTCGCGGGCAGTTGCCGCTCGCGCGCTCCGCCGGGCCCCCGCCTCCTCCCGTATGCACATCTCTTGTGCTTGATAAATTACTAGGTGTTGCATAATTGTGAGGTCCGAGTGGCGTTCGCAGCCCTGCCTGCCGCCCGGGGCCACGGGCCGCGAGGGGGCGGGGGGGGGCGGGCGCCGCGGCGGCGCCGCGACGAACGCTCCTGCGACGGGGAACGGGGGGGGAGCACGGCGAGCGGCATAGAAACAAGAGGAGAGGCGGCGAAGGGGGCACGCGCTGTTCGCACAACAAAAACTTTCCTCTTTCCTGCTGGAGCTTCATGTCTCGGGGCTCTGGCCCCTATTCCGCTCCCTAACTCCTTCCCGCCGCGTCCCGCCCCCGCCCGCGCCGCGACGGCTGTGCGCGCGCCACTGCCTCAACCCTGCGCCGGTGCCGCCCTCGCTGCAGCCCCGCCTCCTCCACGCCCTCTCCACGCCCCCGCCCTCTGTAGGCCCACAACCGCTCTTCGCCCCCCCCCCAACAAGCGCTGACGTCTCGAAATCTTGTCCTCCCGGCTGGGCCCAACCTCCTCTGCTGCACCGCTTTCCTCAGCCATCCATGTCTCTTTCTTTATCTTCATTTATCTAGTCTTCTCCATCTCCTTCATTCATTACAGTCATGCCCACTGTGGAAATACTCAGTTTCAACAAATGTTTCTATTGCTCTTTATCAAGAGTTTCCGATGTTACACTGTATATGTGTCAACTCATTTCCATGGTTTTGCTTTCGCCCCCAGTTGTGTTTTTTATCCTCAGCATAGCTCCTGCCGTTCCATTTTCTCCCGCTAGGAAAACAGTAAATTAAAAGAATAATTTGTATTTTGTATTGCTGCGCAGTTTAAATTTTAATTAAACGTAAAATTAGTTGTAGAGAATAATGAAGCAATACTATACATTTCCTCAAGACGTATTAATATTAAACAAAAAATGTAGCATAAATTTGTTTCGTAAAATGTTTGTACTAAAAAGGAAGGTGCAGTGAATTTAGAGTCCATATTCAGAAAAGATGTTCACATTTAATAATTATTTTAGGCTGCATCAATATGTAAAGATAGCGCTACACAAAACGCCAATTCCGTTTCGTTTGATGTCATTATTATCCCGGGTCTTTATGCCACGTGTACATCACTTATTTTCTCCACCAACTCCTTACGAACGAGAAATATGGAAACATCAAACCGTGAACCACTGTGTAATCTTTTGGTCAATATCATAGAACTGAAAACAATGTATTTTTTTGTATTTTACATAACCAATTAGATGAAGGGGCGAAGGCAATTGTGTAATAACTCGTTTCATAAATGGTCCATCTACGCTCGTAACAGAAGCTTAGTTGCACTAATCACAAAGATAATAATTTAATCGACGCTAACAATGTACACGCACGTGCGTAACAGAAGCAAGAAATAATCGCTTCATCCTACCGCTCGCTTAGCTCGCTCCTCCCCCACCGTTGCTGTTCGACCCGCCCTCCTCTTTTCTTCGGCATCCTTCTCCCCCTCCTCTCCCGCGGCTGAACGCGCGCTGCAACTCCCCCTCCGGCTTTTCCTCCCGACTTCCCCCTCCCCTCCCCGCGCGCCCCACCGCCCACGCGCATTCTCCAACGTCTCCTCGCCGACGCGGCTCCGCACGTGCAAAGGGAGCATAATTAAGCATCGCAGCGAGTCCGCCGCCCCCGCCGCTCGCCCCGCCCCGCTCCGCCCCGCCCCGCTCCGCCCCGCCCCGCTCCGCCCCGCCCCGCTCCGCCCCGCCCCGCTCCGCCCCGCCCCGCCCCGCCCCGTTCCGCCCCGCCCCGCTCCGCGCCGCCCCGCTCCGCCCTCCCCGCCCGGTCCGCTCCGCCCTGCCCCGTTCCGCCCCGCCCCGCTCCGCTCCGCTCCTCCCCGCGCCGCCCATCTTCGCCCCGCCTGCCTCACCCTACCCGCCCCGCTCGCCCCACCCGCCCCACCCTGCCCGGCCACGCCAGCCCTAGCGCGAGTCCGCGCCGCGCCGCGCCGCGCCGCGCCGCGCCGCGCCGCGCGCAGTCCTTCGCCGTCGCGAGCGACCGCCGGCGTAGAGCTGGCGGCGGCGTGGAAACGCGCGTAATTAAAAGGTAAAGGTGAGCCGCGCGGGCGGGCGGAGGTGGCAGCAGCCCCCCTCGCCGCTCACCCACCGCTCGCCGCCTGCCGCTCGCCGCCCGGGTAACGCGCTGTCGCTTTGAATGCCGCTTTGAGCGGGCACGCCGGGGGCGACCGCGACCGAGTTGCCACGCGGCCGCCGCCGCTGCCGCCGCCGTCGCCGCCGACACCCGCCGCGGATCTGTGCACTCGCCTCCTGTCGCTGGAAATTGGGCGCTATGTAGGCTGCGAGTGGTTAGTAGGAGCAATTGAGCGTTCTCGCCTCTGCATTCAACTGCTCTTGTTTTTGCCAATTCGTTGCGGATGTCCTTTGAATAGGTCAGATATCTGAATTGAACGGCGCAGTTCTATGAAGCAACTCGTGCCCACGACAATACTCTTTTTGCTTCGAAATGACAGGCGTTATATTGCTTAAAATAATTCAAATGTGTGGTGAATATGTAAGCGTTAATGAAATGTGAATTATGGATTCCTTTGTATTGAAGATTGAAATTTAGCCAGGTATAAATAATAAATTTATACCTTTATTACCTTCGATACATTTTGCTAGTAACTTGGAACCATTGATTACTTTTCGCGATTTCTGAATTAATCAATGCTGTGTTGGATGCGATATAATGACTTTCTTCCTTCTTGTCATGTTGCGCCGACATCTTTGAGACAATGGTAGTTTTTGAAAAGCCTCAAAACGTCAAACATCTAGACGCGGTGCAAATGAGGTGGGGTATCCTCTATGAGCGAGAAAATCCTATTAAGACGGGTGTTAATCCACTGATCCCCTGATTGCTTCTTGAGATCGGCACGGTATTGCATACCAACTACCAGTCCAGTCCGACATAATACATTGTTATTGTATTATTCACATACTAGTCTGCACGCTTAGTTTCCACCTTTGTTTATTTGCACTGTCTTTTTCTTAAGTTAAATTATAAGTCACGTACGAGCATTATTTTTGTGAGAAAATTGTTTGATTCCACCGAAATTTCTGCTGATTTAATAATAATTATTTGTTCACAAAAAAGAGTTGGGGTAATTGAATTATTTTTCATTGATGCTAATGGATTCCCCTGTGCCAAAGTTTTCGATTGTTACCTTCCTTTATATGGCACTATTGATTTAAATATTTATTTATATTAAAAGTATGTAATTATTTAAACAATAATATTTTATATTACCATACATATGCTACAAAACTAATATACAATATAATAAATATGTTTATTATTTAACAAAAATCTACGATCCTCTCCGAAATGATCGTGCTGGATCCGCCCCTGGTGTGGGGAGGGGGTATGGAGCGCACGTTCAGGGCAGGGCAAGACCAGGGCCGGCGAGCAGCGAGTGGTGAGCGGCGCGCTGCTGCAAGCGCGCGGGATCATGACGTAATGAAGACCGTGCGCGACCCCGCGGCCGCCGCCTGTAAATGGCGCGTTATTGAAGCCGCGCGCCGGCCCCTCGTTAAGGCGCCGTGATGGGAAAGTTGATTGGGTGAGAAGAGTGCGTGCGGACTTTATAGACGCAGCGGCGAGCCGTTCCGCTCCGCGGGGCGGTCGCAACACCTGAGCCGGCCACTTCAACGGCTGCCGCGCAGGGAAGGTCTGCGCGCCGTCTCGCTCCCAGGGAGTCAAGGCCGCTGCGCGGCACTACGACCGCGGGTGGGGTGGGGGGGATCCACGCGGAGAGTTTTGCCAATAGAAAATAATTTTCTCTTGTTCCGAGAACATCCGATTGTCTTTTCCTTCCCTCCCCACTTTCTTCTCCTGAATGATCTACTCGCTCTAGTTTGGTCTTTCCTCTTTAGCATTTGTTTTTCCAAATAAATCTCGCTGTACACTTGTTTCGTTCAATCCTCTTACTTCTTAACGAGTTGGTCCTCTTACTTCAATATTATGCAGGAAAATCGCTTTGACTTTGATGTGTTGTTTTATTTTGCTTCATTTCATTTTCGTTATGAATGTTTGGCGTATATGGGCCAGACGTGTACCTTTAGATTCTATTCTAGTTTAGCGTTAGGCACTCTGTGGTTTGAGGATGTTCAGCTTGGTGTGTTTTTACCCGCGAAATCCAGAGCTCTATGCCTAATTGCTTCTCGAATATTCGACCATGCATTTACTGTGTGCACTCAGAATACATTGGACTAGAAAAGCCCGGCAGAAGTTGTTCTGCCCTTCATCTCCCTCTTTTCCCTCCAATCTCCGTTTCTCATTGTTTCTCCTTCCCTCCCTCACCCTGTCCCTGTCTGTCTCTGTGCGTCTCTGTCTCTGCCGCTCTCTGACCCTTTCATTCACATTTCCTTGTAGATTCTTCACGTTGAGGTAATATAGAACGTTTCCATGAGTGTAAGAAACGTTTCCATGAGGCCTTCAGACTCAAAATTTTAGTTTTTAAGGCCATAGAACGCATCATTTAGGACTTATTTAACAATATAGATACAAAATCCTGCCGATTGTGTTGTGTGGGTTGCACTTGACGTAAATATTTAGTTTTGTTCTACAGCGTCATGTAGTGGAGTTACAACAGAATTAACAGCACATAAACTACACCAAATCGTCTAGTAAATAAATATCAGTTTACCGAAGTTATTATCAACATTTTAAGGTAAAAAATATCACATGGAAAGAAATATTAACAAACCCAGATATACTTTTGAGAAAACACGAATGTATTTTTAGAGAAACAATAGGTATTATTAATCTTACCTCTTTCATTCTCTATTGGAAACCAGTGCTATAGTTTTTTGAGAATGGAAGATTTAAGAAAAATTATCGGAACGAAAAGTGAAAATGAAACATACTCAAAGACTACCCGAACTTTAATTAAAATGTCTCCGCTGGAAGATAACAAGAAAACCAAAAGATGTTATGGTTACCATACGAGTTGCCTTAGTTAACCAGACCAAACCAACCATTGTGTATATGACAGGTAGCATATTACCCTTGTCGTCGTCGTTATTCATATTGCAATCAGTTCTTGCGTGTTCTCTCTGACGCACACTCATAGAAGTGACATTTATCGAATGTGAACTCTAGTAACCGAGCTCTTACATTTTCTGTTGGAGGAACCGCTATATGGTGCGTTGTAGCTGTACGAAAAAAGTTCAATGCATAACTTTTATAAAATCCTCGCTGACGTTTAATAACTCCCATGAAATGTTTAGTTGGTGAATTCGGTAATTTACGATCGCTGTGCATAGTTTGTAAAGAATGAATATGAAAGAGGTGGAGAGATAGTACGTTATTTTTTCAATATTTTTTGACTGGTGTGTAATATAATCTTTCTGCACAAAATATAAAATATTTGATAAAGTCATTTGGAACTGTAGTTTATGTCCGAAAAGATGAATGGTACCGAATTAATTCACTTCACAGTGTAACTTGGGCTTGCTGATACTTAGGCCAAATCTTTGTGGAAATCGACTATTGTTTTGGAATCCATTTTTATTACATTTTTAAAGAATGTCCTCTTGCAAGTATTTACATGTGATCTCCTTTAATTAAGTTTTAGACGATTCCCAGATAGACATTTTTTTCGAAAATCCCAATTGGCCGAGTGAATGAAAAGAGACACGTTCTTGGTCTTGTTTTCAAGTATGTTTTAACCTACATAAGGCTATCAAAACGTTTGGAAAATACGGTTAATCTGGATTATGCTTATGGAGAACTAATTACAAATCTTAAAGCGTTGAGTTTAAAAGGTTGTACTAGTGACAATTTTTGGATGATATATTATTTGTATTTTTTAAAGTATGGGGATATAAGTGATTTTGATTGAAATAATTCAGACCAGGAAATTCAACATTGTAAAGGAAAATTCTCGTGAAAGTAGAGTAACGTAAAATATGAAGGCTGGTTCGCAATGGTACATACAGATTATTGTAGTTTATGTGACTTATTAGGCATAAAAGTAATATATAGGATTATCATTATAATGATGAGAACATCAATAAGAACAATGAAAGAAAGGTATTGTAATAACCGTGAAGATGAAAGGGATGCGAGAATCAGTGGCCCGCCCTCCCAAGGGCACCGCAAAACCACTCAGCCCGTGTGGTCTGCTGGGGCGCCGGCAGTGCGCCGTCCCCACCGGCCGTCCTCTCCTCGCCAGCCGTCCCCGCCGGCCGTCCCCGCCGGCCGTCCCCGCCGCCCTGGCCGCGCTCGCCGCCCCCGCAGCCTCCGCGCGCGCTGCCCCGCGGGCCGCTTGCAGAATCTGGGGATCAATACCTCCAGGACCCGGCCTGGGAGCGCTGCTGCATTCCCAACTTTGATGTATTGCCCCGTGAATTCGATCGACGTGTGCACTGAGAGGAGGCCGAAATCGCGCAGGTGGGACCTCCGTTCCCTCTGTCCCCGGGCGCCGCCCCGCCCCCACCGCCCCGCCCCGCGCCGCCGCGCGGCCTTCAGGGCTTCGGCGCAGAGCCTGCTTTTAAGACAATTGAGGGACGTTTTGATTGTTTGCGGAGGCGGAGAAGGAGAGAGGAGAGAAAGGGCAAGGAGGGGAGGGAGCCGGAAAGGAAGGGGGCGCAATAGATAACTGTTGTAATTTCAAAGAACAGGAAGCAAAACATGTTTTGAGAATCTTATTTTCATAAGAATCAACGGTTAGCCGAACACTAAGATGAAGTAGAGTATCAAGTTTTACTTATAGCTTAATTAATAAATCACACCAAAACAGTCCATTCATTTGTTTCCTACTAACCCAAGTATTGTTAACTCAAGTTGTTTACACTCTATATAAAGACATTTGTAAAGATATCAAAATTATATCTATAAAGTACTTTTAGGTTATACTTGTATTAAAAGTATTGTTACAGTGTCGAGTTACATGAAAAATATACGATAATTTATAATAACCCATTCCACAATTTCATGAAACCATTTTCAGAGAAGCTTGTTCATGTAAATACAATCAACAGCATGTCTCTCTTTTACTCTTTGAAGCGACGTGGGTCGACTTCTCAATGCTGTTTCTTTCGCTTGCGCAGAGAGACGCAAAGGCCCGCTCTTAAGTGGAAACCGAGCTCTGTGCGGATGGTACATAAGAAGCGACAGCGCGTTTCAAAAGAGCGCTCGGCGGCG
>JAHLJT010008446.1:122135951-122166103 GCA_031308135.1 Acheta domesticus | reverse complement strand
GCCCCCGCCTCCTCCCTCGCCTCCGCCACGGCCCCGCATCCATCTCCGCCACCGCCGCCGCCACCGCCTCGGCCCTCTCCTCCTCCACCTTCGCCACCGCCTCCGCCACTGCCTCCGCAACCGCCCCTGCCATCGCCCTCCCCCACATCATAGCCTCACTCCCGCCTCCCCGCCCCTGATTCCGCCCCCGCCTCCGCACAGTCTCCCGGGCCACCGCGCGGACATCCCCGCGCAGCGCTCGCTCGCGACCCTGTGGCCCCCTCATTTCGTCTCGTCCGTGCTCACCTCACCTCACCTCACCCCGCCCCGCCGGGCCCCGCGTCACTCACCCCTCCACTGGGCCCCGCGCCGATAAACGGAATGGAGCGAGCGCGCGACGCGGCAGCGGGGGAGGAAGGGCGCAGCGTGTGCGGCCACGATGGGAGGGGTGGGTGGGGCGGGGCCGCGCGACGCCGCTGGGGAGGGCGCGAGGTCTGCCTGAACGTGGATCAACATGGGGACGCCTGACACCCGATTTAAAATTTATATGAAGTTGGAAATCATTTGGGCAGTTATCTCTTTTGTTTCTGTCGCTGTCTGTAAATATAAAAATTGCAGCCGAAATAAATGAATATAGAATAGAATTTAAGAGGTACAGTGATATGTAAAATTATATTCCCATGTGGGTTGGTATCTTGAAACACTTGGTAGACAGGTGCGAGGAAATTAATAGAAGTGGAAGTTTTAACTTAAAACTTATAGGAACGTACGAGGAATGAATTTTTTTACGCAATTGTATACTCTTATTGCTGTAAAAATGTAGTAGTAATTAAAATGTTGGTAGTACAATACATTAATTTTAATTATATATGTTAAATATTGTATTAATCTGCAAACGTGCCAGCGAAAGTACGTTTTATGACCTGATTTCAACAAAATATTTCGTTTTGAAATTTGCCATTCAATTCTTCTAGAATTACAAATAAATGAGTATAGTGTACCTCTACATAGTTGAAAGAGCAGAAGACTCATACTTATTTCACAGAGTTTTATTTCACAGAGATAATTTAACTAAATAATAAAGACGTTTCAATGTATGTTGTATACTCAAAATATTAACGTTTTCAATGTAATCTAAACAAAACACAAACTACAGAAAAAACGTCAATGCGAACCTTAGCAACGACCCTACCCATCCCGAATGCAAGGGTCATCCAGACCGTTCCGCGATCAACTGCTATCTCCCCGCCTCCCTCCCCAGCACTAGCGTTCTCCCCGCCCCCGCCGCGAAGTGGCGACTCGGCGTCTGGTTTGACGGAACGTTGTTTAAATTGGTATACAAGTCGGACGAATTTATCGCAGCCTCGTTATAAATCACGTCTTGTTGCAATTCCAATTTCCCCGGCCTCGCGCGGACCAAAATCAATAGGCAAAATGAAATCCTCTGCCCGTCGATCCGGCCGCTGGCTTCACTCAAAACTTTCGCCGAGTTGAGTGGTCGGTCGTATCGCGACTGCCGCTTGGTCGCGTGGAGTTCAGTGCATGGATTCGAAGGCACAGCTATATTTCATTTTAGCTCTTGATTTCGGGGCAGATATTCTTATCGAGTTCCAAGTTTACTCGTGGTTTCGCAAGCCCTGCGCGGAACCGGCGTTCGCAACTGTCTCGTCCAGTGATTGATTTATTAATTTAGTTCTGTTGCGTTACTTTGCGGCGATTTGCCATGTGTCAGTGTTTGTGTATATATTAGCTAGTGACGGAAAGATAAATTGTTCTGATTTTTGAATTCTTCCTCACTTTTGAATTCATGCCTTCGGAGTGTCGGAGTTGTTGCCATTTACAATAGTTCAGAAATAGACACATGATTTTGACTTTTTTATTCGTTGCCGAAATGATGAAGTAGTGGCGACCTCATAGAAAATAGTTCTTTGTACAATTTGGAAAATGAAGAGCAAGTTTCGTTCAAGTTGGACAGCTTGCACTTTGCTTTATTTTCTCAAATATTTGTGTCCTTGAAATAAACAAATTAAATGCTTAAGGCGGGTCAGGGCATATAAATTACAGTTTTTCGGATAATATTAGAAACTGTTATAAATATTGTAAAATGAGGTGATCGATTGCAAGGCAATATGAGTTTGTCCAAGCGCTGGAGTACAAGTGTTGTATTTGTTAAATGACTATTGCGTAGGACATGTTGAATTCGTAATGAGGCGATGTCGTCTTCACGGTCTCGCAGATAGCGTCTCTCTTTGAGGAGATCGTCTTCCAGATAGAAGAACGCCGTCTTCATCCCGGGCGCCAAACACCTTTCGGGGTTGAGTGGCACGCGGAGAGCGTCGTTCATTAGGATGGCGTACAACGGTGTAGTCGTTTGGGCGGCGCGGCTGTTTCCATGTAGTGCCTCGTTCTGTTGACGGTACGAAATGGACTCGGGTAAGATGGTGTTTGTAAGTGCGACGCAACGCTTTATGGCCGGATGACGGCAAACGTTTCTTGAACGTCGCGCAGTTGTCGGGCGCTTCGTTAATGTTGGTGCTTGCTGGACTGTTGTAAACAATTCATTCCTGTTCCTTTTTATGAGAACAGAGTTGTTCATTCGAAACATCCACACTCACCCTTCGTCAGGAAAAAAATATTACCTTTAGTGTTCTTACAGTCGTTCATTGTCACAGCGATGGCGCTTTTACATGTTTGCAAAACATTTTCCGGGTATGCGTGTACAACGTACGTTTAATTCCTTTTGGTGTTGTTTTGTAGTTTCATTGTTGTACGACAAATTAATTATAAAAATTCTTCGTACGAATGTGTTACGAATATTATCAAGGATTGTTTCTGTGAAGAAATAGCTATTTTAGAGATGGAATAATGATGCTTAAGTTGCAATTTCAGGTTATTTTTAATGGGACGTTTTCAAATTATGTTGGTGGCTACTAATTCTAACTGCTTGTGGTTCTTAATTGTGAAAATATTTGAGTTTCTGACTTATTCTTATAAACACTTTTTCTAGGCTTAAACTTCATCATATATTTTTCATCTGTACATCAAGTAAACTATAAAATGACAATGATAATATGTGGTACTGCCAGACTCCGTTCAAACGCGAACCTTTGCTCACCGTCGATACCTATATTTAGAGAGTAGTGACATTGTGATGAGAAATGAGTCACTCGCAGGCACGTGTATGCACGCACACGCAGACGCAGACATATGAGGTTTAGCTGTCCCCAGAAACCCGTATATTCACACTAATGACACTCTCAAAACTGAGTCTCCGCGCATGGCTAATATATTGCAAATGGCGATGGTTGTTCGCTAAACAAAATTCCTGGTTCGGGGACCGTGCGTCAGCCCCATGTGTCTGTCCATCTGTTCGATCCGAAATTACGCCGACTCGAACGACGTAAAATTATTGGCTTATGTTTTTTCTATCGTGTAAGCAGGTTTTTCTTCCAAAATACCGAATGTCTTCGTGCTGAATCGACGTCCGGCTTTTCCATTTTTTTCAGTTTCCTAGTTTCTTCGTTTGTATTCATTACAAAACGTACGCATTAATGAAATTAATTATATGATTCTCAGTTTCATTTCACTATTTTACAGATACCTGCTATTTCAAAATCGTTGCACCAATACGTTCCCATACAAATATTATCGTAGGTAATACCACGAGTGCTTTGCAAATTGTCGATATATCCTCGACTCGCGAAGCGAGGAGGGGATTTATCTGAGAAATTCCAAAGCATGGGTGGTATTTAATAGGACTATTCCACGAATCGTCCAACAGAGTTCCAAAATGCGTCAAATATTGAAAATAACTGGAAGCATGTTAATATGAAAGAGGTTATGTTACAGTACATACGCGGTTTATTGCACATCAACATAGCGATCGATACATACCACCTCCTAAGATAGATGAGTCGCGGCTTAGGAGGGACGGATATCTGGAAAGGGAGGGACGGATAAGAAAAATCGGAAAGAAAAAGCGATACATTTTAAAAAAATACACCGCCCGGATACACCGCCCGGATTGGGACATTTTATATGTAGTTAAATACTATTGGTTTTAATTTCACGACTGGAATAGTCGTGTTAATTTTACTTTTTTTAAAAAAAAATAGATATTTAACATGTTGGATGTACGTGCCTTATTGTTTTCCCCTCATTTCATTTACAATTCCATTCTGGCTATTTTTGTAATCGGCTTTAAACTGCGGTCTTAAAAAAGTGTCTTTTTTCCGTTTGAGACGCGAGATCGCGCATTCGCCCCGGGTCCTCTAACCGAGCATGGCGAGGAGTCTCCCGCCGCCCGCGCCGATCCCTCCCGCGCCAGCGCCAGCACACCCGGTGCGGCGCGGCGCGGAGGCGCGTGTTTTCCCACGGCACGCTGCTTTGGTGCGTGGGTACGCGCGCGTCGCCGGCCTTGGGGCCCCGCGGCGGCCGAGGCGCGGGAGGGGCGGGGCGGGGGCGTGGCGGGGGCGGCAGTGGGAGCGTAGGTGGAGGCAGCGGGGCGACGGAGCGGGCGGCTGGGCTGGGGGCACGTATGACTCTCACGCGCTCCGCTCCGGGTAAATGTGTGCATACTGCCACGGCGCGTGAAGCTGCGTGCATGAGGCGCGCGCGCGCCCGGCATGTGTAAGGGGGCGGAGACGGAAGCGGGCGCGGATAGAGAGGATATGCGCTGCACGCGGAGCGAGAAGAGAAGGCTGAATCGGGAACTGACGAATGCAGCAGGAGGCGAAGTACGGAACATTGGATTGGTTCGTGTGGGATGGAGTTTGTTTTCCTTGTGCGAATCCGACACAGTGTTGAGATTACTCAGGCGAGGACTTCTTACCTGTATGCAATATTGTTTGTCAAGTAGTATATATTCAAGCCACCGCGCACTCATTTCTTTCGTATGCGCTTTCGAGTGCTTACATTATAAACACTTACAAATGCCTCTTACAGTCTCGTTACTGTACTGGCCCTGAAGGAAAGGAAATCTTAAGGTGCTGGCGCCTACGTATTCTACTGATCGGAATCGACACAAAATGTGGTGGGCGGGACGGAAAACACACGCCATACTAATGGCGAGGGGCGGTAAAGGTACTCCTGGAACGACTTGTGGCGATGGGTCGGTGTGAGAAATGGACTGTTGTGTGACGGCGAAAACGGTCAGTGAAAAGAGGCGAACAAACGAAAAAGTTCTTTATCGTGTGGGGCCGGGGTCGGAGAAAAAATGTTGCGTGTTCAGAAATATTGGTGTGGGGGACGTGTTTCAACAGGAACCGAGTGTGACGCGAACAAATATGAGATTTTGCATTTCTAGCACAATCGACTCGTAGTATTCGATCATTTAATCACGCTCCAGTGGCAAAGAATTGATTCGTTTAAATGCTTCGTTTCGTTCGAATTATACTGTTTACTTCCAAATCCTAAAATAATTATATTTGATGTTGGAATGTAATACTAACTTGGAAAGTCGGTCGAGATGAATCGGTCTGTATGTGAACTACAAATGACCTATAAAGAGACGCAGGTATAAACTGAGTAGCTACTATTTGAAGTCAGCTTTAGTCACTGTGCATTAACTGCCCATTGTGGAGTCGGGTGTGGTCTGAATAAAAGAGATAGACCACAGACAGTTCCTCTTGGAGCAGAGACGCTACGGCGGCGGGGGTGGGGGCGGAGGCGTATGCAAGAAAACAAGGGGAGGCGCGGGGGCGTGGGTGTGGGTGCCGGCAGCGCTCACCCAGCGCCCTTCGCGTTGCCACGTGGAGCGACGCGGCGCCCAGTGGCCTCAGGCGCCGGGGCTGCGTGGCCTCCGCCTCCCTCGGATTCCCGCATCCCACCTCCCCCGCATTCCCCGCCACCTCCCTGCCCCTCTCCCACTTCCCTCGCCCTCCCGCGCCACCTTCGCCCTCCCTCGCCTTCCTCACCCTCCCCTGCCTCCTCCTCCTTCTCCTCTCTCGCCTTCCCCGTCTCCGCCTTCCCCGCCTCCTCCGCCTCCTCGCCCGCCGCCCCCCCTCGCGCTGTCTTGGCGGCGCAGCGCCGCCAGTCGTCGCCGAGATCCTTGGAGCGGAAGGGCGGCGAGGTTTTGAATTATTGGCGCCGGATGCGGCCGTTTCCTCCGAGGCGGGCGGCAATGTGGCGACGATGCCTCCTTGTAACGCGCGAGTGCTGTAATGTATCACATCTTAAACGAAATGGGCAACGCTGCCTCATGCAAAGAAACAATACAAAGCTTGAAACGATCGCCGCGGAATTTCAGTGCGATTGTTTGGAAATTCAACATGTTTTCCTTGTGTAATTGAAGTTTATGCATTCATACAGAACGATTAGAACGGGGAATTATTGAAAAAATTTGTAAATGTAAGTACTTAATTTTTTGTTGCTATTTTTTTCTTTTTCGATGCGTTAGAGTTCTGGCCATGTTTGTGTTCGAATGTACATTGAGAAGTCGATTTTATTCCCGTTTCCTGGAAAACAGACTTCCCCTTGCTTCTGTGACTAGGCTCCCTTAGCGTCTTTGTCAAGTGCAAATAGTGGCGGGAGCAGCGATGCGTCGCTCGCGCGTGGGTTGTCCGTTAATTCCAGCGTGCCCCTTGAGCAGGCAAGTGGCGCCTCCAAGCAAGGCGGCGCGGCGTGCACTTGTGATTCTTACGAATAAACATTCCTTCAAAGAGGGACTTCGGCGCGCGTCAGTCTTGCAGTAAAACAAGCGTAACTTGTTCGCTGATTGTGCCCTTTCCCACGTTTCCCGGCGCGCTCCGAGGGAGGAAGCGAGGAAGTATGCCGCAGGTAGGGCAGATCCCCTGCGGACGGGCAGGAGGCGCTGCGCTACGGGGCGAACAGCGAAATGAGAGGGCCGGGCGCCGGGGGGCGGGGCGGGCCGGGGAGGCGGCGGCGGCGGCGGGGGCCGCGGGGGAGGCGTTTGTAGAAGCGCCACCCCCGCTCGTCCCTGCTCCGCCCCGCGCCGCCCCGCGCCGCCCCGCCCCGCCTCCGCCGTGCCCCGCACGCTCGCCAGACAATAGACGGCCCTAACTCGCGAGCGCCAGCAAACTTGCTGTTCCGAAATGTTGAAAGGAGAAGTCGGCCCATCCAGCGTAAGACGGCGGGATCGAATGCCGCGCCTCGTGTCGGCTGCCAAAAACGTCGTTAGCTTCCGAGGGGGCGGCGGAAGCGGAGGCGCGGCCGTGCGGCTGGAGAGGGGGCGGAGCCGGACGCGGGGAGGCGCACACGCGCGGAGCTGGCGTGAGGTGAAGGTGGGTGTGGACGCGACGATGAGTGCAGACCTACAATATGGAACGGATATGCCTCCTTGGTGTGCGGGTTGTAGGGCGAATGAGGAGGCCGTGCAAATCGGTAACGTGCTGGGCGATGGATCGATGCTAGAGGTAAATTGCAAAAGCAAAGCCTGTTCAACGTGCGTTTGATGCTACAGTGGTCAGTGGTGGTAGCTACGACAAAGGAATTGTGGTCCTGCGGCCACATGATTTTCGGTGTCATCTCGCAAAGTAGGGGTGCTGAGGTAAATACTATAACAGTCGTACCTTAAACTCCGGTTTGTGTGGTGTTTAGATACGAATTAAATGTAAGGTTGTTATGTTTTAAAATCATTAATGTGCACTCTCATCTGTTGCGCTAGCATCCAACGGCACAAATTTGGTCAGCCATTGCGGTAACCTCAAAAAAGTAGAGGAATGCGAGATATATTTTCTCTGAAGCTGCGACTGTGTACAGGTCCCACGAGAGCCACTCCGGTCGCCTGCGACGTGTTCTCCACACAGGACAATGTGTCGTGAAGAGCGCCGCAAACATTGAGTCCTCAAGGCAGGGCTTCGGGGAAGGAGTCGCAGGGCGCACAATGCGCCGGGGCCCGGCACGTGCGGCGCGCCGCAAATCAGGCGGAGGCATTGGGCTAACGAGAGCTCGCCGGCTGCGGAGGGCGCATCGCGGATATCTCGCGTGCCGGCTGCCTGTCCGCCGGCGGACGCGTCCTCGAATTAGCCCAGCGCGCGGCGTATTCGGGATTCCGCGCCCGCGTCCTGTTTTTTTCTCCACCCGCCCTCCCCCCCCCCCGCACCATCCCGCCCGAGCTTGAATGGTCGGCCCGCTCCGCCTCGCCCTGCACCGCCCTGCCCAGCCCAGCCTAGCGACGCTCTGCACCGCCCCGCACCATCTCGCCCCATCTCCGCTGCTCGTGCCGCCAACGCCATGGGCGCACGCTCTTGGATAAGAAGGGATACATACACTCATTTCTGTTTCTTTTGGTCGTATTTCATTTTCCCCTTGCCTTTCTCTTCTTTCGTTTTTTCACTTCTCTCATTTCTTCTTTATCTTCTTCCTTTTAGCCTTACTCATTTTTCGTTTTTTCCTTGATGAATGGATGCACTTTGCTCGCACGTATTTGAAAGAAACGAATATTTAAATTTTCATTTTCTTTTTGTAGTATCGGAAGAAACCATTGCCTTAAAGATCGATCAAGTATATTTTTTAAGTTTGTATATTTTAAAGCGTAATATAATGTGAACGAAATCTTGCAAAGTAATTATTTATGTCTACTTGATGTCCTATACATTCCTATAAGTATGCTTTTTATGAGCAGGCGTTATTTTGATACTGGAATGTGATCAAAATTTGGATAGTTTCGTTCTGCGTGGAAATGTGACATTTTTAAATGTAGGATAATATCGATGTACTTATTCATCGTCATCCGTGCAATGTATCTGTAATAACAGGTTAGTCTCTTCACTTTTCAGACTGTTTCTTCAAGGGCGTAATCGACTTGAGGCTTTATTTTCTTCAGATATTCCGCTTAAGCTGTACCCTTTGACCGGACCTTCTCATTTCTGTACGTTTTCTCTACGAAGTCGTCCACATCACGAGGCCTGCTTCGTGTTGGCTGGCAAGTGCATCGTGGGTATTTGTTGGGGCGCGCGTTTTGCGTGGATCGCGAAGGCTAATCGCTCGCCTCGGACTGCGAAAGTGCTTGCTCACTCGAGCCGCTCTTGGGGCAGAGCGTTGCCGCGGCGGGAGCGCCGGCTATAAATCGCGCGGGCCGCTGCGCCGTGTCGCGAGCATTCCTGGCCGCGTTCGCTGCTCCGCGCCGTGCCGCTCCATGCCGCTCCTCTCCGCCCCCGCCTCCCTCGCCGCTCCTCTCCGCCTCCCGCTCCGCCCCCGCCGCCCGCGTCGTCCCCGTCGTCCTCGTCGTCCCCGTCGTCCTCGTCGTCCCCGCCGCCCTCGCCGCCCACTCCGCCCCGCCGCCCTCGCCGCCCGCTCCGCCCATTTCGTCCCCCGCCCCCGCTACCCCGCCGCCCCGCCGCCCCGCCGCCCCGCCGCCCCGCCGCCCCGCCGCCCCGCCGCCCCGCCGCCCCGCCGCCCCGCCGTCCCGCCGCCCCGCCGCCCCGCCGCCCCGCCGCCCCGCCGCCCCGCCGCCCCGCCGCCCCGCCGCCCCGCCGCCCCGCCGCCCCGCCGCCCCGCCGCCCCGCCGCCCCGCCGCCTCGCCGCCCCGCCGCCTCTCCTCCTCTCCGCCCCCGCCACTGCCGGTCGCTTCACGCCGCGCCGCTCAGCCCCGCGCTTAGGCTCCCCCGCTCGTAAACCGCATTCCCACTCTCGTCGCCCCGTGACCCGCGCGCGACGCTAACAGCCGCCGCCTCGCGCCCCGGGTCCCCGGCGCAGCATCTTTTGCTCCCTTTCGCCTTTTTGCCCTCCGCGACCCCGCTCGGCCTCGACACGCCGCGCCTGTGCCTGCGCCTGCGCCTGCGCCCGCGCCCGCGCCCCCGCCCGAGTCGTTGGCCCGGCCGAATGGAGTCGCCAAAGAGGAATCAATGAAGTGCCTTTGACTTCATTCGATTTTCCCGAAAACACGCGACGTTTCGGCTACGTAACGAATTATTTTCTCTCCTTTCTCTTCCCACGCGTGTCCTGTACCACCCGTGCAAAGGACAAAACGTCAGCCTGCCGGGTTGTTCGTTCCTGTGTGACTCTCGTCAAATTGTGTTTACAACTCGCGCATACGAAGCCACGAGTAAAACTGGGATTATGCATTGTGCAGGAAAAAGTAAATTTCGATTTGATGTGATTATTCCCCGGATACAATAATTTAGACTCCCCCAACGCGCTGTATGTTAACAAAATATCCATTCTTGATTGTTATTTCTCATTAGTGGGGCCATATCGAGTGCATCGTTCCTGCATGATCTCTCTCCCTTTCCTCTCTACTTTTCACTTCCCCATCTCCCATACTACTCTATTTCCTTTTTTCATTCTCTATCTTTATTGCTGTCATGTGTGTATGCGCGTGCGTGTGCGTGCGTGTGTGCGCTTGTGTGCGCGTGTGTGCTTGCGCACGTATGGGCACGTGCGTGTGTCCTTGAGTCTTTCAATATTAAAGAGAACAACTATTCTACAGATTCTCAGAAGACACTGGTTTATGAATCTGAGAAAATGTTTATTACTTTCTCTCACTTCATAAGAAAAGAATGCTTTGTAATCGTGCGCCAGAAACCGGCGTATTTTATGATTTTTAAGCAAATTCGTGGGTAAGCGAAAACTCTTGTAATAACAGAAAGACTAGAAAAAACTTGAAATTGACAGTTTTAATTTTAATGGATTGTGTTTTCCCTGTTTTTATTTAAATATACCCATTTTTTTAAAAAACTGTCTTTGAATTTCATGGCAAGTGCCTTCCAACTGTACCTTCCTTTAATTTGATGTGATTCATAAGAACTCGCATTGAATTACTTCTGAAAATCCTGGCGTTACTGTAGTCTGTTTGAAGTAGGTTGTAATGAGCAATGTGCCTCCAGGGGTTATTACCAGAAAAAAATGGAAATTATTCTTTATTGTAAAGGACACTGGCGACCGAACCCTCATTTCTCATTTGCATTCTCTGTTAAAAAATGAAGCAAACGATCGAAGACTTTTGATCAATTATTCCCGAAAGGTTCTTTCTAATACATAGGTTGTGTGGCTGTCGTGACTTGATTGTCAGTGCTGGGTTGATCAGTCTGGGTGAGATTTTCAATTGCAGTATTCATCACTCGTTCAATGTATTATTTTGAAACTGGTTTTGTTTCTTTTTGTATCTCATCTCACTTTATAAATGCACAGAGATACACTTGTATGAGTTTCACCAAACAGTTTATGCGTCACGTAAATTGCTTTTTCGTCGCGTGAAAAAAAGGGCAGAAATGAGACATTCACGAATGCAACGACTAATTAAGTCATTTCTTCGAACAAGCGAAAATGGAATTTCGTGTCTGTTAAGAGACAAGACTTGTACGATACGTGAGAAACGTCAGCTGTGCAAGATTCCCCTTGTTACTGTCGTTCATTGTGCGAGCCGCCCAGGTATACCATTAGCCGATCATATCCACGTTGCACCCAGGAAGTGCTCTAAACATCTCCAAAATTGACTTCGTCGGAGCGTTATCTAACCCTAGTGTTCGAAGGAGGAAGAAGACTGCGAGCGAAGAGGGAATTTGGGTATTTGATTAGTAGTAATTGTAGGAATTAAGCCCGCGTTTCATTAAGCAGCCGTGTTGTAATCTTCGTAGCTTCCGATGGCGAGTGTCTTGAGACGCGCCGCTGTTCATCTTTCACTCGTGCACTTCTCTGAGCTGCAAAATAGCCCTGAACAGTGGTCGGTGTATAGTTTTGAAAGGACATAGTTTCAAATTGCATATGGAAAGAAAAAAATCTCGAGGGTTTCAATTTACTAGAATAACTTCTTGATGATCTTGGGAATTTTCATCCAAACACAACTTATATGATATTTTTAAAAAAGAAGATATTTTGCTAATTTTTCTCTAAATATTATCTTACAGTAATAATTACTAAATCCTTCCTGAGCGCGACGCCTCCGGCGAATATTTTCATATTAAAAAATTATTTGTGATATCCAAGTTATGATAAAAATAAATTTTAAACCTAATACTGTTGCGTGGATCGTTCGTCTTTGAGTGTAAAAAGTCACATAAAATATCGATCAAAATACTTTAAAACAAATTGTTTCGTTACAAAATTTTGTTTAATTTTCGAAAAGCTGTTGAATCAATTTACTGTTCTTGTTATGCAGAAAAGATAATGATTCAGCCTTTCATCAGGTATCTTGAATCCCCATCCAACACGTTTTTTCTAGAATTCCTCCAGAATATTCTAGAAGGATGTGTGCCAATCGATTCTTGTCAAGGTGAATCGAATGAGCCATTAGTATCCTCTGTAAGATCGTTAAAAATTCCCAAAACGATTTTTAGGCGCTCAAAAACCCCAAAACACGTTTTTCAAGAATTCACTTAGAATGCTCTTGAATTGCCCGAAAAATTGGTCAGGATCACCGTCAGGAGACCGAGACGCGTCGAAACACAATTCACTTGCCGCAAATAGTGGACCAGAAGACGTCTAATTGTGAACAACGGACTCACGCTGGTCACTAGTTTACTGTATTATATAGCATAAATTAGATGCTCTACTATTCTTTTAAGCACGTCCGCTCCCACTCCTCTGGATTAACATATACTATGTAGTCGTAGGCTTCTGCGGCCGGAGATAATGATTCTCTGCGAATGGATTCTTGGCTCTGTCCCTGTCAGCGATATTTTTCCTTAAAAAATCGAAAATAAACTCACTCTGAAAATCCATAAATTTATCATAAAGATTTCAAGCTCCAAGATATATTAACATATACAATATTTCTACTTTATTAATACATATATTTAAGACCATCGTTTATGACGTAATTTGCTTGAGGTATGGAACTATAAGTCTCGAGAATCTTCAGGGATATTTTTAGGATAACACCTCAGGAATGAAGGTCCTTGTCTGCATCCAATTGAATAGATTACTAAAAAGTTCGTGAATTGAATGTGCTTTTCAGTGTCCAGTGCGAGTAATAGAGGCGCGTGGTTCTCGAGATTCGTTCCCCTGCGTTGACTGCGGCCACTGTGTCGGGGTACATTTCGAAGGCGACTGGTCTGACCACTGCTCAGCGCCTCGCGAACCGGATGTTCGGCCTGTGAGCGGAGGTTGTGCTCCTTCAGCTGCGCTGGGAATGGACGTTGAGGTCATCGACGGGCGCATTACAAACACGCTGACTGGATGTTGGAATGCAAAAACTTTTATGCTTGGGATAGAGTGAAACGTTTAATTGTATGTTCGTCTGCAGTCGTAATTTAAATCTCACAATCACATGTTAGGTCGTGCTTAAATTGACAGGCCACATCGCCTCACGGTACTATATAATATATGTATCAAGCATGTGTTGAAAATAAATGTGCAAAGTGTTGAAAATAAAAGTCGTTGTGCAATGTGCAAAGTGTTGAAAATAAAAGTTGAAAAATCAGCATCAGCCATTTTCTTTCTCTTTACTAACTAAAGGAAGTCTTACGTTACCTTCTTAAGTTGGCCTCATTGAAACAGTGCTTTTTACATGAGTGACAAATTACACATTTATTTTACCAGAATCTTCATAATTTCATTGTGTTTATCTGGCTCCTCACAGCTTAATTTGTAGAACCAAATGAGTGACTAATCATTGTGCAGAAAACATATTTAAACCGTGCGTCCGCAACATTGCGAACACACCGTATCAATATTTGCATTTGAGAATCCGAATGTGAATGTGAGTCACGTCACGTATCTGAAGAGTCCGAATTAGAAGAGTCGAAATTACCACGAGACGCAGCAATCTTCTTGGGTAGGCTATTCGTACGCTGCCAAATGTGTGGTGTCCCTGGAGCTTGCAGGGTGGATCGTTTCTGGCTGCGCGCTATGGCGGGGGAGGATGCGGCACAGATCGAGGGGTGCGCGAACGCGAGTGCCTTCTCCCCATCCACCCCCACATCCTCGCCCTGCCCCCTGCCCCTCCTCACCCTGCACATCCTCGTTCGCGCGCCCTCGCAGTCCTCCGGTTCCGTCCCCGCCTCCACGCTCACTTCTCTTTTTCCGCTCCCCAATGCAACGGCGTCACGGGAGAGTTGATAAGCACAGTCCATACATTTTCCAATACCCGTGTTGTGTGTTTAAAGTGGAAATGAATATACAGTACTTGCGCAGGAGGTGCGGGAGCGGGCGTCGGATACGTGAGGACGGAGGCGGAGAGGGAGAGGGAACGGGGAAGTGAAGGTGACAGGTTTCATTTCTGCACTTCCGTACCTCCGGAGCGCTTCCCTACGAAAATTTAAATTTGTTTTCAATCGTAAAATGCGAGAAAAGGTTTTTTGTTTTGTGTTTGTTTTAAAATGTTGCAAATTTCGCGAAACGAGTCTGCGAGCGTGTGATCAATCAGTGAAATCCACATTCAAATAGTGATTTATAGTGTTCGTATTTTTTTCCTCTTGTGACTGCCACCATCGCCCTCTTTCTATTAGAATGTATATGCAATTATATCATAAAATTTATGGATGTGCCCGAACCTTGATGATGGAGGATATTCGTCATATAAAGAGATCCATCACAGCAGGGCATTTTTCGTGAATTGTCTTCCAGTTTTTGTTGACATCTGAAACTATAGAATCCGAAATACCGTTAAAGTTGGAAGAAGCTAAATCGTGATATGCGATAGAGTCCTGACACATTCAATTGTACTTCGAAGTTGCTGATGAGTGTATTTTTTCAGAATTTGGCTTTCATCTCATTCATCGGTTTGTGAACGAAGTGTTGATTCCAATTAAACCGTAGCCTACCAGATAGGCCAATAACTGCATATTACGTTATTGGCATCTGGTCTTCTTCGGACTCGGGATTCTACCTCGTCACGCGCACCGAGGCAGATTAATAACGATTGCAGTACTTCTATGAACCTGTAGTTATTGTCAGATTTAATTCAAACTGCCCGTCAGCGCCAAATTGTCGCGAAATTAGTCAGCCTGGCCTGTAGCGTCGGTCGTACGGGCGCGCTAAAATTGTTTTCCGTTGGCCGCGAGGCTCCCGCGAACCAGCGGGCTGCTTGTTTTCCGACGAACGCCGTAAAAATGAATGGGCTTGTGATTCTTTTCAAGTTCAGTTGTGAAAATTCTTGCGAGGCCCGGGTGGCTATGAGATATCTCGTTAAAGGCGACGTGTCCAGGGCGGCGGCGGCTGGCGTGGGCTGCGTCGGGGCGTCGCGGCGCTGCGCATCTTCCCTTTAGGGCCCCGCCTAGAGAAATTCGCCCGAGCCTCTTATTTACGACGGACGACAAACTGGGATTTTAGCGGCCGCTTATCACCGCCAGCCCAATGTTTTATTGTTGCGATGCCGGCCTTTAGGTATTGCGTAAAAATGGAAATGATCGTGAACGAGTTTATCGTGTGAAGAAAACAGCGAACTTTTTAGAGCCGTGTCTGGGGGAAGAAATTCCGTTGTCCCAAATCTGATTTCAGTATACGAATGCATAAGAATGGGAAACGCTGATGCTGGTTTGATTGTTCGTTTTCGTTCTTGCTCTTATAAGAGATATCTTAATTAGCTTATAACCGTTATCTTTATATTTCAATATATTACATTTTTAGGGAAAACTTTGGTTTGCAAATTGTGAGTACAAAAAATAATTTTTTTTCCGACTGGCTAACCAATATTTCTTTATCAGCGAAATTTTTTTTGTGGAAAAACACTGCATTTTGGATCTCTTTTTACTGGTAATATTACATGGTAATTCGTACCTCAGGAAAATGATATTCCTAACTTGCGAGTACATTAAAAAGCATGTTTGCTTATTTTAAATTTTGTAGAGTTTACATTATCCCATCCTCGCTTTTGTTTGCTGAATACATTTCATCACTAACACTGGTTTACAAAAACATTGTAAAACAAGCACTGTTTTCTGCACGAAGTTACGTTTCCATAAACTGAATTTGTCGCGGTGAAGGAATACCATTTTTGCCTCATAAGGTTTTCCTTGTTCTCCTAAGCAAGCAGTACTCGATATATAAGCTCGCGGAAATCGAACGTTTTATTTATTGTCTTTTCGGAAAAGTGTCTGGCTTCAAATATTGGATTTCATGACTACGCCAAGACAATGAAGGCAAGGTCCGACTCATGTATAACAGGAGGCGCCATCGCTTTCCTGACGAAACCGCAGTGGGCCCTGTTCTGCTTTGGAATTTCCCCGTTCATCGCATTTCCAAAAATGCAAAAGACCTAACTTAATAAATCGACCCTCTGTAATGACAAGGTTCCAACTAACATTTCAGTTGTTTCAAGTAAATTGATCTCAAAGTTTCGCCAATCACATTATTCAGTCATTTCCCCATCCTCAGTAGTGATTTCGTACCGTAGCCGTTTTTTCCACAGAATGCAGTACAAATATATACAACATACTCATTTGTTGGAACTTTTTCATTCCAAGCTGAAGCGGAATTCAGATAGAACCTTGTAACACCAACTTATTTTCTGGAACCTTGTCATTGCAAAGGGTCAAAATATATTGTGCGATTTTCTTTTTGCTTTCGTTTTAAATATTCTTTTTACAAAGATGCCGTACTTAGTATTATGGCAAGCTAAGGTTTTCATCAAGTTGAATATAACGTGCATTACGTACATTATTTATTTTTTGCTTTGTATCCGAAGATAATACCTCAATTATTATTTAATATTTACGGGACAAAGGTTTAAGTGTTTCTAAAGCTCTTTCAATAGCCTGTGCATATTTTGCTCAATTCTCTGTACATTGATTTGATGAATACTTTGCATTCAGCTGGACGACAGACTCATACATGTACCGATAGATTTTCCCTCTTAGTGTATGCTTTCACGAAAATGCCTCTGTAATCAGCGTCTTAAATAGTATAAGAGTTATGTGATTTTCTTTCTTGAATAACGCATGGAATGTGTACATGTAGACACGTGTGTATTAAGTGCCTGTGCTTGTTCAAGGGTGAAACATGTCTTCTGTGTGACTGAAAGTTTGAACATTACGTAATATATCTGTGCTTTGTTCTCCGAAGTTAACAAATCTAAAAAAAAAATAGCAATCAATTCCGAAGCAGAATGCATGAACATAAAAGTTCCCGAAAGTATGAATTTACCCTTCAAAAAGTAGATTCTTCGAATGCAATAAGTTATGAACTTGTTGATAGAGCAGAACTTAATAGTTCTTGAGGAACTACATAAAATCAATTCTGCGAACTGTACTAGTACGATACACTACCAAAAATTGGGTAAAAAGTCATGCCTGAAAACTTTACTATAGTCATGGACCTCTCTATGTGTTACTATTGCATCCACACGATCGCATAAATAAAACTTTAGTGTCTGAAAATTTATAATGAATGCCCCAAGAGTTAATGAATTTGTCTCTAATATTTAGCAGTTTCTGAAAATATACTTTTAACAGTACTGTGCAGATTTTCCTAACCGAGAACCACTGAGCTATCCACTCGTTCATTGCAAGGGATTTGCCGAATACCCAGAGCAAACTATGCTCGCCCCATTGTATCGTTTCCAGACCACCATGCTCCCGAGCAAACAGGCAAACAATATCGTAAATTATGACAGAATGTGAATTTTTGTGGCAAATTTTGTCTTCTCTAGAACTCCATCGCTTCCAATGAACATTTGTTCGCAATCGCACATTAAAACACGGGTTTTAAAAACACATTGCTTCGATTCGCGATTCAAAATTTGTGTGGTTTGGACGAATATTTCCGAATAACTCGTGGAACAGTTTACGATGTTATAGAAGCATTCGTGGGAAGGGTTGCTTCTGTAACTACTGTTAGGGGAATATTCTCGTAACTATTTCTGATTATTACGTGAATATGACCATGCATGATGTGTTTTTTATCCCCAAACACAATTCAGTGAACATATGCAATTTTATTATTCATTTAATTGTCTCTGAAAAAGCCATCATTACTGTTGTAAAGTGCAATTTACGATATTTTGCTTGTGTTCGTTTTCAGTTACTCATATAGGATGGCTTATTTATTGGCCAATATATTATCGTGCTTTTTTGTCTTGAAAATGCCAGTAAATGTTCTAAAAGTTATCGGACAATGTAGATACAACACCTTTTTTATGAATGATTTAAAATCATGCAGAAATTCGTTATAGTAATTTTTCGTATCAAATACGTGTAGAAAGTATTTTGGACCGTCAGAACTCGCTTATTCTTCGAAGTCTTATTTTGACCGTAATGACCGCGGGAAGTCATTGCAGTGCCATCTCGGCATTACATTGCAACAAGCTTGGGTAGTTCCCTGGACAATGAACTCCATTTCATCACTTTTTCTGGTGCTTACTATAGTGGTACATCAGGACGTTGCTATTAAGGAGAAACAATTTATAATGCAATTGAAGTGTACGTAAGTCTCAAGCAAGCCGAGGGAACGGCCATCTGCGCTTGAAGACGGCCAAATTGTTAATGGGTTCCAGACAGGGCAATTTTCGAAGATGAATTGTTTGGCTGTTGCGTTTCCGAGGCTAAATTAAATAATACTCGAGCGCAACCCCTTGCGTGGCTGAGTGCGGTTCGGAGTTTCGATCGCTTCATCCCCGTGGCCGCGCATAGCGCCTCTTCGCCCTGGCCGCCTCCATCTCCACTGCCGCCGCCGCCGCCGCCGCTTCGAAGCCTCCGTTGCCGCGTCCGCCGCCTCTCTTGCCCGCAGCCGTCAGAGTGATGGAGCCAGCGACCGTTGCCCTTGCCTCTCGGGAAGATCTCCGCCGTTCACCTCTCAACATGAATTGTCAATGCAGCCTTCGTTCCCATCTCCACCTCCGCCTCTCGAACTCGCGCGAACAAGGCAGTGGCGGCGGCGTCGAGTCTATCTATCGTTGCCGTCCCCGACGCTCCCCCAACAACTGTCGTCCTCCGTCGCCATCTGCGCTCGGCTTTATGACAAGCGCGCTCACCGTCACCTTGCCTCCTTGGACGGGAGCGTGGCTTGTGGCGCAGCACCCGCCGCCGTCTAATGGAACAGCGGAGCCTCGGCGCCGCTTCGTGGCCGCTGCGCGCAGCGATATACGGATCCGTCCCGAAACCTCTAACGAAGTGGTTGCGTTCAGCCTCGCGCGCGGCGCATTGGAGCAACGCGCTGGAGGGACTCAATGGAGCGGACGAGGTAGGGCGACGGGCGGTAGGGGCTGGGACAACGCAGATGACCGATGCCACGGTGTAGGCGTGTGATTTTCATCTGGCGTGCTCGAGAAGTCACGGAACGTTTGGCAAATAAGTAAATAAATAAATTGGAACGGTGTGGGAAAGTAACGAATGGTCCATCGAAATTGCAACTATTTTTTAAGAAACATGTATTACAGTAAGGCCTCGTTAACACAAACTCGCTTAAGGCGATCATTCGGTGAACACGATCAAAATTTCTGTCCCCGCAGCGACGTACAAGATCTTATAGGACGTTTTATCGGTTAACGCGAATTTCGTTTACCACGAATTACGAACTACTTTTTAGTCCGTTATTTTTTCATTTAACACGAACTTTCGAAGTTTTCCCCTTTGTTTTTCTTTTTGTTTCTCTGTGAGCCGTCGCAGGGTTGCGACAAAAAGAGATGAGAAGATACAAAGTTGATTCAGAATCTATTTACAAAAATCTATGTATACAACCCTAGGAATTCTATGTCCACTAGGCCGCTATACCTTTGTCCCAACCTAGAACTCCCCTGTTCGAAACACGTGTGCTCTTCGTACTGAAGGCGACTCATCTCGTAACATCAGTCTGAGCCACAAGTCGAAGTCTTCTTATGGGGCAATAACCCACCGCCTAAACGACGTATCGCACCAACCTGCACGTCAGTAATGAATATCCTATCAAGGAATCCTATCGTATCCTATCGGGAATTTTCACCAGAAAATTGTGTGTGAATTCATTTTTTCGCGTTTAATTTCCTTCTCGTACAGTGATTTCCTTCTGTCTATTTTCTGTGTTATTGTCATAAACTCGTAGGATTAATGTACTGTACCTGGTAACACCGTCGATGTAGAAGAATGTCATGTACTAGAGTGTTTCTATAAAAACGTACAAAGTATTATATAGTAGTACTATGTCCCTATATACTGTTAATGATTAGTGTGTAAAAAAAGCTGTTTTCCAAAAATAAAATTTGACTCCCCTGATAGCACGATTTGTTTTAACACGAACACTTTATTTTCCGGTCCCTTGGGATTCGTGTTAACTGTATTATTGTTAATAATATTAATTGTAAAATTCAGCTCACATTGGCGTATATATCAAATTTGCGTGTCTCAGTTTTGAAGGCTAACCAACAAAGAGTTTAAATACAAACTACAGTCAACCCCCATTAACACGAATTCCAAGGGACCGAAATAATCGGAGTTCGTGTCATAAAAATTCGTGTTATCCGATTATTATAAGTCACCGTTTTACTGTAAACCCTTGCCGGGACCTAAGTTTTCATGTTATGGCGAAATTCGTGTTAAGCGAATTCGTACTAACGAGGGCTTAGTGTATAATAAAATATGGAGAAGTTTAGAAATAACTAGTTATTCCATAATCTTCAAAATAAGCCGTAATTAAAACTTTGTTCATATATTGATACATCCAATTTATTACGAGGTGTTCGTAAATGTCTTAATTGGCTATTAATTCAAGTGCTCTACGAAAACAAAAGGTAGGGGAGCGCTGGTGTAGGCGGAGGCGTTGTGGCTCTGGCGGCGGCAACGGCGGTGGCGGTGGCAGTGGATGCGGCGGAGGCCCGCCTCGTCCAACTTACCTGGGACCCCGCGCTTCCCGCCTTCCCTCTCCCGCCCAGTCCCCAGCTCCAGCCCCCGCTGGATGCGTTTTCTTGCTGCGTGCGGGCATTCAGAGCCATGAATGGCTCTTGTTAAAACTTGGCCGTTCCACGTTTTATTTACGATGGTGCTTGTGCTTATTTAGTAACGCCGGGCTGCGCTTATTTTCAGAAAGAACCTCGCTGTTTTTATGTGGGATTTTTCTCCAATGCGACCGTTTACTCAAAACATCAAACCATTATTTTAC
The DNA here is from genome assembly GCA_031308135.1 of Acheta domesticus. Taxonomy (NCBI): domain Eukaryota; kingdom Metazoa; phylum Arthropoda; class Insecta; order Orthoptera; family Gryllidae; genus Acheta; species Acheta domesticus. The sequence goes on along the minus strand of JAHLJT010008446.1, from coordinate 122,145,217 downwards.
GTGTTTTTATCTAACTCATTTAAATTTTACATTATAACATTGTTGCCGCAAATATTGTATTGTATTGTATTGTATTGTATTGTATTGCAAAATTGTAGGATACGAAATGCGAAATTTACAAATCTTAAATCTAATAGTATATTATGCAAGAAGTTTATAATGTCAAGCTTTAATGCATGAGTGCATATTTTGAACACGAGCGACGTCAGGAGGGAGTTTTCAAATTCTACGAAATAAATTAGCAACATTATAAACGAATTGCGTACGTTATTTTTTGTATAACAGCGTTCATTTATAAGAGAAAGTTAATTTTTGGAAACAACTTTATTGTATCGTCACGAGTATTTGACATCTGTGCGAAAACTGCGATCGGCTGACCAGTTTTACCGGTACCTCCCCACTACTCTCTTTCTACAATTGGCTAAATGCGTAATGACACCATTATTCGTGCCATAAACGGCAAATACGTCATAATCCGTGCCATAAGTTGTCATTTTACAAACATTTCCTTGTAACGAAAAAAAAGTTTATAATGCAGGAATACAAAACAATATATATTTGTACTTCGTCATGAATGTAATGCGCACGTAGAGCATTTTCTTAAGGGCTTTTTCGATTTCCCCCCCTCCAGTTACCCTGGAGGGACGGGAATTTATTCATGTTTGGGTATACATAACTACTCCAGCCGATTAGGCTTTTGGAGATTGGGACGGGCTTTATCTTAAATAATCTAACTAACCTCACTTAATTCTAACTTAAAACTATACATGGCGGGCCATGAATCGTAGGGGCGTTTGCCAGCGCCGACGTCATCCGCGCGCGACCGGTGGCGCAGCGCGAGCGGCGGATCCTTGAGGGCGCAGCGTTCCGGTCGCGGGGCGGGCGTGAGCCGCTCAGCTGCTAAGCTGCCCCGCGCCCTTGCCTTTTTGTGTTTCCATTAACGCAGAGTGCTCCAAGAGCGGTGCTTGTTCGCGTACTTCAGATCGGAAATGCAGGAAAGGATTTTTCTAGAAGTGCTACGTGACTCTCCGCAAACACTGCCTGGCGATTGGAATTTTTGAAAAGATCAATCTGGGCATTTTAATGCAACCCATGAGTGGTTCCAGGAACCTTTAATCCATAAGACAGATGGCATCGAATATTCCTTTAATGTTAATTATTGCACTCGAAAAAATGGACGTATCTCTTTTAAATCCCGTTTTATTCGGCGCTATGTTTTCAATGTCCGATTTTTATTAAAAGTTCTGCTTCTTGGAAAATTGTAAAAGTGAAATTTTTTTCTCTGCTGTCCTGTACCGTCAGTATTAAAGCTAGATATATGTATTACTTATTTCAATTCATTACTCAGTATTAGATCTATAAATGCATACTTTAAAAAATTAATTTTCGCCTGATTTTTTGTTATATCGCTACAATCTCAGAATCCAACTTTAAAATCCTGTAATGAATTCTTAACCCTGCTAGTAGCACAATAAACCATCGTAGACTCTTCCTTTGTGAATTTAAGTACTTTAGTTCAAATCTCAGTTCGCGCAAATATTTTTCTCTTAATCCTTATGGAGAAATAGACCACACAATACACTGAATTCAATGACAGAATGCTATTTTAATTTAAAATTTAGAATTTTCAAGAGTATAAAGAAAAATTTGTTTTCGAACAAATCTAGCACTCGTTTGATTAAGACTTTTATGAAGTGATGACTAAAATGTTAGTAAGAAAGAAGCTGCTATATTACAGTTTTACGTAACCGTTACCAATAATACGAGTAAGTTGGTGCTCTTGTAGCTCCACTAGTTCTTGTCGATCTTACGTCTGTAATCCATATTTTCGTGGATTGAATGTCACTTTTGGATCTTTTTATATCCAATTCATTATGTCAACCATGAAAACATTTCCTAGACAACTCGAAGCAGCCTACACAATAACGAACTGTCGATTAAGTAAACCGTGAGAAATGCGCTCTTCAGCTGGAAGTGCAGCGCCAAAAATTGAGCAGCGCCGAGTGTGGGAGCAGAGGCGGCGTGTGTGTCGACGCGTATCGCCCGTATCGTGACGTTTCGGTGGAGGTGACAGGCGGGGGCGCCAGGGGAGGGGAACAGCGTCCTCGTGCATCCCGCGTGTCCAGCGGGGTCGCTGGCGGCGCTGTGGCGGGGCGCGGGCGGGGGGCGGCGCCCGGGGCGAGCCTACCGTGGGCGCCCGGCGGCGGCCACGGGCAGTGGGGGCGGCGGCGCGCTGCAACGCGGGCGGCGCAGCGAAGCCCCTAATGGAATAACGGTGTTAATGGGGGCGCCGGGCGGGCAACGGGCGGCGGTGTGGCCAGTGCCGAGGGCAGTGGCGGGAGAGGGGGCGGGGCCGTCTCCGGAACCGCGGGTCGAGTCGGGTCGCGTCGCATCGCGTCGCGTCGCGACGCATCGCAACGCATCGTGTCGCGTCGCACCGCGGTGCCGCCGCCACTGCCGGCCGGCTGACGCTTCCGGACCTCGCGCACGACCTGCAGCGTTGGCGTCCGACGCGACGCCCTGGCCCCGTAGTTGCGCTCTCACGCCCACCTACTCCCGCGCACGTCTCCAAATCCTTGATACGGGTTCGTTCGCTGCAATCCTCGTCATGGAGATTCAATTTTGTCTGCAATAAAAAAAATTCGGCAACCTGCAACGTTACTTTTAAACAGACGGAAACGAACAATATTCAATTATTATTTATTTCTAACTTTGTAATTTAAACTATGAATTAATATTGCACTTAACAAATATTTGATGTTAGTATACCACTTAATTAAGTGATTTAATATTTATAAATTCAGGAAACAATATGAGAGTATTTGCTGTTTAATTACTAATTTTGTATATTAACCGCTGAATTGAAATAGCAATCATTATCGCTAGTATGTGTGTTAAACTAATTATTTCTTGCCGTGTAAATATGATTGTAGAGGCTGTAATTTCAAATTCGTCCCTTATCTTACCGGTATCTGAATCTGTGTCTGCGGGCGTGAACCAGAAGTCTAATACATACCATTTACTGGCCACTGCCTGCGTAATCGGCTACATCTGCTCGTTATGTTTCCTTGCTCCCAATCACAGTCTTCCATATCTTATGTTCTTCCTGGCGTTTATGATTTGTCTCGCTCCTCTCCTTTCTTAACTTGCCATTTTTATTGCTTACTAACTGAAGCCCCTGCGTTGCCCAGTATTTATTAATCATAATAATCCTCCCTCACGTTGCCCGCTTTGCCTCTTCCCACACTGCATGCTTGTTACGAACATCATTACTACCCCCATCGTTCACATGGACAGAAAAAATGCATTGTTGGATACTCCCAGCAAACGTTTAGTAATAATTTTAATTTTCAATTACTCTGTACATAATTGCTCTATTGGATTGAATCAAATTGAATAGTAAGAAATTTTATGGCTTTTCAGAAATGTTTAATTCATTTTGATGGAAGGAGAGCACACTTGAATATTGTTCTAAGGATGGGAAAAGGGTATGAGAGTAATATTTACAAACAGTATCTTTTCGCTTGTTTTAAAGATGTACAAATGTTAATTGAGATAGGAATAAAACCATAGATTTGTATGAAAAAGCAAACAAATCTTTATTATATAAGCGAAAATAATAAATTGAAAAAAGTAGCATATATTATGTCCGACAAAACACTATCTTTCAGTGAAATCCGCATCGAAATAGTTTCAGATGTTTCGAATATTACTCTGGACAAACACGCAAACAGACAAAAATCGTAAATTCAATTGAATTGGTTTTCCTATAATCTAAATAAGAATATGGTATTTTAAATAGGCAGTTGTTTCGAAATCACAGAGAGATTCCAATTTTATTTATATATAAGATTGATTCAACGTGCCCCCTGTCTGATGCCTTGCTTTATTTTCGCCACTTCATAAACTCCACATTCCACCCTAACTTGATTCCCCTTGGCAGTTCACCGATAGTTTATTCTGCCCTCATATAATAATTCTTCGATTCGTGATATCTCCGTTGTTCCGACAGCTCGTCGACGTCGTCATTTGCTTCCCGTTTCTCCTGTCTGCCTTTAACATTTACGTTCCTTTCCTCTTTTTCCAAATCTCTCTTCTCCTCTGCTGGCTGTACTATGGATACATCACTGCTCCCACATGCTTCATTTTCGCCCCTATGTCTTCCTCCCATACGCCTCGTTCTCTCCGTGTGCGGTATCTCCTCGGCCGCATCGCCAATTGCCTTCGCTCGCCTCGCGCGCGCCCTGCCTCCGCCGCCGCCGCCTGCACATCCGCTGCGGCCTGCGGGCCCATTGTACCGCGTGCGCCTCGACATTGGAAAGTCATCATCTGCTTCTCCCGCGCCTGGGCGAGCGGCTGCGCGCACTGTGCCGCCTGGAACGTGCTCCCCCCTCCCCCCCCCCCCTCAGCCACCCTCAGCCTATCTGCGCGTTCCAGTGTAGGTCGGCTTTTTTACTCCATTGGAAAGAACGGTATCGGTGTTTGTCGTTTGCAAACCGCGTTACGCCGTTTTGTTTCTTTTCCGCCGCCCTCTCCCGGGATGAGCAGACGCGAACGTGGCAGGCAGCTACGGTATGGGATGTTTCCGCTACATTTGGATGTTTGACAAATGGGAACTTCGTAGATAAAGGGGTTGCGGCATATGCTGGTTGACCTGGTGGCACAATGCGCGACAACCAGACGAATTACATATTTATACGTATTTTGATTAAACATTCTAATTTGCTCCCTTATTACTTCCTCCAGGAAATTTGTTTAACGGAACGATATTGTTTTGAGTTTATATTCAAGAAATTTACGGATTTCATGTTTAAGGTTACAACACATGTCAAATGTTACTCCTAATTCGAAATGCACTTGATAAACAAAAATTTGTGCTTTGTAGATTCTTTAGTGTAAGACAGAATTTGTTAGCTTATTTATGTATTATTTACTTTCTTTCGGAACAGGATTGGGCTTCAATGGAATGTGGACTTGAACATTGGACAAGCTCGGGTTTTGAAACAAAAGACCTTTGCTCTATGCAGGATGTGTGCATAGTATGTAAATGAACTAAAACCATTGTCTACCGCACGTGAGAACCACGAGAGTAGTAAAGAAGAAGCATCCGATAAGAGCACAGTTACATTAGCTGCATCGTGTTACACGCACTCTGTACCTGCATGAGGTGGCGAACCAAGCGATTCCCGCATTGTCGTTAGTTCGTCGTACATATTCTCTACACCTCTAACTCCATCGACACAGACTACGAGTATATTGTAATTGCAAGTGCTATTATGAATCTTAATGTTGAGGTTATTCTAACATATTGTCACCATATAACCAAAAAATAGGCATCGTACCATGGATCTGCGAAATTCACCCTTGCAATCCACACGTTTATTCAGTTGTCATTTTGTTAAGATCTTTTTAGAACTCTGTTCTTTTCTTGTGTCCTTCGTTGCCGAACATCCTGCATGCGAATGTAGCCGAACTCTTTCGTACGTACATAATCGTCTGCGTGATCCTCCTTTCGGCATTCAATATCTCGGATCATCTCCCATGGCATTCACCGTTCTTTCATTCATTTTCTTGCATTATATTCCTCGTTTGTCCGTTCTCTACGTTTATTTCTCTCGCACTCCCTTTCATTTCCTCCCATTCGTCTGTTTCTTCTTCCCATTTATTTCGACGATATCACCGTGAGATACAACCGTACTCCTTTCTCTGAGAGTGTCGCGTCTTCTTTGCTCCTTCATCACCTCCCCTTTTCTCCCGTGTTCCCTGTGGCCCGCGCCCCGCCTACCGCTTCGCGACCACGCGCCGCCTTCGCGCCCCCTCCCCCCTCCCGCCCCCCTCCCCCCCCCGCCAATCCCCCCTCCCGTCCCGCGCGCACCACGCGACGTTTGCTGCGATTATTGTTGGGGAGACTTCGCACTCAGCGTGATGGTTTTGTAGCCGCCGCTGTGGGCGGGGCGTGGTATATTGCGAGCGTGCTGCCTAGTCAATCCCCTGGCCTGTCTCCCCGCACCTCACCCTCCACGCGGGCGCTGCTTTTTCGATCGTGCGCGTTTTGCGACCTTGCGAGTTACCTCACCCGTTCTCCACTGCGTAACTCCACGTTACCCGCTCTTCGCTTTTGCGATCGGCATGCTTCCGCAGGCTCATCAGTATCTTCGCGCTCGCTCTTCCCGTCTTTTCCCTGCTTCGCAATATCTCACTCTCTTCTCCCTCCAATTCTCTGGTCACTGACCATTCATTTCCCTTTGTCCGCCGTCTTTGTTTGCGCCCCGCAAGCTTTCTCGTGCCTCATGCACCCCCCTCCCGCGGCGTCCCTCCATGATCTGTACTTCCATTCCCGGGGAGTCGAGCCCCGGGCGGAGAAGAACAAACGACCATGACATCGCCCTCCGTTATTAAATCCTTCTTTGTGAAAGCAATTAAATTAAATTACACATGTATAAATGAAAACTCGAAAAAATGGGATGCAGCTAGTTGTAAGATTAACGTTTGTGGTGTAAATTTGCCGGCAAAGGATTATTTACTCGACGGATAGCAAGGAGAGAACAGGAAAATTTTGCTTTTTTTTAGTTTCGTCTTCGCTTGCGTTTGAGATACGGCGCCTTTAATCAAGCCGCTCTCTTTGTAAACGAAGGAAAACAAAACAGGTGTATCTGAGGGGAGCGGTAATCAGCTGAACAAAATTATTTGAATATGCTTACAAAATGCAATCGGCGATTCAAAAGAGTTGCCGGGGAAATGGTATTCTATGAAAGAAAGTGACATTCATTTAATTTCACAGAAATATTAAGGAAAAATGAGGGACCTTTGTCAAAGCAAAAAGAAGCGTTTGAAGTAAAATGAGTGTATTTGTGATTTCTCCGGCAGTAGAAGCTTGGCAGCCTTTAAGTTCGTCCAGTTGGTTTTACAATACAAGCCATTTTATTCTGATTACAGTTTGATTAAACTCTTGGTCTGTAGTGTGACGTCAACTTCTTTATACAAATTCAGCTTGACTATCATTTTCGTACAATGTGACACTCCATGGTATATAATTACTATTTACCGTTTCATTATGTGTTATTGGACGCTTAATTGTTTCGTGCTTACAATTTTTACAGTATTACGTTACATTTACCTCACGCAAATTTGAACTATCTATTCCCTACTAAGGGCGCCAAAAATACTGATCATGCAAATACGTCGTTCCCGTCGTTACATTACCAATCCATTCTTTACTTCATCGAATTTTTCATTTACAATATTTTTTACATAGAAATAAATAAAAAGACATTACGTAAATTTTCAGTACCAAATTTTTACGTCTAACTCCAATCTGTCTCTGACTTTCGAAATGCCACAAAACAACCGTCTAGGAAAAGTCAGTCTAATGAAGTAAATATGCATTAACAAATTGATTGGTTTTAATTACAAATGTAGCATGAACCTTCCTTGAGCATCACATCCGATTTGCACGGTGAATGAATAAAAATATTTATTTTAGGGATTGACCGTGTAACTAACACGCATGTATATTCGTGAAATATGAATAAATATGTTGTGTAGTGTTGTTGTTGTTGTTATGGTGCGGGCGCCAGCAGCCGGGGCCGTGCGCGCGTGGGCTTCGCGAGGCGGGTGGGCGGGGCGAGGCAGGGCAGGGGGAGGGGCGGCGGGTGGCGGGGGAGGGGGCGCGTCCGCGTCGGCGCGGGGTGCGTGCGCGACGCCGTTTCCGCGCCGCGTCGGTTCCCAGGCGGCGGCCGACGACCGCGCCACGCTCTCACTGCACAAACAGTAGAATACATTTTACGAGCGATGCAGCCCGAGATATATATATGGGAATTCTGCCAGGGCGCATAACAGAGCCCGCGCTGTTTGTCCCGCGGCGCCGCCGTCGCGGACCAATGGCCGCTCCCCCCCACCCTCTCCCCTCCCCAGCCCCGAGCGCCTTCTTCGTCTTTCCTCGCGGTCTCGTCGTTTCTCTTCCGTGTTGACGATTCGTCGTCGTTAGGTGATGTGCATGCCTTGAAAGTTTCGTAGCTTGTATCAGAAAAGAGTTTGTGATCGCTGTTTCGAATTCACTGGCTCTATGTTGTCACTGTGCAAGGAAATGTAGCAATTGCCACATATTTGCCCCAGCAGACCACACGTTGTTTACTTTCTTATTTATATGCTATTTAGTAGAAAACAATCAAGCCATCAATTGAGAAAAAAATATTATAGTATTAATTATTGTAAAATTATTGTAGTTGTTATTGTTGTAACATTTAAAAATGCCCATTTATTTTTCTACGAATCGTTCAATGCGTCTGATTACGAATAGTGAGATGCGTGGAATTAATACATATTTAGCAATCGGAATCAACTACATAAAAAATATACGGTTTTTGACATCGTTTTCAAACATTTTGGGTTGCAGTTTTCCGATTTTGAATGTATGTCGCCATAAAAGTAGGTGATAAAAACATTTGAGTTAGTTGATGCCCACAAGATGTTTATTTTTATAAGTAAAATCAAATGAAGTAGTAAAATTCGTTCTTTATGACTTTTTTCTCGTAAAACTAGTTTTCATCAGTATTATGCTAAGGTCTCAAAGGTATTATTCCTTCATTGCAGAATTAAAATAATCTTCCGTTTCGTATAATGCAATCTCAGTGAGACTGTTATACTCATTGTGTACTTCCCTTTCGTTGATTGGAATTTCATTCATATTCCTCTTTAAAGCTGCAGGGAAACGTTTTGAGAATTGCGGGGCTGAGAACTTCTCACACACGCGCACGCACACTCGTTGAGTGCTTTAGAATGTGGTGCAACGTCCCCATCATTGTGCTAATAGTGACAGGGAACGACGCTGGATTTAAGCACAGTCAAAGGTTAAGTAGGACATTGGAGACAGGGGTTCTCTGCGCACACGTTTATTGCCTCACGAGCGAGGACACAAACTGTGGGCAGCAGGCGACGCGCGGGCGTTCAGAGAAAAAGAGAGATCCAGCGCCACAATGGCGCTGATACAGGCTTCCGAAGTTCAGAGCGAGGCAAGGGCGAGGGCAGGATGGGGTTGTGGGAATGGGCGAGAGAGTGGATGAGAACTAGGGCGAGAGATCATGAGCTCTAGGGCATAGATTAGGGCTTAGTCCGGGAAAACAATGAGGGAGGTAAGGGCTGCGCTAGGGCGAGATTGACGGTAAAAGTGAGGACAAGGGCAAGAGCAGAGAGAGATGTTACGTTAGGGGCGAGAGGAGGACGGAGTAGAAAATGGAATGGTATGAGATTGAGAGATCAAGAGGACT
>JAHLJT010008446.1:122099641-122135851 GCA_031308135.1 Acheta domesticus | reverse complement strand
TTATTGCTGATCCATTATTTCGACTTATTAGATTAATGTTCTTTTAGAATACTAATACATGTCGACATTGAATTAATAATTCTTTTCTTTATACTCTTGAAACTCATCTTATGAAATTATATCGGGCACATTGCAGCTCTAGCGATGAATGCTTTGATAATGTATTGTCGTTAATTCTGTTACAGTAGTTATTTCAGTTGAGTCACTCTCAGCTTCAATCTCATCAGTAAGTATAGTCTATCCTAACGGCCAATTGACTTCTATTGAACAATTTGATCGCATCAAATGATCATGTTATATCTGTCCAATATTTATATCACTCATATTGATCTTAATGCCATTGAGAGCAGATGTGCCGTGAAACAAATGATAGACCCTGCGGATAATGCGAAGAACATAAATGTAGCGGGCCTAGTTATCGTTATGAGCGAATCGAGTACACTCTGGAGTGGAAATAACGATTCGTTGGTTTCAGCGCATAAGTTTGCTAATTGCCTATTTTAGAGGGAAAATTGTAATAACAGGGAACTTCGCCTGAAAGAAGACCAGTAAGAAAGCAACGAAGAAAGCACGTACGTTTAATGATAATGCCAGAATAATTCTTAAAGTCAGCGTGGCTTTAGAACGCGGTTTGTATGTTCACTTGTTTGCTAAGACCAAAAGTAGGTCAGAAGCGACGGCGTGTTTCTCTCTCTCTCTCGCATTCCGAGAACACATTGTACGAGCTTTGGAAAAGTACTTGTTGTTATCGGGGGAGGATGCCGTTGAGTGGATTATAGCGAAGGCAGAAGTAAGTACAGTGCCGCCAAGCGGCTGTTAGGCGCCGTTCTAGTCCGCCACCGAGCGACGCCGGGCCATCGCCGATGCCTCCACCGCAGCCGCTCGTATCTGGAGGCGCGGGCCGATAAACAAAAGTGGCTGCCGGGAGCACGCGATGCGCGCTCATCGACGACCCCGCCCCTCCCCCCCCCCCGGTGTCTGCGCCTTTCTCAGGGCGAACGAAAGCACCTTGTTCATTACGGTGAACAAACATTGCACGCTTGGGCCTTACCCTTACCGTTTCCGTCCCTTATTAAGGGTTACAATTTCCTGTAACTTGAAAATGCTGTTTCCAGGGAACACATTTTTATGCCACCTCTTCCACTTTCTTTTCCATTTAAATCGCCACCATTGCCGTGTAATGGGCAGTTAATTTTTAACAATATTCCCCGAGCGTACATTCCCGAAAACTTTTTAATTTCTTCTTAAAATGAACGTCGGGCAAGATGAGGTGCATGGCGAGAGCAATTTTCCCTCCGCGCGGGCTCCGGTTTGATCCTTGAAATTAGCGATCCCTTACACCTCATCGGTGCAGCTAGGGAGAGGGCCTTCCGCGGCGGCGCGGAAACTGAAATTATTCGAACCGTTGAGGTCGTGATACAGTTAGTGAGTGCGCGCTTTCGGAGGCGGCCCGGAGGCGTGGATCGGGGTGGGACGGCCGAGTTCAAAATTAACAGCAGAGGGTGAATCGCGTTCCACCCCGATTTTAACGACGTCATTGGGTCGTTTTGCGGCGGTGCAATCCGAAGGGGAGGGGCAGCGGCGACCGAGCTCCGAATCCAGGTGTGGAAATTGCTTGTAGGTAAACAGTACTGTTCCCAAGACATAGTAAATAAGCGTGGCGGCGCTCGTGCGAGAAATATCGGTTAATTTGCTAACAGTGTTAAGAGCGTGCTGTCGGGTAATTGGCCGGCACCGGCTGGAACCAGGCGCGCGGAGCGGCGTGGCTGCGCGCGGGGCGCGGGCGCGGAGTGGGGCGGCGTGGCCGCGCAGGGCCGGGGAGGGGGGCGTATCCCGTCGTACCTGCCGGAAACGAGCCCACTAAGTAGGGGTAGCGCACAATGCTGCTTTCCTCAATTGGAGGGTCTCGGGATAAGACGGCCTTGGAGCCCGGTTCGACCTTAATGATACTTTCAAGTGTTTCTGCTGGCGTCCCCCTAAACGCATGAATGTAATGGAGCCTAACTTCTAACAATAGGGTTGGCGAATAGATTGCAAGGAAAGTCTCAACACAATAACGCACAAGGGAAAAATTCGGGAAGCGGGATCTGCAACGCGACAGCTCGTCCGCGAAAAGAGAGGCTGGGCGGCCGCGGGCGAGCGCGGCGGCGCGGGGGCGGGCGCGGCGGGGGCGGGCGGGGAGCGTGTCGATCTGGCGGGCGGCTGGCGCTCGCGTCCGACCGGCTCGCTTGTGCTCGGCGCGCTTGTGCACGGCGCCGCCGCCGGCGCGCCGCCACTTCCGATCAGTAGCCGCTCTGTCTTGATCTTGATAATTTTATAGCTGGTGATTTAGGCGGCTGCCTTGCACCCGAGGGCCCCGTTGCGTTGTTCTGGATTTCTGTGGAGTTTGGTCAGTGACCCTGCAGCCGCGGCACCGGCTCCGGCGGCCGGGCACTGGGCGGGCGGCGAGGGCCGCACTCAAAGCCGCGACGTGGGGGAAGTGGCGGGAATTGAAAACTCGCGTTCGTTGCCTTCAGGATGGTGGAAAACAATGCCATTAGATTGGAGGGAAGGAAAGGCTGGAAAACACGTACCTTGGACTTTACGGTACTTGCGGCACGAAAGAAATTGTTTTTGGGCTTAGGAACGTAATGTTCCAGAAGATAATAAAATCGCGCAATTGCCAATTCTTTTCAAATATTTATATAATAGTACAACTAACCCTTATTGTTTTCGAACAGGTCAATGTAAATGACGCCTCCAAATATGTTGTCTATTTGATTTGTGTTCACATACCAAATTCTACCATCTGAAATTCCTGTTATCTTTCCTTGACTGTTCGAGCGGTGAATGTAGTGTTCTGTGGTACTGGAAAAGAGTAATCAAATTCCCGTGAATGTTCGAAATTAGAGTTTGGACTCGGCAGCCAACTGGAAAGGGTTCGGACAGGGTGTTGCTATGCTTTTAAAGACACCTGCGGTCCACACTATTTTTTCAAATGCCAACGAGACGTCTGAGTTGCCGTATCTCTTCCCTCGAGTCGCAGTGGAAACGGAAAACATTTTGGAATAAAAGCTCCGGAATCCTCACGTATATTTTTTTTCATCGCGACCTGATGGTCTTCGGAGTGACTTCTGTCAATTGACACGGCCTGGGGTTGATGTCCCGTCCAGGCAGTTCCACTTTCGATCTAGAGCAGGAAGTTCCATTTCACGAGTTATGTAATCGATCAGATGTTTAACAGCAGTATGTGCTTTGTCCAGTCGATAAACAGCTCCTTGGCCACCGATTAACCTTATCCTCGTGCTGTGGAGATAAGTGGCGTCGAGTTTCTTTTGAATCATCCGATAGCATAATGGATTCGGGCGTCCGGGCTGGGGCAATGCTTTAGGCGGAGTACAGCTGGAAAAGGGCGGGGGCGCGGAAGGCAGGGCGGCGGCGCGAACGGGGGCGTAGAGGAAAAGCGGCCGCGCCAGTTGCAGGGAACAGAAAATCGATTTCCCAGCGGCTGTGCGGCGCGGGTGGCGGCGGCGGAGGCGGCATGGCAGCGCCAGCGGGAGCGCGACAGATCCTAGTGGTATTTACGAGCGTGTGGGACTCGAAATTCGGACCCCAAATTGGTCGTTGGTTGCACCGCTGTCGTCGACTTGAGTAATAGCACTTGGAAACAAGGGAGGTCGGCGAGAACTGGTGTGGAAACTGGATGAATGGAAGCGAAGCAGAGACAGCACGGAACGGAGGACACAGGAGGTCGAGAAGAGGAAACGGTGAAGGGCGAAGGGGCGGGAGGACGAAAGGTCAAGCGGGCCCAGGCTGTGATACTTGACAAACAGAAAATTGTTCTGTTTAATTCAGTAGGGCCGGCGTGTGCGTCCAGGGAGCAATATTGCCGGCTTCGGCGCGAGGGGCGGCTCGTCTCGTCTCCTGCGTCTGGTCGCCGGCCGAGTTGGGCCTCGTTGTGGAAATTCGACACGCTGCGCTGTGTGACCTACTTTGAGGACGGAGGGACAGATTACGGAATGCAGTCGTAAAGCAACAGCTTCTACGCGTTCTAGAGCCGCAGCCAGCAAAGGGCGCCTCCTGGCAGAATTTCAATTTCAGAATGATGCTTTATCAAAGTGACATGATAAAGGCGATATGGTGCGTTCCTTTAGTCGTAGAGTACGCCTCTTAAAGGTTATTCATGACTTTATTGCGTACCATGAAAATAATTGTGCACGTGCGTAATTGACATGTTACGTCTGTTTAGAATGGCCAGGTAGAACTAAGTGAATAAAGCATTTCGTTCCCTACATGCCCAATAATGCAACCATCTTGTCAGTCTACTTATCAGATAACTTTCAGTGTTTTTAAGGAAAGGTTATTTCGTGAAAAAAAGAAAACAAAAAAATCATGCACCTATTACAAGTCTTCTTCGTTACAAATAAATCATATGAGAGGTACATCTATATGTGTGCTTGATATAATTTTAAAGCGAATTTAAACATGGTTCCACTGACTATTATTTCAATGCGTTTTTAACACATATATTGTCATGATATGCTAAGTCATTTCTTTACTTTAATTGAGCATCCAATGCATAATGCCGAAGCGTCGTCACGTGGGCTCTCGTCTCCCCGCGCTTTCGCGTTCGGTCGGGCGGGGGGGAGGCCCGCACGCGCCGCTACGCAGTCAATAAGTTACGCGTGGTGGTAAGTAATATAATCGGTGAGAAGTTGGTCGAGCGCCGGGCCCGAGTGCGCGGAGGCGTTCCTTCGTTGTTTCGGAGTTCTCCTCCCGCCGCGCTCACGAGCCGGGCGTCGTCCCCCGGGCCATCGTCGTCGGTTTCCCGCGCCTCGCCGGCCGATGGGCAGTGGGCGTCCTGTCGGCCCAGCGTCCCAAACGAAGGCCGCACCGCGGCCCGCGCACTGCACGGAAAGGAGGGGGCGAGCGCGGGGCCGGGAGGTGAGGAGGCGGCGGCGGCGCGGCGCCGACCCGTCGTCGTCAGATCCCGCAGCCACCTGCCGTCTTTCCGTTATTTCTGAGAACGGCCGAGCGCCGCGGCCGCGCCGTGCAACGGCCTCGCCCTCCGCCAGACGAAGACGCCACCAGATCGCCCCATCCGCGCGCTTTCATGGCTTCCGGTCCTCTCTGGATCTCTTCCGTTCGGGGCGGCGCGGGGCGGTTGGGGGCGGGACGCGCGGCGCTGGGAGTGCCCGCGGGGCGCGTAAAAACCAAGATTCCCCCGCTGCCCTCGAGATTATGGAACTGTCTATTTTGTCTGTAGATCGCTTTCTGTTTGACAAGTGATTTCTCTAACTCATACTCAGATTCGACTATAGCTCCCCCCACCCCCAGCGGCCTGCTGCAAGAGAGATCCTGACGTGGCGAGGGCTTAGATTAAAAAAAGTTTTTTTGACTACTAACAAGGCACAACGTGTTGCTGACAACCTCCGACCAATTTTTCAAAGAGTGCTTTTGAACTATTTTCAGTGATTTTGATAACCTTTTACAATTATCCTTATACATAGTGGTTACCTTAGTAATTTAATACGCTATTTGTATGGATACGATGTAGCTGTTCAACCTCCTGCTAAAATGAAAAATTATATTACGGTTGAATTATACATTTCTTCTGTTTTCGATTTATTCTGAATTTGATATCTATTGTTTCTTTCTTTCGTAATATTAGAAACATGACGGAAGAATATTAGCATCATTTATGTTATTGCTGTGTTCTGATGGAATTGTTACAATGTAAGTTCGTTATAGCCATAAACGTTTCGGAATTGATTTCATTTTTATTGCAGGAATCGACTGTTCTAATGCAAACTTTTTGTTAACGTTGACATGTTTATTGTAAAACATGCTGGTTCGAATAATTGTATACATACAAAGAAGTCCATTACCATGCGTAATAAAAATAACCTTCGAGATAGAAATCTAAATTACGTAGTGTCGGATGTTCATATATTGATTTTCCTCTTTCGCTGGAAAGTTTCAGCGGAACTTCGTATTGTTTCTTCACAAATTCTCAATTTCGTATTGTTTCTTCACAAATATCTATACAACAAAATATTAAAAAATCTAATGTCTTATTCAGATTTTTCATTTTTTATGTACACTTTATCTCATAAATTGTACAAAATGAGCGAATACGTGGTGTATTGAAATCTTTTCTTTTTGAATTGATAGTCTTGTGAAATCCATAATTTGGATGATATAATGATTTGGAGGAAATGGTATAATTTTAGTACTAATTATTTCAAAGGTTTCAGAAATGTCAGTGATATAATAGGTGTCAATTGCGATGTAGGAGGTTCAGTGGCACCTGGGAGTCGTATGCTTGGGGTCAGCCCACCTCGGACGATCCCACGATACGAAAAAAAATACGATCTTTGGCACTTCATTAAAAAGAAGCATAAATTTTCCCACCTGTTGCACCTAACTAAATTACGAGAACTTTGTGATTGATGGATCGGGGAAAGTAAGATTGGCTTGACGGCCGATCCCACTGTACATTTGGTAAAACAAAGATTTTATGTGATTTTGACAGTTTTCATTTAAAACGTAGTGTTTGCTTTCTCATCAATTGTCCCAATGTATCTTGCGTAATAGAGAAATATGGATGTGTGGGTTCTCCTCTGAGAACCAGTTTAAAGCATTTTGTAATTGTCCATCGGTAATAGCCTTTATTGCAATTTGTTTGTCCAAACCTGCTAGTATCTGCTCGTCACCGTACCAACCTTAAAAATGTTAGGGACATAGTAACTGACCTTACTCCTGACGTATGTACCATGTTAGAGATCAAAAACATTTCATCTGCCCGACATATGGCGTGGCAGACCCATGTCACCCATTCATTCATCCAGAGAGATATGCACATCATGGTAAAAACACTTTTTCATTTCAGGAACCGTCAAAACTACTTTACCACTCCAGTCACGACTCGTTTTTTGAACCGAATCCAATAATTTACTCTATACTTTGTGTAGCCGAGGAAAAGTAATAAGAAATAAATCCATATGCCACACTTCGGAGGCCTATTTTTCTTGCGTTTATTTCTTCGTCTTATATATGCTGGTCCTTTTCTTTTGTTTGTTACCAATGTATTCATGAAAATTGTAATCGTAATGGTATTAAGATGAGGCTCAATGTACATTATTATTATTATTATTATTATTATTATTGTTATTATTGTTATTATTATTATTATTATTATTATTATTATTATTATTATTATTATTATTATTACATTTCCGTGTCACCATGTGCATTTATATTGTATTTTAATGGATATTTTGTGCTTAACAGAAATCATTCAATTGAATTGAACCAGAATGTCAATGAGTGACCCCGTAAAAATTTGCAAGAAAATAGAAGGGGGTGAGCAGGAGAGTGAAGGGGGAGCATGCGAAAGAAGTCTACATTTACGCAGGTTGTTTTCGAGCGAAAATGAACAAGTTCCTGATTGATGTTTCTTCCCTTTCGTTTCGTCTTTTCTCTTATTTTCCGAATCGCCTTTGTCTTTGATAATCTGGTTTTTCGTTCTGAAAGTTGGGTGTTTCTAATTTCCAAGACTCTGTTACGTTGAACCAGTCCTCTTTGTCTTGCCTCCACCTCATCACGGATCATTTTACCTCGCGTCGTTTCGCCTTCCCTCCCCTCCCTCGCCCCCGTCCCCGCCACCTTTGCCGTCGCTGCCGCGAGTTTTGAAAGAAACAGTGCCAAGGACGGCATTACAGCCTCCCGCGGCGTGGTCCTCGTCCCCTCCCCTCCCACCCTTCCCCGCCCCGGCGCGCTCCGCCTCGCCCGGGTACGCGGTGCCGCCCGCTGGGCGTCGCGCAGGCAGGCAGCCAGCGCCCCCGCCTCTCCGTTTGCGATTCTCAAAGTTTGACGTCGGAAAGGGCAGGGCAGAGGTGTGACGTGGGATAAGGAAAGGAAGGTGGCGGCGAGGGCCGGGTCGGGTGGATGGTTAGCAGTCCAAAGTTGGTAGCTCTAAGACGAGTTAACGTGATTTCGTTTAACTTCCTTGTTCACTATACGAGAAGTCGCCGTTGCGAGTCGGCGGCAGGGCACTCGTTTGAATAACGCACAGCGCCGCCTCGCCCGCTTTCTTCTCCCGCCGCTTCGCCGCCTCCGCCCCCACCGCCGTCGCCGGCAGACGCTGCCGGTCGGCGTTCCCCTCCCTCTCCGCCCCCTCTCTTCCCTCTTCAGTGTCCTGCGCCCCTCTTCCCCCACACGCGCTGTCCCCCGATTTCCCCCGGATTGTAACCTTTCCCCGATTTTCGAAGAACTTGAAAGTTAATCGAATACCGGGAGGGAGGCTGTCTCGCGCCGCCCGTCGGACGCCCTATGCTTACGAACAAGTGCCCCGCCTGCGCGAGCTCCGCCGCCTCCGCCGCCACCTCCGCCGCCACCTCCGCCACCGCCTCCGTCGCCGGGCAAGTGGCCGGCGGGGAATCCAGCAAGGGTGCGCAGAATACTTCGCTGCTTCACGTGCCCTTCCTCGTTTTCCTGGGCCGGAGATCGAAAAAAGTTGTCAGAACTGCGTTCTGTATACATGCGCGCGAACGAATTCCGTTGTTGTTCCCAAGATATTTACTTCCCTTGTTTATGTTTGTTAATATCATGAAGTCAACATCCCACTTTGAATATCTAACAGGTTAATATGCACTAAATTCTCCAAATAATGTTTTTATAATAAACAAGAATTTCTGGCAGCTTTGCCACTCCATAAATTAAATCATTGGAAATTTTATCTATAAAATAAATTTCTGAGAGGATTGATTGAATGTTATTAAATATTTTCATAATTGAAGATTTATGTATTCAATTTTGTAGTTGTTTTAATTTTCTTTCTTCATATATTTGACGATGCCTCTCGTAAACTTGATACGAACGTCAGCTTAATTTCATATTTCCCTGCCTTCGCGTTTTTTACGGACTAATTTTGGTGGAGATGGAAGGAGATATTGCTTTCATTGCACCGACTTCCTTTTTTCTCGTGCTCCTTTGTAGTAGCTGCTTTACTTATTTTCAGAGTTGAAGAGTGAGGACGCTTTTGTTTCTTCTACATAGGGAACACCCATACAAGTTCCTTTTCCAAGTTCTAACGAACCTCGCGCAACATCGCTTTCGAGTGCGTACACTCATGCCTTCACAAAAGGTAGCATACGAAGAAATGTAGAAAACATTACTTTTTAATTTTACATTTATCGGATAATTTTTCACGTTTTCTGGTTAGAATAACATGTGTGCTTCCAGTTGGCTCGACTGCGATGCCAAGGATATACTTTCTTAATTGTTGGTAAAGGAATACATTTATTTGATGACTTGACACATGCCAAACAGAATTTTTAAAATAAATGAACGTCTTTGATATGGTCTTTAACAGACTCACTTTTCTAGCCAATCGTTTTGCAGACTGCTTATTCATCTACTGCTTCTTCCTACTTTCTTCCTTTGCACAGATTTCCCGTAAGGCTTCTCTTCGTCATTACAAACCTTTGTCTCAGCACCACCTTGCCCTTTGCGTCTCTCAGATCTCAGAGTCAACGATCACTGGTTTTGAGTCTCTCGCGTGTTTTCCGTTCGGTTTCCTCCCTCCACCCACTTTCCTTCTCCCTCGCGCCGTTGTCCCTCCTCTTCCATCCATCTCCCACAATATCCTCTCCTTCGCCGCCGCCACCCCTCGCTCGTTCGCTTTGATCACATGCGCCATTTTTCTCGTGGCCGGGCCGCGGCGGGCCCCATCGGGGAATGACTTGCAGGTGAGATGGCGGCGGGACGCGGCGCATATACCGCGCAACTTTTCAAGCAGCGTGAACCAAGGAATTGTGACGGGCGGCCCGTGCGGGCGGCCGGGGGGCGCCGGAGGGCGGCTGGGGGGGGCAGGGGGTCTGGGAGGGGGGCCGCCGGGGAGGGACGCTGACTTCCCTAGCCGCCTTCCCCTTTGTTCACCACCACGGTTTGATTTCCTTCCTGACAATGGGACTTCAAACCGGTATTGTTCATGGCGCTCCAGTTGTAGCGCTGGCAATCCATCCCCACACGTTTTCTAAAGACTTTTCTTACAGTGTCACAGACCCAAATATCACAAATAATTACATTCAGCGCCTGCGGGAAGGGTTGCATGTAAATGAAGTCGTCTGGGCCCCGCGTGGCCGCGCGTGTGTGTAACGCACGAGAGCTCTCGAATGAGGGAGGGTGGGGGAGGGTCGGGGGCTGTTTCCGGGGCCAGGTGTGGTAGCAGGGTGCGTATTTGCGACCCGCCCCGCGGGGAGCCTGATTACGCTTAGTTTGGATGGCTGCTTCTAAATAAGTGCGGGGTCCTAGGTGTGTCACTGAATTCTTGCAATGCGCAATCAAGGCCTCCGATTTCCCCTTTCTTTCGGCATAGTCGTTATTTTGAATCAAACTTTTGCAAAATCGGATCAAGCAGATTTCTCTGGATTTCGAAGTTCATGAAAATTTTCAGATCAAAGAAACGGGTGCCACACAAGTGACTTCGTGTGTATTGAGAAGAAATTCTGTGAACGTAAAATTCTTCTGTAAGTGCGTGTTGAAGTTGTTTTTAAACAGACTTTGTGTACTTTTTAAAAGTGAATGTGGAGTGCACATTTTCATTTGTGAATATATCATTCGTATATTTTACGAAACAGTCGTTATTTGCGTCGTGTACATGAAGAACAATCCACAGGTATAGTGTATTATTATTCCTCTCAGCTTTTATTTCGGACAAATCATCGGTTGTCAAGAAGGACTGCACAGTTCGTATTACTAATTGAAAAGTGTTTTTATGAACACATGTTTGTGCTTGTCTACTGAAATACGTTAGTATTCGGTCAAAGGAGAATCTGAGAATATATAGTGAAATATTTGTAGTTGTGAAGTTCGCAAATATTGCTTCTCGACTCAATATTTTTTCATCCAATTGGAATCAACATTGAGATTGGAATCAACATTGAAAATGTCAAATTCATGGTGAAAGCTAGTTTCCAGGAAGTTCAGTAGTATAACACTTCACTGCATACATTCTCTGTAATGTAGTTTTAGATATTTTTGCAAATGTATGTATCACCACACGGGTTAACCTGCATCTTTACCCTGCACCATGTTTCGAAATTATGCACATTTTAGGGTTAAATATGCATCCCACGGCCTCATCTATTATAGAGGTCCGCATTAATGAATCCTCTGTAATTCATGGCATTTTGTCATTTCACTGGGGACGACACGTAATTTGTATATTGTGTATCTTAACTCAAAATCGTTGATTTAGAGTATTATGTATATGCATGTATGCAAACGGGTCAGGGAGAGGTCCACGTGATCGCGCTCGGAAGGTACATATTCAAATACATCCGGAGGACCGGAAACGACTTTATTGATATTCATAGCGGAGGGTGGCGGTTGCCCGGGAGGGGGTGGGGAGAGGGGAAGTGGCGCGCTCGGCCACAGAGGCGAATCTCTTGTTGTTACGTTACGAGGGGCGAGGAAGAGCGTGTGTGTCCGCAGGCCGAGGGCAAGCGGCCCGGGCCGTGGCGGGGCGGGGCAGGGCGGGGGAGGCGGGGCGGAGCGGGGAGCAGAGGGCCTTACCTGGACCGCGTGGCGCGCTCAACGGGGCCGAGTGCAAGCATATGAATGCTCGTGTGTCTGTGTTTTGGGAGCTGCTCTGGAATAGGTTTCCGCGCGGGCGCCCGGGAATTGCACCGCCTCCATAAGACGCGTTCAGCTCGATTCCGCTGCATTCGGGGCGGGGCGGCGCGGCGCGGCGGGCGCCGTGTGCGGAGAACGCGAGGAGAGAAGAGGCGGGGCG
This sequence comes from Acheta domesticus, assembly GCA_031308135.1. Lineage (NCBI taxonomy): Eukaryota > Metazoa > Arthropoda > Insecta > Orthoptera > Gryllidae > Acheta > Acheta domesticus. Next base: position 122,124,072 of record JAHLJT010008446.1, on the reverse strand, counting down.
GCGCGAGGCGGGCGAGGGGTTGCGAGGGCGAAGTGGGAGACGCGTCGGGAGCTGCGGGGCTGAAAGAGGCAGCGACGCGCTCAAATTGCCATGGAAAACACGGAAGCGTCGATGGATGTGGACATCCAATCCAACGGACGTCCCAATTCAAGTAGAGTAATACTCAAATATTTATTGAAATACTTGTGGCCGGACCCTCAAAGCAGAGGACGATAGTGTTCATTTGATTTGATCTGTATTACGCGGACACGTATATGTGCATTTTGGTGGACACACGTGTATGTAATTATACATATATACTAAATATTACATGTTTGAAAGGGCCTCGTTTGTATATATGCTGTTGATAATTATCGTAACCACATGGGAAAGGTAGCGACGCGTGAAAACTTAATGGCAATCATGAGGATTGCCAAACAGACGTGTTCTGCTTATTTTCTTATTCGGTTGCTGTTTCGTATAGAAATCGTTTGCTTTTAGTATAAAAACCTTCCCAACATTTCGGGCTCATCAGAGAATTTGATGTCGGGTGAATGGGGAGAAGAGCTCGAACGCTACGTGCGAAAGCATAATGCGTGGCGCAGTTGGTATTGGCGGCGGCGGCGGTGGTGGCAGGGGGTGGCAGAGGGTGGCGGCGGCGGAGGCCCGGAGCGTGGCGCTGCCGCATGCGGCGATGGGAGCGGCGCGGCTTTGTGCCGCCACAATGCGAAACGGCCCGTCACGGGGGAGCGCGGCCCGCGCCGCGCCGCTCCGCACCGCGCCGCGCCGCGCCGTGCCACACCACGCCGCGCCGCGCCGCCCGGCCACACGTGGGACCACACAGCTCAATAGAAACCAGTCCTGTGATCGGGAGAGCGAGAGGGCTGTCGGAAGACGACTCTGTCACCGAGACCGCCGCCGCGCGGAGGGGCGGCGCGGGCCGGCCGACGGGACAGACACGGGGGAATGTGGGGATGCTGGAGTTGATCGGCGTTTGCGGGACCTTGAGGAAGAGTGAGGGACGTGAGTGAGGGTGTCGCAAGGCATCTGGCAAAGTCGCTTGTTAGAGAAGTCGTCAGCGAAGAATCCGCTTGGACGCTGGTAGAAGAACGACTTGCCGGGAAAGGGCGAAGGAAGGGACACTGGAAAGAAATATCACTAGTTCATTACGCTATATTGGTTCATTTGAAAACAATAATTTCTCTAATTTCACATAGTGAGGTAATGAATATTCCATGCAAAAGTGCTATGATTTTGTCCGGTAGATATTTTTCATCAAGGAATTGTTTGCATAGGAAAGCAAACGGGTGTCTCTTGCAACCGAATGCCTATAAATTTATCAAGTGTATATTGAAAAAAAAATCGCTCAACAAAACTGAGCAAATGTAGAGAATCATTACTATATGCGATTTCTGAAAAAATTAAATCTACCCTGACTTTCAGTAGCCGACAGAATCATAAAGTTTTGCTGCAGAGATATGCCACTTACAACATTAAATATGCTGTTTATATTTCCAATGATCCCGTTGGCAACACTGAAGTTTCCTTCCATTGTTGAATGACGAAGCGGGAAGGCCGCGTGTCAGAAAGAGACAGCGCAGGCCGCGTTGGCAGCGAGCGGGTCAGGAGCAGATCGGGGGAGGGGCAGGCGAGACGCCGTCTGCGGTCGCGGCGCGCGGTAGGTGCCGCTGCCGCTCGCTTTTTTGAGGGCGCATCCCTCGACCAGAGCTCGAGCGCCGGTTAACATGTTTGCCCCCGCCTTCCGGCGCGACTCCTCTCGTCTTTTTATCTCCCCATCGCCGATGCCCGACTTCTGCCGCCCCGCCCTTACGTCCCGGGTCGTGTAAGCCGCCGCGAAGTAAATACGTTACTTTAACGGGACAGCCCTTATTTATTGTGACCTTCCCCTGGCCGCGGTTTGAGGGCGAGGGCCGAACGGCGCGGCCATAATCACCCTCGTTGGCGGCGGAGGCCGCGACGGGAGCGGGGCGACATAGAAGGAAGCGACGTTGCCTCCGGAGTAGCTGGACGGGGACAGGGGACAGGGGACAGGGGACCGAGATTCCGGCAAGGATTCCCTTTGCTTCAAATTCCGACCTCGACGTCTTCCCACTTATAATTGAATAGGCCAAAAAATAATTTTTCGCTGCTATTGTTATCTTGGATTTATGGGATATGTTGACTGGGTACAAATGCCATCGTCTTGATCATGGTGAAATCTTAGTTGGGCAGAAATGTTTTGCGTATGCCATCTAGAATTTAGCCCATCATCTTAAGTGCGGGAAAATTCATTAATACTACTGGGAAATTCAGTATTACAGATTTCTAATGTGTAGTAATAATTTTGTTTCCAAATTTGATTTCATTCCACGAACATATCGATTTATTTCACTGGCGAATAGTTGAGTTCTCATTTATTGTCCTATTGTCTGCTACAACCGGTCTATATGGTAGAATTGCACCTCCGATACGACTACCTTTCGCGTCAGCGCACTTTCGATTATTAATATTGGTCTTTTGAGTCGTGTAAGTGGTATATATTAAGGCAAATGGTGAACTACGCTTCTAATTGAGATAGCGTGTAGCATCACTACTAGTTGGCGGGGGGAGGGGTCTGTATCGGAGGCACAAGTTGATGTAAGAGCCGCAGTATCGGTATGCATTGCGTACGTTGTACAATCGCTAAATTAATATATTTCTCTGCTGTTTCGGTTCATGCTTAACGGCGCGCGCGAAGTACGATGTGTTGGCGTCCCAAAACAGGAATTCATGAAATGTTTATCAAAGCCCACCCATTGATACTCTGTTTTACGAGCAGGTAATTTGTTTCTTGCGTATGCGTCCGCGGAGGGTGGGTTGGGGGTGGGGGTGGGGGGAGCAGGAAACGCTTGCTGTGAATTGTCACTTACGCTGCAGGATACGATTCATTTGTGTGCGCATGCCTGGATGATTTGTTCGCTGCCCTTGCCCTTTGCGGAGTTGTTTGCAAGCGGACTGCGATATAAATGGGAATGCTGTCTATCCTTGTTTAAAAACTTGAAGCAGATAATTCGCTGGTTGACTTCTCTTTCTCGTCGGGATTGTTCATTTAAAGGAAGTGCGCACAGTGTTTCCGGTACAGTGCTGCGCGCAGATCACAAAGGAAATGTATACATGTTTTAATAAATAAATTCGGGTTTTAGGTTTGAGCTATGACCTGTGCCTTCCAGTTTTACACACATATAATTTTACAATGCAGTGAGACTATTTCAATAGAGAAAATACGATTATCAGAAAATTTCTTATAAAATATATGACATAGTGAAAGTTTATATGTAGGGAATGAAATATAAATGTCAGGTGAGACCAGAGATTACTTTTGTCCTTAATATTCACCCGTTTTCATGAATTGCTATTATTATTGAGTCAGATTCCGTGATGTGGATTTTAAATAGAAATTCTGTTTGCTTTCATACTTACAATGATGCTTTTGCTCATTTCAGTGGATTTGCCGTACCGTAGAGATGTTTCATTACTGTGCGCACTGGATTTTTGGTAGCCTGGAAAAAATAAATTTCCTTATTCAAACTTGGACAGCGTGATAATTTTGAACTTGTTTCATGGTTTGTTTTCACATTATTCTTGGAATGGGCTTCAAATTAGACCCCAAACCAGCGTGGAAGTCTCGTGCACAGGCGCGCCAGCTCACGCAAACGCACACGCAATCACCTCCCGTCCCTTCGATGCGTATATCCGGCTTCCTGATTTTTGGAACCCGAGCGCCGCACGTGGCGATACGGTTTAATTAATGAAGCCGCAAGCATCTGGCGTGTCGCCCGCGAATCCATCTGGCATAGGAAGCCAGCGTTTCGTGCGTCGATGACGGGCAGAAGAGGAGAAAAAAAGCGTGTTCGGGGCCGCGCCCCTCGCCCATGCCGCCGACGAGATCGTCGCCCTACGACCGCCGCGCTGCCCCGTCCCGCCCCACCCCGCCCCGCCCCGCCATGCTCCGCTCCGCCTCGTCCAGCCCCGCCCCACTTTCCTCGAACACGGTCCTCGCAGCCACCCCGGCCCACCACCTACGCAACCCTGAACCTCTACTTTACATGTTCTCCCTGAGCGCAGACTATCGCCTGTTCATGCCTTTTACGTCACTTGCGAATCGGTTCTGTGTGCTTGACGAGGTTTCGCCGCCTATTTTGTTTTCGTGGTTCTGTCCCTTGCGAATGAAGCGGCTCAGTGGGTTGCGCATGCTCTCGATTGCAACGTGAACCTGATTGATTCAGGGAATCGATGTGACTCAAAATGGGAAGCGATGTTCAGTTCTTCAAACGGAATAAACGGTGTAAGTAGACATTGGAGGGCTTGCTGGGAATGAGAGGCCTGTGTAGTTTCATAATGTTCAGAAGTGGTATTTATGCATTTACGTTTCTTCCATTATGTGCTTGTAGACGCATTATTACAATTACAGTTGCATCGAAGTTACTCATATGAGTTAATGGATTCCCTTTATCTTCTGTTCCATTCGTTGTGGAATAATTTTAAAATCTATTTACTGCTGAAGGTTTGTCACGAGGGTATATTATTTTCAGATCTTTGTTCTTACAGTTTGGTGAATGCAATCACGAAGTCCCAAACAAATACAACAATAATTAAAAACTATTATTGATTTAAAAGTATCATCCATGATCTGTTTCTACAATTGAGACCAATGGAATGGTATTTCCAAAAGAGTGATATCTATATTCTCAGTGTACGTGACTTTGTTTCCTTTATTATGGTGTACTTTCGCGTCTCGCGCAACAGCTGTCGCTTTCCTAATGTCCAGTGGAAATTGCACGAAACTCAATGGGGCATTGGCTGAGCATGGTTGCGCACCTGCTCGACAATAAAAGCTGCTCGCATTACCACATTCTGTTTCCAGCGCGGCAACTATCGTGAGGAGAGGCCAAACACAAAACATGGAATATCTCTCTATTTCTGATGGTACGATGTGAAGGTAGCTTCTTTTGTTGCTAAACAATTACTGTCTAGATCTTCCTTTTGCATATGAAACTTTTATTGCGTTTTATATAAACCAATGACACATTTACCTAGCAACCTAGGCCTTCATGTTGGCCACTGCCATCAAACTCTCTTTAAACCACGTGTATTTCTCAATTTTCTACAAGCTGCTTATTCCTTTTTCAAACACCTTTCTGTAACACCGATCAAATCGTATTCTACAATTCTTTGGTCTCCAGTCTTTTATTTGCCGTTGCTCTCCTCAAGCAGTTCTTCATTCGTTGTATCCTTTTCTTCAATGGCTCTGCGTCCCTACTCTACATTGAAAAAAATCTGAAAACTTTTTCTTCTTTTTTATGTTTCTCCCTTTCAATTCGGTCCCCCCCTCTCTCTCTCTCCGTTCTTTCCGTCCATTTCTCCGCGAAGCTACAATTACTTTCTTTCCCCTAATTTCCTCAATACTTTCGCGTTTATTCACTAGATTTTTTTCTGTCGATATTTCTGCGCCGGCCCCGCCGTGCGGCGACGCCGTCGCCCCGCGGGTCTTCCCCAGGCGGCGCCGCGGCGCCCGGCGTCGAACAAGCGGCGCCTCTCGGCCACACCCCCTCCGCCGACTCGTCCTTCGCGCGAACATTACGACGGCGGCGGCGGTGGCGGCGGCGGCGGCGGTAGGGGCGTCGATAGCTTCGGAGGATTTCTTCTCCTCTTGCGGGCTCCGCGCCCCGCGAACGGTCGCGAGGCGTCCGGACGCCGCTTTGGCCACGTAGCGTCGCTGTCCTCCGCGCCCTTTCGAGAAAGATCCCGCGCTGCCTTTAAAGTTCCATTCACATGCCTCGTCACACTCAGTTTTTTAACTGTTTTTGAGGTAAATAAATAAATGCAAACGTAAACATAAGCATAACACATAGGCCTAAACTTTAACGTAAATGATAGACTGAACCAGTGCTTGATCTATAAAATTGTAGGTCCCGGAATGCGCCCAAAATAATTATTAATTTAATAGAAATAGTCATATATTTATAATATAATGTAATAATTATTCCCGAGGGACCGGAACGCCGTTCAGTCGCGTTCCGCCAGAAATCAAGCCCTGGACTGAAGTATTCACAATGTCCAACATAAGCGTAAGCAAAATAAGATTTTCTGTTGTCTGTGGTTGGATGTGAGAATCAATATTGTATGTTACAAAAAGGTCATACGCTACAAAACAGTGCTGAAAACCGCCGAAAATCAACCACACAATGTGGAAAACCAGTCTTTTGTTCCATCTATCGACTTCGATCCTATTTCATACTCAATTTTGAGTTGTTTTGTGATTTCATTTCTTACATAAGCATAAGTACAGAAGCTTGAAGCTCGCAAGCTATTAAGTTAACGTCTTATATGTTATGCTTATGCGAAGACATTGTGAATGAGTCCGCATATGGACGTTATCCTAACTTTTATGTAAACGCCATGCTTATGTTTATGATTTCCTTGTGAATGGACCGACCTTTAGAGCTCCGCAAAGCGAATCAAGCTCCGTTTGTCGCCCCGGTGGCCACTCTACATAACTGCGCCCCGCAGTTGAATGTCACCGATGTGTAACAACACAAGGCTTGATTGAATGTTTGGTGATTCCGGGCGTGTCAACTTTAAGCTCACTCGTCCCGTAAGTGTAGCGCATGTTTTATGTAAGGTGGCGGTGATCGTCCCCCGTTGGATGGCAGATCCGGTGCTGATCTACCCGTCGGCCTGCGGAATTTTTCCGAAACACGTATCTCCCATCAGCGGGGGCACCACCCCAGCCGAGTCATGCTCTATGCTCCCGACTGGTCTCCCGGCATGTGTGTTAGTGTGGTGCAAGTAAGTGTGCGAGTAAGGGGAGATGATAAAGCAAGGAAGAGGAAGGAAAGATCGCGCGCGCTGTCTGTGGTCCGTTTGTTAGGGTATGCGGCAGTCGCCTAATGTTGATTGGAAAAAACACGAAAAGCTACCGATCAGAGCAGCCGGCCGGTAGAATTCTCCTCCAGACAGCGGCTCATTTCGAGATACTCTCGTTAACTTATTCTCGATAACTCGATTTACTCTCGATAACTGTACCCCGCAGTTGTGTATCACCGACGAGTGGCACAAGGAAGCAAGTTAGGACTACATTTAGGGGGAGCTAAAATAACAATTACAAAAATAATAGCACCAGGAATGTCCTTTGCAGTCGAGTAATCGTCGGCGTTTTAAATTATGGTTCATTTGCCTTCGGGAAAATTACCGTAGTAATTGAGGTTCGGTAAGTCGATGCTCATTGCCGAGGTTTCCTCATTCATTATAGGTGGATATGGGGCCTTTTACCTATATTCTCCGGACACGAATATTTCTTTTTCTTTTCACTTAGCTCATCAATGCTAATGACTCTCGTAGTGCTTTGCAAACACCACACTTTATCTAGTAATAGTTGATCAGTAAATATCATATTCTTTCTCTAGAAAGACCGCTAATGAGAATTAGATCGATGTAGTCTTCTGGACTTCCTTACATTTCTAGGGAGATTTTCTAGTCATTCTGTTGTAAAGTTGGAAACTCATATCTTAAGTGCTGTTGACATCATACCAACTGTACAAAAGTTCTATACCACTGTTTCGTTTGTGATCTATTAATAAGAACCAAGTTATAATTAATTATACGATGCATTAAAACAATTAAATTTTTTGTAAATGAAATGTAACATTTTCTTACCCCAGTTTCTTAAATCGCGATGGAACTTATTTAAATTTGCGCCGGCAAGGCTTTATGCTAATCTGATAGTTTCTAAATCTTAGAAAAATAATGGACATGACTTAACGTAGAATTTTCTAATGAAAATTATTTTCTGTTCTCGAAGATTCTTGATAGTTCCTGACAATACCTTTTAATTTGCGTACAAAGCCTATGGAAAGGACAAATGCGGTTTAAATTCTGAATCTTTACTTATCTATTATATACGTCGTTGTTTGAATAGATTAATCATTGTTATTGTCCCTCATTCTCTAGGAAAATATCGTGCTAACTTAATTTCCCTTTTCTGTTTGTTTAGTTGGAAAAGATAATTCCACCAAGTATTTAGACACGGTAATTCAACATATTACTTCCGTTTTTATCTTTCCAGGTAACGAACAATACACAACGAAATAGTTTATATAAAAATAAATGGGAGGATTTGTGTACAGTATTTACATACCGTATGTGAATTAAGGAAGTCCGATGGTGCTGCGCGTTTCAGGCAGTTCCAGGTTTACCGGAGCATAAATTAGATCGTACTGCGAACTCGGACTCGCAGACTCCGTGTTGCAGGCCGCGCATGTAATATTTACGCGTGGACCAGGCACGGCGCGGCGCGGCGCGGCACGGCACGGCAGGGCACGTCGCGCGTCGCGGTGCGGGCGCGGCACGGCGCGTGCGGCGGGGCAGCGCGGAAGGTGGACGGGTGGGCGCGGGCGGGGCGGCGCCTGCCTGCTGCTTTACGGCCGCATCTAAACCAATAATCTGGTGCGCGGAAGCGGCGGCGCGGCGCGGCGCGGCGCGGGCAGTGAGCGCCAGCAAGAAAATGAACGCGTCGCCGGGGGCTGCGCGAATCCGCGCTAATGGAAGGCTGGCGCGCGTGGCGCGGACAGGCGCGCCGCGATAGAAGCGGCGTTCGCGTGGCCAGAGCGGCGGCGGTGGCGGCGAGGGAGACGGCGGGCAGTGGCGGTGGGGGCGGTGATGACAGTGGCAGCGGTGACGACGACGGTGGTGATGGTTGCGGCTGCGGTGGCGGCGGTGGTGGTGATGGAGATGGTGGTAGTGGCGGCGGCAGAGGCGGCGGTGCGCGATAGCCGCGTTGGTGGCAGCGAAGGCGGGGCGGTGACGGCGGTGGTGACGGAGTTGGAGGCGGCGGTGGCGGTGACTGATGGTGGCGGCAGCGGTGGCGCGGGACCGGTCGGGTTGGCCGGCCGCCGTCCCCGGCGCAATCCTCATGGCCCGCCCGCTGCGTGCAAGCCGCGCGCTGTCTGCTGTCAGGTCGCTGTGTGCTCCGTATTGGCACTGGTCGCGCGCGCTGCGGCTAGTCGATTACCGCTCGCCTCTGCGACTCCGGTGCTGGCGGTGCGTGCTCCTCCAACGGGGCTCTTTACGCTGTCCACCTACTTCAAGGTCCCTTACCCTCATCTTTTCCTTTCGTTTTGGAGGTTTGTGGTCTTCGCTGTGGTTTTGGTGTCTCCTTGATCTTTTTCAACCTCAGGTTCTAATCCAGATTCTAGATACATCTTTTGAACCTTTCCCATGAACTTTCACATCTTCGAAATTTGTTCGTTATTCACTTCATTGTTATGTCTATTACGGACAATTCCTTTACTCATTTTATTTTAGCAACCCGTTCATTGCTACTCCCTTTTATTTTTTAAATTGTTTCTATGCAGCATGATACCGTACTGTTGAGTAGAACGTACTACTTCGTTTTTTAGCTTCCCCATGGTCACTTATCTTACTTTAATGCTCCCGCATGAACCCCAACGTGGCCGTTCATTTCTATCGCGGAGGTGGCCCTTCGTCAGGCCTACTTCTCCCTGGCAATCTCTTCCCCTCGGATAATCCTCTTTCCCTCACCTGCGTGTCTCATCCATATGCCGCGGTGCGGCGTGTTCCGTCGAGTGCCCCTTCTTCCCCGCGCCGGGTGCCCGCCGCCGATCGCGCTCCGCCTACTGCTCCCAAGCCTCGACGGCGCTGCTCTTTCACTCGCCGACCAGCCGTATTGGAATGCGTGCGTGCATCCATGAAACATTCAGACGCCGCCACTGCGAAATGCAGCGGCGAAGTTTGAAATCGATCGCCGGGTCAACTTGCCCGCGGCGGCGTGCATTTCGAACTCCCCACCTTTGAATATTTGAAAACCGCCTCTCCCGGAGGAGTCGGACTTGGGATACTTCATCGCGGAATGAGGCGTAAATGGAAAAATATTGTCCCGGCTGCATTTTGATATTGATGACGCTTGCGCTTCTCTTTAAAATAGAGATTTTCGGGCAACGTTCTTATTTAGAGCAGTTGAATCCAGACGCACGATCATGAATTATCAGGCGCAATGTTGATTTGCTCGTTGCTTTCCCCTGCATCGCAACTTTTGTCTGTGTGCGTGAAAACGCTTTCGGAGAAAAACTGGGTGCTTGACCTGCAAGTCAACAGGGTTGTCGTTGGGTTCGGAAATCTAATGAATTAAATAATTTGCAGTAAAAATATGGCTTGTGGAGCGTGAAAAACTAAGCGACTATAAGATTAGAGAGGGATCTTCGTCAGTTGCTGACAATTTATTGTCATTATTGGGTTCGTGTGTGTATTATGTATTGCTTTATGCCTTGGTAATACTTAAGATAGAAGATATTTTTATTATTTACCTGATGAAGACTGCAAACCAGACAGAGAAACACGTTATCAAGTAGATCAATATGCATGCAATCTAGCATATCGTCCTTTTGTAAATATTAAGTTTTACCTTTTTACTATTGGATATGTGTTTATTTTTTAAACTTACTGGTCTGTTTAAGTTCTTGTTCTTTTTTTTAAAGTCCAGTAATTACTCCACATTGCTGATGTAAATTTAGAAGTCCATATACTTTTTTGTAATATTTATATATTTATATATAAATAATGAATATAAAGGATAAACTGTAGCTTACAAACAGTGAATTTTGCTCTGAACAGTCAACTAGAAAATTACAGTCTGCGTGGGTTGAACATTATAATTCTGTTTCATATAATTAAAACATTGGAGACATTTTTAATATGATAAATGCATTGCATGTCAGTTCATTTTTACACTGATGAGTATTGATTGAACGTGTTTAGTCTCATGAACTACGAAAGACGAGATATTCGTAATAGTGCACCTAATGATCCAATAAAGCAAGCAACGTTATACCCATCGTTCTAACAGATATTTTGAACGTGTTGGTTAATTTACCAATTATAGGTCGGTTTGTAAGTCGAATTTGGTATTCCAAACGGAAATCTGATAGGCAGTGCAGCAGCTAAACGATCGCGGCCCCCACGTAATGGAGATGAGAGCGCGCGTCGTGATTGCCAATAGAACAGTTTTGATCCGGCATTTTCCGCGGGCGCCGTCAAGCGAGGGGTCCCGCACCTATTGATGCAGGAAACGGCAGCTGCCAGGTATCAGCCTGCCAGCCGTTGATGATGCGCCAATGGTAAGCAACCCGGAAAAAGTAACTCAATTTTGTAATGACCGCGAGCGCGGCCGGCCGAGCGAGGGGGAGCGCCAAGGACGATGGAAATGCAGGGAAATCGAGGGGAGAGCGGAAAAGGGGAGGGCGGGGCACTGGCCTGGGACGCACCCCCGGGGACGTTGCTAACTGCGCTGCCAGACGCAGCGGCGGCCGCGGGCGCCCAGGCCGCGATTCTGATGGGGTGGGGCGTGGACTCGGGTGGCTGGATGGGTGGGCGGTTGGAAGGGCGGGCGGTTGGAAGGGCGGGCGGTTGGAAGGGCGGGCGGTTGGAAGGGCGGGCGGTTGGAAGGGCGGGCGGTTGGAAGGGCGGGCGGTTGGAAGGGCGGGCGGTTGGAAGGGCGGGCGGCTGGAAGGGCGGGCGGCTGGAAGGGCGGGCGGCTGGAAGGGCGGGCGGCTGGAAGGGCGGGCGGCTGGAAGGGTGGGCGGCTGGAAGGGCGGGCGGCTGGAAGGGCGGGCGGCTGGAAGGGCGGGGCGGCTGGAAGGGCGGGCGGCTGGAAGGGCGGGCGGCTAGAATGGTGCACGGCTGGAAGGGCGGGTGGTTAGAAAGGCGAGCGGGCGACTGAAAGGGCGGGACAGGCGACTGGAAAGGCGGGGAGGGCGTCTGGAAGGCGAGCGGGCGTACGGGCGGACGAGCGGACGGTTGCGGAAGCTGGACCAGGCCCTCTTTGGCTCGCCAGCGCCCTGCGCTTTGCGATTGCTCTCCTCTTCGCTGGTCACTTTCGATTCTCCCTCCACCGCGCCCCCTTACTGCCTGTGTCAGTGCGCTCCGAACAGGACCCAACTTCGACGGCCTCTCCTTGCGCTTCCCCGTCCTTTTAGCTCGTACCGTTGGTTGTTGCCTTAAGGAATCTGCGCACCCTCTATCTCCAACGGTCTCTCTCCTTTCCGACATTGGCCGTCTCACACTTTGTCCGTGCCGGTACAGCTTGTCAACATCTCTGATGATCTGTGGATTCGATTCCATCTTCACTACATATCTACCTCATGTAACCTTGTACATTACCCGCTTTTCATTCTGACGCCTGCCCCTCTCCTCCAGTCGCGAAATCTGTGCTCTCCCACTCGCCCCATCGCACGCTCTCAATCCCGGGCCACGTCCCTGCTCCCGCTAGCGCGTCGGGCCGATCGTCGTGTTTTCGTACGCGCCCGTACGCGGCTGAATACATTCCCCCGATGGCTGCGGTAAGCGCCGGGCTGCGGCCGCGGTGCCAGACATCAATACTCCTATAATCTCGTGGCGGTGTACGCCGCTGCGTCGGGGACGCAGCGACGAGCGACCGCGGGGGGCGGGGCGGCGGCGGGGACGGGGGCGGGGCGCCGAGGAGCGGGTGCGCCGCCCGCGCTGCCCCCGGGTGCCAGCCACGTCGCGGTTTTCCCCGCGAAATCCCTCGGCGGGCGGCCGCGTCCTCGTGCCCTGATCCTCCGGGTCCGGCTCCCCCGACGCCCGGCCGCCGGGTTCCCAGCCCGCGGCCCCTGGGCTCCGGCGTGGCCGGCGGTGGGCGCGGGCGGGCGGCGGTGTGGCGGCGCCCCGGAGGCTGCGGTGGCGGTCGCGTGGGCGGTCGCTGGTGCGGTGGCGGCGGAGGCGTTAGGCGGCGGCGGCGGTGCCGCAGTGGCGGCCGCGGGAGCGCAAGCGCCGCGCGCGGCTCCGGCCACTGCGACGCGGACTGCGACGCCACGCGGCCTTCGCAGGCCGCCGACAAGAGAGGGGCGCGAGGAGACTGTGCTCCAGCCAGAATGCGAATGCACTGCGGCTTGGATGGAGGCAGTGCACACGATCCGGCCTTGCCGTCCATCGAAGATCTACAGCACGTAAAACGCCAGCGCATCGTTTGGGCGGCAGCGATTGTTATGAGGCACAGTTTCAGGAGAAAAGCTGGTTTCGAATCGATGATTTTGACGAGTTAAGAGCTACAACTTGATGCTTTCTCTTATTGTGGGTAATGTTTTTATTAAAGAATAGACATGAAGCAATGACATACTTTTAATTTAAATCCAACTCTGTTTTAATAAGTTTTGCAGTCGTTCTACGACTGTTAAGTTTGGTTGCGAATTACTTCCATTCAAGAGTACTTTTTCAGACGATAGCGATTGAAAATTGTGCAAATGCCAATCCGGAATCGACCGCATGCGAAAGCGGACATAATCACGTTGTATTGTGGTCACCACAAAATATGAACGGATTTGAGAGTTGAAAATGCGGCGTTTCTGATGCACTGCGTGTTTGTAACATCTCTTTGGATTAGAATAAAGAGAAGTAAAACGTAAAAAAATCACACATTTTCACTGAGCCTCCGCTCCTATCCGTCAGTTCTTCCAGGAAGACACCTGCGGCGTTCCTTTGTTGCTTCATGCGTATTCCTCGTGAATAAATACGCGGCTGCATGTGAAAACAGCAGTCATGTTTGTGCACATTGTAAACACGCAGGTACAACTGCGTAATTGCGTTTGGACTATGTAGCAGTGATGGTGCAAAGGGTTTCGTCGTTCGTTTACACCTCAATATTTCTGTTTCAGTTAAAATGTTGCGGTATCGTGATATTTAATATGAAATGTTCTAAAATATTTTGTGCGAATGGAGAGTCTGGGCTGGTTTGTTGCTTTGAATGCGTTTTCATGTGATGAGTTTTAGTTTACACCAGTCGTATGTAACGTCTGTCAAATACCGTCACAAACGCTGTCTGCACAATGTTACGAATCGTGAGTTATGTTTCACGTCAGCGTATTTTTGTTTGTGGAGATTAAAAATTTAGTTCAGAAACAAAAAATATCTTCTTACATTATGAGTGTTTTCAAAAAACAAATTCTGGCTAAATTCCTGCGCGATGATCGTATGGATGCAGATTAGTCCGAGAGAAACATATGTTGGGGATTCGGAGAGTGGCCAATATGTGGTTGATCTCCGTATGGCTCCGTTCCAATGCGAAACGCTGCCATCGCTAGGTCGAAAGAGTAAGTCGTAGAAATTGCACGGTACGAGCTAGAAGAAAAAATATTTTCTTTTCGTGCCTTCATTGTGGCGAACAAGGAAACGCAACTATTTTTTCCTTAAGGCTGAGAACGCGTTTTGAAATACCCTCATTGTATTCGATTTAAAACATGCTTTGTCATATTTACTTTCAAAAACTGTTTGGGAACCACTATTCACAAACGTTTGCGTTTTCTATTTTTCATGTGTAGGACAGTGCTTCGCATTTGCATTGAAAGTATTTCTATACGAATTGAAATATAATGACTTCAATAATTACATTGCAAATATTGCAATTTACATTATAGATGTTTACTTTTTAGTACGTATGAATTTATTTACGCTCGTTGTATTTCTTGGAGTCTGGTGTACGTTGTTTTATTTGGATTTTGCACGTGAATATTTGATCGCCCTATGGCTGTACATGGTTGGGTATGGAGGCACGAAGTTGTTCTTTTGAAGGTGATGAAGTCTTTCGTAAGTTCAGGAGATTCGGGAAACTCCGTTTTTGTTTCCATTCATGGTACCTCCATTCCATCAGTCACGAAATTCTGTAATTTCTTTTCCAAAGAGTTAGCAGGCTGAATGGCGTTCCGATCGATGTCGCCTGCGGGAGTTGCATCAGGCTGCGCTCTATGACTCCCGTGCTCTTAGTTACCTGGTGGGGCTAAAGTTGAATTCTCTGCGCCCATAGAAGCCGCTTCCTTTCTCAATTCCAGGTTTCTAATTACATCTCCGGTTCAGTTCCTCGTAAATAAATTGGGCGTCTCGTTAAGAGGGACGCTGCGGCGCACGTGCCGAAGACGCCGTTCTTCGCTTCCCGCCGTCGCCCAATTGGAAGATTTGTCAGCTTTTTCGTTCCGGCGGGGGCGGCGCGGCGGCTGCTTCGGCAGCAGTGCCGTTGGTGAGGGCCACCTCTCATGGCGGGCCGGTGGGGCCGATAGTGTTGGGAGGTATCCGAAGAGCAGGAGGAGGTGAAGTCGTGGAGGGGAAGAGCGTCAGCGAGGACGAAGGCGGAGGTGCGAACAGACGCGATTACGAGAATCGGGGAAGGTGCGGAGGAGGTGGGGATGTGATGGCGAGCTGTAGGTAATGGGAGGGGACGGGGGTCTGAAATAAAATAGAACGTCCGCCATGCGGAAAAAACCGCCGGGTGTGCCCTCGTGGCTTGCCAACTCACGGCCGTTAGGCGGCAGTGTGGAGAATCGTGGCTGCGGCGAAGGCGCCGCGGAGGCGACGGTGAGGGCGACCAAGGCGACGACGGAAGGAGGTGCCCAGAGCAGACTTGGCGACGGCTTCGCCGGGGCAATTGGGGGCAGAAGGTCGAGTCGGATCATTCTGCGAAGTGATAGGTGTTCACGGAAGTGTGCATCAGAACGAAATAGAAAACAGTGTATGTAATTGTATATCAATGACATGTAGAGGAGGACAAGAATGCATTGGTGTTGATGGAAAAGAGCTGGGGAAGGTTGGCGATGAAGAATCATCATCTCAATTTTCATTACCTCATTGGAAACATGTGACGACTTCCTCTCGGTTGCTTTATTTTTGACAGTCAGAAACAAATAACTAGTTTTTTCTGGTAGAGCGTTGCTAGAAAAACTAACGTCGGAATGTAGCACGATGTACACGAAGAAAATTTTAATTTATTACCTATAGGTCGTAGACTATATTTAATACTTTAAATCTATGTACTCTTGACGAAGTCTCACTTCCCGGATTTGTGAAATTACTGTCGCTGTAATGGCGGATTTGTGTAACAGACGTAATACGATCCCACTTTGCACTTAAGAGGGTGTCTCCATATACTACATTGCGCGTTCTTACTCGTTTATTGAGTATCGTAAAACGGATATTAGAATGAAACTACCTGCATAGTTGAATTGCAAAGCTGAAATTCCTCGTGTAAAACATTGAAAAAGTTTTTCTCGCGAATTCATCACTTAATATGAAGCCTTAAAAAACCCTTACTTATTTTGATAGGTATGCAAACCATAGGAAACTTGTGCATTTTTTATTCAAGGACGCACGTGCCCACCGTTTTAAAGAGAAAGCTTAAGCATCGATCTGTAACTTACATTGGTCGGAAAAGGCCAGTTAATAAACATTTAGAATTATTAAACTCAACCTTTAGAATGAGTAAAGTAACGTTTTTCTCAAAGATTTAATAAACTGTACAATTAACTAATTTTTAAATGTACTTCATTATATCCAATGCAGAATAAATTGTTTTAAAACTACATTTTAGCTCTTGTGAAGCATATTATGAAATATAACCTTAAATCTTTACTCATTATGCATATTTCAATACATATTTTCGCAATTCATTCTACCGCAAATTGTATAAATTCCGTGCGATTTTACAGGACTGCCACGGTATTTCAAATATAATAATGATATCACGTGATAAACAGCAGTCTGCTTTACTGTATACGAATCACTTTTAAACTATCGTCTTATTTACTTTGCATAAAAGCATTACATTGACTCGCTCTACGTTTCAGTCCAAGAGCGTGCTGTTAAACAGAGTAACTGGTTGGGGCAGAGCCCTAATAAATGAGCGGCGTGGGAAGTTAAATAATGTTCTTGTATCGTATCCAACTGTCGTTCTCGCTGCCGGCCCGCGCCCCCAGATTGATAACGAGCTTGTTTTGTTACGGCGCCTGCGCTGGATGAAAACACTTCATACTTTTTCCTCACATCCATTTTTCAACGGCGGCTCGGCTTACTTCCACAACGTTCTTTCCTTTCATGGACTTCTCATTCTCTGGCAGCGTTTGGAACGTGCTGTATGAGGCTTAACGTTAGGTCATTATTGCCACCGTAAATGTAGGGTAAATCGTCTAGAACTGTCTCGTGTTAAAATTTATATTGCCCGAATAATTCTGTGCTCTCTTTTGTTGTTTTTAGTACCGGCAAGACTGATGTAGACGAACTAAATGTAAAATCCTTTACGCTCGCTTCGGAATGTCATTTTAACGTTGCAGTTGGTATAGAGATCTAGATTTGCCCTGAATTTTTGGGTGCTTGTTTCAGAAAAAAAATTGAAGTTTTCTGTATTCATCTTCAATATTTACTACGAAGAAGTTGAGAGTAACAATCGCGAAATGAATCGACAAGCGTGCATCCGGTTGAAAGAAGTCCTAATATTATTTATTAGGGATCGTGCATTGCAAAATGTTATTTAGTTCAACAGCTCATCAAATAGAATTCTCTGCTGGCATATCAGTTATTGAAGAATATACAAACATATATTAATACAAATATCTTTTAAGAAGTTGACCAAAATTTTGTGAGCGAGTCGCAGAAATATATTAAATATATTTGACAAATTTAAAAGAACAATTTACACGTTCCCATCGATGAATGGCGAATTATGCATCACTTAACATTTACAATGTGAAGAAATGTTTTCTGAACGGAGTTCCTTCAGGGTTTTAATAACAATTCCGCCATATACTTCAGCAGGCCCGAAGTTGGGCTGCGGCGTGCCTACTGAACCCGTTTGCAGTAAACAATTTGCTCCCTCTATGTTCGCAGTAGGGGGAATCCCGGTTAAGTTTTCTCCACAGGTCTCGTTGACGCGCGCGAACAGTCTCCACCCTGTTTTATTCATGGCTGCCCTGCTTAGAATATGGATACATTAATTTTAATGTACACACACAAAGTCCACGCCCGCGTGAAATGCAGCGCTCCTCCCGAGCGGCGCCTGCTCCAGGCAGGAGGCCGAGACGAGAAGCGCGGCCTGGGCCGACGGTGCGCGCGCGGACCGAGAGTGCGAGACGGGACGGGACACGATGGGGCGGGACGGGACGAAAACGAGTCTGGACGGGATGGGACGGGAAGGGACGGGACGGGATGAATAGGGTGAGTTGGCTCGGGGCGTAACGGGACGGGATGGGACGAGATGTGACCATAGACTAGGCTCACGAAATCGCTGACAGGTGTATTAGCGATCCAGATAAAAGTGAGGGGCTAAAACAGGCCGGGCTGATGTAATTGGCGGAATAACCTGAAGGCAATGAGACAAGTTGTCGCTAGAATAATGATTTTTAAATTTATTCTTTGATTATGTTGTACATATATCATTTCAAAATAAAAATACTATACATATGAATGGATGGATGGCTTAACAATTGTTACTTAACCTAAGCTTGCAGTAATAGAGAGGTGGAAGAAACTATACTGGCACCTCATAGCTTTTTCTAGGTTTGAAAATATTCTTAGGAATGTGTGGTATGAATATTTATTTTTGATACAGTAGGATGAGTAGGTTTTCAGTAGGTTGATTGAGGACAGATTTTCGTTGAGGTGAATAAAAGAAGTAATTGGAGAGGTAATGTATTGTATGATGGGTTCCAGGTAAATTTATTATGAAAGTGTGATTACATATGAACCGGGACGCAGTAAAGATGGTGCTACACAGGAATTGATTTTGGACTGCTTGATTTTGAGGTTTGATTTGAAGCATTGACCCATGTTGAGCAGACATAGAGTAGTATTGGTCTTATTATTGCTTAATATAAAAATGCTGTGTTGTATGGGAAGTATCAGTTTCTATTGATTAGAGTTTTTCTTTTAGTCTTTGCAGTTTGCCTTCAGTTTGTATTATTTTGGTGTCTATGTGCTGTTTCCAATTCAATTTGGTGTCCACGTGTAGTCCTAAGTATTTGATAGGTTTATTTGGGCAATACAAGGGAGTGGGTACATTATTTAATGTTAATGTCGTTGGTGGAGTGTATGGCTTTAATGAGAAAATGTTTGCAGCAGTTTTATTTGGGTTTAATTTAATTTTTAATTTGGATGTCCTGTTGTCTATTAGGTTTAGATATATTTGTATGTTGTTTTTGCTGCTGATGAGAGTGGTTGGATGGGAATACGGGAGTATCATCTGAAAACTGTGCTGTTTTTGTGGATGGAAGTTTGGGGATATCGCCTACTTATAGATTGAATAATGTTGGAGAAAGGGGATACCCTTGTGGTGTTCTTGCTTCGATTAGTTTGGGATTTTATTGACGATTGTTGACTGTTTCTGCAAAGGTTCTGTTGTATAAGTAGGTATTGAAGTGGTGGTTCTGTGGAGTGCCAATATTTTTGAAAAGATCAATCAATTTAAGAAAAAGTAAACTATTAAGTTCCTGCCATTTTAGATTGGTTCTATGATTATTCGACTTTTCATTATTTCCTTTCTTATTGTGTATTCGTGTCGAAATTCGTGTTTAGTGGTGGCGGCGAAAACTACGTAAAGTGTAAGCTACGAAGACATTTGTCGTAGACGACAAACATGGAGAATGACGGGACCCGTCAATCGAAATTCCGTCATTGGATGCCGGCGCATGCCCAGTACAATTCTCCCCAGGATTGTCGTGTTACGTCTTTCAAATTCACGACTTGCAAAAACTCCCTATTATCACTTCTGGGCCTCACAGACCTCAGAAGCTCAAAGTCCCCTCAATCCCAATATAAAAATACTCTAAAACTTTTTGGGAAACTTTTACGTTAGTTAATGCATCATCCCCAAACGATATTAAAGGAAAAAAACGAGATCTCTGGAAACGAACTTTAATAACACATGGTAAACTCGTAACTTGTTAGAATTTCCGTTTGTGAAAATATGACCGCAGATGTTCGTCATCGACGTAAATAAGATGATCAGCCAGAACTTCCACGCGTCTAGTGATGTCCCCAGCCAGGCAGAGGTGAAGTCATATTTCATTAAATGATTGCTCGTTTAGGGCAGCCGGGGGCGGGGGCGGGGCCCGGGGGTTGGGGCGGCCACACGCAAAACGCCACGACGCCATCTGGCGGCGGCTTCTCTGCCCCGCGCGTCAGCGTCTCCTTTTCTTTTCGTTTTTCGACCCATCTCTTGGCGGGCAGTAGCATCGCATAAAATAGCATAAGCAATTCGTCTGCCGCTCTTCGGCCTCCTTTTCTCGTAATTACACGAGGTAAAAATGCAACGCGCAGGAACCAGTCATTACGCGGGGAACGCCATTAAAAATTAAAATTAAAAAAGCTTAAAGACATTGAAGGCGTGTCCATTGGAAGTCGATTAGCTCGTCGGCGCGGCGCGGCGCGCTGCGGCGTTGCCAAGGCGCGCTGCGGGCAGTGGGCGGCGGCCGGCGGCCGCGGGAGAAGAGGCTGCGGTCGGAGGCCTCACCGGGCGAGATGACACTGGACCGGGCTCCGGCGACGAACAACAAGAATACAGCACAGCTTCATTTGGAAGTTCTGAGGGGTTCCAGTGAAAAAAAAAAAAACTGGCTGTGAGAAACGCGTAATTGGAAAACCCACAAAATAGTGTAACTGAAGGAACGGCAGCAATCCTGAAACCTGTTGTTTTATCTGTTTTTATTACTTCATTGCTTTAAAAAATTGTTACTTGGCTATCCTAACACACGTCTCCTCCGTTCACGATAACAATGACACCAGAAACACCGATGCGAAAGCAAAGCATACCAAAAAGAGTCAGTGGTGACCAGAGGTACGATTCCGAGTTGATACTAACTTGAAAGTTCCTACCGAAGTGAAATAAGGTTGAGTAAATTCGTAAAACTCTACACGATACTGACAGTATTCTGATATGCGACCCCCTAAACTTAAAGGATATTGCAATTGAGGAAATTAAAACGAAAAGGAAATTATATCAAACACCACGATTATTGTTGACTAACTGAATAAATGAATGATGCAATCGACAATAAGAAGGATGAAATGAAAGGCGAAATGAATGGTGAATACGAAAGGGTGAATTCCGCAACTCTATCAGTAAGAAACTATGCACAGAAGAGACAAAATCAAAACATATATTTTATGGAATAGAAAACTACAAGAGTGTCACAATGTAACGCAACGAGGAGAAAATACAAAACGATTGACGAGGCTCGATCCACCAAAATTCTGCCTCATCAGCAAGAATCAGTAGCTGCTTCGTAAGATAAGAGCGGGGCTGAGCGCGGCGGGCGCTGGGCGTTGGGCGGCGACAGCAACGGCCTCGCCGACCGCTCTTCTCTCCTCCCCTCCCCCCTGCGTGGGGCGGCGGTGCGGGCGCGGGGCGTCCGCGGGCGTCCTCCGGCGTCGGCCGCGTCTGCGTTGGGCGTTGCCCGTCCTACGGCCTCGGCTGGGCGGGCGGCCGACGCGGCGCATCCTCCGTGCTAGGCGTCGCCCCGAGGCGGCGGCCGCTCCTTTCCTCCCTCCACCCGCCTCCGCCTTCTCCTCTCCCCTCCCCTTCTCCTCCCGCTGCTGGGGCCCTCCCCCCCCCAAACGCTCGCAGCCCCCTTCTTCCCACCCGCGCGCTCCCTCTCCGATTATCAATTACAGACGCCTGCTGAATACCAAACGGGATAATCATTAAAAATAAGTAAATTAATCACTTATAAATAATGGCTTCCCCGGGCAGGCGCGTTCGCCCGGGTCAGCGTGCGTGTCGCCTTGTAGGGACGGTGAGCGGCCGCAGACGCTGGCGCCTACGCCGCCGGCCGCTCGGCCCCGGCCGCGCGGCGCGGATCCTGGGAATTCATTATTTTGCTCGGTCGCAGACAAAACGCTCCGCTCTGTTTACCAGAAAAAAGTCGCTTCCGCATTAAACAGAACGGCCGTTTGCGAAGTAGTCTCCACCTCTGAATAATATATAACGTATGTAATAGAATTGAAGAGGAAATTGCATGTGCACGCTAGTTGGCTCATTAAAGTTGGATGGCGGGCGAAGCGACGCGACGCAACCCGGCGTGGTGCGGGACGCGTGGTTGTCCGGCCGGGCGGGATGGAGAGGTGGGGGGGGGCTCGTGGGTGGGTGGTTGGGCCTCCGCGCCGCCCGGATGGCCCACTGGGCGGCGGGCTGTCAGCGGGCGATAAAAGTGACGCGGTCTGAGGTGAGGTGAGGTGCGGCGAGGTCCGGCGCGACGCGGCGAGCCGCGGTGTGCCTGCAGGTCGGGCCCCGCCGGGCCCCGCGGCCGCTTCCCGCGGTGCGGTGCCTTCCGAGGTGCACCTCTCGCGAGGGACCACCCGCAAACACGCGCCGAGCGCCTGAGCGCCCCGCGTTTTGGGGCCGGACTATACCGGACACTTGGGGAACACGTTCTCACTGCCTTGGACGTTCACCTCGCCGCTTTCCTGTTGGCCCGCTCGGAAACGGCGGCGTGGCGCGGCGCGCCGCTGGGACGGGGGAATGAGCGTGACCCACTGAGACGATGCGCGTGGATTACCTTACGATGTGGTTGGGAGATATTTGCATCGTACGCTCTGTGCATGAGAGGAAGACTTTTTATACTATATCGCATTTGTATATGAACAATCTGCATTTATAATCGGAGAACATGTGCGTCGCACTAGTAAATTTCCTGCATTTGCAACTGATAATCTTAAAGAGGCGATCTTGTTCGTTCGCTGTTAGATATACAGTTTCATCTGATATTAATGTAGCCTTCTTTGTTTCAAACGTCACATAATACAGTGTTAACGGCTTTCCACGTTAATAAATAGATGGTTTAGAGTAAGCTTTCCTGTCAAATACCTGTAGTTTCCTACCATTTGTGAATAACTAAAATATTGTACGAAAGAAGCTTGTCCTTTTGCGATACGACACGACATAAATACGAATGCTGCTTATTCCATATCCAACTTACACGTCATTCATGTATGCTCAGGAATGAGTGTCGTGCGATACTCGCATTCTTCTCTACATGTGGTCGATATGTCAACGGACTCCTTGATACACGAAAGTTGATAACAGGGTTATTGTCGTTAGAAATATTACCTTTTTTGTGTCGAACTGAAAGTACATTTTTATTCCACATTCCAAAACTTTTTGCAAGTCCACGTTTCCTGAGGATTCTATCGGAAAAAACCTTTGACATTACCGGCATCATGATATTGTTTCGATTTTTCGTGGGCGTTGAAGTAATATTAGAATATTTGCCCATGCTCGTTAACATGTACAATTGTTTTCTTTCGTGCCTCAAGATCATCAGTTAAAGGAACTACGTGTCCCAACATTCAGAGACTATACAGGTCAGTTATTGTGTATTCTGCAGGAAAGAAGGCATCTCTGATCAAAATCGTCCCATTCGCTAAAGAAAGTAACGCATAATTTAGGCCCTTGCATGTATTTTTAGGGGAAAAATAGCTTATTTTCTTCTGATGTATTGTATGTTGGAATTTAGTTGGGAAATCAACTGTTTGCATTAGTGTGGATGTTATAACAGAGTGTCATGGGCTTCTTGTTCTTAATTTATATTTTCTTCTATCTTAAATTGTATAATCTTTTCTAATAATCTCCTATCATCCTTAAAATTATCAATCTACTAATCGCGATTTATCTTAAAAAGCACATAAAGTTTGATGCAGAAAGACATTTTACAGAAAATAACGAAAAATAAAGGATAAAGAGTCATTAAGTTGTATTAAGGCGAAAGACAATTGTCCGTTCATCATTATATTTTAAGTACTTTGGACGCGCCTTTTTATTGTAACTTCAAGGTAAACTCGTAAATATTCGAGTTATTTAAAAATTCAGTGAACCAATTTGTGTATTTAAAAACAGTAAAAGTGTTTAACAATAAAATATATTAATGAGCAGTGGCTGTTAGGGTAATAATTAATTTATTTTACTGCTAATTCTTTTTGCATTTGAATAAAATATTTTTTCTAATCTAAAAGATTTTTTTCATTGTGGTACCGAAGGAGCGGCTCATGTTTTGGAGGCCCGGCTCTCTCTAAGTCGATATTTTGATGTTCTAAACACTATTAAACAATTCTTTATTTGTATAAAAAGTTTTTGAATTGACTTTTGAATAGACAATTTCAAGAATGTCACGAGGAAGATGGCGAGGAATATTCCAAGAAGAAATTTGAACACTTCATTGCTGGACAATCTGTATCATGTTCAAAGAACTTTTGGTACTATTGCAGTGAGAATAATGACGAGGTCAAAATATCGGAACTTGGAAGAGTCCGAAATAAAATTTGCAAATTAGAAATTTAACTTTCAGTTTTAACATTGGTTTTAAATGAGAATTTTAAAGGGAATAACTCACACCTGTTTTATTTTTTAGGTGAAGAAAATAAATGTTCTTCTTTCTCATAGTAGTGCGAAGTCACACAATATCAAATTTAATAAAGTACTTGCTTCGGAGCGACAACCGCATTTTTCCTCCCCTAAAATGCAAGCTGCTGGAGCTTTCGTTTCAGTCAGTTTCATTCTTTCTTTCTTTGGTCATTAGTACCATCATATCGGCCACCTAAATTTCTGTCAGCTCGGGCTTTTCCATCGTCAAAAG
>JAHLJT010008446.1:122087009-122098641 GCA_031308135.1 Acheta domesticus | reverse complement strand
CGTCAATGTCACCGTCACCGCTACCATCACTCTTACAATCACCGAAACCATCAACGCCACCCCACCATCTCCAACACTTATCACCATCGCCGACACCATCAACGTCGCCAACCCGTCACCATCAACATCACCATCGCCGAAACCACCAACGTCACCCAACACCGTCACCATCACTATCATCGTCACCGTCACTATCACTGCCATCATCACTATCACGGACACCATCACCATTACCAAAAACCCACCATCCATGACCACGTTTCCCCGACCCCGCTCTCTCGTACCATTCCCGCCCCCGGGAGCGCTGTGATACCGCGTTCGCCGGATAAATAGTATTATAGCACAAATGACTGTGCCCGCCCGAGGTAGCCCAGGCTAAATAGGTCTGATTTCGTTGCTTTGAGTGTGTTAAAATATAGTGGAAAACACATGCACTAACGCGGTATGGAAAGCAGACAAATGAAAGTATTCGCAGATGGGCTTTGAAGCGAGCACAAAAGCCAATGCCCCTGTGAAGTTCATAACACAGGAGTTGAAGTTGTTAGCGCGTCATAAAGGTGAAACAATTTGTTTGTGAACGCGATGTGTTAGACAAAAAACAAACAATTCTACAAATTAGATAAAACATTTGTTTTTATGTGGTACGGGTTATGTGATACCGAAGCGAATATTGTAAAAGAAGGTTTCTGGTCTCTGATTCTAAAATCATTGAGAGAATTAGTGAATACGTTTTATTGCACTATGCATCAGCGTTTCGCCGTAAACTTTCCTATCTGCATTGGCTCTCCAATGGCATTTCCAAAAAGTAATCAACAATATATTTCGGCTGAATCGTTGGATTTGCTTCGGACGTGTTTCACGTTTATATGCCAGAGAGAGTGGAATGTTTGCATAGAGATAGAAGGTGGATTAGTATCGGTCGGAGCGTTGTTGTATCGCACACGTTATGAGGAAAATATTTAATGCGGACTGTTATCTCCGGCGTCGTGAAAATTATACCCGCTGTTTTTGATGCGTTGGTGTTCATATGCATCTGTAAACATATTTCATTCTCACATAACACAAGACAAAGACATTTGAAACGAACTATTTATGAATTTTCCAGCAACAATGTCTGGAGAAATGGGTAACGCTTGTGTGAAATGGAATGGGGGAAATAATAACCAACTTCAAAACGTTGCCGCCAGACTTGATTTTAGTGGGTTTCTCATGAATATGCATCTGTTTATAGCCTTGTTATTGTCGCCGCTGCGTATGTTCCTTCCTCCCCTCCGTTTCAGTCGCGTTTGCATAAATTATCGGCGTTCATCGGGCGCGGAATCGTGTGTGGCCTTAATTCACTAACTGCCGGTTGACGAGGGTCGCGCTGACACTTCCGGAACAGGCGTCCGGCGTCAGGGGCGGCGCGGCGGCGTGGGCGCCGGCGGTCGGCGGCGGAAGTTGCTTGGTTTGGACTCGCCCTCCCGCCCTGCCCCCACTCCCCCCTGCCCGTCTCGCGCCACTGCCACGCCGTGAGCTTGGGCCCTGGTCAGCGGGCTTGCCCGCCCCACACTGCTGGCTGTCATATTCCGCTGCCTGCGGGCGAAAGCAATGCGAACTCTTGCCTCCAGCGTTGCTGCTGTTCCTGTTGTTCCTGTGATGTCGCTGCCCCGCTTAATACCACTGAGAACTTTGGACACCTCTGCTTTTATTTTTTGCTTCCGCCTCCGTGAACATCCATCGCGAAGACTCCTGTAGGTCAATGGAGTATTGGTAGATGTCCTTCGTCGTTTCAATTAACTGATAACTTTGTCGCGTTTATCTTTGAAGAGAGAACATACAACATTCGCAGTTCCACTCTTTCGATTTCATTTATTTCACTTGCTTCAATATTGCTCTCTTGTTCTTAACGAGCATACTTGAAGTATCGAAGTTCTTATTCCCGTTTGCTTTCCTCCCAGTTCCCTTCCGTATCCACCATCATTTCTTTCTCATCGCCCGTGTTTTTCCTCGCATCATTCTGTACGCGTTGGGGAAGTCGGGGCGCGTGTGTTATCTGCCGGGCGCAGCGTCGCCGGGCAGAGGCAGGCAGCGAGGCGTGCGTGGGCGACGGGCTCGCACGCCCCATGCGCCCCGCGTACGCCCCCATGCGCGGTTGCGCGCGCAGCTGTCGCGGCTCTCTGGCCGCGGGGGTGGGCCCCGGGACGCGGGCGTCGCCGCCCCGGCCGGGGGCGCGGCCGGGAAAAGGGAGCGGCGGCGGCGCGGAGCGGGACGCGGGGCGGAAGGGGTGGTGGTGTCGTGCGCGTCGGCGGCTGCTTGCTCTTTCGATCCGCCTCCCTTGGCCCTCAACAACCTCCTCTCCCCGCCCCCGCCCTCCCCCTCCCCCGCCCCCGCCCCCTCGTTAAGGGCAATAGAACGCGACCCGCTTCACTGCACGAAATGGTTTTCACTCCGGGCCAGGGCGCATAGCGAAGAAACGTAACAGGAACAGTGCTCGTGAAGGGGCTCCTCACGAAAATCTTGTTGAGCAGCGCGCTCGCGGGGTGCGACTGCTGCACCTCTTGCAACTTTGCCTCGCAGTTACTTGCCTGGAACTTTCTGCACTTCTTAATAAGACAATGTTGTAACTATGAAGAATGTTTCACTTTCTTATACAGTTTGCTGCAGTTTTCTGCTGACTAAATTTCAAGCCAGAGCCCTTTTTTAGAATGTGAATTTTATGCGTTCTTTTGAGGGCATAGTAATTTGATTTTTAGTGAACAGAAGTATGAATGTTCATGAAAGTTAGGTGTATTGCATCAGTAAGAAAAAATATTTCAGACATATGCTACTGATTTTTTAATCTCGTTTCACTAATAGAATTTTAAAAATAATACAAGAGGAAAACAGATTCTTATACTCGTTGAATACGTGCCCTTAGTATATAATTGTATTAACTGAAATATACAATTTCTTCTTTGAATGCAATAAAAAAATTAGTCACGTCTCTCCAACTTCCTTTACAAAGATGCTAACTTGACATTGTTGGAGAAATCTGTACGTTTTTTCGCAGTTTTTTTTTCTGCACTGGCAATGCACCGGTGGCTGCACGATCGACAACAGCTGGGTTCTGCGTGAAGGCCCGTGTAATCAGCGGAGCCTAAGGAGGCTGACGCCGCCGCACGCATGTTCTCCCCTCGTCGCCGCTTTCCGTTGCGTGCTCGGGGCGTCTGCGACGTTTCCGGCCGCGCCTGCGACCTCCGTTTCGCAGCGCCCCGCCCCCGGCCCCGCCCCTACCACGCCCCGCGCCCTGGCCCCGGCCACACGGCGCGCGGCGGGGCGCGTTGCCGCCACGCAGCCCTTCCGCCTGCAGTTGCACGCGCCGACAAAGGGAATGGACTTGATGCAGCGCGGCAACTCTAGCGATCCGGTTTTCGGGCAAGCTTTTATCGAAACGGATCCGATTTTGCCATTTCATTTTTGTCCATAGCACTCAAGCAATTTCGAGAGCAAGGCTACACACGTTCTCAACTAAGATCTGATTAATAACATTCGTAATGCATTCTTACGGTACATACGTAATCAGTAGGTAGAGGATTTTTATCCTCTAAAAATCTTGAAACATGCTTTTAAAAGAATACATTTATGACCTAAAAATTCTGAAATATGCACGTCAATATGCAATTAAAATTCAAAATATTTCATATCCTGTATAAACCTTTCTTGATAAAAGTATGCTAGGAATGAAAAGATATATTTTTGTGCAATCACAGTATCACAATATAACTTAAGTTACTTCGCGGGAGAAATAATTGAAGCAAATATGCATCTTAGTGAAGTACATTGTATGTCTTGTTTCATTTTTTCTGTCTGGTTTAAGAAATATATCAAGAAATATCCTACATTTGCATAGTAATTGTACCATCTCTAGAAAAGAAAAATCTCAAACTGTGACAAGCTCTTTCTAATCAATGCACGCTCACAAATAAATTCTATTAAAACATGAAACGTTTCTGGGCAAGTATTTTAACGAAATATGTAAAATATGCTCCTATAATTACAGGAATACGCACCAACAGGAAAATCGGCCAAATATGCACTAATATATTAATCTACATTGCATCCAATTCTAACCAAATGTCAAGAAACTTCACTTAGCTATATCCTGAAGCAACGGAAAAAATATGCAAAATTATAGAAATCCGCTCCCTAGTAATCAGTAAGGCACGCAAGGTAGAAGGGGCTCCTGAGACCTAAACCCTGACCTCCCAAGTCCAAGACATATTTACACATTTAGTTTTCACTAATTTTCTGTTCTAACGAAAGTCATTTAATACATTTGAATTCTTTGTAAATAACTATAAATCAACAAATAAAAATAAACTTTATATTCAACATACACGAAAAATTATTTATAATAAAACATCAAGTCGTCTGGACACAACGCCTGAAGTTTCCTCCTCGGAAAAATCCCGGTTTCGCCACTGTGTATAATAATATGGATCACTCCTTTCAATTACATCCTATTTGTGCTGTTATATGCAGTAGTGGAAGACGAGCGCCCTAATCGCTGTTCGTCAGAAGACCGCTGTTGTAAAAAAAAATAAATAAAACGATCCCTCAAACTTTTTTTTGCTTCTAAGAATATGCCGGCCGCGGGCGGGTCTCCCCACGGGTCCCTCCTCACTCGGCCGGTGGGTCCCGGGCGGGAGTCAAGGGCGCGGAGACGAAGTCGCCGGAGCCCGGCCGCGGCGCGCCGGGAGCCGCTCCCGTAATGCGCTTTCGGGCGGCGACGGCGTGCTCGCGCCCGCGCCCGCCACGCTCCGGCACGGGCGTGCCCGCGGCCGGTAAGCGGCTTTGGAATTAAGCCGCGCGCCGCCTTTCGTGCAGGAATGGATATCCGTTCGGTCGGGAATGCGTGGCTGACGTGTCGAGTTCACTTTTCTTTCTCGCCCCGTGTGCGTGGGCAGCGCTCCAATGAGACGGAAGTAAGAGAGTCGGAGGTGCTCCTTCGTGGGAGTGATAAGGTGCTAGTGTTCCCGAGTATTAGAAATAATTAATGTGTTCGAGCATATCTGAAATGAGCGTGCGAGGCTGCTTCAAAGTGAAAAATCGTTGATTTTTATATCCGGAAATATGATCGTGTCTTGCGAGTATATACGAGTAATCTTGCCAGAGATAGTGCAACGTAATCTACCGTTAAGGAAATGAATAAAATATTTCAATCACTCAGTATTGTCTGTGACATACTTGAGTTAACTTTATTGCACTCTTATACATGTATTTTTGCTTGTTTCATATCAATTAACCTCAATAGATACAGGCATTTCAATGTCAATTACTCTTTATATGGAAATCGATAGAATTAACCACTTCATTCTTGCAATAAATAAATTATGATTTTATTGTAAAATAATGTGATTGAACTTTAAATATGATTAATAATCTGATCACTCAAATTATTTCTCAAAAATAGATAAGTATACTACTGGAGTCTCCTACATATTCTCTACTTTTGTGTAAAAAGTGAAAAATAAGAAAACTATCGTGTTGCAGAATAACGGATACATGTGTATTTACGAACTAACAACGTAAATTTCATAAAACTATACACCCTAACAAACAAGTTTAGTTGTCTGATAATGCACGCTATAACAATGATTTGAGATCATTGGAAAACATCGTATACGTTGATTTTCTGTTTATGTAGTCAAGAAGATTAGTTGGAATCATCACAGAATGGTACGATGTGATGTTTCTTTCTTAAATTTAGTTTTC
This sequence comes from Acheta domesticus, assembly GCA_031308135.1. Classification (NCBI taxonomy): domain Eukaryota; kingdom Metazoa; phylum Arthropoda; class Insecta; order Orthoptera; family Gryllidae; genus Acheta; species Acheta domesticus. The sequence continues at coordinate 122,092,905 of JAHLJT010008446.1, read as the reverse complement.
ACCAGCTGTCAGCTTCTTCAGAGGGGTCAGAGGTTCATACATAGCATACTACTTTAGTTTCAGTGAACACGAATTATTCCGAAAAGAGTACCTATTGTTCAACTCATAATGTAAATAGCAAGCCACTAATTGTATTTTTTATTGTTCATATCAGTAACACATGCTATTTATTTCGTTGATAAGAGAGTGTGAAATGGTGTCACTAATAATTTTCCTCGATGGAGGAGAAATGCTTTTTGCTTGTCCCTCGTGATGCCAGGCACTTCTGTCTCAAAGGCGGTTGCCAGGGGGAATGCATCATTTTGGAGAGCATGAATAATAGTCACGCAGGTTCTCGACCCATCCTGAATATATATAAGTTCGTAATTATGCAATCGTCCTTGGCGGAATTCGCCTGTGGCATAGTGACAGTTGTTACAGCGAAATCTTAGTAATTGTGAAACTATTCTCCTCTGTAAAAAGAAAACAATACAACGCCGGAACATGTTTGCGTGATTGTATTTTTCATTTTTTTGTGTGCTAACACCAAATATGCAAAACATATTTCTTAACTCTTGGTTATCTGCCCTGAATTCTCCATTGTGAGTACTGTAAGGATCTTAACAAAGAATTTTAAACACTTGTGTATTCTATACATTAACATAACAAATGAATGGATAAAAGATTGTGAAAAAATAATGCAGTTGACACTTCCCTATTTTTAAGTTTCTACTCTAAGTCATTTACGATAAAGAAACTGGACTAATACTTTATTCTCCTCAAACCCAAAGCAATGCGCTTAGAGGCTGGACGAAAATTATTTCCTTCTGCGTGTATGCATTAGGGAGAAGAAGCTAATATTATGCTTTTAAAGTCGTTCAACGATCTATTGCTTTTTTAATCTTTTTTAATTGGTGTCTTGGTGTGTCGCCGTCCCGCCTTAGCATCATCCATCCTCGTAATCTGGCGCAGTTGGAACAGCCGGAAGTGGCCCTTAATGGGACTCTCATAACCATTCCGAGAGCTGGCAACTGCGAGCCGAAGGATGCATAATTTTATGGCCGTTTTATCGCTCGGTTAGGAAATTGTCGTACCTCCGTATGTGTGTGGGGAGAGCTGCAGCGCGCATCGAACTCTCAATAGCTATTCGAAGGGCAGTAATTCTGGGGCAAAACCAGGAGATGAGGCCGCCCCGGCGGAAGACTCCATTTGAACTGCATGCGCGCACGTTGTGCGGGGCGGGGGCGGCGGGGGCGGCGGGGCGCATTGGTGAAGCTGGCTGGCCTGGTTGGCCCGGCGAGCCGGCAGGCTTCCATACATCGTGCAGCATCCATTGAAGTGAGAATTCAAAAGAAGAACATGCTTTCCGTTCTGTGGTTTTTAGATATCTTTGACTGCCCCTGCTTGACATACGTATTTCTATTTTGGCATTCCCGACCCGAATCAGTCTGTCTTTCATTGGGCAGGTTCCAGTAAAAATTGTATATGCAATTCATCATTGAAGTTCGGAACTACTATGATTTCTGCACACATCTTTGACCTTGATTTTTTATTTATTTTGTCAATCGAATGTCATTCACATTCTTCACTAAATATTATCTACACTAGCTACTTCATGAAATACACAAGCGAGCGAGGTTATCGTTAAAATTACAATCAATTGATGTAGCTCCCGAAGACAGTTCCACTTTGGACCGTGACACGATAATGAAACATAATAAGCTTTTTAATATTTATAACAATTACATATTTATAGTCTCAACTTTCCTAATTATCGAAACTAATTATAGTATGACAGAAAATTGTCTGAGACTGCCCGGAAAAATGTGTTCGTTTCTACCTTAGTTTTTTCTTTAGTTAACCGACGGAACTTCCTGTGCAGCCTCGTAGCCCAAGCAATCTCCAAGAGATATTCAGCGCCCCTCGAGCCGAACTATACAGCACACGCCTTCCCGCTGACAAGGCAGTTACGAGGGAACGTGGCGACGAATTTTGAGAGCTCTACCTGCTGGGCAGACTGAGAAAGGCCCGGTGCGGGCGCGGGCGCGGGCGTGGGCGGGAGGAGGGAGGGAGGCGGGGGCGGGGAGGCGACGAGTGCGGGTGAGGGCACCTGCGAAGCGGCGCGGCCGCGGCCAGAGGTCAGCGGGGTCTGGGAAGCGGCCGGCGACGACGACGGCGGCGTCCAGTCGCATTGTTTCTTGCGGCTGTCCGCCCCTCCCTCTCTGCCGCCCACCATCCCCCAGCTGCAGCGCCACACAGTGGGCCAAAATAACGTCCAAAAGTGCACGGCGTATATTGAATGGTTTCCAAACAATCATTTCGACGATCAGAAAGTAGAGAAATAAAGTAAATAACTTGATATATTAATACCAAGTGGCGTTAAATATTTGATTAGATGCTTATTGTTATGTGATCATTACATGACCCCCAAATAACAATTCAAACTAACTCCATATTACCATTTATAATTATAAGAGCGAGGAAGTGCGTTCTCTATTAGACATTTTATGTCCAGAAGTTCGTTACGTATTTCGAGGTAACAGATTTTTACCTTTACCCGTTTATTTTACTTTTACTTTCTCTTTTACTACTATGAAGTATAGAGAAAGTATTGTAATGCTGCAACGAAAAGAGCAGATATTTTCGTCTTTGCTTTGCACGCATTTTGGCTCCTTCCGGACCAGTGTGCCCCGCGCCGCGCCCGCCCACTCTCCGGCGCATCGGGCAGCTGGGCTGGAGCGACGGCCTCCGATTCCTCGGGATTCTCGCCGGATGGGCCGGTGGAGCCCTGGTAGCGAGCATTGTTTCGTTATCGTAATGCCTATCAGACTTGTCTGTTTCTACGGATGGCAGCCAGTACATTACACACCCCCTGTTATGCCCTAGTGATGGAGGTTTTTGTACAGAGGACAGGGATAGAATGGAGCCATCATTTATACGTGCCGCTCTGAATTAGAGGAGAAATATGTACGTATTGTTGAGCGATGGGGGTACTATATAGGAATCCTCCTTCGTCTTAATCAGTTTCTAACAATAAAGGTTGCAGTTTCATATTATTTGATTTCATTTTTGTTACGAATCGCTTCATACTACTAGATGTTTTGAAAAAATCGATTCCTTTCAGCTTGCTCATCACAGCCCGTCATATTGGACATTCATTTATTTGAAATGTAATCAGGGTTGGAATCGGACCCCACAATAAAGATATATATTTTTTTCAAAGTCATAAAGACGGCTCAATTCCAAAAGGCAATGTCTCAGAATTCAAAGCTGTGAAATTTAGCCGTTTTCAAGTTTAATATCACCCTGAAAATGTCTGTTTATTTCTCTTGAATTTGAAATGTATGGTATAACAGAACGAAATAAATAATACATTTCAAATTCAAGTGATGTAACTGTCATTGCCAGAACGATATTAAACTTTAAAACGGCAATATCTCAGAACTTAGAATTTGGGCAGTGGATATTTCACGAGCTGGGTAATCCCGAATTTATCCACATGATGACTATATATCGACAGCGTGTACTAATGAGAACACCCGACAATTTATGTTATTATTACTACAGTAAAATGTTCTGTTTGGGTAATCTTATCTTCATTTTCTAGAATACATCTTGTGTAGAAAACTTGTGTACTGTTCAAAATATTTCCTTTAAATATAGGGATTAGTTTGAATCTTTCATACGTGAATATCTTTTGACGGGTATTAAATATCTGACTCCTTTTTCAACAACATTCGAGCTGTGCAATTTATTTATTTAATTTAATTATGTATTCATTTGGATTCCTAAACTAAAGTAATTGAGGTCCATGAGTGATGATGGAATTAGTCAGATCCTAAGCATTTTAGCCTTACCTGGATTGACGAAATATTTTGATCGTGATTATGTCTGTAATATTCATAATGATGAAACAGTGTGTTGAGATGCAGGGGAACGCGAAAACGACAAGAAAATCAGCCGTGAGCCCGCTTTGTCTACCTCCATTTCGTAAGGAACGCCGGGATTTGAACCCAGTATCCAGCAGTGGCGGGAGAGTGGTCTGAGCACTCCATCACGAGTCGCCCCGAACCAGCGAGAGTAAGACGCGGAGCATACCGGCCAGATCAGCCGTGGCCGCGACCGCAGTGCGGACTCGCCATTGGCTAGCGCTCGCCCTTTTACGGCAGCAGGAGCGGGGGCGGTGTGCGGGGGCGGCCGACGGCGCAATACGAGCGGAGGGGAAGTTCGTTTGTGAAGGAATACTAAATGATCCGTCAACGCGTTTTGTAGCTGCAATTGATAGGAGGCGCAACCCTCCACTGTTATCCAGAAAGATTGATTCTTCCATTTTCGATGTCACAAAAACAAAGGTGGACTAAATAATTGTTATACCATTTTCTGCCTTCAATCGCAGACTTCATCGGCGGAAGGGTTCTTTTAATATGAGAGAAATGGAATTTCCGCATGAACGTTGCTCCCTTGCAGATATGTTGAAACCTTCTTTCATCATTGTGCTAAACAACAAATTCTTTGTGTTTCAAACGGTAAATTTAATTGTGTTGATGATCTACAATTTATGTCGCGCGAAACTTGGGGCAATGATACAAGAGGTTTGGATTATTGAATTTTCCTTTTACGTTAATCTACCCGCATACACACTTAAGTATTGTGATAAGGAACTCTCCAGTAATCGGCCACATATTATTATATATTTGTTAATTCCGGAAAACTATCAACGACGGCATATCCTATCAATGATACATTACCGTATATTATAATCTTCTCGAGAAAGAAAACATAATATTCTTGATTCGCTGAAACAATCGAAATTGTAATGTCTAAAAATTGCGAACAGAAACATGGTTTGCAATGTATGCACCGCGTAACTACCGAAGTCGTCCCCCTAGGCGTAACGATCTTTAGGAACTCGTGCAGCGGTGCTCAGCGGGAAACTAAGCTTAGTCATAGGTTTAGAATGTTCCACAATTAAAAATTAACTAGTGGTGAGTAGCTGCAAAAATATTGCTGAAAAAAAAACACACACAAAGGGTTTTCCTTAAAGCAGCTTGCACATTGCTTAATAACAACAAATAAAATACATTGCGAATAAAAGAGCAATAAATTGAATATTTTAACTAAATGAGCCTTCACGGAATACTGCAATAACAGAATGAGAATTGTCGATATTCAGTACAGCAGTTCTTGACATAACAAGAATATGAAAAAGTTCCTGTTCAGTAACTCAGTATCTGAATAACAAATATTTAATGATGGGTGATCTTCTTTTGGATTCTTGCCTTCGCATGACGTCACCTGTGTCATAACCAGTGACGCATTAAATATGAGAATTGTCTGCTCGCGCAGAATGAGAATAGGCAGAATAATAGAACCATTTCGCAGTCAGAATCAAAAGTTTTAGTTTTGGATTTTTCCCAAGTTCCTCGGCATCTAGCGAAACCATAGACACTTCTCATATAACCGGCGATTGCATATTTATTATTATTATTATTATTATTATTATTATTATTATTAATTGTTAATATTATTATTATTGCCTTTTTTGCTCGCATTGGCAATAGTGACATAGAAAATAATATTCTTAAAACTAACTGCGAAAGTCTCATAACAACAGTCATGGAATGTTTTGTTTGTTATGTAATTACTTGTTAGAACATTTTTGGGGGTCAAAAGAATTACACTGTATATTATTATTATTAGTATTATTATTAATAGAAGCCGTTGCCGAGACATGTGTGACCCATCCATATTCCAGCGGGTCCCCGTCGCCAGAGGCCCCGGACCTGTCCTCCCGACAGCCCCCCTGAGCCCCACTCCGCTCCCCGCGCCCAGCGTTAAGCAAAGCCCCCGCTGCGTGTCGCCCCCCGCGGCGACCTCTCCGTCCCACGCGTGGGGGCCCCTCTCGCCCATCGGCGCC
>JAHLJT010008446.1:122063093-122086009 GCA_031308135.1 Acheta domesticus | reverse complement strand
TTTTTTTCACCATTAGGGGACTCCGAGACACTATACGACTGGTAGTGAAATATATATTTTATAGCTTCCAATTTCGTCTGTTTCTAATGATTTTTATGCGCATCAACGTCAACTCTATAATGAAGTGGGACGGAACCGAGCCGAGGAACTACTAATTAATGTAGAAGTGTATGCATTCCGACATAGGGCAGGCCGAAGCGTTTCGGGAGTGGGGTGGGGGTTCAAATTAAGTTTGGGTCCGCCATAAACGTAAAAAACGTCTGTGTAGTGGCCGCCCGCCACCGCCACAGCCCTGGCTCTCACGTGCGGCTGTTTGGACGGGGCGTAATCCACTATTTCCGGCGGCTAGTTTTGCGTCCCACTGTCCGACACCTCGCGCGCCCCATTAGCAGATTCACGGGAAGCGCCCAGCTGGCCCGCCCTGCTCGCCCTGCTCGCCCTGCTCGCCCTGCTCGCCCTGCTCGCCCTGCTCGCCCTGCGCGCCCGCTGCACCTGGGCGGCGCTGCGGTCGGGAAAGGGAGGAGGAGGAGGTGGGCCGGGACGGGGAGATCGACCCCTCAGCAGCGTGAGCAGCGGTGAGGGAAGTGGGGTGCTCGAGGGATGGGTCCGGTGGGAGGCGCTGCCGAGGCGGAGGGTTGGGGCGGCGATCGCCTCTGGAGATATTGGTGATGGGTGGAGAAGGGAACCGCAAGGGCTGCGAGGTAAACATAATATTACCACCTCCCCTTTGCTAAATTACTCTCCAATTATCTATTTGCTTTGTTCCTAATTGTGATTGAATAGTATTTGGATTTTCAGTATATGGTCAAAAATTTGAACAGAATTTAAATGTAACTGAAACATACTAGTTTACCTTTTATGTGTTATTTATATCAGAGATATTTTAATTATATTTGTATGGTCACGCCATTTATGGCACCGCTTGTAATAGAATTTGAGGAGTTACCCGAGTAGCTAGTGTACACGAAAGCAAGAATGTTTTGAAGCGGAAAATCGCAGATTAACGTGAACTGCCATTTGTTTGTCGTTTGTTTTATTACAGTTGTTGCTTGTTTATTTCTTGTTCTTGCGTTTAGGAATTGTAGCAAGATTTCTGGTTGAACTCTCTTTTGTGATCCGTTTTGTTACGAAGTTGACTGTCTCCCGTTTTCTCAGTATTTTGATATTCAAATGTTGCCAGCCTCTCGCATTTTGAACTTCTGAAGTTGGCAAGCCCAAACCCGGAGAACGGCGGTGTGATATAGGCACTGCTGGCGCCGGGGGGTTCTCGTCGACGGGAGGCAGGGTTTTGGAGCGAGATGCAGCGGTCCGCTGGTGGAAAGTGGGGGAGTGAGCGAGGAAGGAGACAGGCCCGACGAAGACCAGTAGGAACTGCTGGTTGCCCATGCGTAGTTAGCTAGTGTATACACAGGACTAGAGGTCTGTTAGTGGAAGCTGCTCTTGGCCTTAATGAGGAATTATTATTTATTCGGAAGGCATCCGCAATGTCCATTATACTAATTTGCAATTAATTTATCTGCTTTTCTCTACCTTGATTTCAGCTATAGAAAAGCGTCGAGTAGAAAATCAACCTCTCGTGAGTGCTAAAATTGAGACATGAATTTGCATTATTCAACAACTGAAACAGCAAAGACTGATCTTGAACTTTACACATAGTAAAAGCTTTTGTTTCGCTTACGAGAGTGAATTATGTTTGTATGATTTTAGATCAACAGCATCCTAAAACATTAAATTTAAATCTTATTTGAAATAGGGATCAATAGTAACAGCTAACGCGTATTCCATTAAAGAGAGCATACACATTGAAAATACTACTCAAATTTGAATGAAAAAGTATTGAAGCGGTGAAACTTTCTCGGAAATCAGTGGAAAACGTTGCATTAATTTTAATCACGTGTTTAAAAGCTAATATGAGTTACTGTATCGTGAACGAAGAGTTGCGTCAGCAGCACGGGCAACGTATTTCTGGGTTATTAATGTCAATATCGGTTACTGTATCTGTTTTCCCTCCGGTGAAATAGGATTAACACCGAGCAAAAGGCCAGAAGCAAGTGATTAAACCCACATGAGTGCAGGCAAACTCACATGCATTGGTGGCGAATTATTACACGGTTGCATTATCTGCATAAGTATAATTACGCTTAGTTTCAAGTGACGAGATGGTAATGATCAGAATGACTAGACATTGAATATTCCAAGAATTGTGTAGAATTCATTCTTCACAGCAATGAACATAATGATTTTTGAAAGGGGATATGTCAGGCTGTAAATAATTCGTTTTGTTGAAACGGTTATTAAATATATTTTGTTAATAATGGCGCAAATAAACGTTCAATTCTTTTGAACATTCATATGACCTCTCCAACATAATAGCAAACTTCTACAATTTCTTGTGTGCAACATATAACCCCTTACATTATATTATGTTCTCGAATTCGCTGTCTCTCGACGTGCTTTCGTGGTAGTCAGAAGATAGATTTACTGCGACAAACAATCGGAGAAGCGATCGCCGGAGAGAAAACTCGGAGAGCATCGATGGTCCACCGCAATCCGTTATTGCTCTGCTGCCGCCCACGATCGGCGAGCAGCGAGTTGTGTATTGTTTTGCCAGCGCGTCGTTCGCGTCCCTCGCGTTCTGAAATGCAATCGGAAATCCATCTTGGCCACTGGTCTTCGCTGCCAGAACACCACCTCGCACCAGCTCGCTCCCGACCGCAGAGTGCATCGCTCGCTCGTAGATAACAAGAGAATCTTGGTGCACTGAACGAGTCCCCGGCAACCGGTCGCTGCAGCAGGAGGGGCGCGCAAGAAATAGATCTCCCTCCTTCGCCTTCGCCGCCTCCTCGAAGTGACTTGCCCCAGGTCTGCGCGCGGCAGCCTTCCTCTCGGCCGGTACTAATGAGGCAGCCACTCTCGCCCCGCGGGACGACGCAGGAAATGCGCCCCTCATTCCACTCCACCTCGTCTATTTTATAGGAAACTGGTAAATAAACAGGCTTTGAAAGTTAGAAACCTGAGAACAAGAACGGAAACGATAGTTCATAAATGATGATATTAATAGTTCTAAGTACTACTACTATTGATAGTAATAATAATAATAATAATAATAATACAAATTAATTGCAGAAAGCACCATTGGGGACTGAATCATTACATAACAGCTGAAAAACTATGCTTCAGATGTTAAATTGCATTTGTTCTCATACCCAACGTTTAGGAAGATTTTGCGTCCACATAATCAGGCTCATTCTTGGAGTTGAAATAATAATAATAATAATAATAATAATAATAAGTCAGTATGTTTATTGGGCTTAATTGTCCGGGCAGTGTTAAACATACATCTTTGGAGTTAGCATAAAGTTTATTATAAACAAAAACTAATGTATTAATAATTTTGTCCATGGCAAAGACATATGCCTACTTAATATTCGAAGCTCTTTTCTTCACGAAGCCAAGGAAGATATAATTAATTTATAGATACAGTGCATGTTTTATAAACCGGTTTTGATGTATACATGAAATCAACTTCCGAATATCAATAAATACTTGGGAAGCATTCATAAATAAATAATGTATTATTATTGCTGAAACCAATAAAAAGTAAGAGAAATTAAACAGAATTACATTTTCTGACATTTGTTTCGTGGCACAAGGTTCACTAACCTTCTATCTATTCCTATTTCCAATGCAAATATTGCTGAGAAAATACCAACCGTTACGTATATGTCCCTGACAGAGGAAAAAAATAGGGCAGGAACAAAAGCATTGGATTATAATCAACTAACAACACACCGCGGCGTCGTGGAAGAGCGTGCAACCAGTTCACTCATTAAAATATAAAAGTCAGCCTCAGCTGTTATCCAAACATTGTTTTTTTTCTGACGCATGTAATAACGAATATTTCCCACCGTATTGCTTTATTTAATATTCCGTTTGACGAAGTTTCGGTCTCAGTGTATTCGGCATAATACCGGACGTTGCGCTATTTCGCGAGAGCGCGCAGTTGCGGAGACCCAACCGGTGGTGGAAGCTGTTGATTTAGAGAGGTGTGTGCGGTGATGCCGGCCGGTTGTCGGCGTGAGGGCTGGCATTCACGAGGTGTGGAGCGAGCTGCTCGGCGTCGCGTCGCGTGGAGACGCCGCCCGTCCACGGTATACGACGCCCCGCGCCCCGACCTCCCCCGCCCCGTCGCCCCGTCAAGGCAGGGGCGGCCGCGCCATTTCCTGGAAGGGCGCGGGAGGGGGCGGGGCCGGGCGACGGGCAGCGGGCGAGGCGGGGCCGGCGAGGCGGGGCCGGCGAGGCGAGGGAGCGCCGGCCGAAGGGCGACGCGATTAGAACGGCTGTCTCCACGCTCCGCACGCGCCGGCTCCGCCCCCGCGCCCGTCCCCGCCCCGCCTTCGCCTTCGCCTCCGCCTCGCCGACCCGCTCGCGCCGTGTTATCAGCGGCCGCCTGCTCCCCTCGGCGTAGCCCTCGCCGCCGGCGGCGCCGAGCCGACGTAGGGCTGGGCCCTGTCTACCCTGCGTCGCTGAGCCCTCGTTGCCTTCGCACTCCATCGCACCTTGGCGTTGTTCTTTGGCTCTCAAGACGTGCTGTGGCTTTTTACAGTCGAATTCTTCTGCACTATTGTGTTGTTTCTTTACTTTTGAATGTTTATCATGAATGTCGTATCTTCTTCAAACTACCCGGTAGAAATAGGTCGTTCTTCTATCTTCCCTTGTCCTGTCGTTGGGGTCAATCCGCCAACCTCATAGCACATTATGCCCTTCCAGTAATTTTGTAAGCTCGCTTCTCGCAGTTGCTCGTTACCTGAAGGACCTAATGAACAGTTGAGTAGCTCCACTCCATGCCCTTTGCAGGGTGTGATGCTCTGGCACAGAGTCACCTGGCGCTCCACCTTGGCATAGTGTTGTCTCGCCGGCGCCCTATCTTCTCGGGGCGAGCCGTTTCCGGGAAGTCCAGCGTCGCAGTAGCGTAATCGCTCGGGAGCTGCTTGAGCAGCGGCCACGGCCGCCGGCGCCGAAAGCCCCGAGGCGACCACCGCCCACGCAAGGAGCTCCGGCTGCGTCCCTGCCCCCCCTCCCTCCGGCAACGCTCCACCCATTCCTCGCAACCCCCCCCCCCCAGGCAGGATTCATCTCGCCCTTTCGTTGCCAGCAAATAAACTCGAAATTCGCCTGCTGCCGCCGCGAGAATATCTTGCAAACGGTTGAGAGTCGGGAGGGGGGAGATTTGGATGAATTGAATTACATTAATGCTTCCAAAACATCTTTTACATTCGTGTCTTCAAAACATGAAACTAACACCAACTAATGTTAGTGTGCATCTTCGTGGAGCATCGAAGCAGATGAAGTTACAGGTTTGGCCAGTTTGAGGAAAGAGTAATGAAAATTACGAACGTCGGTGGTACCTCGGCGGTAGAGTGAAAACGGCGCGTGGATTCGAGCCTCTCTGCCAGGTATTGCTTCCTCTTGGGTTGCTGTGAGAAGTGTTTCGTGAAAGGAAATATGAGGAAGATTTACATCGTTATTCTGGTGCGTTTTAATAGATTATGATGTTTGTGTGGCAGTGATGCTTCAAAATAATTCCTTGATTATTTAACGTGATTGTGAAACAACGTTGATGTATCATGTCTCTGTACATTATTTGTGCTAACATTAATTCCATATTTTGTAAAAAAATATTAACAGAAATTCATATTACATATTTTCTAAACAAAATACATCTTGTCTCCTTTAAGAAATTATTGTAGATACGCGTTTTTAAATACTTTTCAGATCCGAAAAGAATCTGAGAATATCAACTAACTAATATATCAACGTCACGAACTGAGAAGGAAAAATTAAGGGAAATCTTACTATCATTAATACAATAAATGTCATGCCATCACCACACGGAATGGGCTTCTACAGAAAAAATATTTTTGTAAGACGAACACTCTCGCAGACCTGGATGGCTGGGACGAGGTGGCTATGAGTGTGTACCGACCCAGCACTTCGATCCGAATGATCGGGGGTTCGAGTCCCGCTTTGGGCATGGTTGTTTTTCCTTTTCTCTCATGTATGTGTTGTCACGGAGGGCCTCGCGATCTGCTGACCCCAGATCAGAGGAGCCTGGAAGAGTGTTGGAGTCTAGTGTATGGTCGAATATGCGTTCCATCGGAACGTAAAGGGTAACCGACTGTTGGCTGGATGAAAGGCTGAAAAAAAATAACACTCTGCCCTGTCGCCTTTCTACTCGGCCGCGGATCACAAAATTATCTCGGGCAATTACTGTGCGATGGTCTGCACGTCGCGTCGCGCCTCACCGCATGGACAGATTCCTTTTATTACGATGCCCAAGACCTTAGCCCAAGTCAGTCGAGGAATAAATTAATGATTTGATCGAGTAGCAATTAAGAAGCTGTGATATAATTGACGATGAGAGCAGTAATGGAATTAAGAGCAGGGGAAACAGTAAAAACTTCACGAAATCCCGTACTTTTGAATTTCTGGTAAACCCCAAACTTCATTGTATTGTAGGTCAATGTAGACATTATGAATGTAAAATTAAAGAACTATTCCAAGTTGTCACATTTAATTACTGAATTAATAATTATTGTCAAACTTGTCCCTCACCCAGTTTTACCACCACAAATTCCTCACGAATAATTATTGTCAAATCTACCCCTCACCCAATCTTACCACCTCAAATTCCTCACGAATCGACCGGGAACCGAACCTCGGTCTCAGCGGTGGAATGCGAGCGGTGGGACCGCTATATCACGGAGAGCCCTTTCACAGGGGACGCTGTTCGAGGCTAGGGCGGTATCAGCGGCAGCGAACACAGAGGCCTCTGGCAACGCCCAAGGCGAGGCCCGCGCCACCGCCGCTCGCCCGACGTCCACCACTCACTCGCTGCTTTCCCTCCTGCCCGTCCTCCCGGCCGGCTCTGCTTCCAGCCCACCGATCTGCCCGTCCGCCCGTCCTTCCGTCCTCCCGCCCGCCCTCACGCTTGCGCTCCCTCCCCTCCCATCCCTCCCGCCCTCTCGCTTGCCCGCTCTCCCGCCCGCGTTGCGCAGCGCCCTGCCAAACGCGAGCATTGCACCTCGGCCCAGCGAGCGGTATTCCAAACATCCCCCTGAAATTACCGTAATCTCGGTTTCATGAAAACGCCCGAAATTCTAGGTACCGGCTGTTTGTCCGGGAGCTGCCGACCAGCGGGAGCTGCCGACCGTGGGTTAGCGCAGAGGTTCAAATTCGAATCCGAGCTGCAGCTCTGGCAAATACGTGCCCAACATTTCTCTCCTCTCGGGAGACGTTCACTAGAGAAACTCATTTTAGGAAAATGATCTGGTATTGAATAAATATTACATAGCGAAATAACTTGTTTAAAAATTTAGATATTACTTTCTTGAGGAATTTAATATCGATAAAATAGCGATAACTTTCAGCTTTGATGGAATTATGCTTGATACATTTTTGTAATGATAGTGTACGTTTTCCTTGCAATGTCCTAGTATAAGTTGCTGTGTGACGATGAGAAAGCTCACTTCTCAAGTTGAGAAGACCAGAATACGACGTAGAGATGTCTATGTGCTAACCACACGTACCCCTTAACCCATGGCCCCAAGGCCGGGACTCGCTGGTAGCCCAGTCTTCATCAGAGTTTACAGCGCCAAAGTAAAGAAAAAAAGATTTTTTTTTGTAATGAGACATGCTCGAGTTACATATAATTCAGTGAACATTAAGGCTATTTCTGGACTCAAATGATCAAAAGTGTAATAGATAACGTTTCTGATAAGACAAAATTTCTCAAGACTTACGGCAACCCCTTCCTTCCTTCTGCAGAGCGCTATTTATATTGCGACCAAATCCCCTTCAAGGTGAATACTCGAGAACAACATATAAGTTTTTTTTATTTAAGGTCGCATCAACTATTAGAACATTAGCGACCATTATTGGATGTAACGTTATGGTATAAGGATAAAATGATATGGTGATGATAGGGGGTGAAAGGACGAACACACACAACCATGCCCGAGAGGGGACTCGAACCCGCGATCCCACTGACCAAGATCACTACGGCACTACCGTCTTAGCGATCTCGGCTACGGGGCCGACAACATACAAGTTTAAGAGCTTTAAAAATGTGCCTGTGACCTGGGAGATGTGCGTTCAATGCCACTGCGCTCTGTTGGGCGGCGGCGGCGGCGGGCCGGGCTGCAAGGCATCCCGTGCAGGGCTTCTGGCGCGGCCGATATCCATAAGCGGTAAACTGTGGTCTGCTCCGCCGGCGGGAGCGGTGTGTTGCGGCACGCGCGCCGGACATCAAAGCGGCCCACGCGCGACTGTTTGCCGCGCTGCGGCCGGATCGGCTCAGCCGCGGCGGCGCCGGCCGGCGGAGGGCGGCCGCGGCGCAGGCGGAGATGGCTTGACAACCGCTGTCGAGAATGTGGGAGACAGCGCATACGGCAGCGGTGGGGACGAGAGAAACGCCGACGTCCCGATTGGACTGTTAGAGAAGGGGACGTTGGTTAAGATGGTGATGGTAACAACGTTGAATTTTAGTGGAAGGGGTGCGAAGCTAAAACAATCGGAAGAAATTTCTCGCAGGAGGAAGTGGATGCTTGTAAAGCAGTGTTGTCAAGGTCGATTCCACGAGCGGGAATCCGTGGCACGAGTGCCATGACGAAATCGCCCCTCCACGCAGTTCATTACCCCGCCACCAGAGACAACGCCATCCCTATTGTAAAACGGCGGGGTTACTAATAGTTTCCTTTCCCGACGCTAGCTGCGCAGAGAAGCTCGTGGCATGCTAAGGTGCCAAGATGCGTGCCACTGCCACCAGTAGAACACCTTGACACCACTGTTGTAGAGACACCACTGTTGTACAGTTGCTTTGTCCTACTAACAGGAGGTGACAGCGAAATATTTTGTGTGCACCAGCTTATTGAAAGGAAGACCTCGCTGACTACACCCTAGATTCACCACTAGAATCCTTGCGAGCACTCTATGAATGCACATCTCAAGACCTACCAGCAGTTAATATTACTGTGAATACGGATGATGATTAATAAAGTGTATTAAGAAAATTATAACATTGAAAACAGGGTCATATTTTGTCTACTACTAACATCAAGGTAGAAACCCCGTTATAGTTAAAGTATACTGCAACTCTGAGTATAAGTAAGGAAATGAACTTAGAAGCTGCGTGAGAATTTTGCCCAGCGAAGGAGCTTAAGACTGGAGTAGCTGAACATGTCGAGATAGATTTCCCTGTTAAATTTTCTGAATAGGAAGCAGTGGTGACTATGAAGACATTTACCTAACAACAATCGTAGAGATGTGCCATGACGCTGTCCAGCGATGCCCGTTGTGTGACCGGCCCGTCCATCCGATTGGGCTGGAGTCTCAATAGAAGCAGCATGAGAATTTTGTCCAGCGGAGGAGCTTAAGACTGGAGTAGCTGAACATGTCGAGATAGATTTCCCTGTTAAATTTTCTGAATAGGAATCAGTGGTAACTGTGAAGATATTTACCCAACAACAATCGTAGAGATGTGCCATGACGCTGTCCAGCGATGCCCGTTGTGTGACCGGCCCGTCCATCCGCTTGGGCTGGGGTCTCAATAACCGCCGCGTCTCGACAAACGCCCCCCTCCCCCGCCACGCTAGGCATCCAGCGCCGCCCAGCCGACGGCCGCGCCGTGGACCGTGGATCGCGCGAGTGCGCGCGCGAGAGGCGTCCGGTGGTCGGTGGTCGACCGTCGGCGGTCGGCGCCTGCTGTTTGTGGACAAACAGCGTCGGCGCGGCCGAAGCGAGCTGCATGATGGACTGTGCGTTCTTTCCCCGATGGTCTTCGCTTTCGGTACACTCCGGCGAGCGTGTGGACACGGGGAGGTGTGCCGCTCCGATGAAAGTGTTGTGTGCGCTCGCTCCAAGCAAAGCACATACTCGTACATATATCCGTGAATGGCAAGTGCAGACGTTATTTCAGCGACGAGAGTAATGTTTATATGTTGATTGGGTAAACAAATCGATGCTTGCAGACGGGAATGTTTTTAGTGCACTTAGCAATATTACTTTTTAAACTTAATCTCTTTTTGATGTCGACTTCTCAAAACCCTTGACATTCATATGTGTAGTAGAAAACAGTTCTGGTCATCGCTTTTCTCACCTTCCCAGCAGTTAATTCTATACGGTAACATTGATATAACATTTTATCAAGTTAAAGGACTGCGAGATGTTAAATAACATATTTTTCGTAAATGCTTTAAAATAGAAGTTTCAAGAGAAATAATAATAATAACAATAATAATAATAAAAACAACAATAATAATAACAACAACAACAATAATAACAACAATAATAATAATTATAATAAAAATTATAATGTCGATCCGATGGCCGAGATCGCTAAGGCATTGTTGCAGCGGCGGTTTCGGACCAAAAGATCCCGTGTTCGAGTTCCGCCTCGGGCATGGTTCTGTTGTATGTCTATATCATCATTCATCATCATCATCATCATCATCATGATTTCATCCCATCCCCCAAGGTTAACAACCCTGTGGTGTAAATGGAATCAGCGTTAAAATGCTGATTTCCTCCTATAGAAAAAGTAACGTGCACCTAGCCCGCTAATCAAGTCTAAGTGTATGTATCGCGTCGCCCCATGATGGTTAAAAATTCAGGTAAATATATTTATACATTTATATAATTTCACGTACTGTTTGTT
Organism: Acheta domesticus; assembly: GCA_031308135.1. NCBI lineage: Eukaryota > Metazoa > Arthropoda > Insecta > Orthoptera > Gryllidae > Acheta > Acheta domesticus. The sequence continues at coordinate 122,075,295 of JAHLJT010008446.1, read as the reverse complement.
GTCCGTGAGATTGGTCTTCCTAGTACTATTTGTTTTAAATGTGAATAATTCCCGAGCCTTTATATTGTAATTACACACATTTTTAAAATTTCAAAATCATCCCTCTGATTCAACTTGCAGTGTAATGTTACAGGACCATAAAACAGTATAATGTTTCATCTCCGCCGTTAATACAATTTTGGAACGTTGATGTAGCACAGACGTGCCTTTTGCTCCCGACACCCGTTTGCTTCACACGACCAAGCCGTCGTCGACATAACCCGTAAACCACGCAGCGACTTGTAGACATATCTCTCGCAAGTCAATCTGCGGCGCGTTCGCAGCGAAGAAAAAACAAACGCCGCGAGCGGTTCTTTGCGCGTCCGCGGAGCGCGCACCGCAGCCGCCGCCGCCGCCGCCTCCGGCAAACCGCGAACCTTCTTGCCGCAGCGAGTGCATTACTCCGCCGGAGCCTTGTTCGCGACCGTGCTCCGCTTGTCTCGCGCATGCAGGCCGCGCCTTCGCGCGCGGTGGTCCAAGCAAACACTCCGCGCAGGGCACTTCGCCACACAGCGCCCGCTTTGTTTGCGACGGTCTGGAAGCGAAAGTGTGATGTAGTGTGCTAAAATGGTGTAAATAATATAGAAGTTAATTTTTGCTTGTTAATGGAAGGGTAAAAATAAGTTTGGCAACATAATGTGACACAGAGTAAATTAAAACGAAAGGGCGTACATTTCAAAATAGGATATATATATATATATATATATATATATATATATATATATATATATATATAAACAGGGTGGTAACAGGGTGGTGACAATTGTATATAATTAAACATTTTAAAATGATTAGATTACAAGAAATAGTTATATTTAGTGATAAACATACACCATACCTAGATAAATTGAAGAACAAACATGCTATCTCTAAATGCATGGATTTATCATTAATTTTCCTAAATAATTCATTACAATGAAAAATATGCTGTTAAAAAGATATGTTTCTTGGAGGAAAACTGAAATTTCTTTTCCGCAAGTTGTTTGTTTATCAATTAAAAATATAAAAAAAAATCTTTCAAAGGAAACTTTCATTGCTTTCGTCGTAACCTCAAATTCATAAATCAAATTAATTCCCCGTTTCTACCTCGTAAATACTTTCCTCGGAATTTTAAGAGAATATTTTCTTCAATTTTCGGTATGGAAAGTGATGTTTTCTCTTTTGCGTTACATTATTAATGATGAATATATTCAGAAAGAACAAGTAATTCCGTGCTGGCCAAGAACCGCACAAACCGCAAATTTCCTGGGACACAGGTTGTCCAGCTCCCCCGACGCGGGCGGAGGCGCGGGGCGCGGAGTGCGGTCTGCGGTGGCGGGGCGGGCGCTTGCCACGCGAGAGCGACATGGCTGATGCGTCTCGGCGGCGGCGGCGGCGCGCGTGTGAACGCGAAGGTGATCCCACCGCTTGACGGAAATCGAGGTCCCCGCCTTCTTTGGCGGTGGAAGAGCCGCGAAGGCGGCGGCGGCGGCGGCGGCGGAGGCGGCTGCCAAGAAATGCGAAGGGAAAAGTCGAACCATTTACATATTGAGTTCCCTCTTGGAAAATATTTTCATAACGGTTTTCTCCTCCTCTGCCATTCCGCCAAATCCCCACACGCCAGCGGTGGAACGAAAGCGGCTTATCCATTGAAATTACGTCACCTTTCGCGAGCCCGTCGCGCTCCACCGCCTGGCCACCTCGCCCGAGGACCTCGCCTTGCGGGCGCGGGGGCGGAGCGGGGGCCAGGCGCTACGCACGCTCTTTTTCCTCGTAACTCTACACCTCCGTTTGGCTGTGTTCTTCACTCGCGCAGAAAATTTCAGCGCAAAACCAGTTGCATGTTTCAGGGGACAGTACATACTTCTTGAGGGAAATTCAGGCTATAGCCCGTCTTGGCAATTAGTTCTTTCCGTAGGTACAGCATTATTCACTGTGGGCACGGTTATATGCAGTGTGTGTGGAAATATACAAAGTTATTAACATTTTTTGCTCAGATATACGTATTAAAAGTAGACAACTCAGTTCATTAGGACATTCTCTATGAAAAGTAGCTAATGTATTGAAATTATCGTTTGATAAATTGCAATATTATGGCTTATTCATTATTTTGAAGCAGATATCTGTATTGTAAATACGAATATTGCATGTTCATCTCCGTATGTTACATATTATAAAGACACTACTCCTCTTATTATTCGAAATGAAAGTTTGAAATAATAATTCCATCGCTGTTTTGCACTCAAGGGAACAGTGGTAACGGACGTTAAACATGCAGTCCTGATTTAGATATTTTGTCCTAGTCTCTTGTGTGCAATTCTTTATATTTTCTCTTCAAGATCGTCTTTTTCTCTGTGTTGGAAGTTAAAAATATTATGGGCATTTCATGCTGGAACATTTCACTTCACATAAAAGCCCTCATTGGCAAAAGTTTACGGCTTAACTTACTTCCCCCGAAAGGATCTTAAACATTCTGTAGTAAGCCTGAGAATTATGTATGATTTTCCGGAATGTGTTTTTTGTGCACTTCTACAGGTTCAAAGGATAATTAGCTATCAACTGAAGGAAGTTTCAAATAGACCATCCAATGTAATTTTTATCTTCATATTTTTAAATGTTTTTCCCATTATAATAAATATTGCATTGATAGATAATAATCAGTTATGTTGTATAGGAAAGTAGGCAAGCTAGCTCTGTGATCAGAAATATGAATATTTCAAACATGTACACTCCACGAAAGGGCAATGAGGAGAAAGGAGAGGTTTGCTTGAGGTATACTACATATTTGTTTGTTACACAAGAACGTGTGTACACTGTGTACGACAAACACTCAGCATATTAACAATGAATAAACGACACACGATATCACACGTGCATTGTAAATAACTGTCATTAAATGACTAACGAGCCCTCGTAAAACAACAGCATCGGGAGGAGTTTTCTACGAAGGTGTTCGACCTGCCAAACATCGCTCATAATATACGCGCATGGTACGGGCCACGCTACCGAGACGGCCCGCTTGGGGTGTTTGCTCGTTGAATAAGTAAGTAATTGTGCATGTCTTTGCCTGTTTGCAGGTGAGTTTGCGGACGGAGCGGCGCGCGGCGCGCAGCTCGCGTCGGCGTCGGCGCCGGCGTCGGCCGGCCCGGGCTGGCACGAAGCGCGCCCATGTCAGCTGGGGTGAGTCGCTCCCTCGCCTTTCTTGTCCACGACACTCCGTCCCCGTCCCCGTCCCCGTCCCCGTCCCCGTGCTCGTCCCCACCCTGTCCTCGTCCTCGTCCTCGCCGCCCCTACCCTCGCTCGCATAGTAAGCGGCGCAGGGAGCTTTTCACTTAGAGTGTGAGCCTCGTACGGTTTCCGGCGTCGGCCTGTCACGCGCGATATATGGGCGTAATCTGGCGCCCAGCGCGGACAAACGCGCCCTACCTACGCCCGCCGCAGGAGCGCGCTAAGAATCGCCCGGGCGCACAAAGCGGGTTATTAACGCTCCCGTTATCAGTTTTATGCCTTCAATTCCCCCCGCATAGAGCACACGCTGTGGCAGTTACCTTTATTTGGAAACAATAGGTCTATCAACGGCATGCAAATTCCGTGAATAGCGCTTTGTTATGCAAACGGAACCCGAACTTTCGTGTCCATCCTTCCCCGCGGCCTCGAGGGCGGCGGCGGCGGCGGCGGTGCAGGCAGCGGAGGCGGAGCCGCAGGCTAAGGGCCCCGATCTATCATAGCGGCGCGCGCGGCGCGGGACGTGCTACTGGATTTGGTAATTAGGCCACCCTCGATATTGCTCGGGTTCAGATCTGAATCTCTGGCGAAGTCCGCGGGGAGCGCTGCGCCCGGTCAACGCGCGTGACTCGTTTGCGAAAGGAGCGGCGGCGGCGGAGGCGGAGGCGGCGTGCAAGGCGGAGGCGGAGGCGTTCGGCGACGGCGGCGCTAGGCAAGGCGCCGCAGGCCGCGCGGCGACGGGGGTGCAAGCGGTAAGCGGTGATTGGCAAAGCAGGAGCAAGACCGGAGGCGGAATATCGGAAGAGGCAGCGTGGAGAGTGTCCAGGATGTTTAGCGAGAACGGGGCCCGAGGAGGCGGTTGGCCGATGGGAACGGAGGGGGCGCGACGAAGGCCGAGATAATGAGGCCAGTGGGTACGTCGAAGTCGCTTCGGAAGGCGGGAGAAATGCCTCGGGGGACGGCCAGGTGGGATGGGCAGGACGAGGGCTGCGTAGGAGACGCAGCCGGCAGGAGAATCGAATAGGGCAACGGCGGCGGCGGCGGCAGTCTCCAGTAGCAGCTAATGCCGGACAACGGACTGAGTAGAGTTAGCAGCGGCCGCCTAGGTTGCATAGTACTCAGCCAAAGAGCTTTTAGACGTCTGAATCTGGCGAGGAGGTGGCGGGTCACAGTAGATGCGATTGTGGAGATGGCGCCGCACACTGGTTCAGGATGAACGAAATACAGCAAAAATTAGATAACAGCATGTCATCGGATAAGATATAAAAATGGATGAAAAGGTTTCAAGGGGGGCTGAATTCGAATATGAAATCACAACTTATAAAGTGAAAATCAATAAATTGAGTATGCTGGTTTCGAAAATTTAAAAACTAATTACGATCGATATTGAATGCATGTAAACGATTGAAATCATGTGATTATAAGGTCAGCGAGATCACAAAGTTCAGAGAAAGTGAAAGAAGAATGCCATGAAAATGAGTCAACACCACAAAATATATTTTTATACATGATAACTATGTTTTTCTGTAACATTCTGGCGGAAAATTATGGAAAAAAAGAGTTAATATTTAAGCAAATTAGTATACTTCCAGTTGCTTGACATTCATTCCTTTGAGAGTATTTCGACAGGCACGGACCCACGGGGAGGGAAATGAGGGAAATTAACCCCCTAAAATTATTCAGTAATTATTCATTTTAACTAGTCACGAAACTTTCAAGCACAAATATTAGCGGATAATCATTAAAACGAATAAAATCGTATCGTAGCATGAACTGAGTGTAGCTTGCGACTTTTGCAAAATCTGTAATGAGACATTTGACCAAAACTTTTTAAATTAATTCCCTCTTTGTGGATCCGCCCCTGATTTTGAGTTATGAAGCTGTTGCCACCCCTTGTTTAAACTGCCGACCCACTGCTCGGTACCCGCGAAGACTCCGTAGCCCCTTCTCTCCGGCGACGACCTCGTCCTTTCGCGCAGGGCCTGCACCTCGAGCGACGAACGCACGTACCCCGGCCGCGCTCCCCGCTTCCCCGCTCCCGCCCCTCTCCCACCCCGTTCCCTCGCCGTTTGCTGGTTCCTTCACTCCGCCCAACCCCATCCCCGCCCCCGCCTCGCCCCTCTCACCGACTCTTGTGGGAGCGCAACTGTGAAATTATCGGGAGAATAGGTGATTTGTTTGATACAACGACTCAGATGACCTTTCAAGGAATGCGCCGAGACCCCTGTTTCGTCGTGGAACTCGTAGGAGGAGATAGCGATGCTCGTGCTCTGGAACACGCTTCCTGCGAAGGTGGAGTATGAAATAAGATGTAACTCTTTCTCGTAAAAAGAAGTCCGTAGAGTTTCTTCGGTGTTGTCTCCTCCGCTTCCGACTTTTACGTTTTACGCTCTAACGCTTTGCGAATGCGTGGAGGTAAAATACAATTCGCCGGAGATACTGCCTCCTCTCTGTTCTTTCCGGCTGAGATATTTTTGGGTCAGCGAACGTTGATCGAGAATAAATGTAGGCGTCCTTTTCTCGTTCTTGACGTCAGTGGCTGCATTTCTCAGGGAAGTAGCCGGTTGAAGATTTTCGTGGTTTCACGCCAATTTGAACATACGTATCATAACTTTTGAACACTATTGTCTATGTAATTGAAACAGCGTGTTATTACTCTTTATGAAATTCTCTGTAATCGATCTGAAGTTATATACCGTTTTTAAAAATAATTTTATAGTTAGGTATGCGTAAGGACAGACGTTTTTTATTTTTCATTTCCAGCCACATTTGTGAAGTTTTCACTATGAAAAGGTTCCATTGATGTCAGTATTTCACTTTCGATTTCAATACGCACGTATGAAGTACCGATCGAAACAGCAATTCTTCTTGCTTTTTCATCACACACACACAACGTTTGACGGCTGACTTATTAAAAAATTCTCCAGTGTCAGGCGCCAACATAACTTCGATACACGCACAGCGTTACAAATTTCCCTTCCTTTGGAGGACAGCTGCCCGCCCAACACACGGCGCCTTCGGGCGAAGTGTGTGTGTGGGACGGCCCTCGACTCGCAGACTTCTGGACGCTGGGACCCACTAACCACTTAACTACCCGCGTTGCCGGCTGAATAAATAATATCCGCGCATAAGGGCGATGCCGGCCGCGAAGGAGGCTCCGAAGGGTCCGGGGCGCGTGGGGGAGGTAGTGAGGACTGTGAGGACGGTGGGTATCGGCGCGCCGCGCCGGGGACTCGATCGCCTCCCCGAGGGATTGTTTCATCCTTTACGGTGAGAGGACGGTTAATGAAAGGCCCGAATAAAAATAAAGCAAGTGACGAAAAGCGACCACGTTTACGGTGAAGATCCCGCAGAGCCCTCCGCACCGGCCGTTAGACGAGAGAGGAGATGCGCGGCGTGGCGGGGCGCGGAGGCGGGGGCGGCGGACGTGGCGGGGGAGGCAGAGGCGGGTTCTACTTTACTGCCGTGGCTCGCGGGTCCTGCCCTGCATTTGATTATCCGGCCTCATTCAACTTTACTGCGCTCCCAGACGTGGATATTTATTGTGGAAATTTAACGAAGAACTTCGAAATTAATTTTTCGTGTGTGTGCGTGAATGTGTGTTCATCTGTGCACGCGTATGTGTGAAAGAGAAAGAGCGAGAGCGCGGAGAGGGAGGCCAGCGCGGCGCGCGGTGGCAGCGCGGCTGGGGCCGTGGCGGGGTGGGGGGCGGGGCCCGCGAGAGATATCTGGGGAGATGCGACGCTGCGGGGGCGTGGAGAGGGCGGAACAGGAGCGGGGGCGTCGCGGTCGCCGCCGCTGGGGCTCCAAATCCGCAACACCTTCCTCTGGGGATTCCGGCGACGCCGGAAAAGGACGTCACTTCGCTCATGCTCCCCCGAGCCGCCAGCACGGGATGTGTCTTTTGCGTCCGACGCCAGCTTGTATGTTCTGCACAGCGCTAATTTCACGTGATAGTCTTTCATCTTGCGGTATTTGACTGAACTGTTTGCTTTCGAAATTCACGTTCCGTACACACGTTATAATTGAGTAATGACGTTAATACTGTCTCCCCCTGCTATTTACATTGCAGACACGTTCTGTTAACGAAGCGATTTACGTTCCAATCTTAAACTCGACGGATAGTGACGTTTATAAGTTATGAGTTTCCTTTACTGAAATGACACATTTATGGGAGTTACATTAAAGCAATTGAGGCAGATTTTGAAGTTTATTCCAATGTGCAGTCGTAACTGCGCCCGTATTTCAGGTTTTTACGGAGATGGCTTAGCGTGAAAACTAGACTCTCATTTACATTCATGCTGTAAACAGATTAATTAAAGGCCAAAAGTTAAGGGAAACTTTAAAGTCGCTTTTGAGTTCTTTGTTTCTATCAGCTTGCCTGGCCATGCCCAATCTGCTTTCATGAGTCCCGTTCATACTTTTGTTGATTCCCAAGTAGCTTAAAATGCTTCAGATTACGGAAGAAACCCTTTCCGTTTTCGCTATTGAATTAAATTTTGATATTCAGAAAAGAACCTCAAATAAATCTGCAAGTATTCTTTATTGTTTACCCAGTATCGTGTTGAAGAAGAGTGGGAAATGACGTATCGGCGAAGGAATTTTATCCTTGCAAGTGAGTTAAGTTGGCGCTTCGCTATAATCATTTTTCAATCGAGAACGTTCTTACGTAATCCTAAGAGATCTTGTTCCCCTCTCGGCTGTATTGTGATTCGTGGCTCAAGGGGTGATTCCCAGCCTTCGTTCTGAATTCCCCCTCCTCCACTCTTAACTTCTCGTCAGCAGCGATTCGAATCGGTAAACAGAAAGGGAAGCCGCAGAGGCGCGCCGTTCGCTTCTCTGCTGGCCTCCCGGGGCTGTTGCGTCCGTTTGACATCCTTTGTGGCTTTTCGGCGAGCCACGTTAGTTGTAGAAATTCCTGTGGACCTCCTATATTGATTTACGGCTCAGCGATGCTAATATATAACGTTATTGGGGCGTTGCCGGCTGCTACCTACATGACCGTATCCCGCCCACCGGCAAGCCCGGCCATCCGCCGCAGCGTCGCCATCGACCGCTTCCTTCGCGGCTACCGCATCCATTTCGACCACTGGCCTTCGCCGGCGACGCGACCACCATCACCTTTACACGAGCCAGCAGGGAGGTGGGAGGTGGGATGCTCGTGAGCGTAACGGTTAGTGGATACGCCTTCCACCCCTGGGGCCCGTGTGTTGCCCTGGGCTAATCCATGTGAAATGTGTGGTGGGGTAAAGTGATGGTAACTCCAGATTTTCTCCATTTCCCTTGCCTCTCATTCTACCATTTCTGTATCATCATGCACTTCACCAACATAAGCGTTATCACCTGTTCATTAATCATCACTCGTGAACATCAATTACCTTGATAGTTGACGAACCCCTGAATACCAATCAATAAAATACGAGGCAGTAATTTTTCCAGTATAACAGTCCTGTTACTTTCACCGTGTACGTTCCTGCTCCGCAAACCAAAACCGCGTTGAGCGTGTCCACCAACTACTGTCACCGCGCCGTGTTGCTGCCGCCGCTCCCTGCAGACTGCGGCGCCCTGCTTGGTACGATTTCGTGGCGTCATTAAAACCACGCGCGGTCTTTTTTCGCGGCCTGTCACTGTCCTCGTGAGCTGTCTGCTCGGAGTCACGAAAGCTCTTTTCTCCCCTTTTCTCTCGTGATCTCCCGTATTTACCAGCCTTTCTACTTATCGAGGTACGAGTATTTACATTTCAAACTCGCCGCTTAGAAAAAACGTCATATTCCCTCACAAGGCTTTTTTGTCATGCCTTTTTCTGCATGATCTGTCTGCAATGCAGATTATTTTCATAATATTTTAATGTCCGGCCGGCCTTGAAGGCAGCTTGGCGGGCCCGTCTCATTCGTCATAGTCGAGGGCCCGGGGCCTCTAGAGCACGCGGGGCGCCGACGGCGCGGGGCGGCGGGGGAGGGTGGGAAGAACGTGGGGCGGGGGCGGGGAAGGGGGACGCAGAGCCTGCGAGGCCTCGACTTTCCCCTCCTCTCCCCGCCCCACCCCACCCTCCCCGCCACGGCGCGGAATGCCTTGCCCTCTATTTTTTCTCAAAATAACGCCTGGTTTATAATGGAGTCGGCCGGATGGATCTGCGTCGCCACTTGAGGGATATTACATTCGCGCGCACATATTTATATACAGAATTGCGAGGCGTTGGCGCCGCCTGCCAGCCGTGTGCGGTGTGCTGGCGAGAAGATCCTGTGGAATTTCGGAGTGAATCGAAATGGACGCAGCGACCAATGTTCTTGGTGGCGTTGTGAGTACGGGGCATTATGAGCGCCGTTTCTCTTCACGTAACTTGCAAGTAATTTGCTGCATCTGAAGGAAGCGAAACCTTTAAACAATGTGAAGAAACTTTAACTATAAATCTTTGCAGTGCTTTGCTCATGTGAAATGTTTGTTAACGTGTTTCATGCAAATAAACCGAAAGATTGTTTGCATTCTCACAAAATGTAGTGTATTCATTAAAATGTAATGGTGCTGGTCAAATGGCATTCGGTCACCAGCCATTAATTAAGAACAGATTTATGGAAATAAAAATACATGAGTTGTGCCTATCAAACATTTATAGTAGTAATATTTGTTCTGGAAGTGCGGCAAATCATTTTCGCATTTATTCGTTTAATCTGCAAATTGGATGCCTGTGATTTACATAAAGAATTATTGCAACAACGCCCAACGTTTAACTTCATGCACGCAAGTGTTTCCTCATTGTTTTTTGTATACAATCTTCATTCTTCAGTTTTTTCAAGCGATTGTGGCTGAGTAATCACAATGCCCTTTGAAAAGTTGGCTTAAGCGTGATAAACCGTTTCTGAATAAGTGGCAAACCAAATCTACAGTTACATTAAGACAAACTACGTTCTGTTAAAAAAACACTAATTGCCTATGTTTCTTGAGAGACCCTAGAACTACAAGAAAATGCTGCCGAAAATAACTTAGGGTCAGTCTTGGAAACACGATTAAGAGGAGGCTAGGATATTTTCATTAGTCATTTCCCCATCTGGTCGTGAACTGTCGGCCCCTAGCTCTCATCAATTCAGCGCTGCAAGACCATCAGCGATACCCTGACAGCTGGGCCGCCTCCCGAGATCGGATCTCGGCGCCGCACCTTCACGCGTCCCGGCCCCCGCCCCCGCCCTCGCCCCCGCCCCACCCGCCCCCCGCCGAGGCACACGCGCACGAGGCGGCGCGGCGTGCGTACGCAACTTTTAATTCGCACCCACACGCCCCTGCGGCGGCCCCCTGCCACGCGCGGTTGCAGGAGGTGCCCCCCCTCCCCCCGGCCATCGCTCTTCTCGTGGTCGCGGCTTTGCCTTGGGTATTGCGCTCGCTCTCTAGTCTATATTGGATTCTCACTCTGCACTATCCCGTTCTCGCCTAGGATATTGGACTTCGCGCATTACTAGATTCCAACCTAATTTGCTGGGGAACGTCATTATGTCTCTATTGTGTGGATTCCCGTCTCCCTCCTCCCACTCTCACACTGTCTCCCTTTCATTGACTACTCTTTTCACTTATTCGTTTGTATCAATGTATCTCTTTTCGAGGTTAATTTTCCTTTTGTCTCATTCTCCCGTTCCTCTCTCCTCTTTCTAACACACACATACTTACACTCTCTCTCTCTCACACACACACATACACTCTCTCTCTCTCTCACACACACACACACATAGGATACATACACAAACAATCTCGTTCTTCCTCACACTTTCATTCTACATGGCCCCCTGTGTTTTATTCCTTTTTATTTCACAAAACTTTCCTGACTAATTTTCGGCATGGTCTCGTTTTTAGACCTTTCTATCATTCACATTAGACCATTCACTCATGCCCCTTGCTCGTTCAATTGCGCTCTCGACCCGCTTCTTTCCGCACACGCGTTCTTCACGTTCTCCGGACCGGGTGAAGCTTCTGCTCGCTCGCTCGGTGGCTCGCTCGTTCGTCCGCGCGGCCTCATCTATCCTCGCGCGCTAGCCAATCCGTCCTGCGCCCCTCTCCGACACCCTCCTCGCCTTTCCCCGCCCCGCCGCGCCCCGCCCCGCCGCGCCACGCCGGCCATCCGGTGCGCAGGGCGCTGCCGCCGCCGCCTGCTTGTTATTACGACGCCACGCAGGCCTCCGCACCTCTGTTTCATTTACCATAATTAGAACGCGCGTTTATCTGATAGCGAGGAGCGCTGCGTGCGCGCCCACCGCGGCTCGGTGCGGTGCGCCTTGCGCCAGCGCATTTTGCGCAGCCTTCCCCACCCCCACCCCTCACCCCCCACCGGCTCACCCCACGCCGCCCCCAACCGCCTTTCGCGCGGCCGCTCGCCTTCTTTGGCCGACGGAGAAATTTAGAACGCATTCAATAGGCCCCTAGCGGCCTTCGCTTTTCAACATAGAGCGCTGACATTTTACAGCATCATATATGTGCGCTGTACGACACGGGAACTTAATTAACATTTTAATAATGTTTATTACATTTTGAATAAGTGCATTACGGAAGTACTACCGTCTAGTCGTGATGATCACACTTGAAATTTTAAGAACCTTAATTGATATTGAACTTTTTTTTTTTCAAATCGGATTACGCTGATGTTTTTAGTCTCTAATATCTGAGTCGGTTTCGTTTGACGCGACGGGGACTAGTACGTGTTTGCGAGCTGGGTGGGAAAACAACGGACGCGAGAAGAGGAAGAAGTGCGAGTGCGCGAAGCTTCCCTCCGCGAAGAGGCGGGGTGGCCGCGCCCGGGCCGGGAGCGGCGAGGGGCGGGCAACGCGGGCGCAACAAGCTCGCTCGGCGGCCGCAAGGCGTGAGGGGCAGGGCGTGAGGCCGCGGCGTGAGGGCGGGACGTGAGGACGGAGGTCGGGTCGGGGGCGAGGGCGCGGGCGCGGGCGCGCGCCGCTCGTCTTGAGCGCGGGCGAGAGCCGAC
>JAHLJT010008446.1:122036031-122062993 GCA_031308135.1 Acheta domesticus | reverse complement strand
TGGTTGCGGTTGTGGCGGTGACGATGGCCATGTCTATGGCTGTGGCGACGACTGTGGTATTTATGTTTGAGAAGAACCTTCAAGTAGTCCGGGAACTTGCCAGACGCTGGTTGCAGTTCTTTGAAAGCATATTTTTATTTACAAAATATTGTATAGGTTAGAAACAGCCAGCGCTCTTGGGCATGCTATCATTCTGCTTGTACTTCGGGTGTTCTGTGTAGAGACAACACCCAGATACCTCTCTTTCTGGCGCGCTGTTGCCCTAAAGCAGCGAGCTGGGAGCGCTGAATTTGTGCTCTCCTAATTAAAGTAGTCGATAATTATTGCAGTTTTGTCGTGCAAGTTTAAAACATTATAACGTTCAACATTGTACATGTACAGAAACACTTAAAATATTTTTTGTTAGTGGATAGTAAAACTAAATGTGTGTGAATGAATTGTTACCAAGAATAACAGGACCATAATGCGCAGGGAAATCTCTCCTGAGAGTGGTCAGATGTGTCGTGCTTCGAATTTTTATAAGGAAGGTGGCGACTTAATTCTGAGAATTTTGTAAAACGTATAATCTGCGAAAACTCTCGGAAATAATAATATTTGAGGTTAGTATTAAAAGTTCCTTTGTGAATTCAAATATATTGTATCTCTTAATTAAATAAAAATATTATTCGTATAAATTATTAATAGTACTATTAGTGTTAGTATTATTAATATAATTTTCGTTAGAATAGCAAAAGCATGAGAATGAGTATCAAATAAATACATTTTCCTGTTCCTTTTATTTCATTTATTTGGTTCCCTCTGTCGCTCTTTATCCATGAGTAATCCTAAAAGCGGCGAGTAGGCAAAAAAGGGCTGCCGAGCGCCAGCCTAGGTGGCTGCTCGTCGAACACTGGTGGCTGCGATGTTTTCATGCTTCGGCTCCCACATTAAAGTGCATCCTCCGACTTGATTACAGGCGCTGAATAAATATGAGCGGGAATGGGCGAGTTTACTTTTCGGGAAAGGTCGCGCCTGTTCCTTTGTGGAGGCGGCAGCGCCAGCAGCGGCGGCGGCGGCGGCGGCGACGCAGGCCCCAGCGGCGAAAATGCACGAGCGGCTCACGACAGCTCGCCCAGTTAAATTAAACCCACCTCTGCGGAACCAATTTGAGTTCTAGAAAGGACGAGAGTTTTGGCAAACCGTTTGTGAATGTCACATGATCAGTTGTGCTCTCCGAAGTTGTTCTTGACATAATTGGGAATTCTCGTAATGCACAGGTGTCTCCGTGGAAGTGAGGAATTATACATGGCTCTTTTATGATATCCAGGTTACATTGTAATCGTTCAGGATGTTCAAAACCTTTGTTAGACACAAGGTTGGCCAAGAATTGATAAAATGTCCCAATATGTATTTTGAAGGTTTTGTGACACGAATAAAACTGTAAAGGGGGAAAAATTGAAGTTAACCGTTTATTGTACTCATATGTCATGTACAGGATTTTAATGTTTTTTGGCGTTGAATAAAAGAGTAAAAATTATTTCACAATAATGTCTTCTATGTAGATGAAAATAATGTTGTTAATGCATTAGCAATGGTGTAGTAGAGAACGTAAAATATTATAGTAAAAATGGATTCATATCGGTATTGTTGATATGTATTGAATAGTCTCATAATATTGTCGCGAATGTGAATTTGGGAAAGCACATTGGTGCTTTAGCGAATTTCTCGCGCAATATTCCGAATCGTCTGAAAAGCAGTAACGACGATGTCGAAACTACTTTGACCGATAGCATTCCCGGGACCAGTTCTCGCTTGAGGCTTTTCTTGCTCAGCCATTCTCGCGCACTGGCCCGGCCGCGGAGAGTGGCGGGCTGAAACGGGCAGGAGTGGGTGCTCGCCGAAGAGGGGGCAAGGGGGCGGCGAAGGAGCGGCCTCCGAGGCGCTGGCGAGCACCTGGCGGGAAACGAGCCGCGAAACGGCGCGGCGCCCGCCTGCGTCGCGACCACCTCCCCCTTCCCCTCCCCGTCACCCTCCCCTCCCTCGCGGTACACCCCCGCCGCCCCCCCGCCGCGCCGCACGGAGCTCGAGCCGCGATGCGCCCTATCTGCGCGGGATGGAGCTGATCCCGGCTTTATCGAGCCCTTAACTGACCTCTCTGGGCGCGGCCCCTCGCATCGCCTCCCCGCCCCGCCCCGCTCCGCCCCGCCCCACCCCACCCCCACCCCACCCCGGCACGCCCCGTTCCACCCTGGCCCGCCCCGCCCGCCACGTCCCGCCACGTCCTGCCCTGCCCCACTGCGACACCGCGTCCTCTGTTGAAAGCATGTTTGCGGACGACTCGCCTGTGAAACTGTACACGAGACCCTCATCTGGTGATATTTTTCTATTCCCTACGGACAGTATTGCTGATCCTAGAAAGGAGGTATCGTGAAAATGCTTATGCTATTGTCCTGTCGTAGGGGTAGTGATAGGAGAGAATGCTGGAACGCGGTGCATGGTCCATGTACGTTGTTGCCCTGCATACCATTCCTGTGCCTACATAGACAACCATGAACCTCTTCCGTTTAAGATTCCTCCAATTCATTTCATCTAATCAGATATTTCAATAGTCTACCTTCACTCCTCTTCGGACTCACAACTACATTTAGAGTGTTCAGATGCGGTGGGGATATAATGTTCGTAGAATCTATCAGTCAGGTTCTAAAATGTAATGCTATTATTTAGTGAATTATCTAATTAATTAAATTGTATGCAATCTACATTTCTACTAAAAATACCCAATTCAATGTTTCTGAAGTCTTGTAATAATATGCCTGATTAGTATGTCTTTCTCACATTAAGAAAAGAATTAATAAAATGTAAATTGGTCAAATACTACCTGCAGAATATAATTCTGCAGGTGTGTGTGTATATATATGTATATGTGTATATATATAACTATTTTTTCTAATGATTGATTATGTTCTGCTTATTGATTGATGAACTGTTTGCTTTTCGTTTACAAAGTACTTCTTTGCAAAGGCATCGTATATCCACATTCTCAGACTATTTTCATGTAAAATGAATATATAAGAAAGATATTTTGCAGTGTTTGCGCTTTATAATGTTCGAAGTCATACGACCAATATTGTTCAATTCTTTCACCATCTGCCAAAAAACGTTGCTGACGCGACGTGTAAATTTACCAAGCGCTTTTTTAATTAATCTGCAACACACACGCCCTTCCGCGTTCAAAAAAATCCCTTTGAGTGATATCAGTAAACTCCTGTAACGCGAAGATAAGGCAGACGCAATAAATTAGTGGAATATGACGTATTGCGCTCAATAGAGAATTACATTTAACTGTATTAAATGTGTATTTTAATATTATCGTTATTTTAGCATGAATGGGGAAGGGTGTGGTTGGAAAGTTGATAAAAAATCTCTAAATTTTCATGCATCTAAATGTCAGTCACAGATATTGAAAGCGTCGCTTATGGAACAAATTTTTGTCTGTATCGTATTCGAAACAGCACTGACTAGTTTATTATGACATAAAAAATTATATATTTTAAAGGAACTGCATACCGACAGTATCGGTGACGACGACTGTAAATTGTTTCTGAATAATTTCTTATATCAAATTGCATGTGCGGAAATTACGAACAATAATTATTTTTCATAGTATAATTTTAGTGTACTCTGTGTAAAACGAAATAAAGGAAAACCACAGTGAAATTTATTATATTTGGAAATATTAAAACTTTCTTCTAAATTTGTGTTTACGTCACCCAATTGATTTGTACCATTCAAAAGGAGGAATTATTTGCTTTATTTTATCTGTTTTTTTAATCGTTTTTCGCAAACGGTGTTATTCCGCTCCGAAAACGAATTCATTCTTAATAATCGTAAAAAGACCATGAAAATTCGTGTTTTGTTTTTTTTAAAATCAACAAATTTGTACACATTCCTTTATGTAACAAAAGGAAAGGTGTAATTGTTGGTAACCTTGAATATTGAATTCCATTTTCGATGTAAATTCTTCATATCACGTCGATATCTTTGACTGTTGTGTACATACGAATTATCATGTTTAAATGCTGGTTCAAAACATATTGTTTATAAATAAATTAAAGCTTTATTACCTTATCTTTCGTAAACTTTGTAAAGTTTCAAAATTAATAAAGTTGAACCTTTCATTAGAAAGAAAACCACAACAGAGAATTTTTGCTGTCGGTGAAATTAATAATTTAAGATAAAACGTTCTCAGGAAGAGCGACGACGGAATAAAAAAAATATTTTGAAGTGAAATTGTTAGAAGTTCTTAAGTTGTGAAAAAGGGTGCGAAACATTGAAGACCCTGGAAGTAGGTGTAAATAGGCCCAGACATGCTGCAGAAACACATCGGTACAATTGAAGCGATGAGTGATGCAGGAGAATTCATGATGGGTAGGCACGGAGAATGCGAATGTAGATATTGCTTACCCGTCGAATTGACTTCTGTCGAGGAAGGAGCATGATGACCCACTACTCATTTGTGTCGCGGGGCAGGACTTCGCGACCTGACTATTCCTTCCAGTGAATAACACGTTGCGTATTAAAACGTAATATTGTGCTATATGTGGTTAATGCATTGATGCCATCAATTCATTAATAATATAAAATGGCATGGAGCGTAGACGCCATGGTGAGTGTATTGTATAGTTACTTTCCTCAGCGACTATTCTTGTCGGAAGAGTTGATTTTCTGAATTGTGCATGAGATTCCTCACTGGCCTCCATGCACGCCGCGCAGCCCGCATCTAACGCATCGCTCGCCCGCGGAAGGCGGCTTCCGCTTTCTCCCCCTCGCGGCCGATTTACTGCAGTTCCACGGAATCATTAAGGCCTGTTTACTCCGCGCGGCCAGGCCTCCCCCTCCCCCTCCGTCCCATCACTCCACCCCCTCCCTTCCCGCCCCGTGTGCCACCGCCTTCTCTCTGGCCGTCGCCGACGCGTCGTTTCCTGCCGCGCGCCCGCTCGCCGCTCGCCACTGGCGCGCGAGGCGGCTCCGAGCCGGCAATTAGCGGCGGAGGGCCGCTGTTATAGAGCCATGCGGGTGTTATGTAACCCTATTCGCTCGCCTCTGCGATGTGTTCCAACCTGGCGGGAAGCTGTCGGAAAGACTGGAACGCGCGCGAGGAGAGATGCCGTCGGCGAATAGTCTTTGTTGCGCGCGTTGTCTGCCTCACAAAAGCTCGGGCATCTAGAAACAAGCCGGTTTGGTGTCCGTATCAGGTTTGGAAACTGCAATAGGGCTTCTGCGAATGGCGTGCATAACGAGCTAAATTTCAATTTACCTGATTTAAGGTAAGAACTTTTTCACGTGGAGGATGTACATTGCATGGGTGATAGCAAGTTTCGAAAATTATTGTGATATACTAATATATGATGGCTGATGGTTTGAAAACACGGATGACAGTTGAGCCTTAATATTCACGTTGATATTACGCATCATAATACCGGTAATGCAATTTGCATGCTCAGTTTGTAAACCCGTCATGACAACACAGTTAGTGTAATTTAGTCCCCCTGTCTTCCATACTCGTGCGTTCATGTTGACTAGCGTCAAAACCCAGTGCTCATTCTAATTGACTAATGTGTGTGACCGTTGTAGGTTGCATAAAAAGAAATTTGGCAACCGCGCATTTCACTGGGTAAAGCGGAGCGGTTTAAAGGGATAAGAGAACTCCATTCTCGTATATTATTTGATTATTTGTAGGACAATATGCCCAACAAATCCATCCACAATCCCTGTGAATTTTAGCTGTTGTCTGTTACTGTCTTTGTGTTAATTTGGTGATATATAAAGCCTCCTCGTCTCTAATTAGTGTTTGCCACTGTTAACTCCATCGAATTTTGTACTATTTTGATTAACTTTCTCATACTGATGGTTTATTCCCCTGCCCTAACCACCACCCGTTTTTTTTTCACTTTCTCCCACTAGCACCGATGATTCTTTCTCTGCTGTATCCGTTCCCATAACATTGTTGTTGTGGAAACTATCATGTTTTTCTAACCATTTCTAATGCGACGTGTGTCAGTACTGTCTCTCTTCTTCCTCATCACAGTTACTAGCGTGATGGCGTTTTTCGCTTCTGTGCAATTTACCTCTTACCTTCCTCCCGAAAGCATTTCATTCCTGCCGTCTTCCTCGCTTCCCCTCTCACCGTATTTCTCCTCCGTCCATCGCTTCCACCGCCGACCCCATCACTGCCGTCACTCCATCGTCGTACGTCACGTCCCGCGCGTTTGCAGTCCCACTCGCATCGCATCGCATCGCATCGCGTCGGGTCGGGTGGCCTCCGCGCCTTCCATCGCCGCCTCGCTCCTACGCTCATTCGCCGCTTTGTCTCGGCGCTCGCCCCGCCCCGCTTTCGCGCTCGCCTCGCGCCTTTCTCCGCGAAAGGTACATCGTTTCCGCGGGCATAACATTAATTCCCGCGCATTTTACGTCAAAAATATGATAATGCGGCGCGCAAGAAGAAGTGCGCGCCGTAAAAGTATAGTCTCGGCGCAGCGCAAGAGGGCGCGACGCGGAAAACACTTGGTCGACACTTTTATCTTCGGAAGTCGAGCAGTAATTAAGTTTATTACCTGCGGGTAATTGAGTATAATATCCATAAAGACGACGTTTTCTTTTCGTAACGACGACCTTGCCTATTTACGTTATTAACAAATTTGGCAGTTCCCATGGCAAAGTCGAAATTGCCCCCGAACCGGTTGTGGCGTGCGCAGCGGGACGAGGCGAACTGGCGGGCGGGCGTGGGTGGGCGCGCGGCGCGGCGCGGCGCGGCGGTCGGCCCGTTGGCCGCTTGAGTGAGCAGCGGACAGGCCCCGCCACACTCACTGCAACTCCCGGTGCCCTCCTTCCGTTTGCCTTGCCACACGCCCCCGCCGCCACTCCTCCCGCTCCGCCACGCTCGCCGTGCTCCCGGTTCACGTCTTCTTTTCCTCGGGCGCCTCTCCGCCCTCTCAGGCTGTGCGCGCGTTTCGGAGCATCTGAACCCGTCTGTCCCACCGGCATGCAGATATACACCTGTCGTCGTACATATCCGCAGACCTCTCGAGCATCAAATTTTTGTCCTTTTCTCAATTGCCTGAGCAATCATTCTTAATTTTCGTGACGTTGCGTATTTTGTCTGTTTGACTATATTTGCTACGGATATTAAAAGAGGTATAATGATAATAAAATAAAAATGTCGACATCTCTTGGTACTCACTTAACATCTCCATGAACGTAAGTGAAACAGCTTCTCTCAAATATAACTAAGATAAGAATTACTCTTGTTTCTAATGTCCTTTTCACTTCCCAGAGAATGAAAAATTGCTTACTAGGTGAAGAAAGTAGCGAGTCAGGGTAATAATTCCTAGAAATATTCCTAGTGATGTGGTACGCATGAAGAATATTATTACATTCGCTGCTGTATCTCTAAAAGGACTTTGTCTAATACTCCGTTCCACATAATGTACTTTCTCAGGTGTGTTGCTCCATCTTTGCAATGATTTACTAACAGAATGTGCGGTCGGTTTCAGTTTAACTTGTTGGATTTCATTTCTTTTCACACGTTTCCTGTAGTACGTTGGTTTTCTTGATTACATTTTCTTATGACTTACCCTTCCTAGCCTGTAAAATAGGATTCTTCACACTAACGGAAGCTAAACAATTTATTGCAGAAATTTGTTTCAACTACGTGCTCATGTTTGCAACGCAAATAGGCGAGAGATTATGTTTCATATGTTTACTTTATAATAATTTTTTGTTCCCATAATATTTTTACATGTTTAAAAATCAACAGCGTTATGCTCAATTACATTCCCAAACTCATGATTTCGTTTCTCGTGACTATCCAAAAAGTCAAAGTATAATATTATCGATGCAGAATGTTATGTTTTAAATGTATTTATCTCGAGACAATTAACTCTGAAATAATATTTGTTTGGTATGTAATAGATGATGAGGATACATATGTTTTCGTAGCTCTGTAAAGCGATATTATTAAGAAATATTACATTGCATACATTTTTGCGTCTGGAAAATATGAGCTAGTCAAGCGTTACGTGCAGTTTTTAAAATTGTCTTTTATGTAAAATGCAGAAATATAATAAATACCTTAACTTGTTTAGTAGAAAAAGCGAATGGCTTCTCTTCCATTATTTAGTTATTTCTCCTTTAAGTTTTCTGTTAAAATTTAACGGATCTTTGGTTTTGCTCTCTGGTTACCGAGGAACAGAAGGACTAAGACGCTCAAAGAACGAAGCGGTTCCATTGTGCTTTGCGCGTGACAGTTCACTGCGTTTAGACGCTC
The DNA here is from genome assembly GCA_031308135.1 of Acheta domesticus. Classification (NCBI taxonomy): domain Eukaryota; kingdom Metazoa; phylum Arthropoda; class Insecta; order Orthoptera; family Gryllidae; genus Acheta; species Acheta domesticus. The sequence continues at coordinate 122,054,688 of JAHLJT010008446.1, read as the reverse complement.
ATTTCCAAAAGTGGTTAAATACATTTGTAGAGATTCTGTGAAAGAAAACTGCAGGATATGGGGTTTCAGAAGTGCGTTACACAATGAGGATGTAGTGGGCTTGTTTATTTCTGGAGAAACATTTCGATTCCTCAGGAATGACGAGCAAAAGAGTGGAATAAAGTCTGTGAGTGACGTGCGGTGATGGTTATATTTTCTCTGAAGAAATGGAAAAGTAGAACTTGGGTTCTTTGATGTCCCTTTAACAAGAGACGAAAAATAAAACTTGCCAGAAATTGCGTTTCATGCTTGGAAATGTTTCGAGTATAATTAAAAATATTGCAATTCACTTGTATATTAATATCTAATTGTAAAAATACATGGTTGTTTTCTTCTGCAGTGTTACACAATTAATATCTTCAAGATAAAAATTGAATATAAAATTAGAAATTAAGTGCATCATGATTTGCTAGCTTGAATTGTTTGTTAGTGCATATTTTGTATCAGGTCACCTTTTAGGGACTGGGCCCTCTAAGCAACCTGTCCCTCAAAACACTTCGTCTAAAAAAAGACGATTGTTTTTCGGAGGAGGGGTTCTTGGTATGGAATGTGAAGGAAATAGGTTTGGGGGCTGATATATGGTGATTGTGTCTGTTCCATCATGACACAATATACACAATTTCTTATGCGGGATCCGAGCCTTGATGTAATTCTACCAAGCTGCACCCAGCCTCTGCACCCACATGCTGGCAAGGTATGGAAGAAAAAGTGATCAAAGACGCTACAATAGTGGTTGAGAGAGCCTTACTATTGTGACGTCATGGCTATTCACAGCGAACACAGACACAGAGCTTGCATATATACAGTTATATTTACAAACAAATATGTACAGTTAAATGGTTACATTTAATACAATCCCTCTGATAGACCTTCTACTATCCCCTGATTGCGGGAGCGATCCCAAATCCGATTGAGAATGGGTTTAACTAGTGGCACTCGCCACTCGTTAATTCGAAGCGCGCACAAAGCCCAGCTTCCGTGACCGGATGTCACACTAGGACACTAAGTCCTTACAGGCGCATCAATCCGTGATGTGCCTTGATCGCGGGAGCGATCTTAACCACACCTCACTCGGATCTGGATCTCAACCACACATCACTCGGAGCTCGCACACAGCATCACTCCTACGTGACCGCAGTCACATCTGGGACACAAAGTCCCCGCAGGCGCGTCAACACGTGACTTGCCTCGCGAGCCCTGCTCGCCGCTGCGCCGCCCTGGCGCAAATTTGTGCATCAGCACGAGGTCCTCACTCCTTCTCTAGAACCCACGCATTCCCTTCGTCTCCTCTCTTATATACTGGAGGCTCAGGTGACGTCCTACGTCACGCCGCCTCTGGAATGGCCCTGCCTCTAGAATGGCTTGCCCTTTGTTCAGTCTTTGGGTGCTTTCTCTAGGGCACCTTTCTCTTTTTGTTTGGAGAGGCGATTTCCTGATGGTAATCCCTTTCCGCCCATACCCAAATAGCTACCACGAGGTTCGCTTGCCAATACGTTACACTATGCTACAACACGAGCAAGTATTCATGCCCGAGGCAATTTCGAACCCATGGACGTTTCGAGGAGAGACCACGAAGAGCCACTCACCATAACGATACCGGCTACCCAGGTCTATATGTTCGGCCTCAAGTAAATGCTTTTCAAGTGCCATGTCACTTTAAACTTAGCTGTAGTGTCTGCTTTGTTGCTACTAAGTCTCGCACTTGCCATTGCAATTCGTCGCACGCAGCCCAAATACACTTCCACTGCATCAGCAGTCGAAAGTTGTTTCTCGAAATCGAAGTGTGCAGTAGTCAAAGGTGCACAGTGAACGACTTGGAACATGGCATGAACGATGGCGTTCGTGACGCAATTGTGCCGTGCAGGTCTTGCACCTTGCAGTTCTTGAACGACTTTGTTATGCTACTGCTGTTCTCTCTGATTGACTTGCAGTGTGGCGGAGTTTATGGGTTCCAGAGCACTAACCACGACGACAGCAAACTGTTTTTCTGCGTAGCTTTTATACTTCCCTGCGCTGACGGAGGCTGAACGCGATTCTACCTTTTTATTGAGCTACGAAAATATACAGCCCCTAAAGCAAAACTTCGAATGTTTCGATACCAACAGATCTCTTTTTAGTTTGTGTGTTTTATGTCTTTTCCATAAAGCCTTATGTTTCCTTTCTATAAAGCTCCATCGTATCCTTAGGATTATTCATCAGAAAATACGTTACACTTCACAATAAGCTGTTGAAACTGCTGCAGTGTTAAGGTGGTTTCACAATTTTTAAATACATGGATGAACTGTCAATCATCACATCTGGTTGCAAGTTTTGAATGTAAGAACAGCATGTTACCGAACGGACGTGAAACGTTCTAATTTGATAGATGACCATTGTGAAGCATATTTTGATTTCATCTCTTGCTCTTTTTTACGTTTTCGCATTCACATCCCCGAAGAGACATTTGTATCATTATCAATGTTGGGTTCACTTCAATTCGATAAGCAGTCTTCGTGTGTGATCTCAAGCACGGCACATGTTTGCCAGTTATGCCATGCGAAGGCAGCACACTGCCAGTCATCCGCGTGCTTAATTGTGATCGCAAACTGCGCTCAGTCCAACGAAAACTCTTCCTTTCCAGCAGCGCATCCGCCTGCGCAGTCGCTTTGTGAAACAAAACAGGGCAGCGCGGCAGCGAAATGCGCGTCGCGTAGGTGGCGCGTGCGTAAGCCCCGCAACGTCGTATACCTCGCTGCACTCCGCTTCCGAGCGCCTTGTCATCATTCGACGGCTCTCGCTCTCGTTTTCCTCTTCCCCGTTACTCGTCTGCACCCCCCGCCCCCCCCCGCCACGATCCTCCCCGCCTCGCTGCATCCCACTCCTATCCGTTCTGCCCTTCCCGCCCCCCGCCCGGCGATCGTGGCGGCGTTTTCCGCAGACCGCGCTCGTTAAAAGACTCTGTAAACGCGTTCTGGCGACTGTATCGCTGTTCGGCGGGAGATGGGCCGTCGCAGATATCCGCGGCCCGCGCGCCTTGCGGAATACGGCGCCTACGCCCCCCGCGGCGCGAGGAGCGCAGGGGCGGGAAGGCCGGGACGCAGGGGGGGAGGGGGCGCGGGGATGGCCGAGACCGAGATTGGTGGAGGCGAGGGGAGTCGGCACAGTGTTAAGGCTGAAACGGGGAAACGGCGACAGAAGCACTATTTATGCATACAGTTCTCTGCCAGGGAACTATAAGGCAAGAGAAGAAATTGCAAGGAAATAGAGAGATATTACGCACGAGTGGAAACAAAACCGAGGGAGGGACTGAAAGTTATAGTGCAACACACAGAGACAAACTGAACACGGAGATGAAGGGACCGTTGGGAACGATAAAGACGGATTCATTCGAATATATACAAAGGAGATGCAGCACATGTAATACGGGTGTAAATATGTTATAAGAATAAAAGGACGAGGAATAGCAAATTGGTCTAGCGAAGAGAGAAGTGTGAGAGGCTGGCGTCCGGGTAGGCGAGCGTGGGCTGGGGCGTGGGCGGCCCCAGCGGAGGGCGGGCAGGCGGGCGGCGGCGGCGATCTGTAATGAAGCGGCGGCGCTGGCGGATCGGACGGCGCTCGTGGCGAAATGCAGATGCGGCGACGTGACGGGCGCAGCGCGCGGCCGCTCCTCCTCCGCCGAGGGACCGCGAGGGGCGGCGGCGGTAATTGCAAAGTGGCGGGTCCAAGACGACGCGACGCGACGGCGCGACTGGCGGCGGGGGCGGGGCGGGGGCGGCGGCGAAGCTGCCTTCGGACGAGGGCGGCTTCAGGAACGGTGTCTCTGCTAGGCTCTGGGTGTTGGCCGGAATGCCTCCTCAGCCGGTGGAGACGTGTTCTCAACGCTGTCGGGCTCTAGGGGGTTCTCTAGCGTTGAAATGTTGCTGGAGTTTTTAGGAGAATGCTGTTTCCTGAGGGAGTCGCGTTGAACTTACGGAGTGAATGTGAGATACACGCCAAAAGCACTTAACAAAATAGTGTCAAAATACTTTTGGCAAAACTGTACTTGATTCCCAGCACAAGTTTGAATGCAACAAGAGAAAAATAATGTTCCATTATAAGCTGCATAACTTCATTATATTCATTTTTACTTTCTTTTATACTAACAACAGTTCTATTAAATAACAGTAAAAAATAGTCCATTAAACTTCTTTTTGTGAAATTTCCAGCTGTTTTTGTGTGAAATATTATGATACTAAAATGAAAAATGCAAGCTTGCTGGAAATATAAAGCAATATTCGTTTAAGATGCATTAATGTTGCTTATTGCAAAAGGAACCAAAAACTAATTTAGTTTTATTTTATGATCGCAATGAATTAAATAACATTCGCCGAAGTATATCCATTGCACTCTACAGGTGTGCTATGGAACACTTCCAACACAATAATGTTCACATGATCCAACAGAATTCAGTAGCATACATTACAGTGGTTGCAAACAAGAACGTACACGCGTGTAAAAGCACTGACTCTTTCACTTAATTTCACTTTGACAGTTCATTAAACAATTCACCACAAGTAATAGTAATAAAAGCACCGAATCTCTCTTAATTTCAGTTTGAGTATTCATTAAACAATGCATCACATTAAGAGCATTCTCCGTGTTCTCTTATAGGTCGTGAATCCTATTCTGTTAGCTACGCGGAGACGCACGCCGTATTACTCCGATGTTCACTGCGAGGAGTCTCCGCATTGTAGCGATTTCCTGTTGCTGCTGGGCGTCACCATTAGCAATGGAAACCTCTTAAGGAGGAAGTTCTGCATTGTAGTTTCAGGGAATAAGTAAATTCCGTTTGAATTACCTAATTTTCTCTGGCATGAGAATTTTTGATATCCATTTATATTTCGCGTTCTCCTTTTTTATAATAATTAAATTTAGAGATACATTACGATAAAGAAATTTAAAAAAGTTTATTATATACATCTACTTAATTTCTTCCAGGTTTGTACTTAAGTTACTCTTTTTATATTGGACACTTCATTCTGTACGATTTTTAATCGATCGAGTATTCCAAGTAAACATAAATTATAGTAGATTTCAAATCTTTTTTTATTTCCCTTTGTGCTTGCAGTCAATGTTGTCTTTGATAGCACGTGGAATGTTAAGCAGCTCTCATCTTTTCCGAAAACCCGTATTTCTTTTCGTACGGAAAATATTTGTTGGCGATAATACGCAATCCAAAAATGGAAGCTTTGTACTAGAGTGCAATCGGCCACTTGCAATGTCGACGCAACGCGAGCGTAGATTGGAAGGACTCATAAAAGGTAGGTGGCCCAAAACCCTCTCTCCCTCCCGTGCTTCACCGCGCCCCGAGCTGCTTTACGGGGAACATCGCTTCGCCCGCGGTGCCGGCCAGCACTCCCGCCAGGTCGGCGACGTAGCTTTCAACGTTTGTGTGCTGCTTCAAAAAAGTTTTTCCCGGTGGCAGAAAAGAGAGAACGTAAACATTCGGAATTACACCCGGAAAATTATCTCCGCTGAGAAATGGCTTGGAGACAAAGGGAAAATTGTTTTTGGATTCAGCGTATTGTTGTCCCCGACAGTATATTCCTTAAATGAAGTTCCCTTCAGCGGTAATGGAATGCCGGTTACCTGTGTCGAGCCGTTAATACTTGCTTGCGGAAATATACCTTTACAGAAGATATTTCCGTGGAGTGACTATTAACCGCTCGTCAGTGTTACGGTGATTGCCTGCGCAAATAGACTTTTGCGTGGGAACGTTCCTGCGGGATGTATGCCTCTAGTGAAATGAAGCCCCGCACTTTTACGCTTTTCCTCGGCGTTACGAGAGGCGCTACGCTTTGGGCAGGCGGTAATGGGCTTGCGGGGGAAGAGGTGGGCGAGGCGGCACGGGGCGGCGGGGCGGCGGGACACGCCCGGGGCGAGAGGGCGCGCGCTGTCTGTGGGTGTCATCTGCGTCATTTGTTTTGTTTATTCACCCTCCGCTGACAGGTGTTTACTCGCTGAATGGGCCCGCCGTCCGCAGTGGCCGGCCTCCGCCTCCGCCGGCGCTGGGTGGCGCGGGGCGGGGGCGGGGCGGGGGCGGGGCGGGTGGGGCAGAGCGGAGCACGGGCGGCAGCGGCGACGCGAGAGGGAAGGGGTGATGGAATTCCGCCCGGGTCAGCCCACTGCTCGCCGCCCGCTGCGCGTTGAATGTCCTCGCGCTCCGACCACCCTGCTCTGCCTTTCCCTCCCCATTTTTCTTCCCGCGATTCTTTTTCTCTCGTTCTATTCATTTTAATCGTCTTATCTGTCCCTTTAGCTACATTTTTCTTGCAGAAGCAACCTTCTCTCGGGATATAGTACTTGGATGATCATGATTGATTTTGACTGATGAGCAGCCGCAGATAAGTTTTATAAATGGGCTTGAGAACGAACAGGTTTGCATCTCGGAATCTTCGCGAAGTTGTGTCGTGGAGAAAGAATTAAGGCGGCGAGCTCCCGTCGTCGCTTGTTGCCGCTGCCGGCGCCGCCGCCGCCGCTGCTTCCCCTTCCTGCCACCCTGCTCAGCTCCGTCGCTCCGCCTCTTCCCAACCCGAAAGCGGCGCCTCTCGCCCCCCTCCTCTCTGCTGGCGCTCCGCAACGATCTTGGCGGCACCTTTTTCTTGTGACGCTTAGCCTCAACCCTTGGATCATGTCACGTGTTGTCGACTGCCCTTCGGCAAACAAATCAACCTCTCTGGCTTCGTTTCCCTGCTCAGCATCCCCGACCTCTTTCGAAAGAAGCTCTCACGCGGCATCCTACGATGGTATTTTGTGTTGTTGCGCTCCACTTGGCTTGCCACCTACAATTTGAAGGATCCTTCTGTCTTGTCATCACTGTGGTGTTCACTCACTTTACTCACTTGTACAACTCTCAAAAATGTTACTTTCTCCCTAATCCATCCCGTTGGCATCTTCGAGCCCATTTTATTCATTACTGCATTCCCCTCTCCTTGCTACGTACGGCAAAATATTTTTGCTTCCAGCACCCTTCTCTCTGCCTCCACCACCTTCGTCAGCGCGCTCTCCGCCGCCCTCGCCTCCTCTCCAGCTGCTGCCACCTCGCTGGCGGGCGCAAATCTCTTGACCCGAGAGATGGCTGCGAGGATGCGGCCCATGCTATTTTTTGAGGCGCCCCGGCCCCTCCCTGCGGGGCGACCGGCCGCCGCGGCCCGGCGCGCTGCGCAGCCCCCGCCGCCGCCGCCGCCACCGCCGCCGCCCGCAAGCGCTGCTGTCCGCTCCGCTCATCTCTCCTCCGCTCCTTTTTGCGCGCGCATTTCTTTGTCGCGTTTTCTCTCGTGCGGACGCCTTTTCCTCCAGCCTCGAGTCGGGTTGTCGGCTGCGCAGTCCAAATAGCATCTGTGGACGTGAATGTGTTGTAGAATCCCATCTGACGGGACGCGGGTGGCAGTGCCGCGCCATTTCTTCCCCCCCTCTCCCGCTCTTGCGAGCGACTCCACTTTCTCCGCTGCTCCCGTGCCTCTAATCTTCCCTGCTACCCGCTCTGCACTCTCAACCCGAACACCTGAGCCCTCTTCCAGCACTGCTGATTCCTTTCTTCCTTGCTTCCTTGCCTGCTTGCTTCCTTGCTTGAAGCCCATATTCTATATCCATTACTTCTATATTTTCAATAGCGTTCCCTCTTCAGAATTTACGTATATACTATATCAGAAATTTCATTCAAACATAACCACAGAATTGTATGAACTTCCCGGCGTTTTGTCCAGTAGAGTGTAAAATATTATGTAGTGTTTCTTTAATTTGAAATAATTGAATATTGTTTATAATAATTATATTTTTATAATAAACTATGCAATTTCAAAATAATTTACGAAATATTTTGTCAGTTCAGTTCACCTCTTGGTATATTGGAATGAGATTAATTGCGTTTCATTATTACAAAATTCTGTTTTAGTGAATGATTTAAAGAATGTACACAATTCTTCAAGACGTTAACCTACATTCTCATGTTCTCTCAAGATACGATTATTGATCATATTTCGCTCATATTTATTATAAAACATTTGTGCTCGTTATGCAACGTCTATGCGCGTTTTTGTCAAGGATGAACGTAAAAGTTTCCCTTACTCTACAGTTTTCTGGAAATATCTTGATGGACTTGAAAGGTACCGTGCAATTAACTTTTGCAGAATGGACGTTAACTTTCCTTATTGCATTTCCTTTTCTTTTTATTGTGTTGAAATGGTTGCCCACTTTCGTCTGAAGAAAGAATTATTGGCATCGGTAATTACCGACATTCCCACTAAGAATGTTTCAAATATCACTGGAAAATTCAAATCTTTATTTGAACCTAGGATATTTATTTACCAATAGTAATAATCACGTACTAAAATAGAGGACATTTATTCGATCATTTACTTCACTTGCCACTTTTCCGGAAATAACCTAATTATTAAATATTGCTGATATGTTGTTTGTTTCTTTATAAATAAATCGCATTTCTGATCCAAAATGAATTTCAGGTTTGAAATAACGGTTACATTGTGAATAATATAATGAATTATAGTTATTTTAGTAGATCACTGTCCATCAGATACGATTGCCCCATTATCGTCATCTATTTTTAGTCCCTAGTTCTGTGAACGAATGGCATTGTTATATTTGCTCTATTTGAGAAAACCCATTTGCACACAGGGTTCAGAATAGAACACATTTCACGAGAGCTGACCTCGGATTGAAAAGAACGTGCATATTTTATTTGCGTTGCATGTAAATGGCAAAACCCCGTAGGACACTTGACACGAGTGGGACAGTGTCATCGGAGTCCAAACTGACGCCGATACCGCAAGTGCGCGGAACAGCGTGGCGCCTGACGGGGGCCCGGTGGACTTTCAAGTGGCGTCGACTTGCGCGCGGCCGCGGGGGGAGAGGGTCCAAGCATCGAGCGCCGTTGCAGATAGCGCCGCAAACCGGCCACCGAGGCCCGCGCGCCCCTCTATTACTCATAAAGCAGCCCGACCACCGGCCACCGGCCACCGGGCCAGCGATAGCTCGCACTGCGCGGCGCTACTCGATGTGGCGCCGCGCTGCCCCGCCGGTACACTTGATGGCGCGCAGTTGTCGTGCCAGTGCCACCACCGCCTGCCCCGGGCGGGGGCGGAGAGCGATGGAGCGAGTGGACTCCCTCGTCCCGGCTTTTCCTCTCGGCCGCTTGTTTGTGCGCTTCTCCGCTTGCGAAGCTGCGCGTACTTTTCATTTGTTTTGCACCCTGAGGAAGTGTATGGAACAGTAGTATCGTTTGCCGCATCATTATTCAAGAGCTGTGCTGCGCTTTGGTAGTTTCATATTGATATAGCAGCATTACTGCTGGTTTTCTAGTGTCGAGTTGATTTCATCGGCGCAGTCTTCTCTTGAAAGCGTTTCTCTTTCGTTTTAGCTTCATTCCTGGATTAACTTCAAATTAAATATTTTAACAATATCTCTTGTATATTGTTGTTGATCTCTTCATTTTATATTTTACATTATTCGCATAGAAGTTTGCTGGATGATCAATTAACTTTTTAACGTGTATTCCCTTTATGCTCTATCTCACAAACATTGATTAATTGTGCACTTAGCTCTTACTTTTCTGCTTCTGACATCCTCTGCCTTGTAATGCTTCCTCATTCCTATACAGTATCCGTAGCCTGTTAACCTGCCCCTCTCCACTTGCCTCCACTGGGTACGAAATTGGGTTAGGTTAGGTTATAGCGTTCCGATTCTGCGACCATATTAGTCTATTGTATCTAGTTTGTGTACTGCTCGTATATTTGCCATTTCTGTAAATTCGACGGGAATGGGTTGATCATATAGACCTGGCAAGTTATGTGGATTTGGAATGGAAAGACCAGCTGAACATGTAGCCTCTAACAACCTTCGTATTACGTTGTGATTTCCATTGTACTATTTACAGGAGCTTCGATTAAATATTTGAATACCATTAGCCTGGACCACGTAGAGAAAAGACCATCAGTGTTTGTGAGAACGGCATTGAGATGGTCCTTCTGGAGTAGTCATTCAATGGTAAAAGGTATAAATCTTATCATTTATTTCTTGGTCACTAAATTTAAATTGTAATATATCTTTTTGAAAACTATTTTTTTAGTTAGTCCTGTAGCTCTGAATTGGGTTTATTAGCACCAGGTGAATTACAGAATTTTGATATTCTTGCTAAGTATTTTAAAAATACGAGTAAAATTGAAATATGTTAATTAGCAGATTATAAATCTGCCAATTAAACTATAATATCACTTACCTCCCATTAAGAACACGAATAATAAAATAATATAGCGCTCTCCTTTATATTATGATCATTAATATTTTTCTGTACGCTCTTAGCAACAAGTGCTGCATAAAAAATTTAGTTTGTCAGTAGGTGGATAACTGAGGTCCGAATGTAGATGCAACTTTGAAAGTTTTCTTATTCCGTGATCATACAAGACAATTCTGCGACTCCTCCTGGCTGTTTTACGAAAGGTATTTTTCGAGTTGTCGCTGCGCGGGGTTTTCGTGGGAGGCCGGCACCCGATAATGCGAAGTTCGTCGGGGCGTGATAGCGTCATTACCTAACGGCGGGGCCTACGACTCGCGGCTCCTGGCGTCCACGAGCCCTGAGGGTGTCCTGCAGGAGCTGCAACGGGAATAGTACATAATTAAACGATGATGTAATGATGGGTATTAATACACAAATGTCATATTACGATACGAGCGAAGAGTGTCGTAAACTTCACACAAGTGTATTAATACCCATTACATCGAGTTTCATACGGTAATTTTTCTACGACTTTTATAAGTTAAACTTTCACATTGAATAGTTTGGTGACAGTTGATTCAGTCAAGGCCTTCTAGCGGACAGCTACCTAAATCTACCCTCGCATGCTACCGCAGGTGGCTGTGGTTACCTGTCCGCCTGCGAGGGAGTACTGCGCTAGTCAGATAGAATGAAAGTGAAATTACGATCCAATTTATTTTAAATAATATTCCATGAAAAATACTAATAATAAAAGAAATTAAAACTATTGAGCATAATATATCAAATGCAATATTAATGTACACAATCGAACGAAACATTTACTAGAACTATTCTGAAAGATTAATTGTCAATACTTGGTTTGCAAACTTCTCTGTGATTGGTCAAGAACCTGTATCGTAATGAAAACTGTATGAAATGACTATCATTATGTAACTGGTTGCAGCCATCAAATGACATTATACAATGGGAGTAGAACAAACTTTTTTAACTCTCGGTTCGTCCTCACCCAAAATGGGAGCTGTTTCGTTTGGAGGACGAGAGCGCAGGCGTAGGCGGTGCGGGGGGAGCGGCCGTCGCCCTGACGTGTGGGAGAGGAAGCTGTAACGGATTGCTCGGTGCGGCCCAGGTGTGCCCTTCCCGCCTGCCACCCGACATGCAACGCGTGACGTCGCTTCCTTTTCCTTTTTATGCCTTCTCCGAAGCCAATGGACGACGTCTCGTGTCACCGGCCTGTGCTCTCCAGGGAATCACTGCATCGACGAGCTGATGTTGAAGCTTCTGTCTGTATCACTTTGAAATTAATGACTCGCACACAACATTTGCCCACTCACACCATTCGTTTGAGAAAACGTGGAATTCAAGAAGTCTTTTTTTAGGAAACGATTGAGATTCCGAGTTCAAGATAATCCAAATTGCCAGATTTAAAAATGTATGTGCTAGCTGATGCTTTTGTAAGACCGAATGATGTTTATCTAGAAATTTTATGATGTATTGTGCTTCATGCTACCTTATCTTCAGTTGACGCCTCTAAGCATCATTAATGTCTGTCCAAAGAACATCATTAGTTTTTCCAGACACAGTTGTAGAAACGATTCTCCCTTTTTTAAAACGAGGATTTGTTGACAGACTGAAACCATACCCGATATTTTTACACTGCTTCATTCGGAAAGAGTTCTCATTTGTCTCTGTCTCGTTGAGATTTTCTCCCTTTTCCGGTTAAAAAGTGCCGCTTGAAATCCGTGTTCTACTTAACGGCGTACACTCTTTATAATCTTGTTTACCATCTTTTTGTTGTGGAGGGGCGTCTCTGTGTAATTGCACCTTCGGAGGCGGGCTTTTTTTGGCGTTGGCGGCGGCGGCGTCCGCACGCGTCGCGTCGCCCCGCGGGCCCTTCCGAGCGAGACACGGGCCCCCGCGGTACCTCCTTGTCTCCGCCGCTCGAGGACTCGGACCCCGTGTGGGCCACGTTCCTATTTTAGTCGTGATGGCGATCGCGGCACTGGTTGCTTAGTAGGATGACTCACACGATGCTGATGTTCGTGCTATTGCTTGCGGTCGTGGTAGTAAGAGTTTTATTAGTAGTGGGGACCATGGCAGTAAGAGAATTTTGACCGGAAATAATACTGACTGTTTTCATGTTTCGGATTGTTTTATTGCTGGGTAGAGAGAGTTGAGTACGGCTAGATTATTTTCTAGATCACTGTCTGCGGATATTGTTTAATATTGTCTGGATATCTTACCTAATTCAATTATTGTTGACAATGATTGTACAGTTTTGTGTCTTGAATAGCTTCAACACCTAAGTCGTGAATAATATTTTGTAGCAGTATAGTACGATGGTGATGGATGAATAAAGCATAGGCCTGTGCCCTGTGCTAGACGTGGTAGTGGTGCTAGCGGTTGCAATAACTGTAATGAGATGGAGTGTCGCCGAGACACTGATAACAGCTTAGTGAGAGGCCCAAATGATTAGTAAAGCAACGTCGGCTAGCTGGCGACGGTTCCACGGCCATAAACGGCACAGCCGGAACTGTCATATTGGCAGTAAGTGCTGCTGCTGCGGTGGCGACGGTGACGGCGGTGACGGCGGTGGCGGTGACGGTGGCGGCGGCGGCTGGAGGCGGTGATCCGCCTCTCCACGGCTGTTCCCCCGCCGTCGCATTAGCGCCCGACGCTGCGAGCCCTCCCGTCACGCGTTGCCGCCCCTCCCCACCTCCCACCCGCCCCCGCCCCCGCCCCCGCCCCCACCCGTCCCGCTGCGCCCCGCTCCGCCGCCGCCCTCACCCGCACGGCGCAGGGAGACCGGCGAATCCCGCGCCGCTCACGCCTCCTTGTAGCTGCTCTGCTCCGCGCTGTGGATTCAATGGTATTACGGCTTCCACCTCGCACACCTGACGCCATTCAGCCTCTCTTCGCGCCGCCCCACCTCCACCCCACCCCCATCCACACCCCCGGCCGCGGCCACGGCGCTCCGCCCTCGCTCCACCCCCGCCGCGCGCGCCTCATCCCGACAAAGCGCCACCGCTGAAAAGATATCCGAAGCTACGTACTTCTGCAACAAGCAGCGAGGATAATGGAGCGGCGGGATTTAACCGCTGTGCGTCGGCCGACGTACACCGCTAAGCCGCGCGGTAAGCTCACTATTTCCGGTGGTTACACGAAGCTCTTCCTAATCAGGTGCGTTTAATGCGGTGAGTAAATTAACGAAAGGGCTGCGGAAGAAAAAACACAGAGCGACACGAGGTAATACTGCTGCGATGACACTACCCGCGAAACTTTCTGTCATATCTGCAAATATCACTCTGAATATTAATCTCGGGTAGTACACTTCTCCGCGAGATGGCGTCGTGGGGGCTTTCGCGTTGGCACGTGCGAATAGGTCTTGTGTGGAGTGGTAGTGGGTGGATGCGTGGGATTACAAATATGTAAGGAGGGGACGCATGTGGTGCATGGATGTACACCGGGATGTGACTTCCGGAGCAAATAGGAAAGGTGGAGTTGCAAAATCTCGTAGTATAGACAATATGAATGTCTGAATGAGATGATATGTCCAGTAGATTTTGGAAGCCGCCGAATTATGACTTGCGATGAGAATTCTCGCTGAAGAAATCCCAGGCGAGAAGAGGCATTAAATGTAGCATTCTTGCTTATTGGGGGATATGGTAAACATAGGGAGTAACTTAACAGGAGAGTTCAAAGTCCTGGAGCGCTGAGGTCTGGGCTTCATTTTGGTGTAATCGTTTTGTTTTTCTGACATTATGTACTGCCTTCTTCCGTAATTGTGACTTAATCGTCAATGTAAAAGCAATTATATAAGTGGGCTGGAAGTGATGAAAAAGAAGAATGAAACAATGGGGAAGATCATTGGAAATCTCTAATCACGTCCCAAGTAGGATTAAACTAAGGAAGGCGAACGGAGCAAAGGAAGTGGGAGTGTAGAGAAGTGTATAATCAACAGGGTTGAGAATGCGAGCAAAAGGGAATTAACAAAGCAAAAAAGTTAATGTAGAGGAAAGCCAGGGAAAAGTTCCAAAGCGGAGGGAAACGTAGCAGGAGAAAGGGCACCGTAACTTCCGAGCGATCAGATTTTCACTTTTGTTGGAGGCCGCAGCGCGTGTGTTGAGTTCCCCCTTGCGTCGTCCCGAGCTTTTCTTATTGGCGCTTCCTCTCCCCGCCTCTGCTTCTTCTTGTCTTCCCGAGTGTGGCCTTACGCAACCTTCACCATCCGCGATCGCAGCATCGAATTCCGCCTCCTTCCCTCCGGCCCAGCCCGTCTCGTTTCGGTCTCCTGCCGCCGATCCGGCCCCAGCCCTCGCTCCCCCCTCCTCCTGTCCCCTCCCCATCCCCCCTCCCCCTCCTTGGAGCTGCAGCATCCTCGAGAGGCGCCGGGCGGTTAGCGCGGACGCCTGGGAGAAGTCAAAGCGCGCGCCACGGACCGCGGGCCGTGGGCCGTGGGGCGAAGCGCTCGTGATCGTTTGTCCTGTCATTAAGAGCAGGCGCGATAAAGATGGAGCACGAAGTTCCATAAAAAATAACGGAGGCCCGCGGCCGGGCGCTGGCTGGCCGCCGGCCGGCGCGGGGGCCGCGTGGGGACGGCGTGGGGGCGTCGCGGGGGCGTCGCGGGGGCGGCGCGGGGGCGGCGCGGGGGGCGGCGCGGGCGCGGCGCGGGGGCGGGGGCGGGGGGCGGCGCGGGGGCGGCTCGGGGGCGGCGGGGGGCGGTGCGGGGGCGGCTCGCACAGGCCGGAATCGCGGACGAGTCGGAAGAAGGGCGGGCCGCAGAGACGGGGGCGTGATGATGAAGATCGCACGCCCACTGGGAAAGTGACGGAAGCCGCGGAAGGATGCGAGTGTAAATGCGGCCGCCGAGAATGCCATCGAGAGGTGGAGGAGATAGGGGTGGGGGTAGCACGAGCTGGTCGGCCGAACAGCGGTCGTTAAGGGTGGAAATTTTCCTCGCCGCGAAATTGAGAGAGACGATGAAAAACTTGTCTAGAACGTACATTATACTATTGACATTATTGAGATATATTCTAAATAGATGTGACGTGTGATGATTTGAATCAGTAGATGCTACACTGACGCTAGTACGCAAGATACTTGTATTTACGCACTATTTAGTAATTGAATGGGCATCTCCATTTCGTTTCCATTATATGTTGGTGTCGAGATCTGCAGTATCTGAAATAATTAGTTCTGAGTTGTTTGTTCACACGTCTTAATTCCAATTAAGAATATTATGGAGAAGCCGTCCTCTTCCACTCCGGAGGCCTTTCTCGGCGGGCGAGGGCAGCAGGGTTACGAGGGCGGTAGGAGCGCGGGCGCCAGACGGCAGCGGCGGCGGCAGCGGCGGCGGCGCCGAGCCAAGCCCGACGCGGCGCCGGGATCATCAACGCGCCTCCGCGGGCCCAGGGAAATGACTCGGCCGTGACCTCTGCGGCGCTCTGGCACGCCGAGAACGACGCGGAATCTCTTTATCTCCCACCCCCGCTCTCTCCGCCCCGCCTCGTCCCTGCCCTGCCCCGCCCCGCCCTGCCCCGCCGACCTGCCTCCGGCCCCACCGCCCCCGCCTTGCCCCGCCTTCCTTCCTCTCTATCTTTCGTCCTCTTTTATTACGACCTTTCCCTTCTAATTTTCCTACGTAACGGGCCACTGGCAAGTGGAAGAGGAAGATCCCCCGATTGAGCCCGTGCCTTCGCTTAGAATGTCGCGGCCCTATGAATTGTTAAGCCGGGGAGGAGAGCAGCTGCCACTTGGTGCCTTGCCTTCCTTCTGCTTACGCCTGCTGCGTACCTTCAAAGAGTCGCCGAGATCTGGCGAGCGCTCGTAATAGGGGCGAGCGCCACTCCGGAAACACGTCCCTAACGGTTCCTAGCCTTTCGCTGCTGCACGTTATGGCAGTCGTGTCGAAAGCGCAGTGGAGCGTTGCCTAATAGCAGCTCTGTAGTGAAGAGAAGACCCCAGTCCTTGACTTTTTAAAAGAGCTACGTTGCATCGTGTTGAAAATCCTGCAATATTACGTTACGATTTTAGCAAAAAACGTAAAACATCTCGAGCTTATTACGTTCACCCAAAGATCCATAGCGTATTAGGTGTCGTTAAAATCTGCGGCACGTCTTCCTCTTATATAAAATGCTTTGGGAATCGTGACCAATAAAATTGCAATGCTATTTAGATCACAAATGGATGACTGTCGTAAAGAATCATTCTTGCTTTCTTCACAGGAATATAAAAACTCTTTAAAGGCGGACATAAACGGTTCCGTTCATTGAAATAATTTTTATGTACCCTTTTTTGGTACAGGGATTTATTTTGTTTTATTTTATGAATAAAGTTCTTAAGTATATTTTGAGTACCTATTTATACATCATCTTTATTGACTAAGAGAATCATACTCGTTCAGTTATATTCTGTCTGTATAACATGAATATCTTTAACACATCAACACTGAGTTGGTTATTTTAAACTATTAAAGTTCAGTGAAATTTATTTCTCTTCTCGATTTCAGGTCTTTTAATTTTCTCTTCCCAGAACAATGTATATTAATATTTGCAATAAACATGAACAATATTTTAGATAACTATAAATGTAACAAATGTGTATATGTATTCCAATTGCATTTGTACTACACTACATGTTCTGCATAATCCAGATAACATTTAATAATTTAAATAGATGCAGTTCTTCTTGCTTGCTATTTATTTCCTTCACTTGACATTCTTCGTTTCATTTGCTTTCCACGTCCCTCCCTTTGGACTCGTCGCTCCGCGCGGCGCAGAGCGTTGTGCGGAGCCGCGGCTCGGCTGGCGCTGTCCGCATGAGACGGCGACTCGCGCACTGGGCTCTGGCTGCGAGCAGGGGCAAGCGCTGGGGCAGGGGGAGCAGGGCTGGGGCGGGAGCGGCGGCAAGGGCGGGCGCCGTAATTGGGAGCGATTGAGGTGCGTGTGAAGAGGTCGGGATCAGCGGGCATTGTGGCCGCCCGCTACCCGCCCCCTCGCCAGGCCCAGCCCGCCGCCCCGGCCACCGCCCGCCCGCCCGCCCTCTCGCCCGCCCGCCTTCTCGCCCGCCCGCCCGCCCTTCCTCTCGCCCGCCCCGCCCTCCCTCTCGCCCGCCCGCCCGCCCTCTCGCCCGCCCTCTCGCCCGCGCGCCCGCCGCCCGCCCTCTCGCCCGCGCGCCCGCCGCCCGCCCTCCCGCTCGCATTGCCTCCCACGTCGCCTGCGCCTGGCCACGCACGCGGCGCCGTTCGCACGGGCGTCCTCGCACTCGCAGAACAATTCCTGCACCCGATTCCCAGCCTCCGCGCGCGCCGTTCGCTGCACCATTCTCCGCACTCCGTCTTCCGTTGCTGGCCACACGTGACCTGCTCCACTGCGAGCAGAATGACCAGCGCTCGGCGGGAAGAGTTTGCCGCCAACGCTGCCCCGCGTCCGCTCTTTCGTCAGACCGGCGGAGAGCGTGCAACGTGACGCTCAATGGAGTTACTGAAAATGGAAATTACTGTTTAGAGAAGTGGGCTGTAATCTGTTTTATCTCGGTACCTGCCGTTTATGTATCATTACATCTGATATGCTATCTAAAATATGCGGTATACGGATGAAAAAAAAAAACGTTTAATATGAAAATGCAGCATACATGTTTCTGGAAATAATGTGGACTGTGGACGGTTTTGTAGAGGCCTATATATTTTTTAATTTAACATTTCATGAATTCTTTAAAGGGATGCATTTATTTAAGTCCTCGTTAGCTCATTGTCGCCCACGAAGACGCGCATCACCCAGCAGTGGCCTCGCTGCTCACTGCCCCACCCCTACGCGAGCGCGCTGTGCCTCAACAGCCCTCTCTAGCTCCGTTGTCTCCGCACACCTCCCCCCTCGCCACTTCCGCAGCTCCTCTCCACGGCCTCCTCACAATGCGGGCGCCTTGCCCTCGGGAGCCACCGCACCCCTGTGCCCTGCGCTCTTCGCCACTTGCCTCCGCGGCCAGCCCCGGCGGACCGGTAGCAGTGGCTCAGTGCCAGCATTACCGTTGCCGCTACAACCTAGGTGAGCGGAAGCTCTTAGCGTTGTAATGATAATGGGGGCAGATTTTGAACATGATACATAGGTTCGAATTCGAGCGCGAGCGAATATTTTCTATCGACCGCTGCTTTCATTGATAGTTTTCCACGTTTATTTTTCTTCGAAATACCAGGCATATGCTTGAATAGTATCCTAATGAATGGGACACGAGTTGCATGCGATCTTTCCTTCGTCATTCACACACACACCTTTCATTACACAGCATTATGCTAACCACACATATCAATATAGACCTTGTCCAGCTGGACGATACATGGAAGGAGAAGCCCGGCAAGCCGTTTTGGTCGGATGCGT
>JAHLJT010008446.1:121943684-122035931 GCA_031308135.1 Acheta domesticus | reverse complement strand
CTGCACTGAGGTGTGGCGGTGCCTCGGCACAGCTCGGGTTACATTCCGCGTCGGCATTCCTCACGCTTGTATAACCAGTGCTACTGCGCTGTAATGGCGTCCGGCCGCTTCTGCCGACGAGCGATGGAATGTTTTCTACAATAATAAATGCGAGCAGGCGCCCATAGCGTGCTCCGCGGGGCATAAGCCGCACGCTGCCTCCGCCGCGATATCTAGGAAGATACGTTTTCAAGGCGGGGTTGCGCCACTGCCCCGGGCTGTGATTTCTTAGCGTACAAGATGATATTGTCCTTTGTGCTCGAACCGTGACAAATCGGGGACTAAAGAGGCTCGCCAGCCATAAACGCCCGTTGTTTAGATTACAATGTAGAATTTAGAAAGCAGCCTCCCGTTGGGGCGCAGATGGCTCAGGCTAGTTGCGTGGATGGGTTCTGGCGCGTATGGGGCCTGGAACGTGTTTGGGTAATAGAAAATCTGGGCGCGGGATCTCGCGGAATCGCAGCCATTTTCGCCGCGAGATCGTTGCCCGCGCTGGCGCCGCCTCCGCCGCGCTCCCGGCCTCGCCGCCCGAGCCCCCGCCAACGCCGCCGCGCCGCGCCACCTCAGCTGGCGCCGTATCTTGGGTAACTCAGAGCTTCGCGTTACCGCATAATACCGGCGTTAGCCCGACAACAGAACTGCTTAGGGCGCGCATTTGCAAGCCACCCCCGACCCAGCCGCGGCGAGCGCTGTCTCCTGTATTGCCCTACCTCCAGAGCTCCTCGGACCCTTCCTCGCGCGCCGTAAAACGGACTGGAACGCGATAACGGTTAATATCCTCTCAGTTTTGAATAATACTAAGCGGTCTGTGTTTAACGTCTTCTGTGAAGGGCCGCATGACTTTTATGGGAGTTTCCCTACACTTAAGTGGGTTGACATGGGCGGGGATTAAACGCGACGGGGCGCATCGCCGCTGTCAGCCTCTTGCAGCCGCCCCGCGGCGCTCACCGCCCACGCCCCCTGCCTCGCGCCCTCGCCCACTTGGGCGTCGAATACGCCCCACCCGCCCCCGCCCCGCCCCCTCCCACTCACGCCTACAGCCTAGTTTGTCTCCCGATCCAGCCTCCGCCGCGCCGTGCACGCGTCACTTTTGCCCTTCCAACCGCACCCGTCGCCCTCGCTGACCTCTCGTGACTTCCGTTCCTACTGCCTCCAAGTCCTATCCTACTTCACGACAGGCCAACGTCGCCATCGCCAGCCTTTGCCTCCCGTTTTATTCCGCCTTACCACCGTCTCCAACGCCGTCATTAGCATTGGCGTCGTAGCCGCAGTCACCACAAACGCCGCCGCTGCCGCCGCCGTCGACTCAGTTGCCGCCCCCGCCGCAGTATCTGCCACTCCTCTGCAGCCACCGCTACCGTAACCGCTACTGCCGCCAGCGCTGCCACAGTCTTCACCGCCCACAGCACTCCCGCCGCTGCCTCCCGCCGCGAGCCCCGGTAGGCTGCTGCCGCATCAACACCGAGCCGCGGCGCCGCGGTAATTAGCCTTGTAGATGGAAGTCGTTTGGAGAAATTGATAGTTGGAGGCGCGGCTGCAGCGAATCAGGCCGAGACACTCGCTGACGATCGTCGCGTCCTTTCGGAGCAGAGATGAAGTGTTCATCCCGCTGCGAGCCGCTCCGCCCCGCCCCGCTCCGCTCAGCTCTGCTCCGCCCCGCTCCGCTCCGAGGACCATCAGCGCTCCGCCCCCCACCCGGGGCCGCCGCGCCGCCAACGAACGGACGGTTCAGCCACGAGGCGCTTGCAACGCATTCTCGTGTTATGGAGAGTTCCAGGAGGCATTAGCTGGAGCCGTCTGTGAAACTGGCCACACCACCTAACTGCTATTCTCGTTTTTCATTACCATTAAGTGCCAACGTTGCTGCCCTATTTCCTCATGATATCTACTACATTAACATTCCCTTCTTTGGGTAATTAATATTCTTTCTGGTGTGACAAAATTATTTTATATTTATATTTTCATAAAAATGGTGAATTTTTGATACATGTGTCCATTAATTAAAATGTTTTGAAATAATATGTTAATGTTACATTCGTTAAGCAAGTAATTCAGTTTAATGTCTTAGCTCACACCCCTGTATTTTCTTAATTTTTGGAGAGGTATATATTATGTTTCTTCCTAATTCGTAAAACATTTAAAAGTATTTTGGTACCACTAAATGCCAACATACCCATTTCAAATATCATGTCCCAATCTCTATAGAATCCACTTTTGCTTGAAATGAATAACAACGAGCTCTTCTATAATTCATTGGAGGGCCGCAGTGTAGGACAGTGGAAGAATCCGACTGTGTGAAATGTACGTGCGAAGAGAGCGCTGTGAATAACCGACTAGGGCTGCCTGAGGGAACTGGGAATTCCGCAAAGACGTCGGCGGCGGGGCGGAGAGCGCGAAGGGCGGTGTGGGGGTGGGGGTGGGTGTGCGGAGTGCCCGTGCGGCCGTGACGGGATCTTTAACTTTCGCTCGCTTCCCCGAGCGCCTCGGCCGCCGTAACTCAGGGCGCCGCACGGCACGGCCGCGCTGCCGCTGAAATAGAACAGGGCCCCCATGAATTAGTGGGGATCCCGGTGTCTCCAGCGCCGCCGCGCCTCCCGCCCTTCCATTGCTCATGTTCGCCCGGTAAATACCGCTGCCCCCCCCCCGCACACCCCCGTCCACGCACCTCCCCCGAACCCCTCCCCACAGCGCCCGTCACACCCCTCCGCTCCCTCCCCCGCCCCGCTCCCGCCAGCTTCCGGAATATGGAAAGGAAATTTATTGTGGATTTCCCATACGCATTTATCCTGTGGAATCCGGTTTGGGGCGTGACAGCGGCTGGAATCCTCATATAAAGATGGCGAGGCGCGAGTAGGTGAGGATTCCTTCGAGAAGTAAAAATTATGAATCTACTTCGCCACCGTCGGGAAAGGGAAAGAGCTCACGAAAGACAGAGGAGGCACGAAGAAAAAGAACAGGGCGAGCGGCGAGGAGGAAAGGGGGCGAGGAGAATCTCAACATTAAGACCGCAAGATGAGTTTCTGGTTGGAGCTGAAGTTATTGAAGTTTATAGGATGAAGTATGTTTACTACCGTTGTGCTGCGTGACGGTTGAGGTCGAAACGGGCAGTTTACAGGCAATGCTTTGTGGGTGACACCCTAAGATGTATTAGAATTCCTCTCAACTCAGAACGTAATTTACGGTCCAAAAACTGATTGGTTGAATGTACCATGACGACTTAGTAACAAACGAGCATCGTAACTTGGTAGGGCGTGACGTTACTCCTAGACTTTCTCTTTTCAAGTTCCGCACTTTGTTTCTTTACTGATTTTTGATAAATAGCCTAATCGTTTATGTTCATTTCACTTAAGAATCCGTGTGTAAATCAATTTCTGATTCAAATGGAGAGAAATATATTTCCTGTCACATTTAAGAGAGCATGGAACCACCAACAGTATTAGTTTGATGGATATAATATCAAATTTGGTTAAATTATGTTAATATGCGTTTTATTTTGTTACTTCAAGTTGCGTGAATATAACCTCGATGTTATCGTCTCTTTTCTACGTTTTTTCTTTCTCAACACAAGGTTCAAGTGTATAAAATGTTTATGCCCAATACAATTCTTTTATGTTTACCTTACAAATAATTTTCAGCGAACGATCATATCTACCTACAAGAACACCTCACCTGCCTGGTAGATTGGAAGACGTCTCGTCAAACGGCGCGAGAAGCAGAGGCGAACGGCGGAGGGCGGAGGCAGGCGAGAGCGGGGAGTAGCCCAGGCGTAGGTGTGAGGATCGATCACGAGGCACATCTCTGCCCACCCCAAGGGCAGCAATAAACATTCTTTTACGGCACCTGTGATGTTTCGCTTGGAAAGTACGTCGCTCGTACGACCTCTTGGGCGCGCGGCACCCGAGACCTCGGCTCCCGGGCCACGGGGCTCCCGGCCGCGCCCGCCCTAACCCCTTCAGCGCGTAAAATCCCTCGAGCATTGTGTAATTGGTTTCTGTTGATGGCTGCCTCAGACGACACTGTTTGTGGGGTATTCTACCGGCGTGCGGCGTCGGGGAATGAAAACTATCTTGAAAAACACCCTCCGCGGAGGCACTCTGTTTACAATAGGCAAGCGGAAGTCGTTCCACTGTGATTAAATGTGTGTTTTCATTCCCGTGCTAGGAAAAGCACAATACGGCGTACGGGCGGTGCTTTTCCCTCTGCTGGCCGTCCATCCGCCGCGCGCATCTGGCGATGCGCAGGAGACATGTGCAGGCGGGGCGGCGGCTTAATTACTCGGCCGTTTGGGAAACGAAGCAAGCGTAAGTATTTCCTGAAGGAGCGTTTTGTGCCGGGCGTTAAGGAGCGGCGCTTTTTGTGGTCGTTTTGCGGGGCGCTCCCATTTGGAGCGTGGGCGGAGCCGCTTACATTCAGCCCCGAGCCCTTTGCTTCTGAGAAGTGACCACCTGGTAGGCGCAGCACGCCGCCGCCCCGCCGGCGAAAAACTTCAATCATTAGTGCGGCCGGAGCGCAGTAAACACTGAATCACGTCGGCGGCGGGCGCGCGGGGGACGTGATCCAGCAGTTTCGCCGCTTCAGTCCTCGACCCCTTGCTGCGCGACGGTCGCCGGCGCCGTGCTCGCCCGCCCCGCCCCCAGCCCCCGGCCACCTTGCCTCACCCCTGCCACCCAGCTTTGTCGTCGGCCCGGATGTCTCTTCGGCCATCGTCTCCCCTCGCCTGCAACTCTCGCTTCATTAGAGTTTGCTGGGCTCTTACACCGTAAACACGTATTTTGGGTATCAATATTAGAATTGTTACGATAACGAACCTAGTAAATATTAATTAGAATTGGAACGTAGTAAATATTAAATAGAAACAAACAATTAATACTATCACATTATAAACATCGCATATTTTAATTGCGTTTAATTCTATTAAAGTCTTATTGGAACTAATTTTAAAACTATTTACTAGTTAAACAGTTGTATTTTCTAAGTCAAGAATGGTTGACATTGCCCAATTTCATATACAGTTTCCATGTATTTTACATAGAGGTTTCCATGTACTATGTATTTTCCAAACGTTCAAGAATTGCGCGTCCTTTATTCTTTGCATCCCCTGCAGGCTGGCACGCCCATCTTCGACTGCATGTCTGTCACTGTCCTTTCTCCTCTCGATCTCAGTTACGTAAATTTGACTACGAACTCCTTTTTCTGTAACCTTTCTTTCCCTTTTTTTCGTCTCTGCACGTCTGTGCTCTCTGCTTTATCTCGTACGAGCCACCACCTCAGCTTCTTGCCGCCAATTTCAGTTTCAGCGAAGCTTGTGGGTTTTGCCTGAATGGCGTCTCAACTCGTCATCTGCTACGTCAGCTGTCGCTTCGGCAATTGCGCTGCCATCGCTCCGCTCCGCTCCGCGCCACCGCAGCCGTAACGTTAACCGTCATCAGAGGCCCCGCCTTAAGCATCGCTTTAGCCGACGTCGCGTCCCAGCCGGTACCTTCGCCGGCGCCTCAACCTTCGCCTCAACTGTCACCTCGCAACTTCGCCGTCGATGCTGCCTCAGACGTCTAATTGTCAGCCGCTACTTCGTCATTCCCTCGGCGTCTTCCCTTTGCGCGTATCAGCCGCCCCGTCATCTACCCCGCTAATCGCCGGCTCGCTTCTTCCTCTCCTCCGCGTCTTCCTCCGGCCCGCAAGCCCGTAACCCACTCCGCTCTGAACTGTGCTGCTTGAATAACTGCATTCTTCCCTTAAAGGAGATCCGTTTCCACGTCGTCCGCGCGATGTCGGAGGTAGTGACGTCGCCGGTGACAACGCCCGCGACGTCACCGCCTGCAGGACGCCCCTGTCCATCCTCCAGCTCTGCTTTTGCACGGCGTTGTTGTCGGTAAACGGTGTTTAAATTTTTGATGCGGGTCAGCTTTATTTGCCGTTCGCCGACGGTGCGCGTTCCGCTTTGCCAAATGTGGACGCGCGCCACCGATGGGTAATGTTCACCTCCAAAGGTAGGTCGTGAAATGTGGACCGAAATTATTAAACGTGTTTACTCTACACGAAGAGGTGTTTAGAACGCTCGACGACAAACTGTGCGCTAGAGTCAAAACCTATCTTTGAAAGCGCTGTATACTGCAATACATGTTTCCGACAGCGCAGTTTCGATCATGGTTCGGTGGAATTCACAGGTTGTGAAACGTCCTTTGGGGCGGAAATAAGTCTTTTGCAAAAATCGTCATCTGTTCGGTTTACACAAAGCTTTCTGCGAGAGAGAGTGTGTGTCTCGTTTCATGATACCGAACTCGATTTACATCGAAAGAATTCTCGCGATTCGATTGAGAGGTAAGGATCTCCTTTCTTTCTCTCGCGTCATGAGACGAGTGCAAAACCGCGTCGGATTCACTTGGCGAGGTTCTGGCGCGCGCCCGCCGCCCGCCGCTCGGGGTGGGGCGGGGGGAAGTTAGAAAGAAAAATAGAAGAGCGGGCCCTGCCCCCTGCCCCCCTCTCACGTGCAACGCGTTTTTCGCCGCGTCCTCCGTCTCCACCGTCGCTTCGGAGCCTCGCGTCCTGGGCGTTCGCGCGCCATCGGAGCTCCTCAGTCGCGATCACTATCCGCTCGCCTCTCGCCCCGCGCTCCTTCCTCCGCATTTTACTCCTCCCTGCCGTTTGCATCCCCCTCCATTCACACTCACGCACCCTTCAGTCAGTGCTCTCTGTGTATTTTAATCTAACATTCACCCTGTTCACGAATTAAATGTCAGGAAAGATCTTTCACTCTTCTCGTTTGACTTCGTACCCGAAGGCAACCTCGTTCCTTTTATTTCAGTAGAGAATACCTCGAATTATTATCTCCGACTTCTAAACCGACTTTTTCATTCCTTCTAACACAACTTTCACCGTCAATTCTTTTCTTGCGAAAGACCTCGAATGTGAAAAACTTCCTTTAATCACCATCTTTCAAAAACCCACCAGCGTGCCTGTTTCTTCGCAGCTTCTTCTCCTTCTTTATCGTAATATATTAGACGGTCGTCCTCGTCCGTCGCCGCCGCCTCCGCGGCCTGCTCCGTTCGCGGGGCGGCGTCGGCGGCGCCTCCGCGTTGCCTACCCCTGCGTCCGGAAGCGGAAAACGGTCGTTCCCACGCGACTCGTTCTTTACTGGCGCGAGATGTTGTTCTGCGGCCGCCCGGGCGTCTGCGGCGCGGCGCGGCGCGCTCTATGGCCTCAAAGTTCCCGAAATCGAAGGCCCCTCCGCGCCGAAAACACTCGCTTACTCTTATTTCATATTTGCGCTGCTCTTCCACCGTGTTTGTTTTGTTTCGCGTCTATTGGCTCGCATTGAAATGTTTTTCCAAGCATCGCCAGGAATTTCTTTCAAGCTCCTCGGGCTATATACTATTTCTCTGTGGTAAGCGCTCGTCGTTCTTGACACGAGAGTGCGATTTCACTTACTGGAATCACCTCACCTTTCGTGGAAGTGTCACGATCCTTTTAGCAAAAATAAACCGTGAATAAATGCGAAGAGAAGTGTTGCTATGAGGTGCAACGGTCCGCGCGCGTGCACACGTTGTGCTGCGAAAAGGAACAGAGCCCCGAAACGTCTACTGCCGCTGCCAGTTAATACTGGGTGCGCTGCTACGAGTGCAGCGGGCAGGTGGTGCGCTCCTCCGTTGCAACCGTGCTCTGTCTCCTACTGGAGTATCATCTGTCGAGCAGGCGCTCGCATCGGTGTTACCAGTGATCCTTCTCCGTCCTCGTGCGTTCTCGCGGCGCGGCGTGCTTGTGGACGAGTTGAACGCGATGCGCTCTCCGAGCGAAGGAATTCAGCGAAGTCGCGAGGCGCGCTCGTGGGGTGGGTGCAAGGGGGTGGGAGTGGAGGAGAAATCTGCTCTCGCGCGCACCTCTTCTCAACAAGTTCAGCGCTGGCGGGAGGAATTGCTTCCACAAAGTAAGGAACGATAACAAAGTACACCCACACATTGTGTTTAGAATTACAAGCTAAATTGTTATTCAGTTTCGTGGGCGGCGTGTGTAAATTATGTTATACGTTCTTCCTGGATTTTTTCAATGAGACAAATTAAGCCGTGAGTGTGCGAGGAAAAGGTAGGAGGTGTGAGGGGGTGAGGCGGGAGAAACGAGGCGCGCCGGCGAGTACGGCGTGGAGGGGGGAAGGGTGAAGGGAGGGGGACGGGAAAGAGGAAGGGGCGGTGTGGGAACGCGGAGCTCAGCGAAAGGGTGGAAGCGCGTTGTGGCAGCCCGGTTTGTTTAGCGATGGAGGTAATAACGAGTGAGTGCATGAGAAGCGAGCGGCGGAGGAGGCGCGGAAGAAAGAGGGCGGCAGGAGGCGAGGAGGCGGCGACGGAGGCGGCGGGGGAGGGATTTATGGCCGCGTCCGCGCACCTGGGCCCGCACCCCCTCGCTCTCTCCCTCCCCCGCCCAGCCCGCTCGCTCGCCGGTCCACCGACGTACACTGTGCGTCTGCTGGCTGAGCCCGCCTCCATCTCCTGCTGGCATCCTCACCTCTATTTACGTTCGCGTCTCCTCCGCAACGCAATGCCACCTCCCTTTCTTTTTCACATTTACCTGCAGCCATGTCTGCCACCGCTACGACATTCTAGATCGCCGTCTTCAGGGCTGCATCAATTCATCGTTTGCCCCATTGTTATTCCTTTTTCTGCCTTTCATTTCTTATTCACGGCGCACTCCTTCGTTACGTCTTCACTTTCGATGCAACTACCATGTTCCGCACCGCTACATTCGCCCTGCCCTTTTCATTCCCCATCTATCATACGCCCATATCCCGACGCGAATGAGTGCAGTTGTTACAACCCCCGAGCGGCCTGCCGTTCCAGCTATTTCGCCTTATTATATGGCTGCGTTTCCGCGAGGCATTTCTCTCTACTTTCTTTGCATCCTTTCCGCAACTGCCTGCGCCTGCGCCCCGCGCCCTCCCTCTTCGGCCACATTCGTCTTGTCCTATCGCAGCGCCCCTCGGGCGCCCTGCGCTCGCAGACCGCCTCCGCCGCGCTTTGATGCCGTCTGTTTAAGCGTCTTCATAAAAGCGTATTTGCTTGCGGTGGCGAGGCGGGGCGGAGCGGGGCGGGGCGAGAAGGGGCGGCCGGGGTGCGCCCGTGCCTACCGGCCGCCGCGCCGCGGCCGCACGGAATCGCCGCGTAACTCAGTAGCTCCTGAGCGGCCTCGCGCTATGTTTACAACGATG
Organism: Acheta domesticus; assembly: GCA_031308135.1. NCBI lineage: Eukaryota > Metazoa > Arthropoda > Insecta > Orthoptera > Gryllidae > Acheta > Acheta domesticus. The sequence goes on along the minus strand of JAHLJT010008446.1, from coordinate 122,026,699 downwards.
CACTTGCCGCTGGAGGAGAATGTAATGGGATCTCCAACTTCTTCCTCGGCGCGCGTTAAAACTCACTACTTGGCGTCAAAGGCGGAGTCGAGGACCTTTATGCCCGCCCGCGCCCCGCCTTGCGCCGGCGAGGGGGTCGAGTCGACTGATGAGGAGTATAAAAGGCGTACTGCGCAGCTTTTTTTTTTTCTGCGAGTACAACTGTTCCGGGGCGAAAGAAGCGGCGGCGTATTCCGGGAAAGACACGCGATCCCGCGAGATGGGCACGGGGCGGCCGGAGCTCGAGGTCGTGCGAGCGGCGTGCCTCGCTGTGCGTAATGCGCGACCGCATGTCCACGAGGAGGATCCATTACGCGCCGAGCTCTTCTGTGGAGTGGAGATGGAATTTATGATGATGAGGTAACTCATCCACCCTTCTCACAGCGTGTCGACTGTTCTCAGACGGTGTTTACTACCTGTCATTTACTTAAGTTTTCCCGCTTTGTGACTCGTGGTGGATTTTATTGAGAGTAGACGTAAAGTAAATAAATTAAAAAGAAAATCGACGGAGGAAGTTGTTAACATTAGTTTCGGGGAAATGGCAAATCTAAATTTATCCATTTACTTGTCTACATGCAGTTATGATTCTATCTCGTCAAGGTGAAGATTCGAAATTTTAATAAAATTTGTTATTTTTCATAATACATATAAATTTGGACGGAAAGTAAAATTATATTATTCTGTAGTTTAAAAAAAATGTTCAATGATATCGGTACATTCATAACTGGGAAGTAGCATTTAGAATTACACAGAAACTTTGTGAAATGACCTCATCCGTGAGCGGGATTCTCCATTAGCGGCCATTTTTTCAGGACAGTTAAACTGGAAAATGGGGAATCGACAAAAATGTGGCAAAATTTAAGTAAGAATGAACACAAATATATAACACTATTATCAGAAGGGAATTTTCATGGAATGGAAGAATAAAAGCAACGCTGAAAATTGGAAGAGGGAATGCAAACACGAGAATATACATGATTTTGTGTACAACTGGTTTGTGTGGACATACACGAAAGCTTGCATTAAATTATTATTACAGAATAATTAAAATTGTTTTTCATGTAAAAAATACTTTAATATATATGTAATGAACTGTCAATTTATTACTGGAACCATCAGTGACAGCTTAAGATAGATTTTACTGTGTATTTCAAGTTCCGAAAATCTTGTTTCCTAATTTTAGGTACATTTCATGCGTATTAGGATGCATTTGAATAGCAAGAATTCGCCAGACTGATTTTTTATTTTTTTCATTTTTCATTTTCCCGATCCGTTTGCGTTGAAAAACAGCCACACCTAGTCGAGCGTGGCCGTTGGCTGTGCGGCTGCGAGCGGGCGGGGGGGGGGGCGCCGCGAGGGCGGGGGCGGGGCGATCCGCGGGCCGTAAGACGTCGCCAATGTACGGGCGGAGGGCGTGCCCGGCCCTGCCCGGCCGCCGCGCTCTGCGCCTCGCCGCGTCCCACGCCCGCGCCTTCTTTTTGTGTTTCCTCCGCGAGAAGCGCCGAGTCACGACCTTCCGCCTTTTATTCTGGTAGCGTTGAGTAATGCCGCATATGAGCAAGGTATTATGGAACGACATAGCTCGTGGATGTAAAGGGCGCAGCACTTAGGGCCGTATTCTATTCAGGCGCGGCGGCGGGGGTGGGGGCGGGGGCGGCGGCGGCGGCGGCGGAGGTGGCACGGGGCGCTTTACATGCGCGGCCACGTTATCTCGGCCAGTGTTTTCGTTGAGAGTCCTCCGCGCGGCGCCGGGTTATCCCGGACCCATCGGTTAGGCTCCGTCCGGGCGCCGCGCCCTGCGCCCCGCGCGTGAACTCTCACCTCCCGTGTGCTGCACGTAATGTCATCCGCACCCGCCCCGCCCTCCCGTCCTCCTGCCCCCCGGGGCGGCACGCGCGTCGCCTGCTGCGACCGGGGCGCAGACGGACGCCGCGGGCAGTGGGTCGCCGCGCGGGTGACCGCCCCCACCGCGCCCACCGCACGCCGCCCCCGGCCCCGCCCTCGCCCCCGCCCCTCGCCCACGCCCTCGCCTCGTGGCGCAGGTGGGGCGCAGCAATTGACGGCCGGCTCGCCGCCTCTCGCGCGCACACACGCTGCATGCGGACATCTGCGCAAGCCCCTCCCACGTGCAGAAGCAAGCCTCTCCCCGAGCCACGTACGTTTGTCTTGCGGCTTGGATTATTCGCACTCCAAGCACCTCTCTTTGTACTCTGAGAAAGTTAACTAAATAATTCATCATTTATTTTCAATCTTCGGATACTTCCCTGAACCTCGATAATGATGCAGTCAGGTCCTTCCTAAACCACTCTTAGCCATTATTACTGTTTATAATTTCTTTGTTGCCTAATCATTTAAGAACTGTAGCTTCAAAATACTGAAATTTACAACAGAGAAAAACTAACAATTATTTTACTTCAATGTTAATACTGCTCTCATGCCTGCAATCTACTTAATAGTATTGGAAACATTTGAATGCATTGACCGCTGATAAATAAATGCATTTCGTTATCTGTCTGCGCTCGTCGTAATGCTCTTAACTGTAACAATCTATTATTCTTGCCTGGATGAGCCCGTGATGAATTTCGTAATAAGATTAGGTGCATCTTTGAAATTGTGATTGTGCCAGATAGTATTTCATCACCCCTAATCATATTAACACTGTCTCTCATTTTAGATTTTTGAATAATTTTGATGCTAAATAAATACATCAATAAATAACGCAAATTTGGCTGTAAATTATCCTTTAAATCCTGTAATGCCTCTCTTTTTTCCACCTTACAACTATTTCCCATCTCATTATACATTCGAATTTTCTGCACGATATCATAACCTCAATCTCACCTACCCCACTATCGCCGGTATTTATAATTAATTCCTATCTGTGAGAGTGCCGACCTTTCTGTCGCTGTAATATGAGCCATTCTTCACGACAGCCACAGCTACCACCGCCGCTACTGCCACCGCTCTCGGGCCACAGCGAACCGTGTTACCGCCTAAATGAGAAATAAACAACACGCGCAAAAAATCCTCCGGCGGGCGAGGTGCGTCACCGCATCGCCCTTAAGACTGCTTTTTGTTACGCGCGCGCCGCGCCGCGTCGCGCGCAAAAAAATGTTTCATATGAAGCTGTACTTATTAATATATACGCGCCGGATTGAATTGAGTGCATAATGCGTTGTGTAATGCAAATGAGCGACACTTCACAGATATTGAAATGGGTACACAAATAGTTTTTTGTGGCTTCGTAATTAGGCGTGTATCCGCGCCGATCTCCCCCGGGCGCTGGGGCAGCGGCGGCGGCGGCGGCGGAGGGGCGGGGCGTGGGCAGCTGCGCGCGCGCCGCCCCCCGGCGCTCCCCCAGGGACCGCCGCCGCCGCCGCCGCCGCCGCCGCCGCCGCCACCGCCGCCGCCGCCGCCGCCGCCGCCGCGGGTGCATGTCGCAGCCGATGCTTATCGCCCGGCGCGGGAATAACAATTACGTGGGCGCGCGCCGCGGGAACGGGATCGGGAGGGGCGGCGGCGCGGGTGCGGGTGCGGACGTGGGATCCCGCGTGGACGGGCGCGGCCGCGGGCGGTGAGGACGCGCGGACGCCCAGTGCGTGCTGTTGCCACGGGCCGAGGGTGAGGACGAGGGCGTGCACGGCGGCGCACCCACCCGGACGGAGGGAGGGCCCAAGATTTTGCTACGTGACGAGATGCACTGCGTAGATTTCTCATCTATTAGCGACACTGAGCCACGTTTTAACATTTATGGCCTCGCTAGCTTATTTATATCATAGTAAAATGCTAGAAATATCTCTTCAATATTTACATAATGCATTTACAAAATATATTATTATACTATTATTATTATTACTATTATTATTATATTATTATTATTATTTCTACAATACGATTTTATAAACGTTCGAAATTTAAGTGTTATTATAATTCCCTAATTATTATAATGTTTCTTTTATGACAGTATAACGCAGAAGTATTAATGACGTATTAATACCACAAAGAAATAGAACAAGCAATATTATTCCCTGCAGAGACCCAGGATTGTTAGTAGGAGAGAAAATAGTTTTTTGTGCCTTTAGTAACTGTCACTTGAACAGCGCTTTCAAGAAAAATACACACATTTGACTTGCAAATGATGTTATTAACAACATAATGGGAGGCGTGTTATGATAAAATTTTGCTTTACTGAGAGCAAATAAAACGAAGATTCGAAGCAAACAAGCTTCAAAATTCTGAGGGACTTAGCCCTGCTACGTTGTTTGCTTCTGCTAAAGTTGGTGCCTAAAGGAGGCGCCACGTACGCCATAAGTGCGGGGCGGGGCGGGGCAGGGCTGGGCGGGGGGAGGACGGTGGAATTTTGAGTCGCCTCCCTTGCCCTCCCGAGGGAGGCGCGCGGCGGCCGATGACCGAGCTGATAGGCGTCCTCGTGCCGCATCCCCCGTCCCCACGGGGACGCCGCCCCCGCGCCTCGGCGTGGCGGTGGCGGTGGCGGCGGCGGCGCTGGTGGCGGCGCTGGTGGTGGCACGGGCGGCGGCGCCGGCGGCGGCTAATTCCATAACAAATGAGGCCCCGCCGGGGAAGGAAGCGAATGGAGACAGGTGCGGAGTTGCTGCAAGACGTGCGTCGACTGGGAGGTGTCTGCTCGCTTCCAATTGCTACCTCCGAGAGCGGGGCTGGCGCCGCTGTCGTAGTCGTGTACTGTTCTATCGACCTTATCTCTTCATCTACACATCACATGTGCCCTTGATTATTGCGTTAAAATGTAAAATGCGTGTAACATGGTTTCTCTATTCTTTATGCGTGCCGATAATTCTATTCAGTTGTGTGTAAGAAAAATATAGCATCTCTGTAATGATGTATCTCGCTTAAACCATATGGAAAACAATTTATGCTCTTACGCCAATTATAATTATTATTTTTGTACTATATTTATTTTTCATTATATTAATTTACAATAAATAATTTGTAATGCATAATTTAATATAATGAAAATGAAAACCTGCATTATAATGAAATGAAATGCATGGCGCAAAATAATGGTCCCCGTAGCAGTCACAAAAGAGCCACTGACGGTCTATGAACTGAGAAGCTGATAAAAAACCTTTATATGAGTTCTTTGTATTTATTTCATATAACATGTTTTGTGTGGCAGAATTTTGCAGCACTTTTTCGTTTTATTACTGCTCGTCTCTTGACAACATGTAGTCTAGTTTATCATACTCATATTTTCAGTTTTTGCGAATTTAATTTTAGAAATGTACTATCGGGAGTGCCTGGAAACAATTTTCAAGCAAGTGGAGTTTACGAATGTAGTTTGGGGAAAGTTTTCAGTAATTACCGTTAGTGCTGCTGTTTCTCATACGTGGTATAAAGGAACGTTTTGCTTGACTACTCTTGGTTGTTTTGGTGATACAACGCAGAGGGAACGATTTTGATGTTTTGCTAAAAGCAACAAAAGTATAGTTTGTAGAAAATGCAGACTAGATTAAAAGTCTCTGAAAGTTTGGGTGTTCGTGTACGGTAAACCCAAAACTTTGTGAGTCACGCCTTCACTTTTCGGAGTTTCTGCTGAAACAGTGATTCGTTATTGATCTGAAAGCGTCTCTACGCATCTAAATATATTACAGTTGTGTAATTCTGAAGCCGTGGGGCGCTGGTCGTGGTGTTGGAAGGTCGCTCAGGAAGTATATCGGGGTAGGCACTCCCATGTTTTACATTTGCACGTAGAGAGTTTGGAATGAACAATCTGTTGCAACACAGAGAAATGCTTCCAGGGTTGTATTTGTAGATCGGCGGGAGAGGTAGCATTTCCTGCATATTTACAGAGTATTGTTAGTCTGCTTCGGTCACCTTACGGCTTCTTTTTTCGGTGCGTCGCTTTGTGCATCCTCTGCTTCTACATCGCACTGGCCAGAGTCGATCCTAGGTCAGCGTCTATCTACCTCAACCTGACCGCGCCTCCTCTCGGCTCTAGTATCTACCTTCGAGACCGACCCTCCGCCGCTGCGTCTCCGCTCCCGCCCTCGCCCTTTTCCGACTCCGCAGTCGCCCCTCTCCGGCCGCGGGCTGATTGAAAATTAATTATCCACGCGAGCTTTGCAACGGAAGCAACGCCAAAAAGCAGGCACCCAGCCGGCAGCAGGCGGCGCCAAGAGAGCGTAACTCGTTAAAGTAACGTGCAGCCAGCGCCCCCCCTCCCCGCGGCCCCCAGCTCCTCCGCCTGCCCCGCCTTCGCCTCCGCCGTCGCCGCCCCTGCCGCCAGCCTGCTCTGCTTCACCTGGAGGTGGCGCTGAGTACGGTTTAACTACTCAAAGCTTTTAGGCTGCGCCGGCCATCGTCATGCGATTCCTGCAACTCTTCCATTACGCGATGCGCCACCGCTTGTAAGTACTGCTATAAACGGCCAACGGGTGATACTCTACGCGAAATCAACGGCGTGCTTCTTCTTTTTAGAACGGCGCTATCTTCTTCCAATATTAAATTGTTAGCACACGCTTTAATGACGCTTCCTTAATATATTTAGTTTTAAAAAGTGATTATTAGATGCGTGTTCGCGCATAAGCATCCTTTACGAAGTAATTTGCATCGTTTAAAACACGACGGAACTTGATAAAACAATGTGAAAACAGGTCGCTCGCGCTTCAATCTGGGGAACTTGGAGTAGTCCGTTATGGCGGCGCGGAAGGCCGGCGCCGCGGGACGCGACGGGGCGAGTGTAGACGGAGGCCGCGGCGGCCGAAATCCGGAAGCGGGCGCTGCGGGGCGAGAGCGGAAGCGGGCTCTGGCAGCCGAAGCGCGGCGCTTCTCCGCCGCCTCCCCGCCCCGCCCCGCCCCGCCCCGCCCCCGCGCGGCCGTCTGCTGTCGGCCCGCGCGCGCCCACTTTGTTCGCCGCTCCATGTACTCCGCTCTACATGTATTAAGCGTCGCAAGTTTTGCGAGGCAGCTGCAACCAGCCTCGTGAAATTCGCCCGATATATCGACTGTCGTGCGGCGGGCGAGCCTCCCGCCGCGCAAGTTTCTCCTTCCCCGCCCCCCTGTCCACCGCCCCCCCCCACGCCACCCGCCGCCGACGTCGTCGTCGTCGCCGCCGTCGTGCTGCCGGTGGCGGGCGCTCTCATTAACCCGCACAGTTGTCGAGGACCGGTCGGAGTTGCAGTTGTCGGGGAACCGCGACCGCGCTGACAGCCTGACGTGAAGCGGGGGGAGCGGGGGTGGGAATCGGGCGGGCGGTGCTGGCGTGGCGAGGACCAAGCAGCAAGCGAGACCGGGAGCTGCAGCGGGAATGGCGGAAGCCCAGGCGGTAGAAGGAGTGAGGAGGGTGATGACGGGGTAACGTTGACCGAGGTAAAAGCGGCGTTGCAATGGTGGCGGCTTTGGCGTGGTCCCCGGCGGGGCTGGAAGCGGTAATGACGAATCTTCGAGAGGGGGCGGCTAGGGGTCTAGGTGGCGCTGATGGGAGCGATGGCCGGGATGGCCCCGAGATCGGCTGTTGCAGCGAGCGGCGCTGGCGGGGCAGGGCCGGGCGGGGGCGAAAAAGAGGGCAGGTGCGGGAAGGAGCGGTGGCCGGGGTGACGTCGGCCGGTTGCGACAGGCGAAGGAGCGGCCGCGTCAGGAGCAGTGCGCCCGGGGCCTCGCAGCGCCCTCGCGACGCCAGAAATAGAGGGCCAACACCCTCCCTCGGCTCTCGAGACTGCGGTTCCTGCGGCGCGCCCGACTCTCAGGGGCCGAATCCTGCTGCGAGCAGCCGCTCCCTCCCGGGATATTGAAACCCTTCGCAACAAGCCACCAGGGAGTTACTGCATGCGAAACGGGTTCAAGATAACCACAATGTTCAACCTCTCCACGAACGATAAGCAAATTACATATACCGTTTCTTGATTTAAGTTTGGATACAAGATGAGGATTTATAATCTAGAAATTCTATAACGGCCGCACAGCACCATTCCAACATCCCACGTCAGTATTGAACTGTAAGGAGTGTTCTCGATTATGTTGTCGTTTACATTACTAATTGAATATCCTACACTAAACTGATAACACGTCTGTTTATTCGGTTCAATTTACATAATATTTACTCTTTTGCAATAAAGAATGATGACATTTCTAAACGTTCCATATTAAATACATTTCTTTTGCACTCAAAGTCTCGCCAGGGTGCTCTCGTTCCGTACTTTCCTCTGAACGTGACCACTGACCAAATTGGTACATGTGAATGAACAAGCTGTTATTGCCGGGAACTACTGGACGGGTCGTGCATCAAAGCAAGCACAGCTTTTCTGGTCGTGAGATGACGCGAAAAGTCTTTTCGTTTTGCTGAATGGAGAAAAGTGAATGAAGCAGAAATACTGGTCCGTGTGGAACCAGTAATGAAAATGGACGAGGTGAAAAGGATGTCAAACTGAAGGGTCCTCTTAAGACAGTTCCGTGACCATGAATGAGCTCGTTTTCAGCAAAGGATTTTTTTCTTTGAAAAGAATACATGGATGTGTTTTCATTATTTGTCAACGAACATTATATTTCATGCAAAGGAAGCCATATATTGTTTTCTATTTGAATTTAAATCCAGCTGTGTGATATGAGGATGCAGAAATAACAAGATAACCAAAGTTTTCACTGAGTTAGGAAAATGAAAGTGAAAAACATGTTTTTACTAGTAAAGCAACTTACATATTTTAAGTATACTTTTGAATATTTTGTGTACTGCCTACCAGTACGTAAAGTTAAAGTCGCAACTTGCTGAGAGACAATATACGCCGGATGTGTACAGTTCGTGTAAAATAAATTTTTTGCGTATGAGTGTCATCGTGCACTCGAGATCGCCGGATTTTGTGTTCACAAACATGCACGAAACTTTCCACGTTTGTTTAGGGGTGAAAAATTGGCGTATATCTCTATGATATACTGTGTAATCGAACCCATTATTATTGGGTTTACCATCGAAGAATGGCTTTTAATTCTTTTATTCCACAAACGATTTCTCACCACTCGAAACAAAGGAAAATATATTTTGTTTCACGTTTGCGAGTGTGTTATAAAACATTGTCCTCTGGGTTATTTCCCAACCCGTTCCCACATATGGCGGACAGCTCATTATTAAGACGGGCCCCACAGGCCGTCGGCATCACGTACTGCTTTCCGGTTTGACGAAGTCTGCTTGATGATTAAGAAGGTTCAAGGCCTAGTGGAAAATGTTGGCTCATTTTTGTCAATTTTTTAGCATAATATTATTGTGTACTTCAAATGTTCCAGGATTGGTTATCAAATTATAACAAATGGACTCTCACGTGTGATAAAATAACCCTAAAACAATATAATGCAGTTGGCTAAAGTCTGGAAGCGATTTCTTCCATAATGGCGTGTAGGTTCCTACATAGTGGACCTTTCAGTTGGCATCATTAACAGCGAAACTATCGTTAGCATACCTTATATTCTACACTAACGAAACAATTTTAAGATAATATTCTCGAATATAACTCGACAATATATTTTACCAGCCTGCATATTTTCAATATTTTTTATTACCTTTCTTCGTGTTACATTTTACGCGTCAAAGTTCCGGAAAAAAGTGAGCCGGCTTTCGAATTGATGAGCCCTTCGCGGGAGCGAGCCAACTGGTTGGGACGCCTCCGTAGGTGGCGTTGCGAAGGCGCTTCCGGAGCGGGGACGGGCATTCCTCCGTGTCACGCAACGCGACTCGCAACGCGACTCGGGAATCGCTTTACTGTTGAGAAGCGCTGTGGGGGCTGGCAGCGGCGCGCGGCCCGTTTACGGCTCTCGGCGGGGCCCCGCTGCCGCAGCCAGCGGCCGCGCCCGCGGCGGCGCCTGCCCTTTTTGCGCGCCCTGCGCTCCGCCCCGCGGCCCGCTCTCTCTCCCTGCCTCCCTGCCCGCCGCCACCGGTCCATCAGGAAGTCGTGAAATCTTGGCCCGCGGTGATAACGGCGAACGGCAATGAAATGCAAACAGACGCACACTAAATGTTGTGCTTAATATTGCGCCGTTCTGATTGGTATGAAATGGTTCTTGAGAAAGGCTTTCCCGGTTTTACTTGTTCTCGAGCCCGGTTCCGGCTTATGTGTCAATTCATTATATTATCTGGAGTATTAAGATTCTTGTATTTGTATGTACAAATGATTCGCTAATAGGATTTGTTCATTAATCATAAAAATTAATTTTCATTATCATGATCCATATTGCATAATCATTATACACTTTATACGGCGGCAGTGGTTTATATTAAAATAAAGAAAATGATCTAAAGTATTCGAAATGTTTTGACACCTCATGTCAAATTTAAGTTTGCCTCAATTCTATATGATTTTTGGGAGAGTTTTTCAATATTAACTGAAAGCAGCGTAGTTGACATGTTAGATTACATATTCACATTTAGAGAATGTATTACAAATAGGCTTATGAGTTATTCATTTAATACATTTCAAATAAATTTTAGTCTTCTTCTAATATACTTTTGCTTTTACATTCTTGAATGCATTTTGATTGTTTTTACACATATTTATTTATTACACTGATGAAGGCTCTTTTTGAAGTGAGATGAATATTAAGTTTTGTAAAAAATGTATTACCCTGTTCAGAAAGACATTCTTTAAAGCAAAGCAGATCGCAATTCCATTTTCTTGAGAGCGTGGCCGTGAAAGGAGAATGGGTCGTAAGTTCCGAAGGCGCGCGTTCGCAGCTCTCCATGAGACGACGAGATACCGCAGTTTGCACCAGCGACCCCCGTGATATTGGCCTCGCCCCGCTCTGCCAGGTGGCCAAGTGTCCAGTGCACGGCGCTGGCACAGCTGCGGACAACGGCCGCGCCACACTCTACCACGCCTCGCCACGCCCCGCCAAGCCCCACGTCGCCACCCCGCGCTTCTCACGCCACACCTCCACATATCTTACGCCCCCCTCACAGCCCGCGTGTCTCTTCCGCTCACTTTTGCCTCCCAACTACCTCACCACCCTCTCTCCCCGTCCGTTCCACGACTCTCCTCTTTCTCGCACGGCTCCCACAGCTTCCCCCGCGCTCCGACCGCTGCGCACGCCGCTCAACTCCCTCAAGAGCCGCCTCTTCATCCATCCCTCTCCCTTGCCCGTGCCCCTAGAGCACTCTGTCCCCCCCTCCTTGGCTCTCACCGCACTCCCGCGCTCTCGCGTCGGCCCGTCAGGCGTCCGACCCCGAAAAACTCTCGTTTACGGCCGCGAACGATGCGTCACGGAAGCCTCGAGACGAATGACATCTGTTGAACATATCTGATGACTGGGCCCCTATGGCCCGAGCGGCTCGAAAAAGCGACCTCTGCCGCTTCCCAAAGGGGGCTCTGTTCCGACGGCTGCGTCGCCCCCTTTGCCGCCGCCGCCGCCGGGGGCAGTGGGGGCGGCGCGCACGCCCACGCCGGGGGCGCGCTGGAAGTATTTGGACGGGCCCTTCCAAACACTGCCAGCCGCATCCCGTCGCATCGCATTTCACTGGGCTGCAGCGGTACTGCTCTCGCGCTCTACCACCGCCGCCCCCGCCCCCCCCTGCGCTCTCCTCTCCCCCACCCGCTGGTATTTGGAATCCGCGGCGGCTGTGTGAATTTACGGCCGTTATCGCCGCTATTGGAAAAGTTTTGAATTTGATTGCACGTCGAGATTGTATTCAAGCGCGGTTTTATTTCGGAAAATGAGGTGCGCATTGGCACTTTCCAGACGTCATCGATTCATCGTGTTGGGAGATAACATGTCTGGGCGAACGGCTATGCAAATCGAGCTTCTTTCATGCCGCCTAGAGAAATATCTGTCTCTGCTGGTGGGAATGATCCAGGCCAGGTCGGACGTTACTTTCAAATTTAGATTCGGCAGCTAATTCTTCTGCGAGGATTTAGTAACGGTTAAAGCTAACCTCTTCTTAAATTTTTACAAATATATACAAATTATGTTGAAGACTCGATTTGAGAGGAGATTTGTAGCCATTGAATGAATCGGAAAATAATTGAGATGGTTTCGAACATCAACTTTATCCAACACTTCCTTCTTTTACTCAGGTCTTTTACCCACGCTTTTAGTCACCGATTTCCTGCTTTCGTCATTATATTGCATTGTGTTAGATTACTATGCTATCTTATTTATGCATGCAAAATTGCAGATTAAAGCCATGTATAAGAATAAATAAAAGACGTACAATGGTAATTTTCTCTTGTTAGTGATACCAAACGTTACAGGAATGAGAGTTTTCAGCGGGTTTGGAAAATTCTGCAAAGATTTTAAATAAAAAATAAATGCAAAAATAAATAAAAGTATAAATAAATTCGAAGTGATATGAGATTGACACTCATCCATCACCTACTAGACACTTACTAGTTAAAAGCCCTCAGAGAGGTCATGTTTATCAGTGAATCTCGTAATAGCATTCAATGATATATATACTCTCTGCATCGCTCCATACCCCATCGTGCTCTACTCTGCTACCACCACCAACTACGGCGTTGCACTTAGCTTCGCTTTCTGCGCCTGCTCGCTGCGCCGCGCGGGGCCGCGCCAGGCTGCGCCTCGCTGCGCCCCTGCGCCCTGCGCCGCTGCGCGCACCTCGCGTGGCCGCACGTCAGGTGGTCGCGGCCCCGCGGCCATCGCGCGGTATTAGCGCTACTTTGTAACGAGTCATTGAACAGCACGCGGATAATGATAGGGTGCTTGCATCGGGATGCCATATGCCATTACTCTACGACCCCGCATTAAGGTAGAGCACCATCAGACGCACGCAACGTCATCCAAAGATTCGTTTCTTCAAATTCTGAGTAATGGCTGGAATTATGTTTCTTGACTTAGACAAATTATATAGATAATAGTTTCTTGTGTAACAAGCTTTTTTTCTCTTTCTGTTGCAGGTAAGGCTGCTTAAAGACTCCAGTGGGCGCGTGCTTCGATGAAAACGTTCGTGGAAAATTGTTGCTCGTGCCCGCAACGTTTGTTGAAGCACCCTTTGAACACGGCTGCACGACGCTGTGAAATAGGTCAGAATAGCTCTTTACATTCTTCGAATTTAATGATGAAACATCTCTCTTAAAATTGATTCATTTGAGAAGATAAGGGATCATTGCCATTGTAATCATATTTCTTTTCGAGATGGCCGTTTATGTCGTGTTCCTTAGAATGGATGATACGACAGTTGAGGATGATCGTGCATTTAACGCAAGTGGGTGCGTGGAGGCGGCAATCAAAAAGAAGCAAAAGCAAGAAAGTCGTGTCGTATCTAACTCGACAGCACGCGACCACTAGACGTTGCGTGTCCCATTCTATCGACTGCTTGAGTTCTTACGCCGCACACGCCCAGAATTATCTGACGCGAGCACTTCAGCTGGCAGAGTGTTCTGCGGCGGCGCGCACGCCTGCTCATCCAACCCCTCGCCTCTCTCGCCGGCACCTCCGCCCCTGCAATGGCTGCGGGAGGAAGAGCTCTGGATATATATTGCACCTCTTCGTTCACTCTTTATAGACCCCCTTCATCATCGCTTGTCGTGGCCCATCATTCTCGCAGGCTGGGTAAACTGCGAACCTCTCGGGACACTGTTGTTGCTCGTAGTGGGGTGACAGAATCTACAAATCAAACATAAGGAAATGTAGTTTTTTTTGTCAGGGTGTTGATTATAAATACTATTGTCTTTCAACATTCTCTGATAACTGTTTCAGGGATCAGACATTGTACGTTCAACAAGCATTCTAACGCCATTAGTTAGAATTAGAAACTATCTCCGTATATCGTGTGAAATGCTCAGGAAAAACATGTATGGAAACTGAATTGAACTCCACTAGCCTAGGTGGGTCGCGATTTATTAGGTCGAAGAAGTAGATATGTATTCTTATAGATTCGTCCACCCACACTGCCGACGGTTTTAGTATCAAAACATACAAAAAAGTTCACAAATAGACTATTTTTGTGTGCTGGTTTATTTAAATAACTAGTAGCCTGCAGCAGCGAATATGTTGATAAACGAAACCATTCAAAAAAGTTTTCTAAGAAGTGGCCCGCACAGTGCTAAAAAACAAATAAAATACTCTTGTAGAACACTACAGTAAATTAAATATTTTAATCAGTCTTCACGAATACTGCAATAACATAGGCTAGATGTACAGTGCAACAGTTCTTTACATACCAAGAATATTAAAAAAATGTTGCTGTTCCATAACACAACACGTGAATAGCAAATATTTATTGGTGGGGACATCTTCCTTGGAGTCTTGCCAAGGCATGACGTCGGCCTTATCATAAGGAGTGTCGCCCAGCGAATGAGAATTTGGTCGGTACGCGCAGTATGAGAATAAACAGAAAAACAATTAAACATTTGCATTTTCAGTCAAAATGAAACTGTTTCGTGGTTTTTAGATTTTACCGAATTTCTGGGTATCCAACGAAACCATAAACACCTCTCATAGTTTTCTTTCAATTTCTAGGCGAATTGGAAATTAGTAATGTAGATGCCAGAAGTTCAAAGGGAATTTAGATGTTCCATTTTACAATTTTTGTTTTCGCAAAGGCACGTATACACACCATTGTGCATTGATGCCATGGTTTACTTTATGCATCAATGGATTCTATTTCTTTCTTTTCTAGGAATTAAAATGGGTTCGATTTCACCCTTATTTCAATTAAAAAGGATAAATTGAAAGAGCTTTGTAACAATAGAGCGCACGCTATCTCTTCAAAACGCTGGAAATTGGTTATGAAAGTGAGTCGTAAGTTCAGACACATTTTTTAGATTCTTTCAAACATTTCTTGTTAAATATGTTATAATGTGAGGTGCATTTCTACCTTTTTTCAACTATACGTTCTGATAGCTATCAGTGTTTTAAACCTTGGTGGAACTTTGTATACCACGTTAGTTAACGCGATTCTTAGAATCAATATTAGGTAGCGAATAGCGAGCAGATTCTTAATTTCATAATGAATCAAAGGTTTCTGGAAATTTCTCAAAGAGTTTTGTTCCTCCTCCGCATTGACAGTATTTAGTGCTGAGATTTTCTCTTTTGTGGTGTTCTGAGTCTATTCTTGTCTCATGATTTTAAGTGACAATGAGAAAATCTTTTAACTAGATTGAACTCTGGTTTTCGGAGAATGAATCCCTGTAAAAATAGAAAATAGGAAGCTTTTGAAGCTTTCAGCTTGGAACCACAAACAATATTTAATAACGGTGTAACGATGCTATTAATATTAGAGTTATTTATGTCAAAGTAAGATATGTTTTTTCCTAGAATTACTATTAGAACGTGTATTAATAGTTAAGTGCATAACGATGGCCGGATTTTCACAACATGCATCCAAACAATTTAGACTTCTCAGATGAGAAATTTCCAAAAGTCTATTACAAGCTAATGAAATTGTGACCAATTTCCGTCATTTTAACAAATTTTCGGTTAATTTCAGTGATACATGTCTTAAGAATTCGGTAGAAGATGATCTTTTCTTTAGAGCGTAATTAATATCTGAAAACGTTGAAATTTTGGGATACGTATTGTTGAAATTTAGCCCCAGATAAGCGGATCAGAGAGAAAAAAGATTTGGTTGTTTCATGTTTTAATACTTTATTAAAACAAGATTATCTCATTTATTCGGCTGTATAATGGATTATCGCGAAAATAATCGGCAGCGATGGAATTCATTCTTCACGGAAATCGAGTGAATGCAGTTGAAACGTGCAGTAACCTCAAATAGAAATTTGATTTATCCGTCTAAGTTCGTGATCTGAATCTACTAATACATTAGAATGTAGTTTCAATGCAAGTGTTGAAACAGTGCTACGTAATCCGCTAAGTGTAGTCGCTGCTTACATCCCCGACAAAGCATGAGCACAAGCGCCTTACGTTCCTCATCGCGGATCGTGGATGAGCGTGATCCGCGTGGAAACGCAGTTGCTCCGCGCATGAAACGCGGTGCATGGCCGACAGACACCAGGAAACGTCAAGACCCATTAATCAAAAGCCCTCTCCGCGCAAACGCCGCCGCCGTCAAGTCTTCCCGAAGCGCGAGCTGCGGGGCAGGAGGTGCAGCTGCGTAATTCGGTTGTCGAAATCAGAACGCGACACTTCCCTTTGGGTTCGCCCGGCGCGCTTACATTATGGAGCGCGCAAACAGGGCTGTCGAGGCGGCGGCGACGGCGGGGAGGGCGGGCGCGGGCTCCAATGGAAAGGCGAAGGTTTGTTTGGAGCATCGACCGCCTGCGAGCGCGGACCGGCCCGTCGGTCGGTCGGTTGGTCGGTCGGACGGTCGGACGGTCGGCCGGCCGACGGGCGTCGGCCCCCACAAAGAAAGCTGGGAAAAATCGAGGTGGCTGGCGTTGGCGCGGGCGGGGTGGGGCGTAGGCGCCGTCATTTCCCTCTGCTGCCAAATGCCGATCGCCTGCGAGGGAGGCGGGGGCGGGGGTGGCGGACGGGGGCTGCCTGCCGCTCCCCACGATTGCTTCTCTCCTCGCATTCCTCATTCCACGCATCTTTCCTTTGTCTACGTGGCTCTTCTAATTTCCGCACGCCTCCTATTATTTCATATGCAACACACTTTCCATTTTCTTTCCCGTTTCCTCTTTCGTTGCTTTCATATTTATTCTCTCAGTCCTCTTTTATCTCTCCAGCTGCGACTGACCTTCTTTGCATCCTTTTCTAATTAAAGTTCTGCAGTTTACTCCGTGTCGTAACAGTCCATAAATTTCTAAACCCTGCATGGTGATTAAACTGTGTGTAGCGCGTTCAGCTCTACGCTGCTCATCACAATATCTGGAGCACTTAAGCATCTTTATGTAACCCGTTATCATTCAATTCAAGAATTTAATTATTCTCAAAATATCGGATCAGATTGTGGGGTTACCGGTAGCTCTCGCATCAAGTCGTGATGTTAGTACGGATATTAGAGTGCCATTCTTATCTGTCACAGAAGAGTAAATATCGTTCAATTATGTTGAAGTGTGCGTTTTCTCTTATTTTATATCCATTTCTTGTTGTGATTGTTTGTTTTTCATTATACGCATCGTGTATTTTGTTTTGTTGCCAAATCTTGTTTTCTGCTTTTCAGCTCGCATTTCGTTAGTTTCCAATCGTCTCTCTCTCTTTCCCATCTTCTTCCCTTCTTGTCTAGCTTGTCTTCACGGCGTTCCACCCTCGCCTCGCATTCCCGGGCGCTAGCTCTCTCGGAGCGCCTTGGTGTGCCGGACGCGCTTGGCCTAATCTTTTAAACGTGAGGCAACGGGTGCCAAAAATCGTCATGGCATTTGCGCTCCCACATGTTAATCTCGACAGCGAGTTTACAGCGCCCGCCTCGACGGCGCGGACGGCGCCGCCTTCTTCAAATAAAGCGAATAACTTTTCCCCGCGTAAAGTATTGCCGTATTTCATTTAATTTTAAGCGCATATTGGGCAACATTATGCTGACTTGCAAATTTAATAAACGGCGAGAGGAGGGCCGTTACGTTGTTCCCTTCGCAAAAAATATTAGTGTGTTTGCCGCTTAGGAGGAGTAATAAAACGCGAACGCTTAGCTGAAAGGTTGGAATACTGTTTTACTTAATATACGTCTGCAGCGTCTGAGAGAAACTACTTATATAATCTTTCAGTGTATCGTCGTAACGATCGTAAACTTGGGTGAAATTTACATTTGTTGACAACTTTTCGTCCAGTAAACCTGTTCCATTTGCATATTGTGCCGCAGAGGTGAGCTGCAGAGCGAGCGCGGGACGCGGGAGGGGGGGAGCGAGGGCCGGTCCCAGACGGGTCTCGCGGAGCGGTGAGGGGCGGGGTCGGCGGCGGAGACGGGAGAGCGAGAGGCGGGGCGGGGCGGCTGCGAGCCATGCGTGGCGCGCTGCGTAAGCGCAGCGGCTGCGGACATCCTGCGTCATCCGAGGCGCCAGCTGCGCCTCCTGCCGCCACCCCGCTCCGCGACCAACCGCGTCGCCAACGTCTCCTCCTCCACCGCCTCCGCCGCCGCCGTCGCAGCCGTCCACGTTCCCACCGCCTCCGCGAGGATCCGTGTCCTCTAGGCCCATCTCCTGCGAGTTTCAGCCACACTGAATAGTGTTATTTTTCCTCCTTTACGTCGCGCCACTTCCCGCCACTCCTGGACACTTCATGTTTTCCTCACCCCCTGCCATTAGTACCATCGGAATCGTCGTGTTCCCTCAACGCGTCCAACCCACATTCTTCGTCTCCGTGCCCACCGCTTCATTCCCTTGTTCGTGGTCTCCGTGCTTTTCCGCCGCGCTTCGTGCCTTCCCCGTCGCCGTCTCCTGCCGCGCCTCGCCCCGCCTCCCTCCCGCGCTGTTATTTGTTAATACGCCCCGAGGTATCAAACGAAGCGGTGTTTTTCTTGTCGGAGCCGGCGCGCCGGGCATATTTCTTGCGTCGCGTCTCGCGTCCTCTGTCGGCGCGGGAGGACACTTGAATACACGGAGCGCGGCGCGCTCGGGCGCGGAGACAAGGCGCCCGGTCCCCGCGTCGCAGTCGCCGCCTCCGCCCCGCCTCCGCTCCTGCCCCAGCCCCTGCCCCGCCCCCGCCGCCACGGCCGCAGCCGCCGCCCCAGTCACGTAGCGGCGCAGCCCTCCGGCGCCGCGCCCCTCGCCGCCCACGCGCCCACGACACGCCGCGCCGATGCAACCCGCACGTGTGCTCACGCCCCTGCCGCCTCCGCCCCCAGCTACGCCCCCGCCCCCCGCCCCGCTCCCGGTTCCCGGTCCGCCCACCCTGCCGCGCCGTCCCACGGCCGCGCCCAGCCCCTCGCTCGTTCCCCCATTTACATTTTAAACCAGGCGAAATTCTCGATCTCCTCACGTAATTTGCCGCACTCCCCCGCTCCCTCAGCGACTTAATGTTTGCGTCGTGCAATCCGCAGCACTTCTTACTTCTTAGCCGAATATAATTTTCTCGTGTGCGGCGGCGGCGGCGTCGCGCGGAGGCGGCTTCCGCTCAGCGCCAGCGCCGTCCCCTCGCGCGAGCCCGGTGAATCCTCGCCGCCGAGATCCCTCCTCGGGGAAAGGCGCACAACCAAGATTATCACTTACTTCTGCTTGCGTTCGTACATCGACGTCTTAGACGTGTATTAAATGACCAGAGAGTGTAATCAACATTGTTTTTTGTGTGGCACAGATGTCTTGTTTTCGGTGGTGATTTTTTAAGGTAGCCTTTTAAAGAAAAAACTATTAACAAATATTACGTAGCGTTTTTGTCCTGAACGTAAGCGAAGAATATTAGAAGGATTAATCAACATATATGGTAAGCATGTAAGTTCAAACACACGAGACCGCCAACGATGTATAAAATTAACATTTGTGTTTTGCACTTAATAGTCAATAGTCATCTGTGCCTTCATACATCAATTCCTCGTCGATTCCTGAACAATTAACGGGCATTTACCGCTTTAAATTGCACACCTCGCCTGTATTGATATGGCTATAAACATTTGGCAGGCGCGTCTTGGCGCCGTGTCGTGCACCTGGCGGCGGGTCGGGTCGTAAAACAACGCGGGGCGTCTGCGGCGGGGGCGCAAACCGTCGCCCAGGGGCTAAACAGCGCGGCCCGAGGGCGACGCGAAGCACCGCGACGTGGTGAGGCGCGGGGGGAGGGCGAGGGGCGGGCGAGGGGCGACCCGGGGCGCGGCGGGCGAGGAAAAAGCGCGCCGCGCCGCTCTCGCGAAGAATGCCAGAATTCGCGCGCTCGCGCAAAAAACCGCGCGGCCGGTGAGGCGGGGACGGTGACGGCGGTGGCGACGGCGGCCGCTTCGGCGATGACGTCGACTTCGTCGCGGCGCCGTGTTGTCAGCGATGACGGAAGACGCGGAAACAGAAACAAGATAGAGCAGAAGAGATCGAGGATGAGAAGGTACGGTTTAAAGGTGGTGATGTTGGATGTTGCGCGGTAACATTGACGCTGCCGCTGTATCTAGGTCGGTTTGGAGGGACAGCAGGGATGGTTGTGCAGGTGGTAGTGATTGGGAAGATAAAACAAAATGTAGGAGGTGGAGCAAATGGCGGCGGATCTACCGGTTCCATCGGCTGTCTCAGAGCGACGCTGCTAGTTGTGGTACCTCGTCAATGGCAGTAGTTGTGGTGGAGGCAATGTGGGCGAGGCCGCGAGCGGCGCCCGCAAAAACCACGCGGCGGCGGCGAAGAACCACGCGGGAGCAGCGCCTCCGGCAGCACGCGCCGCGCCACTCCGCGTTGCACGCCCTTCCGCAGCGCCTGCTGGCCCAGCTGCTCGCCTTCCCTCCGCCCCCCGTCGCCTCCTGCCCGGCTCCTGCCCCACTCCCTGCTTAAGATCGCCATCATTTATTATTACTATTATTGTTATTATTATCACCATCATCATTTTGTGAAAAATATACCAAATTCAAAATTGTAACCATAATTTGTATTGTGATTAAATTATTCGGTATAATTTATGAAGTCACCATACAAATATGAGTTGTAATTAAATAATAATAATAATAATAATAATAATAATAATAATAATTATTATTATTATTATTATTATTATTATTATTTTCGCTACTTACTACTATGAATACATTTGTGACTCGTTCCAAATACAATTCTTAAATCTCACAAAACAAATATTTTAAATATATGTATACTAAATTACATTCTAAAAGTCTGTATATTAAGCTTATCCTGCTACACCTGGCATTCTAATATAAAATTAATTAAAAGGAATTAATTAAAAGGAATAATTTCATACATAACATATAGAACATAACACATCCGACGCCACTAAACACTAAACGCGCTTACACATTGGCAGAACTCACGCACATATGCTTAACTACTGCTGAATAACATCCTTTCTGTTGGAAACCTACGGCTTTTCTACAGAATTCCATTTCCTGTTCTGCTCTCCCTGGAGTGTATTTGCTGCTTCATGTTCCTGAAAAAAATATTTTTTTTTAATTTTCGGTTATCCGCGCTTCTGAAAAAGTATAAAAGTTGGAAAATTATCATGTTTGAATTCGTTTTGTTCTGAATTTCCTCATCAAAGCGATATTACAGTGGTTTATAATTTTTATTCTATTTATTTTAAATATATATGCTTTCGTTGATTGTCAAGTGGGGAGTTTTATTTCTCGAACGCGGATAGTTTGTGAAACTCCCTTCATTATTACGAGAAAGGGCAGGGCCTTTATTATCCCAGCGTGACGCTTCGCATCTGCCGTGCGCGTAGAGACGTCTAATAGTTTCGAACCTGCACACCCAGCGCGTTTCATGTAAATTGTTTGAAAAGCCGCCAACAACGCGTACAACTCCGATTCCGGAGCCATGCTGCTTCCCGTTCGGGGGGGGGGGGAGGTTGGGGGCGGCGGCGCTACAACTTTCCGTTTTGCCGCGTGCGTAGGCCGACGCCGCTTCGTGCGGAGTGATACATTGTCGGCAGCGAGGCGCGTTCATTCGCGCTTCGCACGCGTTGCTGCTTATTGGCACCCGACGCAACGCCCTCTCAGTTTGCTCGCTAACAAAACTCTTGCTTAATACCACGCAGTTTGAAATGCCGCTCTAAGCAAACAGTAGTTGGTATTTACCTATGTATTTGCGTTGTGAAACAGAAACGGTGTATGTGCTTAGATAAACGATAATGGGTTTGGTAATTACTTATATTTTTTCAAATTAAATGTAAGAATTTTATTCACATCGTTCTTATGTGTCATGTTCGGAAGCAATACAGTAGTCGAACACGATATTCCAAGTCGTAAATCTCATTCGGATCACGAGATAATAATTGTGTTGCTCGTGAGCGGCCGCGACATTTCCCTCCTGCTGATAAGATCAGCGCCGAAAACAAAACAGTAGTAACGCTCTGGAGAATCGCATCTAATGCTCCGATTAGCCGATGCAGGTGCACATTGCGTAGGTGGTGGCGGAGCGTGGGCGGCGTCCCGAAGGACTTCCCACTGCTTTTACGGAGCGCGTCGGCCCGCGCCCGCCCCCGCAACGCGACGCCCTTTGTGAAATGCCGAGGCGCTGCCCTGCGGGCCCGCGGGCGGAGTGGCTGGGCGCGGCGTGGCGTGGCGTGGCGTGGCGCGCCGCGGCGCCCCCAGCCCGTTCGCCCACGCACGCGGATCCACACGCCTCCCGCAAGTGACCTTCGACGGGACGGACGCGCCGGCCTTCGCCTCTGGGGTTCACTCGGTCCCTGCCCCTGCCCCTGCCCCCGCCCCCGCCCACCTTTGCCTCATCCGCTCACCTTTGCCCTCGCACGGCTCTCTTTTGGCGTAAGTGTAACGTTGATTGCTCCTCTCGATTTGACTCTTCTTTATTTCGGATACGCAGTTACCGATCTGTTTTCTCTGTGCCTTTACATGCGTGCTCCTCTTATTTTCCTGCGGTTACTGTTCACACGGGTTCTTTCTTTCCCACATTCGCCTCCCATTAATTTCTACTTTTTATCTCTCATTATTCAATGTAGAAGTATGACGACGTTTTCGTTCTTCGTCCGACTCTTACCGCCTCCTCGCCTCTTATCCCAAACTTCATCTCACGTTCGTTATACCGTTGCGCCGCCGGTAATCGCGCTAGCTGCCGTGCGCAACCTCTGCTCCGCGCAGTGCCGCGCCCCCTCCCCCGCCGGGCTGCGGCGCAACGGGGGCACAAGCGGCGCCCCGGGACCATTTTTACGTAACGCCGGTAGACGGGCGTAATGCGTTAATAAATTGGATACAGGATCGCCGCGTCGTCAGTCGTTAGAAGAGTCGGAGGGCGGGCAGAGGCGGCGGCGCCGCTCCCAGCAATTTGTAACCTCGGCCGAGCGCGCGGCCAGTGACGCGTGCGCGCCGCGTTCTACGTCAGCCGCCGGCCGCGCCCCCCACCACCTCCCCCACGCGACTCGCACCCGCGCCCCGCTCACGGCGAGACCTCAGTCTTCCTGGGGCCAACTCACCGCCAGCCCCGCAGCGCCACCGTGCGAGGTCGCTTCTGTTCTCGTTCCGTCGCTCCCCGCCTCGCTCTCTCCAGCCCCTCCTCTTCCCGCCCCGCCAGTAATCACCCCTGGGTCGTTCTCTGCCGTCCACTCCCGTCCTTCCCTGCTCGCCTTCTCTGCCCTGTTGTTCACCTGGCACATCGCGTGGCGCCCGACGGCGCCTGTGCGGCGCGGGCAATTTAGACCCCTCCCGCCCACCGGCATTAGCCGCCCTTGGTACCTTCATCCCATCCGTTACCCACCGCCTCATTCCGCGCCACCTCAATCCTGCACGCCCTGTCCCATTCCTCTCGCGGGCGTCGTGGCTCACCCGGCTCTCGTAATCTCAGCGCGTCACCGTCGCCGCTTGGCGTTGACGCCCACTCGCAACACTTCCAGCACCGCTCGCCCTCACTGCCTCTCACGTTAGCCAAAATTATTTTCCTCTTCTTTTGTACTTTGGGAAGTACCATCTTTCAGCAATGCCCTGGCCATCATTCCCATACTCGTGCGACTATTTCACTATCTTCTATAGCCTTGGAAATCGGGCTGCAGTTGTTGAGCACTTGGTCTCCCCCTCGAGAACTTCCGTCCATCCTTCCCCTACAATGGCGTACTCCCCGGCCGAGCCATTGCTTCCGCCTTGGTGTGGCTTGCGGCAATCGCAGCCGAATCCCCCCGCGCTGTTCTCGCCACCCTCGAGCCTTCCCCGCCCCCGCCTCCCTTGCCCCCAGGCGACGCGCGCAGACACGCGCCGCCGCCGCCGCCGCTGCCGCCGCCGGCCCATTCATTTCGGCGGCGCACGTCGCCGCGCCGCTCGCTCGCCTACGCGAATCGGAGGAAGCAATTTCCGGCGCCGCGGGAAGCGGCGCTCGACCCGACGCCGGGGTGGCGCGGGTGGCGCGACGGGTGAGGCGGCGGCGCGAGCGGGGCGGCGGCGGTGGCGGCGGCGGTGGCGGCGGCGGTGGCGGCGGCGGCCGCCGCGAAGATGCTGGCGAGACGTCAGGACGTAGCGCCGCCCGTCTCGCCGTCTCTTGACTGCGCCGCCTGAAGGTGTATGGACGTTCCCACAGAGCTTTCGCCTGCTCAGAGCTTTCGTCTTAGCACCAACAATATCCTGCATGCTTGACAATGGCCTATGTGTCAAATGAACGGATGCCGCGTCACTCTATCTCTATATATTTCTTCCAGGACTACAGATGGAGACGCCTTAGTTCCTTTGCCATTAGCGAATTCATCGCTAGTCCCGGTTACATTCAGGACTGACTCGTGAGCCTTTTAGCCAACTTCAGTAACCATATTATCTTATTAACCGAAGACGATAATGAAAGTTGGGAAACAATTCTTGGAAATTCTGCCACATACTGGAAACTGTTTAAATACATTTTTATTGTAAAGGGAAGAATAAAAATTATTTAATTTTAAATATATTAAAATAGGCACAATTTCTTCGCAATGCCTTTTGTCTGCGGACTCCGTATCATCCAGATCTTTTAATAGTCGTACGTCTCTTCCCAGAGGAAAACTCACAATGTGCAGTTTAATTCAGCTCTAGTAAAGTTTCTGCGATATTCCTTACGGGCATGGTTTGTTCCATCTTCTCTTCGGCTTCGAGCGTCCTTCACCGCGACTCAACTCCACCGCCGGCGCCGCCCTGCCCCTGCCCCCGCAGCCCTGCCCCTGCCCCCGCAGCCGCCCCCGCCGCCGCCCGCGTGCCACCGTATTTGCTTTGCAGAGGTGCGTAAACAAGCGAACGAACGGCGACGCTCACGTCGCGCGCCGCCCTCGCAGCCCTCGCCGCCTGCCCTCCCCGCCCCGCCACGCCAGCCCCTCTCCTCCCTCCACCACCGTGACTGCCCCTCCCCTCCCCCCCCCGCCCCGCCCCGTTCTCAGCACATCGCTGTCCGCATGCCGCCTGCCGCCACTTGAAGGGGACTCGCTTAACCTCACAGACTCGGTACGGTTTGTCCATGGAGGTCGGAGACCAAGGCAAGGTTATGTTAGCCGTAAAGTAAACAAACCCGCTTCAAGGGCCGACAGTGAAAATAGGTTTAATTCGAGTAATGTTCCTTAATGTAATAGAAAACTTATTACACAATAATAATTAGTTTATTTAACATGAATATTATAATGAGAAAATATCTTATGTAAAAAATATAATGTTTACTCATCTAATAAAAATCTGAATTTCATGTGTTCACTAAACATGTATCTGTTTATCTGTAATAGTGCCTAAATTGTATATCCAAGAAAAATATGAAAGAAGGGAAAAATTAAACTTCAGCTGATATACTACAAGTTGAGGACATAACTGTATATTCCCGTCACTTCCAATGCAACTACAGATTATTTGTCGAGAACATTACATGTGGATTGCTCCATTCAATTAACATCTTTCGTTTTGCCTTCACTAAATGGAAAGCAATAATTTACTGCAGCAGTACGCCGTGAAGCTTATAACTGCACATTACATGCTCAGGTAAGGGGGCACATTTGCAATCCACCTTGTCTTCCCAGGTGAAGTTCACAACGTATTTCGAGAGTATCCTCTTTAACGGCATATGTTCCCGACAAAATACATATTTGTGCCTCTAGCGCGGTGCAGTAATAACACTAACGTCGCGGACGTAAACATACCTTCCCGTTGACGCAAATCTAATTGGCAGAATAAACGGCCTGCCGGGCCGTTCGTTAGCGGGGCGCCGAGACGAGGCACAGGCTGCAGCCCTCCGCTTCTTCCGAGCCCGCCGCGACCGCCGCCTCTGCCTCTTTGTTTTTGTGGGCTGTCGGGCGGTCGCGTCCGCTGCGGCGGCGATGGCCGAGGTGCGAACACGACGCGTGGCGGGGCGAGCCGCGCGCTCGTCGGCTACGCATTGAATCAACACCATAACCTGTCGTAATGATAGCTTTCTCTGTTAACCGAAGTGTTGTGTATCTCTGTAAACAACCGGCGGAAAGGCGTAGTTGCAGTCGCTTGTAACGGCATTACAGAGTAATGGGGCGAGGGGAAGAGCGGCGGCAGCGAGAGGGGAAGCCGGCGCGAGCAGGGCGAGCGGGGAAGGGGCAGTGAAGGTTGATATAATTGGCTGCGGTTGCAATCCCGTCTAACAGTCTTTATTTGGAGCTTTTGTGATGTAACGCGGTGAAGAGGAAGGGAGCAGCTGCTCGCGCGTAGTGCCAGCGCGGGATGGATGCCGCGTGCGCCCGACGCCCCTCCCCCTCCCCCTCCCCACACCCTCCCACCCTCCCCGCCCCGCCTCGTCCGCTCTCATGCATGACAGCGTCACCAATAGCGATCCATCTCCCCCGGCCCCCGGGCGCCGTCCTCGTTCCCTCCGCTTGTCCTCTTCCCCTCGCCCCGCATCCCCCGTCCGCCGTCGCTTCACGTCCTCTTCTCAATTAAACCGATGCCTCTGCTTAGAGAATTCAATTTCGGCATTAACCCGCGTCTTGCAATATGTGAGCGAGCGCGCGCGCCCGGCGCTGCGTCGTCGGCCCGGGTTGGTGGGGGGCGGGGCGGGGCGGGGAGGGAGAGGCCGTACCGCCGCCGCTGTATGCGCGCGTCCAATCCCGCCGCTTTTTGTCGCGACGTGAATGTCTCCATTCGGCGCGCCCGGCGGGACGCGCCTCTATGAGGCCTAATCACGAACGCGCAGAAGACCGGGGACATTTTTCTTGCTGCAGTGCGAGCGGGGCGCGGGGGGAGGGAAGCGGGGCGGGGCGGGGAGGCGCGAGGCGGGGCGCGCACGGCCGCAGCCGCCGCGGCCTTTCGCCGCCTAACGAGCGCGCTCGGTGCGCGGCCGGCCGCTCGCCCGATTATGAAACGTCGCCGACGGAACAAAGCAATAGTTCCTTCGTCCTTTTTATTCTCATGATTGATACTTTAATGTTTGTTTATGCGTGCACAAAAAGTTGTGGCGCGTAAAACATAACAATATATTTCTCGGTTTGAATTTAAAGGTTTTGATTTGTGAAGGGCTTTCTGTAGTGGTAAGTTAACTGAATAATGTTAATTAGTTTGCCTCTAAATCATCCGTATTGAAATGAATTCCCCTTGCAGTAAAAGTGAAACATAATTGTGTAATGGCTGTACATAACCCTGACAGGCTGAATAATCTATGGACGTCATTATTGGTTTCGTGTTCCTGCGCGAGCTGGCGCGGCGGCGGGGTGGCGGGGGCGGCGGGGAAGCGGGCGGCGCGGCGGCCAGCGCGGGGGGGGGGGTGGCGGGGACGGCGATGGCTGCGGAGGCCGGCGGAGGCGAGCGGCGGGCGCCGCCCGTCACGCGTTCCCTCGCCTCGCAGCCCCCGCCCGCCACCCGCCCACTCCCCGTCACCTCCTCCCTCTCTCGCGCCCGCCGCCCGCCGTCCGTTCCCAGCATCCGCCGCCGCCACCACCCGCCGGAATCGGTTTCCACCTTCCCGCTGGCCCATTCCTCGTGGATGACTGGTCGCAGGCCAGTCTTCGCCTGCCCGCTCGGCGTCGCCCCGTCGCCATCCCGCGGCCTCTCCGTCCGCCCCGCCCCCGCTCCCGCCCTCGGCCGCTTCTCGCGCTCCCGTTGCCGCCGCCGCCTCCGCGGCCGCGCTCCCACCGTGGGCGCGCTTGTCAAGCCGCGGCACGAGCGCTATGGAATGCCAAAGCCGTCAATTTGCCGATGGAGTCGCGCGGCGCGGCCGACTGCCTCCACAGCCACCGCCGCTTGCCGCCGCCGCCTCCTGTCCTCTTCCCCCAGCCACCCACCCCCTCCGCCCAGGCGCCGTGGTCGAAGCGAGTTCCGGATCCTCGGATGCCGCTCGAGTCATCGGCCGGCGGCCGCCGGTCCAGCTCCTGCTCCCGCTCCCTCCACCCCGTTCTGCGACCCCTCCGTCCCTATCGCCATCTCTCGCGCTTCGCGCCGCCAAACCCTGGCCGTGGCGCCGCCGGCGGCTTCGGCAGCGACCAGGAAGAGGAGGAGGAGGAGGAGGGAGTGGAGGTGAAGCCAACGTCGATGTGAGGGAACGTGATGGGCACGGACAGCGAAATTTTTCATGGGCAACATGATCCATAGCCAGCGCATTTGTCATGTATCTAGCAAATAGATTTTGAACGAAGGCCGCTTAGCACTGAATTTCACTTCCTTACTGGAAATGTTCCTGCATGTTTGGTACTTTTTTAAAATGTACTTTTATTCTTAAAAGGATCTATTCCAATGTGATTAAAATCAGTATAAGCATGAGATATATTTAATTTATTTCCCCTTTGAATGTCTAATCATGTTAATCATAAGCTATTAGTCTCTCAGATCGCTCTTTCTAGTACATTTTAACTCAAAACACATTACCTAGATAGAAGTCCTAATACAAAAAGAAGGATATTGTAGGAAAAAGTTTTCAGCAGTGATTTGGTTGAAATAGAACTCCGTCACACAATGCATTAAATTATCACTTTTGCACATGCGAGCGGTGTATGTTTAAAACAATCTTCGGACGCGTTCATCGTCGAATGTTCAGTTGTGGCTAATAGTGGCGCTGAAAAACGTTGACACGCGTCGGTGGCGCGTGGGTGGGTGGGTGGGGTTGGAGGATTGGGGGCGGGGTTGCTACGCCCCCTTCCCCGAAGCCGCAGCCTCCGGCCGCCACCGCCGCGGCTTTCGAAACGACAGCCACGCATCAATATCGCAACAGGTAGCGCGCGGCGGCGGCGGCAGCAGCAGCGACGGCGGCGGCCGCCACAACAGCATTGCCGCTCATTCAGCCAGTAGCCTCCTTCTTCGCCCGCGCGAAGCAGCGTCCCGTGGCTCCGTATGAGGCGCAGGCGGCTGCTCCGGGGGCGACGACGCTTGTTTTTACTCTTCCTCCGGTAGGCCGCGCTGCGTGTGTTTGTTTGGAGAGAAAATAAACAAACTTTGAATAAATGAATGTATTTCATGTGTTCTGAGAACGTCTTCGTTTACAACAGCACGTAGAAATAACGGAGTGAAGTCAACCCCTGTTGAGTCATGGGGGAGGCCGGAGAGATTATGCTAATTTGCCCCGTTTTCTTTCTGCGTACGGCTGTGCAAAAGAATTTCATTAAAAACTCCTTAGAGCAGGAGGAACGAACAACATTCGTTAGTTCCGCATGACTGATATGACCCTAGATCAAACGTGGAATATGCGGTGAATTTAATTCGGAAGCGTTGAAAGTACTGTCAAGAGACAACTTTTCTCAATATTTTTTATTCTTTTCAAGTTTTCGAAGACCGATTTACAGTCATCATACATCGGTGGGGCTGGGCTGTAGACTGAGACTTTTGGCATTCGCCGATCACCCGCGTATATAGCTCGAGTGACCAGTGCCGCCGCCTCGTGACCAGACGGCCCCCCGCCGGCCCCCTCCACGCCCCCCTCGGCCTCCCTGCCCCCCATGGCGTTCCCACCCCCACCCGACTCCCCCAGCCTGGCGTGCGGACAAGCGGGCCTGGCCTGCGCGGCACCCACTTAATGTATAACCCTACTTATATCCTTGTAAAGTGATATCCATCAGACGTATCCACACGGCGGAGAATGAAAAAGCATTATTATAGCTCGAGTCGAATGCTAGTCATTGTTCATTACATGTCTTCCCTTGATATGTATATGATCGTGTGAGCTGTAAGATAGTGCTTCTCCAGGGTTTTTATTTAGTTTTTAGGCGGAGCCGAAGATAATTCGTCGGAAGCTACCATCGCCGCGTCCACGAGCGACGGGTCTGTGGGGAGCGCGGCGGCGGCGGCGATGGCGAAAGGGGCGGCTTTTTGGCGGTTAAATTTTCACGGAACGTGGAAAAAGTTGAGTGGCACGGCCGGTGGCAGATGTGGGGTCCCACCGTGTGCACTGAGGTAGTGCGAATATATTGAATAAGAACCAGCGGACGAACGGGGAGCCGCTTTGGAGGGACTTAAAATGCGGGGACACCCTCTCTGCGGGGGTCATGAATATGGAGAGGCCGCGCCCGGGGTTGCATGGGTGAAGACTTCGGCAGGGCGCGGGGGCGGGCGGAGCGGCAAGAAGTGCGGCGCCGCGCACGAGCGAGGAAGGAGGCCTGGTCGGGGCGGGGGAGGAGCAGGGCGACGCGGGCGGGGCGCGGTGAGGCCGGGAGGGGAGGGGCCGGGCAGGGCAGGCAGGGCGTGCGACAGGTTGACCGCAACAAGCTAATCGTTGTTGCCAGCCGGCAGATCTTGGTTCAACAACGACCATTGCTGTCGTGTCTCGCTCGAGAGGGAGACACTGCAAATACGAACTGTGGTTATTTAGATTTGACTAATTCGTAGAATAAATGTTACGTAGCCACACTATTGATTCATATTTATGACTAATAATGTGTTATGCAAATAATGTGGTGTCATCCGTGCAAATATTTTAGTCAAATAAAATTCTTATCCGCAGAAGCAAATGTGTAATATTTGGCCAAGCTAATGCAATTAACTTTAATATGCTTCGTGTTTCATTGCACAACAGCTATTTTTTACGAAATTAAGTGGGAAAACTTTCAAAAATAAATACAACAAAACAACACATATAGTGGAGCTCGCCGCTTCCAGATTGAACTCAAATCATTAACACAGTAACATCATAATAAATATACGTGTAGGTTGAGAACATACGTTTTAGAGTTCAATACAGCAGAAACGAGTCACTATTAAATGCGTGCGGTTGCCAGCTGTAACCACATGTTCAGGAGTACTGCACCCAAGCACCTGCTCAACGTAAAATTTACTGTGCGATGTGACATGGTGAATGTGGTGCCGTACTAAATCAAACATCAGTAAAATTGTAAAAAATCTTCTAAATCCTCTCAGTGATTTATTTTGCAACATTTTATTGAAGGATTTTATTTAACGAAGAAAAACGATCGGCGGTTCTCCCTCCAACGCATCGCATATTCGAAGAGCATTCCAGAAATGAGAGCGCTATTAGTTTCAACATGTACTATTGTTTTCATTGACCGTGCAGGTACACAATATTACAGAACATGAGGAAATTGTGATAGAATGTGTTTTTATTTACGTTTATAATTGCATATTTCATTTGAAATTAACATTTGATATTTTTTGCTTTATTTGCAGTAATTATTTTCGTGGGAAATAAAATAGCGATGCGAGAATGCAAGCTTTTGTTTTGATACGTGTTAGTACATTTATTGAAGCAGTTACAGCGATGCGCGATTTGAACGTTCGCGAATATCTTACTTGCGATGTTCACATGGACAATTTGGACCCAGAATAAATCATTATATCATTCTATCCGAGTCACTGCGCTGAAATGCCGTTGTGTGCCTGGTGGATTCATTGGTTCGAATCCCAGATAATGTTTGAACAAAATCTCTTTCTTGTAATGTTGCAGACAAGACCTCAGAGAGTTTCACGATTGCATACTCTAATCTCCTTATTTTATCTTCCGGGAACTTTTCTTCTTTCATATTGCAAACGGGAAGTCGGCGATCGAGTTTCGTAAATTGAATGATGACAATTCTGGAAGGCAGGTGAATGAACCAAAACCCTTGCACAGAAAGGTTGTCATCTTCTCTGCACCGTTTAGGACTCGAGCATTATTAATCAAACAAACATCTACAAGCACGATATGTAGGGATTATGAATATCAGCGGTTGAGAAGAATGAAGATATGAGTTCTAAAATTTTGTCTATTATAAATGGGTCATAGCCATGCATTACAAAAATTATTATTATTATTATTATTATTATTATTATTAATAATAATAATAATAATAATAATAATAATAATAATAATAATAATAATAATAATAATTTACTGCCGTTAATTAATGTTACTGCCGTTGGTGCTCGTTTTGAAACCATGTTTACGTACTTAACGCAAGACATTTGATTGGTGCTCGTGGCGCTTTGCTGTGGCCCTTCGCCGCTGCGACCCGAGCCGCCGATCTGCCGCCGCGCCATCACCGAGTGCTGTTGCGTCGGGAAGTGAAGCGCTTGGGCGAGTCGGCGCGCGGCATTATCACCGGGCCACACGAGCCCCGCGGGGCCAAGATTCCGCGCGAGCGGAGCCCCGCCGCCTCCACCCGCGCCCGCGCCCGCGCCCTCGCCCCGGCCAGTCGGCGAGGAGCGAGAAACGAGAGGCGAGAGGCGAGCGCCCGCTTGATTTACTGCCGTGCAGATAGGCAGGCGGCGGAGGGGACGACGCCCCGCCCCGCCCCGTCCCGTCCCGCTCCAGCCAGGCTCCCCGCCGTCCCCCCCGCCCGCGCCCCCCCGTTCTGACAGTCGTCTCCAAGTGCACCCTCCCGGGGCCCCGCAGGATACACAGATACCGGAACAAAGTCTTTTATATCCGTGAAGTCAATACCGATCCGGCGCGCAGACCCCGGACGCTCTAGTACTGCCCGCCGCCCCTCGCACCTTCCGCTGGCGCTTTGTTGCTCCTTCCGTAGGATCCTGCCGGCACTTCGCCTGCGCGTTTCCATCTCGCCTTCTGTCGTTCTTGTCGCGTCTATTATTAGTTCCCCTCCCTTGCTCTGGTGCTTTGTCTCTCGCGCCTCCTCTTTTCTTCGCCTCCTCATTACTGCTCTTGGTGTTGCCCGCCTTCATACCTCCGTTTTCTAATCCCTCACTCCAAAAATGTTCCCACCGAGCAATCTGTAACCTCTTCCTCCTGCTCCGCGCTCATTTTCAGTGGGTTTTCCTGTGCCCCTCCCCGTCCTGCCTTCTTCGTCGCCTTCCTGTGCGTGCGTCGGCCTGCACCTCTCTCCACGGCGCTGCGCCTTCTGCACCGCCGCGTCCACCCCCCCTTCCTCCGCCGCCATCGCCTCTTCCGGATCCGCTCCGCCTCTCAGCGCTCGGCCGCCTCCCGCTTCCACCCCCTCCCGTTCATCCCTCCCAGCCGCCCCCCACCGGCCTCTGCGCTGCGGCGCAAGGCCTCGGCAAAAAGCCAAGCGGGGAGGGGGAGGGGGGCCGCCGGTCGAAGGCCTAGTACACGGCTACGTTCTCCTGGAGTTTGGTTCGAATCCCTCTTGGTTTGCTCCATCCGACGAGGGTGTTTGTAGAGCTCCGGCCGAGCAAATACCACGATAGGCCTCCCTGTATTCACCTGAAGTTCACACAATACATTCATGTTCTAAACATAGCTCATTACACTTTCCTGTCTGTGAATATGCGGTTGGAAAACTCCCTGGGGCTTTACTGGGATCTGCCCTTTCTCTGGTCAATTTCAAATTTGTGTAGAGTGAGCTGTTTGCATTATATGGAAGCGCTGTTTCTGGATTCGTGATTGGTAATGTATTAAACCAGAATGTTCGGGGAGAGGGAATAGTGGCAGTAAAAATATCTAAATCGCTGAAAAGATTAGATATTGGTTCGCTTACGCATGAAATTTGTATGTAAATGAATATTGATTTCCATCATTAAAAACGTGAGCTAACTTTCTGCTGTGTTATTAGCATAACGTAGCACATAGCTTTTTAAAATATCTTCTTTCTTGTTCGTCGTTAATTACATGCAAAAAACGAATTCAACTTACTTTGACTAAAAGTTAATTTTGTGAAAAGTATTAAAATACTATCTATAAAAATATCAAGATGACATATTTCGTAAAACTCAACATGAATAGAATATTTATTAGTGTCTAATACTTCAACTAATGGACACAAATTGACTAAAGGAATTCATAATTAAAAGTGAGAAATTTTCCAAATATGCATAACAAATGTTGCAATGTTGAAGATATAGGGTTAGTATATTCTTACACATTAATATTGTATATTATCATTTATTCTACAGTAGTAAGCAATTCCAGAATTTTAAAAGTTAATTACAAGGTTATTAATATATTAATATTTTTGTTTTAATATGTACATTTTTCTTTTCTATTTTTAACTCTGTCAACTGCCGCCTGTTTATCCTAGCTATCTTTAGATCTTCTTTTTCCCTGCCTCCGTTTCCATTCCCACACACTACCAGCTCCCTCGCAACCAGTTCGCAGCCAAATGAGTTTATGCCATAGCTATATGATCCTGTTTTTAAAGCAACTGGCGTAATTACGCAGAAGTTTTAAACTTTTGCGGAATGCCCAGCGTGGACCATTAAAACAGCGTGAAAGTATTTTCAAGTTTGGAGCTATTAAGACTTGTAATAGGGGTTGATTTGCGGGATGAGACTCAGCATAGCTGGCGCCGGAGCCGCACTTAAGTGTGATGAGCGAAGCGTGTCTGAGAAACCGGTGGAGAGAAACGATGATCGATGGAAAAAATATTTGCTTTGAAAGAAGTTCTTCTAACGTGCGCTGGCACGTTATTTTTCTTCAATTTTGATTGAAAGTATTTGAACGTTCCTTCACTCGTTATATGTTTATAAATGTGCATTTTCATCGCAGACGAAGGTAATAAAATTACTTTTCCGGGTAAAAATATGACAGTAAAATTTACATTTAGCTTGAATTATCACGTAGCATCAAGCGCTTAGTTGTTTGTTATAATTATAAATGAATTATCTGTATTTGTTGAAACAGAGAACGTGATAACGTGTCGTAAATAATAGCGTAGTAGTGACTGCGTACTTTTTATGCGCGCTCATTACTAAAGACTGGCTGAGCATCAGAGGCAGCCGGGAGGCAGGAGCCTGAGGGGTCTCTAGGGCCATCCAGGGGAAGCAGGGTGCCGCCGCCGCTCCTCCCCCACAACTACCTCGACCTCCCTCGATAGCAGCGCCGCCACTGCAAATGCTTCCGCGCCCTGCACCCTCCTGTTCATGAAGTCGCCGACCGCCTCCCACCGCCATCAGCATGGCCCGCTCTTTCCGTCCCCGTTGACACCGCCACAGCCTGCACTCTTCCCCCGCCGTCGCCGCCTCCCCCGCTGCTTACCCCCGCCGCGGCGCCGACGGAAAGGCACTTTTACCGCTGGTGATTACAAAGAAGAGGAGGATGCGGCGGCGGCTTTTTGACAGCGCTGTCTCCCCTCCCCGCGGGCGCGCGCCGCCGCCGCCGCCGCCTCCCCCGTCGCCGCCCGAGGGGCGCCGAGCGGCGCCGAGGGGCGGAACAGCCCCAGGCGACACGCGTCCGCTCTCTGCTGACGCATGAAAATCAACACGCATCCTAGGGAGATCGCAACTTTATTGTCGGAGGAAAGCGGCAGCGGCCGACGGCGGCGGCGAGGGCGGCGGCGAGGGCGGTAGCGAGGGCGAGGGCGGTGGCGAGGGTGGCGGCGGAGCGGAGGGGCGGTGCGTGGCATTTGCGAAGAACGTGCGCCATCAATAACCGCTGCGGAGGAGTTAAATTAATTTAGCGGTATTACTCATTACGTCAGTATTCCCGAGCGCGCGTGTTTTGTGCATCCGCGCTCTTTGGACGTTGAAGCGCGCTGCCCCAGCCGACCCCACCTTGACTGACGGGCCCTGAACTTCGAAAATCGACCACAACGTGTAATACGTTATTTCGCCCCGGGCAGAACTTCCCTTAGGTTACATCTGGATAAGCACGTGCTGTGAAGAGAGATGAGATGACGGCTTGTTTGAAGTCGCTGCCCTGGAATCCGGATTGACCACGCACGGGCTGGGCGGGAGCCGGTTTCGCGTTCATCTCCTCGGGCCTGGGACTGGCTCCGGCGTCGGCGGCGAGAGGAGCGGCGTTGGCGGCGGCGGCGGTAGTGGCGGGCACGCGGGCGCTGCCCTAGGAAAGCGAGGTAGCCGGCCCCTCCGCCCGCAGCGCCGCCCTCTCCGCCCAGCGCTGCCGCCGGCCCGCCCCCCTGCTGCACCTCCCAGCTACCGGGCACCGGCGGCCTTCCGGCCCGGCCCGCGGCGGCCCCTGCGCTGCGGCCCGCAGCCACCCCGCCCCGCCCCCGCGCTCCGGTCCACGCCCACCGCTCAGGAGGACTAACCGTCCACGTTGCTAAGGTGCGGTCCGCTCCGAGAATGGTGCAACACTTCGCCTCTTTTTTTCTTAAAAGGCGATTCGATTCATTCTGTACTTTTTAGCTATTGACCGGTAACAAAAGAGAGCCTGTGTCTTTTGCGAGGAGAGGAATTAAAACAATGAAAAAACACAATACTTTTTTTAAAGAAATCTTGCCTTCTTGAGCATTAATCATGCATTGCATGTATAGTGCATTGCGGTGAGAAGTATCGCTGATTGAATTAATAATATCAAATTGTTATCTTTAAAAATTACTGCAAATGCGGGGTTAATGCAAATCAAAATTTTATTATACTGCATGATTGGAGTAATATTCTTTATCTTTTATACGGCTCTGCAGCGGATAGCTCAAAATTTATTGTTCACTTCATCTTGAAAGATAATTTTCTAGAACGTCGCATTCTGCCGTGACCAAGAGAATCAATGTACAGTCTATAGAACTATAGTCTATTTAACGTCTTTTCTTCGACAGGTTTTTATTAGCTTCATTGAGGTTATTAACTTTTTACCATACTAATAACTTGCATCTCCTTGTTCTATTTCTTATACTTCTACGATGCGACCAGTGCAATTCATGCAGGCAACAATGCCGTGATCCGCGTCCCCTAATCGCATTGGTTGGGAGATAGTCTATCGTTATATTTTAAGTATGACCGACGGCGACTTGTGGTTCTCAAAAGCGTTATGGGCTCGCGGGAAGACGTTGAGATGGGAACTATGACTCAAGTTCCGCCGCCTCCGTTGTTGGTGCCCGTCGCTATCGCTTCCCAATCCAAGCTACCGACGACTTCGATGCTACTCTTACGTGCCTGTTTTTTCTCATCCCTGAACGCGTCATGTCTAGGACTCTGCGCTTCTCTTAAGAAGTCGGTTTACTCGTGTAATCTTGTAGGCCATGCTTTTATGCGGACCTCTTGAACCGCCCCCGCCGCCAGGCCTTGGGAGTCGTGAGAAAGCCGCCGACCGCCTGCGTCCCATAATCGCATCGGCCGGGAGATAGTCTATCGTTATATTTTAAGCATGACCGACGGCGACATGTGGTACTTAAAAGCGTTATGCGCCCGCGGGAAGACGTTGAGATGGGAGCGGCACTGAGCTGCAGTGACACGTCGCATCTACATCTCGTGACGTCACGCCGCTGGCGCCGTCTGGGAGCGACTGAAGCTGTCCAGACCGGTGCAGTGGAACGAAATAAAAGCACACGTAAACAACTTCTGGGGTCTTGCCGGTGCGTTGCATCTTCTACTCCATGCCCCAGAGATATGTGCATCCCTCGCGGCGGTGCAGAAATTGGGACCCACAGGCTGTTTCGTATGTTGAAGCTTTCGAGCGCATGATGAGAACCATATTTTTATACATCGCTCTTAGACCGTGCATCAAAGTGAAGTTATGACGTTTGTGGCATAACGTTCGTTCTCTAATGGGGATACCAAGGGTTCAGATAAATATTTCTTTCAAGCTAGAGTGGTAGTTAAGGCAGTTAAGTGTCTGTTCTTCTGGCCACAGGAACCTTCCAGAGTAAAACAAAATTGGGTTCCGTAAAAAGGGGTAATGGGTCAGATTCTTTTCAGGATGTCTAAGATTACATGTATATTGTGAAATTTCAGATGAATTCTGGTTTTCATCGACAAAATCTCGAGTGTTCATTAGCAACGCTTTAATGGACAAAAATAATTCTATAAATTTGGAAGCTAACGAACGATACAATACTAATGATATCTTTCTCAACATTCTTTTCTACATGTTCGAGAGTATTCGTACAGAAATACTTGGGTTGATTACGGAAGAAGTGAATTTTCGGTGTCCTCACTGTAGACATTTCGAGAGCTCTTGAACTTTTTTCTACGATCGCATCGGAGCACGTTGATCTCTGTGCGACTGCCGGAGGCCGAAACAACTCCGTAGCCAGTCTAGACGTCCCAGATCCACTCCGTATCTTCCAGAGTTGCTCGCCAGACTGTCTTGCCTGGTATCTTTCTGCCTGCGGCTTCTACAGCGGCCACCGCTGAAACCTTTTGCCCACACACCAAGCTTCGCTACGACGAAACATGTCTTCATCTGCGCTCACGCATCCCCGGACAGTTCACGATGTGCGCGACATTTACTATACGCGACATTTCGCTCTTCCTTCGAGACAAAGCGTTCATTGTAATTTTAATTTTGCTTAACTTTTTCCCTGGGTAGATTTTTTCTCGTGGGATGTTCCTCGCTTGCTGGCTTTTGAAAAGTACTATCGGTCATTTATATGCATGCTTCACGTCCTATATCTGTGTAATTATTTCCCCCAGTAATTAGCAGTAATTTTGTTCTCTGATCCGAATTTCTACGCTGAGGCTCATTTCTCCTATATATGTTTCCCTTCTTGTTCCTCCCGTTGCAATATATACCATGCCTACCATTCTCCTCGGCTTGCGTGTCTCATATATCTCGTCTCTCCACCCCACCACATCCACCATATCTCCTGCCTCCCACTCTTCCGCCCTCCCCCGGCCCCTCTAGGCCCCGAAGGTTTCTCACACGAAGGGACGCGCTCTATACAAACCGCAGCGCGGCCCCGCGCGGGCGTGTTGAGATTTCGTCTGTCTTCGCACCCTCGAGACTCGCTTGTTCCTATGTCTGTGTTTATTTATTTAACCCCTCCCACTTGCCGGGGCTTTTGCCGGCGTCCTTAAGTGCTGAGGAACGGGAGATCTGCTAGCTGGCGGCAGTATTTCTCTCCACAATTACAAGAGGTCGCGTCGGAAGGGAGGGCTTTTGGCAGGGGCTCGTCTGTGTCCGTCGACGCTGGCGCAGCGGCAGTGCACACACCTCGGCCCTCGCGTCCCTCCGCGTCAGCACCGTCCCTGCGCACTCGACCGGCAGCCCTTCGGAAGCGCCGCCCCTGCGCCGCCCCTGCGCCGCTCCTGCGCCGCCCCTGCGCCGCCCCTGCGCCGCCCCTGTGCCGCCCCCGCGTTGGCCCTCGCGAGGCCTAGACGGCCGGCACAGCGCGCGCAGAGGCGCGGCGCGGCGGGGCGAGCGGGCCGGGCCGGGGCGGGGCGCGCGGGGTGCGGCGCGGCCGGCAGCCTTCTCGAACGCGCCGGAAGCCCGTTCCCAGAACATACACACAGCCTCAAGATAAACTGGGTCGGGGCTCCACCCTTCTCCGCTGTGTCTCCTAATTGCAGCAGATAAAAGGCTCCATCGAATGCAGCGGGCCGAAGGGGAAGCGTAGGACGCGCGGTGCTTCCGCGCACCCTCTGGCGTCCCCGCGGCGACGCCCCGCCCCTCCCCGCCCCGCCCCGCCCCGCCCCGCTCCACCCACTGCCCTCCGAGCTGCTTCCTCATCGCCGCCGCCGCGCCGGAACTGTTGCCCCTCGTGGCGGTCCATGTGCCGTCTGTTTCTGCGCCCGCTACGCCGCGCCTGTGTATTCACGCCGCGCTGAAGACCCACGGCTGCTCCGCGCCGCCGCCTTCGCCGCCTCCTCCACCTCCCGGCCTCCCTTCTCGCGCCGCCTCTCCAACTTCTGCTTCTAATGCTGTTACCACCGCTATTCTCGTCATCACCCCCCGGCGTTGCGGCTGCCATCGTCTCTCCCCGCTCCCTCGGTAGAACCGCCTTCGCTATCATCGCAGCCATTGCCCCCGCCCCCGCGCGATCTTCTCCGCCCCAGACGCCCACGCACCACATCAACCAAGCCTCACACCTCCTCCTCCTCCTCTTCCTTCGCCTCCTCCGGCAGCTGGGGGCGCCCTCCATTGACCGCAGCGCTCCCCGTTGTGAGCTACCCTTGACGCGCTGTAATTCAGCGTTAGCGGCAATAGTAAATGTGTTTTATGAGCATGTCGTGCCCTTCAACAAGATTGTGGCGAAGAAGCATTACCTTTCACTCCCGCGCAACGCCCGCCGAGGGAGGTTGCCGGCGGCGGCGCCCGGGGACCGGTGGGCGGGGCGGGGGGCGGGGCGGTGGCGGACGCGCGCGCCGAGCACGCGGTGCTCGCGTTTGCCGCGTGCCGTTTTTGGAGCGGCGCGCCACCCCGAGGACGCCTGGCTGCGGGGCGGGGGCGTGGATGTAGGCGGAGGGCACGCCAGCGGAAGCGGTTGGGGGCGCAGCGCACCGTTGTCGGTGGAGGCGGTGGGGAGAGGGGGAGGGAAGAGAGGGCACCAGCTCCGCTCTGCTGCTCTCGGGAGATAAGCCAGGTTTGCGATACCCAAAACTCATTCTGCACGTTCCGATCGGCCTGGGACGTGTTATTCGTGAGGCGGGGAAGCAACTGCTCACTTGTGTGCTTTAGTACCCGATTCCATATCTCAAGTGATCTTTTAGCAAGTTTTTTTTTTAGAATGTTCACGTATTCTTAGGTCCTCGGTAATAATATTGATATATAGCTGCAATGCTCGTTTCTGTTCAAATAGCGGAATTTGAAATGTTAACTGTTGTTCCTTATTTATTCATGAAACATAATTTGCTTTCAATTGGGTTTGAGAACATGTAATTGCTTCACTACAAATACTATTATTATGGTACTATTACAAATGTGGTGATTTATCAAAGAAGTATTACTTTAAAGAATTAGACATTGATAGTGGATTAAAATATAATTTATATTTTTTGTATCCAGAAATATATACTCCATGTAATGTGAAATTCAAATTGTAGAGATAGATGACGGGATATAGAACGCACGTTATTTAATTTAATTTTTTGATTTATAATATATTATAATTAAATTTTATTTATTGTTAGCATATAATTTCACAAGATTATGGACCGACTAAGAACATGATCACCTGGCAGATTAATCTATCATACCGAAACTTTTTTTTTTGTTGGATTTTTTTTCTTTTCGTCATTTTCGAAAACACTGCTCTCTGTGGGGAACTGAGAACGCAAAAACAGCTGAAATTAATTATTACTGTTTTTCTTTTCCAAATTAAAGCCTCCGATATTCTGTTTAATGAATGATATATTTCCAGGAAAAATGCAGTGTTTTTTTGGGGACGAGAGGTACTCGCGGAATTTTAATTGGCTGCTAGTTCGCGTGTATGAATTCGAGATACAAAATGAAATGATATTTAGCGCGCTAAACTTGTTTTCTTTTGGGATTGCAATTCTGTTATTCTAGTTACCTTAATGCATTTGTTATTGGAACTGGCAAATGGTATTACTTTTCTGCGGAATACATAAGATTAGAAAAGGTTTCTATCTGCAGAACTCAGATCTTGAATCATTTATGAAAGAGCGGCTGCAGTATAAAATGTAACTTTCATGTCAATCACTGATGTGTCCATATATTTATAAAGACCAGTCAGCAAAGTTGTGCTGGTAACATTTACTGTAAATATTCATACCCTCACTGTACACCGTGTACTCGATATTTTAGAAATGTGTTATCTTGATGGCGACCTAAATTCCCCAATTTATGATTCTGCGTTTTTTCGTCTTACGGTTTATGCTCTTGCCAAGATAATGGCCGCTGTTTTTGTGAATGTGTGGAGGAGGGGCTTGCATAAGGGCGCCTAGTGGGGGGTGAGGGTTAAGAGGTAGGAAACGCGGGGTTTTCCACCGAAGGGGCCCAATGTTCTCAAAGTCTCCCGGCAACGCCCAGGGCGCCAACGCCAGCCTTTGCCTGCTTTTCGTCAGCATATTGGAGTTGACAGAGCAGGTGGCGCCCTACGATTTCTTAACACCAGTCTGTCTGGGGCGGTGTGATTGAAGTAAAGGTGCTCACTGTTCCTACGATTCTCAGTGACGATCCTGTTGCCTCGTCCTTCTCATAAGTCCAATTGGATGACGTTCAGGAGCTGTAGGATTTAAGCTGTAGGATTCACTATCGGCTAGGATAGAGATTATATAACTAAATTCCCAGCGCTGATATATATGACTATCACATTGTAATTAAGTATTGAAAGAACTAGGTAGCGCATTTTCAGAAAATGCATTTTCCTAAAAGTTACAAGTCTTGTATATAATTTTGTATTGGATAACAATTAGGGAACTTTGTTTAAACTTTATATAGATATATATATATATATATATATATATATATATATATAAGGACAGATGCTTAGCAAATAAACAGCTGCTACATTACTTGCTAATTCTTGATAGGCCATTCGGCTGGTCTCGTTGCCCGCAACGTTGGTGTATTGTTGGTGTCGAAGTAGTGTTGACAGAATGGCAGGACTACCATTTCCCTGAAACGACCCATGAAAAGTGGAAACAAAGAAAGGAAAGAAAATTTATGTTATTACGACGTTAAATAATATGCCCTCGTCAAAATATCTCTAACAGTTTGTTCCATCTGCGACGCAGCTGTGACTCTTGCTCTTACTGGCATTATTTGTGATTCCACGGGACCATAACGTCATACTGTACCCGTGGGTTTTAAAAAGTTAATTAAGTTAAGTGAGTCTTTTAGAACGTAAACTTATTTCTTATTTTACAATTATGTCTTAATATTTACATTTTCGGGCACGTATTTTATTCCTTTTCATAATTACAAATGTGGACTGGTGACAACAACTCATCCGCGTTTTTCGACATTATCTCAACTTGATAGATATAATGTAGAGTGTCATAAAGGGCAACATATAAATTGTGAGACCAAGACAATCTTCACCAGAATGTATCTGTTTTCATCGGAGAGAATTCTCATTAGAATACAATAATAGCATGGCCATACGAGAAGACTACATGCATCTGACAGAAAAATGAATAAAATAGAATTTCGCCAGAAACTTCTTTGGACAATCTCTCAGGTTTTCTTAACGTTGTTGATTTTTGCAAAACTGGTCTTCAACACTGATTTTTACTCCGGCGTCAGAGAATCACAACTCTGCGGTTTAAGATGCCCTGGGGCAGAGACTCTCGTCTGCATCTTTGACTGTGCGCCCGCGAAAGGGTCATCTCACCGGAAGGCGGCGTCACGAGCACCGCTACCCCGTCCGCGTCTCCGCTCTCCTCCTCGCCGTCCTTACCACCGTCCTCACCGCCTTCTCCCCGTTCCCCGCCCCGCCTCGCCCCGCTCCAACCGTCGGCTGAAAGAACACGGTTTCATTTCCGCGCTTTTCTGCCGCGGAGTGAAGGTTCCCTAATGGAACATTTCCTCGCCATGTGGCAGCGCTGCGCGGTCGACAGACGAGAATTTTTCGAGGAATTATCTCTCGAGCGAGGAGCGACCCCGCGTCGCCATAAGCCATAAATAACTCGCCGCCACACGCTACACTTTCTCAGAAACCTTTCTTCGCATCCGTTTGAGCAAGCTGCCGCCCGCCCGAAATACGTCTCGAGCCCCGCCGCCATGGGATGCGCCGGAGGACTGCTCATGACGCACGGAGGCCGTCCTCACAGAGGTGCCTCACTGCCAACACCCCGAGCTGTGTGGAGCGAAAAGTTTTTCTTCATTGACATGCGTATGTACTTGGTCTGGTCCGCGTAAAATAGTTGCAAACAGAGAACACGAAATGTCACTCTAAGTGAATGGAGAACTGTCTCATGAGTTCCACTGATGAATTCACACCTTTATAATTGAGATGAGATCAATTTTTGCTTGATCTAATCTAATTACCAAGTTATGATATATTTCTGAGGGACACATTTCAACTGTTTTTATGTTAATAGACAATTCTTTCCCACATAGCTTGAAATAAAAAAGTCATTAAATTGTTAATGTTTCTGTACATTGTGTGGGTCCACAAAGAAGTCTTTGTCTCATCGTAAAATTTTATGTCAAATTATATAATATTTATAAAATTATTTAATTTTCCTTCCAGAATTTCTTTAATTTATATCCATTTTAGATATAAAATTTACTGAATTGATAAAAAACGTCTTACGATATTATTTTATATTATTGTATTAGTAGTTTTCATTAAAAATGTGTTCATGTAATTTACAAAAAAACAATGCATTTTGTTCTGGCATTGAAGCTAAATTTTTTCCTCAATCAGTCTATCCATGCATAAATTAAATATACTATTGTTGAACTGCCCACGAGTCTTCGCTTTCGATTTTGTACCTGTGCTCATTTAAATTTTTCTTCCAGTAGCTTGTTATGAGACGAAAGGTTTATGTGAAAGAAGCGTGGAGAGAGGGTTCTCGTATTTTCGTCGTCGGCGTGGGTGATTACAGACTTATGCAGCAAAATAATGCCTCAGTTGGAAGTTTACCATATTTTTGCGTGCACAGCTTTTTGACTCCCAAACGCCGTTGAAAGCCACAAGTTTCATTTGGTGCCCAGTTCCGGTTGGTTTAGGTAATTCCTATTTCTAGTGGCATTCCTTTCATATG
Source organism: Acheta domesticus (assembly GCA_031308135.1). Lineage (NCBI taxonomy): Eukaryota > Metazoa > Arthropoda > Insecta > Orthoptera > Gryllidae > Acheta > Acheta domesticus. Next base: position 121,982,616 of record JAHLJT010008446.1, on the reverse strand, counting down.
TGCTTGAGGATTTGTGGAGAATGTGAGTGTTGAAAATGCAAAATGGAATCCATTAGGTTTTGCATGAGGTGAAGGGGTCGTTTCACCGCGTTTAGGCCCCCGCCTCTCCGCTTGCGAGTATTTGCTGTATTGAATTCGTGTCTCTAAGTAATTAGTGGGAGGAGGCACTCTGTAAGGCAAACAGCGACGGGGCGCGGGGTCGGGGGGGAGAGCGGGCGAGGGGCTTGGTGGGGCGGCTTCGAGACGCAGAAAGCCCCGCCCCACCTCGCCCCTCCCGGCCCCTACCCGCCTGCCGCCCGTTCCGCCCCGCCTCGCCCCGCCACTTATCCCGCCCCACCCCGCCTCGCCCCGTCGCCTCCGTCGCCGCCGCCGCCGCCGCCGCCGCCACCACCGTGCCGCGAAAGCTCCGTGCAGCAGCGTGGAAGTCGTTAGCCCATGGAAAGCCATAAAGTCGACCTATTGGAAACGATCGTGCGCAAGAAGACACGGTATGCTTATCCTCGGCACACGTTTCTTACGCGTCCAGATCTCGCTACTAAATCGCAACGTCACGTGTCGTGACATTATTTGGGGAGGTGTTTTATACGTCGTAACGGAGCGACAGAGCGACCTGTAATATATCACGGTACATCGTATTACTTCGCAGTAGGTTGTAATGCGTCGCAAACTCCAGCAATATATCGGGAGCGATGAGGCAGGCCAGGAGACGTCCCGAGGAGCCGAAGCGAAGCGCGGTTGCGTGAAGAAGGACGACGAGGGAGGCGGCAGCGCATTCTTTGGGGCAAGTATTGAATTACGAAGGCAACATTATTCATCAATTTTTCGTGGTTTATTGCGCGATGGGTGAACGTGACCGGCGTCTCGCGGCGGCGGGGCCGACGCGCTGGGTGGAACGGCCGCGCACGGCCTTCGCGCGGTTTAAGTCCCATCCCCGCCGCGCCCCCGTGGGGGCTATCCCGTGCTCGTCGGCTACGCGCGCTTCCCCGCCCGCGCACGGCCGCCTTTCGCGGCGTTTTATGGCCGCACGCGTGCGTCGGAAACGCCCCGCGCGGCTGTTGTTTGCGCAACGTGCTCGCAAAACACTGCTCCGAAGCGCCGATTCCCCGCGCGCGCCCGAACGTTTGTCACGTATTGTAATGTATTTCATAAGCATCAGAGGTACGGATCGGGTTATAAATCGTGGTGCGCGCTTCAATGCAAAGTTCCGTAAGTTAGATTAACTTTCCGGACGTGGCCTTCGGAAAGTCTCCCCAACTTGGCTGGATGGCTCCATTCAAAAAGTTGGGTCGGCTCCGACGCGCGACTGTTCCGGCACGAGTGCGCGCACGGGAAGGGGCGGGGCGGTGCCGGCCCAGCGTGCGCGTGTGCACGGGAATTGCGCCGGCTTTCGCACCCGCGGCCACACTTTGCGCGCGCCACCCGGAATAACGTCCCTTTCGCCGACGGCCGGACGCTATAGGTCCGTTTGGTTTCGCACAAACCTGCGATTCCGACGGATTTTTGAGGACACCTTGAGCGTCCAACGCGCATGCCAATAGAAAATAGACGCACGTGACGCACGGCCGCTGAATAAAAACGAGGCGCGGATCGGATTGCGCAGGCGACAAACTCGGTGCCGCGCGTCGAATTACTCTCCTCATTTCGTAAAGTACTCGTGAATTTTCCAAAGAGATTATTACCTAAAGTGGTAATTCGTGTCCCCGCGCGCTCTCGTTACTCTGCCCGCTTGATTTTCATTAAACCGTCCGCATTTAGTGGCGCGGATTGCAGTTTCTATTGCACAGGTTCGCAGTTGATGAGCGACACGTTCGACGGGTTTAGATGCCTCATCGCGGGGAACACATTTGCATTCCGAAACAGGTACGTAAATAGCGGTGCGAACTGTAAAGTTCGCAAATAAAATTAAGAGTGGATTCAACTAGTATCATAACAAAGTGCTGCTAAAACTAACACGCGAGCCTACCTGTTTCTGAAAACTCTTTTATCGAGATACAGGTTGGCCGTTGTAGCAGCTACAACTCACACGTGGCTCGTTGCGCGATCTATTTAATTTCCAGAAGCGCGCGTTAAGTTGCAGGCAGCAAATTGGAGCAGGGATGGACCGTGGGCGTCATATGAGGGGGGTCGTCCGAAACGACTGCACAGGTGCTTACGCGACGCTGCAACACTTGCAGGCGTGCGCGTTATGAACTTGCGTATATACAGGCCACTTAAAATGAGGCACGCAGAGTAGATTCTGCTGTAACTTAGTAAAATTATGAGTAGCGGAGAGGGCAGAATGGGGAGATACACTCTAGTAAGGCATGAAATATGCTGTTTTGAATGTCCAGTCGCTACTCTGTCAATAATCAAGATCAGGGTCGACCGCCTTTGCGGCACCACAAGAAGTAATCAATAAGTATCAATTGTTATTTTATAAAATAATGTATTTCAATAAAAATCAACGATGAAAAAAAACTTTCGTAATTAAATGAAATGAGTCTTTATCTCTCATGAAAATCTAGAATTAATTTTTAAAATGTAAAAGTGTTTTAGGTAATGATGTGTGTCATTACCCTATTGTATGCATAGTTATTTCGTTGAATTACACGCACTTGTCCAAATATCTATCAATATAAATTGAAGACATTCAATATATAGAAAAGATATTGAAGACATTCAATATAAATGTACGCACCATGAGTTTGACCGTGACTTTTGTTGAGCACTCTTTTCCTTGTAGTGGGTGTAGGTAGAGCTCAGCTTGTAGAGCTGAGGGTGAGTTACTATTTTGTTAACAGTTCAAAAAACAATTCTGCAGTTCGTTTAGCGTTTCAAATATATTTTCTATAACTTGGGAACGAAAATGTCTAGTTTTTAAAATATTGCTAATCTCGCGCTTTTTAAATTTTATTGTTGTTTCGTTATCTTTTATTCATCTTTCAAGTATCGTATTTACAGTTAAAATATTGGGAAGGGATTCTGGAACTCAAGAAAACGTGCGCAAATAATCTTCTTCCCAATACGTCACATATAGCTTTTACTGTTTTTTGACCAAATAAATCTAATCAGATCAAAATTACTTGAGATGAAAAACGATGTGAGTGCAATTTCTGTTAAATTAACGTTTTTACCAGAATAATGATGAATGAATCAAGCTCTATAACATAAATAAGAACGAAAGACCAAACGCATAGGAGGCAATACATTTAAAGTATATACTATAAACTCATTTTTCTCGTAAGTATGAAAATGACACATCATTTTTTATTTCAAGCCTTCAATTCCTTTTTGTGACCAGAACTTTATAATATTTATTCCGGCAGGCATTGGATTTAATGGGAGTAAGTAAAATTTTCATATCGCAGTGTATTGAAATGGGAACACCATGTCTGTTTATTCGTTCGGTAAAAACAAAGCCTCTTCAATGTAGGATTTTCTACATAATATTGTATTACACGAAATCATTATGATGTGATGAGCAGAGTATATCGTTTCCTGATAAAGATGCTTGTTTTCCCTGCTGAGCAGTTGTTAAGAGCATTGGCGAATCTTCCAGTAGGTGAGCGCTGGTCGTGCTTCCTTTGCTTGACAGCCCATCGGAGCCGTCCGCGGTGGGGGAGGGGGTGCGCGGCGGCAGCGGCGGGCGCCTTCCACCTCAGGCGAAGTGTCGCGGCGCGGCGCGGCGCGGGGCGGCGCGGGCCACCTGTGGGCGGGTGCCAGGGCAGGGGGCCCTCGCCGTCGTCGTCTCTCGACGTTTGATCTTCAGACGTGATTGATTCTCTGGCAGCGTGACAAGCCCCCAACGCGCCCCGCCCGCCGCCCTCCCCGCTCCGCCTCGCCCCCTCCCCGCCCCAGCGTGAGAATATCTTCCTTCTGGTGTCGGAGCGCGCAAGTGCGCCAGCTGATGAAATCCACGCGGCGCGGGCCCCGCAGCCGCGCCCGCGAGGGCCCACGCGACGTCTCCATCGCGCCCTGCCGTCCGACGCGCACCACTCCGAAGCGCCGAGTCAGACCTGCGCCTGGGCCCGGCACTTTCACGCCTCTTTGCAGGCGGATGACGGAGACGAAACCAAGTTTAGAACGTGCTTTTTCAATGGGAAATGAGAAGAGAAGGAAAGAACGTGAAACGAATAGCAGACTCATACTTTGGCGCTGTTGAAAAATGACAACAGAGCAGGAGAATGATGTGATATTAATGAAATCATTCGAAGAAATGTTTCAGCTAATTAAATGAAAGTAAAATCTTATTAAAATAATGTTACTTCGTTAATAAGCCCATCTCTATCCCACACGAAAATTCCATCCGTTTAATACTGATTTTTGTTAATATTTGTAAATAATTATTTAAACAATGAATTTGTTATTTGTATTATCTTGTCGAATTCACAGAAGTATTAAAATTTTATTTTATATTATATTAATATTCAGGATTTCAATCACGATGTTATTAAACAAAAATATAGTTTTAGAAACAAATTTTCGGGATTCATAAAATATTTATAGTAAAATAATGTATTATATCTCTCATGTGTGGTTGCATTCGTGCTCTGACCATTTAATGCGTGAAAATAGGTGATGATTTATTCGTGGGGATTATTTGACTGATATGAAATCATTGTAAATTTAAAGATCATAATAAAAAGTTTGCTTTGTGTATTTTGCCCCACGGTGCACAGAAAAAGACCCGATAATTCACGACCTTGCTTCAAAACATGATGAACATTATTTCCCTCTCATATGCTATAAAACTCTATGAAGCGCCCCGTGGGACTTATTATCCCTAAATTGTTATTGCAGAATAATGACATTGTGTGTAGCTCGTTTAATATTTATTGGCATTCGAACGAAAAATTACTACCTACTGGATTACAGAAATAAATTATTTGCGTTTCAAAATAATGCCACAAAGCCTTTTGTCATTTCAGAACAATCACATTCGCCGAAAATGTTTTATAATTTAATGTCACTGCACTCAGTATCCCGTTGAGGGTGCTGTCACACAGAATTCACTAAAGCCTTAATTATCTTTTACAGTCCAAAGAAATGTTTTGGGAAAACTTTTATGCACCTCGCACGCTTATGAACTGCATTTGTATGTATATATAATTTTGAGCCGTAATAATAAAGTTACTTGCGACTGAAATCCGGCATCTGGGATAAACTGCAAGTCAAAGTTGAGTAAACTGGAAGTCGTTTCCGCATGAGATCATAAAACTGATTTCAAGTTCCATTTCCTTCGTCTTGTTCGCCTGGTAAATACGAAAATAGCCGGAGACATCGCTGCGCCTATACATTTACCTCTTTCCTTCCAGCAAATAAATATCTTGCTGCATCGACGGATTACGGTCAGTTCTGCTTCGTCGTCTCTCCCAAACGCCGGCGGAGAGCGAGCGCTGACACTCGCAGAAGAGCGGCGTACTGCGGCCCGTCCCTTTCTTTCCAGCCCCGCGCCGCCCCCGCGCCACCCCGCGTCTCCAGCGCTCCGTCCCCGCGCCACCCCGCATCACCCCCGCGCCGTCTCCGCGCCACCTCCGCGCCGCCCCCGCGCCACCCCTCGCCGTCCCCGCACCAGCCCTCGCCGTCCCCACGCCGCCACCGCGCCGCCTTCGCGTCGCCCCCGCACCGCCCCCGCACCACTTCGCACCACCCCCGCACCACCCCCGCACCACCCCCCGCACCACCCCCGCACCACCCCCGCACCACCCCCCGCGCCGCCCCTGCGCCGCATCTGCGCCACCCCCCTCGCAGCCTCCAGACGTCACCACGCCGCCCCCACGCCTCCACGCCGTCTCCGTGCCTCCTCCGCACTGCCTCCGCACTATCCCTGTGCCACCCCCGCGCAGCCCCCGCCGTCCCCTCTCCCCGCCCGGCTCCGCTGCGGAGAAGCAGATGGCGCGCCGGAGGCTGCGCTTCGCCTTGCGCGCCGCCCCGCAAAACGCCCCCCGCCTGTCGCCGGCCTCGTCACGGCCGCGTCGCGCATCACCGCTCACCCCCGCCGCATGTGTTGCGAAGCGCCGCCTCGCCCGCTTTTTCCTCCGCCGCCGCTACCGCCCCCGCCCCGGCCGCGGCTGCCGCGACATAGCCCAGCCGCAACAGCCGCCCGCATAGTAACAACTCTTCCTTGTTTCCCGCCTCGCATGACGCCTCTCTTAGGCCATATGTTCCTCAACACCTGCCTCGCCTCGCGTCGCAGTTACACGACTCATATCCCACTGTACCGCCTCATCGTGCGGCTTTTTCTGGGAGGCGCTCGCGCCGTTGCTCGCCGCCTCGGCGGTGCCCGAGCACTACCACCTGCCGCGAGATGTCATTCCCAGAATACTTCCACGTTCCATCTCCCGTGCACTTCGCCCCTCTGCCTTTACCTTTGGTCCGCTGCCACCTGCTTCACGGTTTCACTCCAAATCCACCATTGGCATACAACCCCCCCCCCCCGGTGTCCTCGTATCATCGTCTCCGCCTTTTCTTGCCTTTGTTAGCAATTCGTTTACGAGTCGCTCCGCCGCCGGCCACATCCGACGCGTCTCCCGCTGTCCCGGTGCGCTCACCTTTTCCATGGCGCGTCTAGCCCCGGTTCGCGCGGCCACTCCCACGCCGCCGCAACGCCTCCCAGGGCGCGGGCCTAAGCCATGAAATTGCCGGCCCTTTTTCCCGGCGACCGCGGCGGGCAATGGCGGGGGGCGGGGGCCGGCGCAGGCTGCGGTGGCGCGCTTCCCTCGCAGGATTTGTTTCGCGGCTGCTCCTTCTGCTGCTGCTGCTTCTATTGATTCTCCGGGCCATGAGTCACGACCGCCAGCGCTTAGAGTGGCGCTGCTGCGGGGCCCACCGCGCCCCCCGGCTCGATCTCGTCCCCATCCCCGCTCCCGTCCCCGTCCCCGCGCTCCGCAACGCGCCGCTGCTCGCGGGTGTATAGACTAGCCAAGCCGAGCTTGCAATCACGTCACTCCTGTCCGCCCCGCCGCCGCTCAGCGCGTCACTGCTGACCTTGCCTCAGTGCCGAATTCTCCCCGCCTCTCCAAGCGTCATTCGAGGTTGGTCAGTGTCAAGGAACCGACGTGTTACTAGCGCTGTTTGTTCTTGTCTCGTACAAAAGCCCTCATGAAATAAATTTGGATGATTTAACGTATTAATTCATTCAAATAATAGTGAAGGATTGTCATTGGCCGACTTTTATTGTGTATTACAACTAGATCCGTTTGTACTTCAACGATATCATTCCTTGAAGAACTGAACTTACTATTTAATTAGTAATTTCAAAGAGTACTCTAAATCCATGCTGACACTCCATTGAGAAGGAGAATTATTGGATCATTTAGTATAAACAAAATTGCGTGGAACTTCAAAATCATAAAAAACAATTGATAGTCATGATGACGTCCTTCAACTTGAAAGAAACTGAGAAAGGCGAAAACAAATTATGGGGACGCAATATTCGAAGTAGACGGGATTGACTATCTATGAATTGAGCAGAGCGCAATGCCGGCTGAACCGACGAGCTCTCCTGGAAAATATTTCACCTCGCATGAACATCTGTACGCGTCCTTCCTTCTCAGTGCTCCGCGTTGGCTCCCGCTCGCTAACTTCCTTAACGCGCGCTGTCCCAGAAGCCCGCGCCCGCCCACGCGCCTGGATATTTTTATTCCAGACTTTCCGTTGCCAGTCCCATCGGGCCGCGGGACTGCGGTGGAATTGTCCCAAACGCGCAATGGCGGGGGGGGGGGGCAGCGGAAGAGACGCAGGCGCTGCACCGGCTGTCGGAAGCGGAGGAGGAGACGCAATGGTCAATCCCGAAGCGAGGGAGGCGCTGCGAATAGCCGCGGCGAGAGGGAAGCTGCGACCTGCAAGGTGCGGGGGGCGGGGCTGAATAGAGCTTTGGACGCTATAGGCGACGACGGCGGGGTCGCGGCGGAGTAAGACGTGAGCTGAGAGCAAGGCGTGGCGAGGCGAGGCGAGGAGACGAAAAGGGATCGCAGGAACGGAAAAAAAGAGCGAAGTGGAACGTGGGGATATCGTTGATGAGCGCGAGATGGGGAAGCGCGAAATCGTGAAAGAAGGCGCGATCGAGAGGGGATCCGCGCCGGCGACTGCATCGCGCCCCTTCGACGAGGCTGGAGGCCACCCTGAAGGCTGGGCCCCGGCGGTTTGCGCGCCGTCCTTTCAGAATCCTCCCGGGGCGGAAAAATTTATTTTGTTTCCGTTTTGAAAGTGGAATCCAATCTGGCGGTCGGCCGCCCGCAGGCGGCGTCAACGCGCCCTCCCCGCCACCCTCCCCCTCGCGCTGCTCCGTGCCGCCCGTCGTCGCCCCCGGGCGCGGTTTTGCCGCCGCCGGCTGCCTCGGCAGCGCCACGCCCAGCCGACCGCCGCCGCACCAGAGGCACGGCGGCGGCGTCAGCGGCAGCGGCAGCTTCTCTGCGCTGACCCGCCATAAAACACCGCAGTGTCACGGATATTGCGGGGCGGAATTTATTTGAGATCGCGGCCGCCGTGAATGACGTCGCTTAACGCCGTGAAACGCCTCGTTATCGAGCAGGCGAAATCGCTTATGCGCGGTGCGAGGCGCGCGAGACGACGGCGCAGGCGGCCGCGGGGGCGGCGGGGGGAGGCGGATTGCGGTGAGAGGAGATGATGGCTGGAACGGAGGACTCGGTCGCCGGCGAAGTGGAGGGGGGGAGAGAATGTGATGAAAGGCACTGAGGTTGAGACGGCGGTTGTCGCGCAAGCTACGTTTATGGTGAATGCGGTAGAGATGGCGGGTGAGGCGAAAATTTGGAGGGCAACAAAGGTGGCAGGGGTAATGGAGTTGCAAAAGTGATGAGCCACTGAACCCAGGAGCTTGGTCGTGGTACGTCATGGATAACAATGAACTACAAAAAGTGAAAAGATGAAATCCAAAAGTTGAACTACAGACAACTGGTGATATCGCCCTTTAGTAAAAACGGGGACAACGTGGACTTACGGTGCGAGGGATAATACACGAACTTCGATTGCGGCAAACATGAAAGATATCGCGTCGAAGGATATCGCGTTGGAGCAGTACCATACGCAAAATGTGCAGCTGCAAGAAACCTGCAAATTGACCTTAGAGTTAGTAAGGTTCGGCGCTTTTCAAAAGCTATGGATCATCCACCCGAGTGGTTTATAAATAATTGGAAAGTTACGGAGCTCACACTTCCAAAACAGCACCATTAACTTGGCAAAACACGGCGGAGATTTATGGAATGGAATGCGGTGTGGTGTATGAGGGTCGAGTGGCGCGCGGGGCGGGGGCGGAGCGGGGACGGGCGCGGAGTGCGGTCGGGCGGGGCCGGGTGGAAGGGGCGGGGCGCGGGGGCGCCCGCGGGCGGCGGCGCCGTGCCCCGGGCGGCGGGCCGGGCTCCTCGCGGCCGCTGCGTGATTTATGAAGAAAGGCAATCACACACTAGGAGAGCGGGCCCGATCGCCGCTCGCCGATAACGTGTCGGCCTCCTGCTGCTTAATTGGTGGCCCTGAAGGGGGCTCGGGTGTGGGCCCGCGCTACCTGAAGATGTATGAAAGCGTCACCGCGCTCCGCGGTCCCCGCCCGCCGCGCCGCCCCACGACGATCGCGCAGACGCCGCCCGCAGCCAGGCGGGGCTCAGGAGGCGCGCGGGCGCTTCATCAAAAATGCGGATCCACCTCATGGCCGTCAAAGCAACGATCGTACGTATAATAACTGCTTGGATGCAGAAGGTTGTGACCAATCAGAAAGTACTGATGGATGAGCGGACGGGTAAATCATCTCGTTCATCATCTATTTTGCTGGCGTGCTTAACGGATGGTACTGCGTATTCGCGTCTTCTTGTTCGGTTGCCGTTCGGTAACGTATGCTGCCCTCGTGCGAGTGGGAGAGGGGGAGGGCTGGCGAGCTGCGGGAACCGGCGTCGCGGGGGGCGGGGCTTTTAGAGCGCCCTTTCAGGACGTTCCTTGGGAGCGCGAGGCCTCGAGGAGCGGAACAGCGGGGCGGCGAATGGGCGTGAAATGTGCGTGTGAATGGAGCGTCGCGGCGAGTGGCAGGGACCGGAGGAAGACGAAGAGCGAGCGGCGAGTGCAGTGACGGATTGGCGGGCAGGCGGTCGACTACGCCAGCGGAAGTCGCGGGTCACGGGCGGAGGGTGGGCGGGGCGGGCGGGAGGGAGGGCGCGGGGAGACGTCGGCCGCGCGTCCGAGGCGCAGGCCGCAGCTCCCCGCGGCGCAGGGGCTGTGTATGGCGGCGCCCCCCGGCAAGGTGGAGCTATTGTAGGACGGCGGCGCTCCGGCGCCGTGGGGGCCGCGCGTGTTGCCGGCGCGTCGTCCGGTTGCCCGCTCCGCTCCGCCTCGCCCCGCCTCGCCCCGCCTCGGCCCCCGCTCCGCCTCGCCCCGCGCAGGCCCTCTGCCCGCCGCCGCAACCGCGTCCGCTGCCGGTCGCCTGCTTCGCCGCCGCCGCCGTTGCTGCAGTTCGCTATTAGTGTTTTACTGGAACAAAGGAAATCCATTACCTTACGGCGGCGCTAATTCGCCCTGGCCGCCTCGCGCCCGCCCCTCGCCCCTCGCCGGCCCCTCGCCGCGGTCCCACGGCGCCCTCCCCCGCGCGCGGCCTCCCCCCACCCCGCCCCGCTGCCCCTCGCGCGGACGCTGCCCGCGACGTGGCCACCCGCCTTCGCTTCCGCGCGCTCGCACTCGCCAGACGCTGCGCTGCCGGGGATGAACTTTTTATGAGGAGGAATGGGAAGGGAAATGGGAACTCAGTGACTGACTCTCTTGTTTTCTGCAATGAAACATCAGCTCGGTGTATATTTTAAGGTTGCGACGAGATCCCGATCCGTGCAGGGATGTATTATGTATGTGGTTTTTGGTAGTTTTGAGTAGTATGTTGTTTTACTTGTTTGTTTGTGTGAGTTTGTCATTAAAACCACATATCAAGGATAGGAAGTAAAACTAAGTTACCTGGCCAGATATAGAGGGTCATTGGTGCGTCATTTTAGTATTTGCTTAATACATTATGAGAAATGAGTAGAAAACACACTTGAGTTTCTCTTTATAAATAATATAAAAAGTTAGAAATTAAACAAATGTTACCATTTAAAGAAACAAAATTGTCATTACCATAAAGTAATTATGCGAATATAATTGATGTTCTCCAATGAAACTAATATAGATTGTTAGTGATTCCTGGTGCGTTAACTACCGAGGTAATTAGTTCCGTAAGTGTACTGCATGTTTTTTCTTCGGGAGGTGGCGGTGATCTTCCATCGCTGAATGGCGAAATCCGGTGCCGACCTACCGTCGAATTTTTTTATTAGGGTACTGCTCCGGCATGCGCCTGGTGTTAATTGGAGAAATCACGGATAATTACTATCAGAGCAGCTGGCCGCTAGAATTCTCCTCCAGACAGCGACTGAAGTCGACCTAGCTGACAAGCTAATGTCGAAAATCCTGCCGTCGTCGGGACTCGAACCTACGACCTTCCGGCCAGAGACACTGCAATGACATCAGTTGATGCACTGACGCACCTCTCCTCTCAATGGAACTCAGATTTAACGTATTTTATTTAAAGATAAACTTTGAATTTAAATTCAAGTTTTTAACTCATTTTTCAAAAATCTTCCTGGTACGCAACTTGAAAACATTCTCGAGGAATACGCGGATATGTCGATCAAATGGTATACGTGGAAGCATGGTTCCCAGACACCCTAAAATACAGTTAAAACTGTGTACTTTGCGTGCTGTCGAAGACCCCTGCAGAATCTACAAGCACCCGAAGATCTGTGATTCTAAAAGAAACTTCTTCGGAAATTTTGTACCGCCGACTTCTTTCTATCGGTTCTCCGATGCTGAGGTTTCACATCTCGCTAAAAGCCTCGGGTGGCGCGCCGTGGGGAAGGAGACGGTGGGGAGGGCGAGGAGGGCAGATAAAAGAAAAATAAAAGAAACGAATATTCTCGGCCGGGACGGAATGATGAAAGTTTAATATGCATGTAAATGACAATAAAATTCCCAAATGGCACGCGTCTGGCCTAGTGGCGGGCGCCCCTCCGCGCCGGGCGCCGCTCCCCGCCGCGTGACGCCTGACGTGGCGTCGCGTGAGAGCGGGGGGGGGGGACGCAGCGAGAGGACAGGCGAAGGTCGCGAGGAAGGAGAAGGGCGATGGCTTTGCCAAGAGATTCCACCGGGTGACGCAGAATTTCCTAGCCAAGTTATTGGAAGGTTTTAACCGCCAAATAAAAAACACCGAATGGCATTTATTATTCTGGCAATTTCCGGTTGGCGATGGGAAAAATATGTGAGCAGACTTTAGTGCTGCCAGACGCTTGGCTATTTTTGCCTGGACACCTACTGTTTATTGATATTTAACAAAATCCGTATAGGAATTCATTTTCCATTTGTGATCAATCATCTTGGCGGGAACTGTGGTCTGCGCGACTGGCTGTCCCTCAGCAAAACTTCTCATTTCACAAATTCATGCTGTGTGATGCTGTATTCATGCTGTCCAGATGATTAGAATAGCAGAAGCTTAAATTGGTAAATACTATTAAAACGAAAGAGTGTGAGAAGAATATTTTCTCGTAACAAAGCAATCCATTTGAAATAATGTGGGAATGGATATAATAATTCTGGAAGACACCATGAACAATTATTGGAAGAAGTTTACAGATGTGTTCATTGAATTATTGATTCAATACAATTGAATATTCCGTGAAAATCAAACTACTGCGAAAACGATGTTTCGAAACGAAGAAGCATGTCCAGACAAACAACAGAGTATCTGGAAAGTGACTTTAAACCCGTGACTACTTACGCCTTCAATACTAACAACTAACGTATATTGTATTTTATAAATGTCTTTTTAAAAATGTAATATATATTAAGAATCCATATGTGTAAAAATTGGAGATGAATCTGAAATTGAAAAACATTTGCAGCCATTTCCAACCTGCCTTCTTTTTGAATCGCCCTGTATAAGAGTTCGGCGCTCGCTGAGACATCGACGCTCATTCCCTCTTCGCAATGCCGTATCCGCTTCTGCTCTGCTCCCTTGGCCCGTCTCCGCCACCTCCACCCCGCCGTGTCCCGCTCCGCCCCTGCCGCCTGACGCCACCGGCGGAATTTGGCGAAGGCAAATGGACTCGGGGAGACGACGGCGGCTGCGGGGGCCGCGTCCCCGCCCCGGAGGAGAGCGGGGCGGAGGAGGCCGGCCGCAGTATTTTACTCTTTCCCGGTCGTAATTTCCGACAAATGCAATATTCGGTGAAAGAATCGATATCTGAACAGAATCGCTAGTCCATATTTTTAGTTTCTGCGATGTGATTTTTATGTTTCGTACATGACTAGTGGATGTATTTTGTGAATCTGTCTTAAAGTTTTGATGATGTGTGACGTTTCCCGAGGTATTTTGTTGAGAAAGGGAAAGCAGCTCGATTAATTGTTATTCATGTTTTATTTGAAAGGAAAACACTTCTTTGAATTTTTCTACAAATTTCGAAGGGAATAATTTACGTATTTGTTTTGGAGATGAATAAATGTGCTCTCCGCGATAACACAGTCTGAAGCTGGAACTTTATTTTTCCGCCAGAGATTGGCTGGGTGGAAGACTGAGATTTTACCCTTTTTTTTCTACGCCGTGGTTATTAATGCATGTACCTTTCCAGTCTTTTCCAGCTTTATTACAAGAGAAAGAGGTATTCTATTTGATAATACAGAAAATTGTATATTGATGTTGTGTATGGCATTTTGTTTCTTTTCACTCCAAAACGAATCGTAATTTTTGATAATTGCTAGAATTTCATATTTAGTAAATTAGTAATGGAATTATCTCACCTTTCTTTGTTGCTGCAATGATGTGTTTCCCTCGATACACATCACTACATAATTGGGATATTATCAAAAGCATCAGAAAGTAAGGAATGACACCTGAGGTTCTGATTCCAAAATCGAGTGATATTCTTCAGAAGAATTGCACACGTTTCAAGATGTTACTGCTCTGAGGCGCAAATGTTACTTTTTGCTGCGGCATTTACCAACTAAAATGACATGCTGTTTGAGTGGTACTCGTCCTATAAACTGGATACAATATATTTCCTTTATTTTCATGTAATGGTAACACTTTCCTTCGAGTAAGATGCTGGCGTACCATAGCCGTCTTGGTAAGACAGCATAACATTAGTTTAACTTTTAATTAAAATTTTCATTCAAATGTACAGTACTGTGAAGATATTACCAGCAGATCTTTTTTCGTACCATATTTTCTCCTTCAAACGTACAGGTACGCCAATCAAGTGGGTGAACTTGCGTACCAGGTGTACTGGTTTGATGGCGGGAGGCGTCAAACCACTACGTGGCGTGGCGCGGCATCAAACCACTACGTGGAGCGGCGTTGCGGAGAGACGCAGAAAGGTAGCAGAGAGCGCGTGCGAGAGGGAAGTGGGCGGAGTGTATCCCGTGGCCCGCGCGCGCCGGGCGAACCGCTCCGTCAGTGTCAATTCCGCGCGGCGACCGCGGCCGGAGCGGCGGTTGCGGGCGCGGGGCATGAAAGCGAAAGTGCTCTCGGGCAGGTCGCCGGCCGGGCCGATGCAACCGGACGCGAAGGACGCGGATTTAAAAAATTTGCGACTTCGCGAAAGCGCGCCGCGCTCTCTTTCAAGGGATGATAAATTAGCTCGTAAATCAGCGTGACAAGTGCGTCTGGCCGCGAGCGAGCGGGGAGGACAGGGCGGGCAGGCGGGTGGGCGGGGGCGGCCAGCAGGCCGGAGATCTCGGCCGGCCGCCACAGGCTGACGCGGGCGAACGCGGGGTGGGGGTGAGGGCGTGTGGACGGCCTGACCCCGCGCCGTCGGAAACCAAGTCAAGCTGTAAGTGTGTCAACAAGGAAATATTTGAGAAAAAAACACTAATTTTTCCCCCAAATTGGTAGAAATGACGATGGCAGAAATTGAGAATACTATTTTGATATAGTGTCTTGCTTGGGCGGTCGGGAATTGCAGCTTATGATGTGACTTAGGGTCAGCGAGGAACTTCGCTGAATGCGGCAGAGGGCTCACGAGAGTCATTATTGAGAGACTAAAAGCAGATAACTGAGGAAGGCGCGATGGAAACTGGGGTTGCTGGCGCCTGGAGGGACGGCAGTGAATATGTCGTCGCGAGCAGGTACGGGTTGCGTGCTATCTCGACCGCTGGGCCGCCGCTGCGGCCGCAGGCGTCCGGAAGGGGCGTGGCGCGGGCGGGGGCTGAGAGGGGAGGCGCAGGCGCCAGGGGCGGCGGTGGCCGTGCGCGCCTTCGCAAGGGTCGCCGTGGAGGAGCGCGGCCATCGGCGGCGGCCGGGGCTTAGAGGCTCTGAAGAGTCGCTTCGCTTCGGCTTCTCTTCCTGCGGGCCAGCCGGCCGAGACAGCGCCCAACGAAATCGGGGGTGGCGGTAGAGGGGGCGCGCGGGCGGGCGGTGACGGCGTGGGCGCAACCAGTTACGACGGCCGCGGGGTTCGCTTTGTAGGTGGTAACGCTGTTCGCGAAAGGCGATTGCGGGCCGCGCCGGGGGCGGCATCGGCCAGGCTCTCGGCGCCGGCAGTGGGCGGAAGGCGGTGGCGGCGGTGGCGGCGGTGGCGGCGGGTGGTGGTGGTGGTGGTTGGGGAGGGGTGGGGTCGGGCAGGCGGTGAGGGAGACGCGGCGATCGCGGTCGACCTCCGTCCCCACGCACCTCCTCCGTCGCACCGCAGCCTACGCCTGTTCTCCTCCCCTCGCTCGCCCCTCCCGCCCCACCTCTCCGCACTCGCCCCCATCGCTGCCGCCGCCCCCGCCGCAGCCCACTCGGGGGCGCGATGCTGACCGTCACGTTAACTAACGCAATTAAGCGGCCGTTCATTACCCCGCCGCGACGCTGCGCGACGCGACGTCGGCCGCAGGCGAGGGGCGTGGCGGGGCGGGGCGAGCGCGGGGGGGAGCTGCGGTGGGGGAGGCGAAGCGTGCTGGCGGGCGGTTGGGGGATGGGGCAACGCGCGCTCTTGGAGATGTGGGTCACGTCATGGGCCCTCGCGGCCCCTGCGGTGCACGTAAAATAGCCCGGTAATTCCGTGCTGCGGTCACTGTCTCACGATACAGCCGTAATGCTTTAACAAACTCGATTCATCGCGCGCGCGGCCGCCGCCGTCGCCGCCGCCGAAGCAGCGAGCCGCGGTCTTTGCGGCCATCGGATTCCGAGCGGCGTCCGCGACATGCCGCTTCTGCTTCGCCACTCAAAACCGCGCAGCAACCTCGCCTCAATGCCACTCAACAGAAACGTTCGCCGCAGACCGCATACTTCGTTAACCAGCTGTGCATTGCGTTGCATACAATTTTGGTTTTCGTGTCTAAATGAAGCGTCTTTTCTACCGACCATGCCTCATTCTGTTGTTGTTCATCGCCCTGCATTTGAAGTCTAAAATTGGACTGCCCGTGGGGATTTCCATTATTCCTGGCATCCTACTATACTGCGATATTTCTAACTTTGCCTCTCAAGGTCTGTTTGCACGATGGAATATGTCACAGTATTCCTCGTCTTTCTTAGTCGTGCCGCTAGGTATCGCATGATCGTGACCGTATCAAGCAGTGCTTGCGATCATGCGACTTCTAGCGGCACGGCCGCGAAAGACGCGAAATGCCTTGTGATATTCCATCGTGGCCATAAGGGCTTGAGAAGCAGAGTTAGAAAAATCTCGCTGTAGCTTCCAAGTATTTCACAACATTTTCATCCCTTATTAGTATTTTCGTTGTAGGCACTACTATAACAGTCATATATTTGACTAAGAGAT
The DNA here is from genome assembly GCA_031308135.1 of Acheta domesticus. NCBI lineage: Eukaryota > Metazoa > Arthropoda > Insecta > Orthoptera > Gryllidae > Acheta > Acheta domesticus. The sequence continues at coordinate 121,965,862 of JAHLJT010008446.1, read as the reverse complement.
TAACCGTAATACTGTTTATCCTTACTATATTTTCATTTGTATGCAGTCACTAATTTGCATCGAAGACAGCAGACAGACTCCATCTCCTTCGTGTTCTTCTTCCCACTTATCATCGTCTCTCTCCATTTCTCTGTGTGTCCATGGCCAGGGCTTGTGCTAACCTCATTAGTGGGCGGTTATGGTTGCGTTGAAAAATCGGAGGGGACTCAGGCGAGCAGGGGCGTTGGGAGGACGTGGTGGCAGGCGGAGGGGGCAGGGCGCGGGAGCGGCGCGGAGGACTGTGGGCGGCCGGCGGCAGCGGCGGCGGCAGCGGCGGCGGCGGCGGCGCCTCGCCCCAGACGTCAGCCGGCGATTCCTGTCACGTGCGCGCGCCTCGGCGCCGTGGCGACCCGCTCGCGGATTCGCATCTGTAAGGCGGGCGCCGCGCGCAGCTGCGTCTCCGCGCAGCGCTCGAGAAGCCCCGCGCAGCGCTCCGCTCCGCTCCGCCCCGCGCGGGGACGCTCTGCGCCGTCGGGCGACGCACCGCTCCGCGCAGCTCCGCACCGCGCAGGTGCGTGTGAGCGCCCTCCGCGAAGAATTAGAATGCGAACCGGCGCCGGCGTCGCGCTGTGTGGGTGATGGCGGCGAGGCGGGGACGGGCACGGGGGAGATCGCGGCGGACGGCTGGCCGGAGGCGCGAGAAAACGAGGGCGGGGAGGGAGGTGGGGTGGGAGGGCGGCGGCCGCGGGAGACAGACGTATGGGGCGCGTGGGTGTGGCACGTGGAGAGGGCGGTGGGCCCGCCTGATGGCGCGGAGGCGGGAGGGTTCACGAGCGGGGACGTCGTCGGGGTGAGCGCGAAACAGAAACGACGGCGCCGGGGGCTGACGCAGGTGGAGGGGGAAGCTGCCAAATGTGTGAAATCCTTTCAAATTCCACTGTCAACATCATTTTCCAATGACTTGGGCGGGAGGCGAGTATTTCTTGCGTTGCATTCAATGCGCTTCCTTAACTCCTTCTCGCGAAATTCTTTTCGGAGCGTCTTTGCATGCGGAATCGGCCTCGCCTCGGGACACGTCTCTATTTTTCAGTTCGCGCGCGTTCCGTGCGTTGGACGCGTCGGCGCGCCGGCGTGAATGCGGATGCGATTGCGCCGGCGGCGCCGCCCCCTCCGCCCCCCGCCCCCCTGCCGGCGCCCGGCGCCTGTCGTCGAGCCTGTCTTCGGTTCGCGATTTTACTGTCTTCCCCGGCGTCCCGAGCGCCGCCGATGACTACCGGAATCTCGTTTCGTCGGCGTATGGAGCGTTTCGCTTTGCTACGGCGAAAAGAAAGAACTGTTTCGCGATATTTACGGCGTGTGGGGGATGGCGGTTAAAAAGAGATATTCTATCAGGGATTTATACATTTTTCTAGAGCGCCATATCTGCGAAATTGATTCCGATACTAAAGCGCCCCGGGAAAAATGAGTTCCGGAAATATTTTTTTTTGTTTAATGGCTGCATTAATTAGCATTTAATAAATTTCAAACGTGTCAATTGATTACCGGTGGGAACGCAGGTACACGAATTAATGGAACTATTATGGATAACAAAATGCGGGCACATATCAAGAGCGAAAAAGTCGCTCTCGTGCTTACAGGATATACTTATTTCCGATGTTTGTTCGGTACGTTTTTAACTATTGTTCTGAACAATAATTTTTGTTCCTCTATTGTACTTTTGTGCGCCACGGATATTGCCAAATTGCATTTGAGGCTTTCTATGGAGTTTTTGTATAGCGGTCTCTGCAAATTCTGCGAGTTTCACGTAGGCCTTTGTGTATAAAATTAATTTTATGTTCTTCTGAGGCAAAAAGGTTGAAAAATATAAGATTCTTATACGTTTTGTTGTGTGGAAAGAATGTGTCTTCCGTATTTCTGAATAATTTAAATTTCATTTTTATATAGTAACGACGATTTGTATTTTCCTGGAAGTTGCACAGTGTATTCCAAAAGTTTTCTCGTCACTTCACACTGTATTGCTGTAATCACTGAGATTAATATTTAATGCTGAAGATGCGCTTTGCCTCATAGAAACTAATAAATGTAAGCTGGAATCTTTAATAATCAAAAGATTTGTTATTTTCTAACTGTTACTCAGTCGTAAGTGTAAATTTGTATAAGGGTATCTCTGCTTGATCATTAGTATTTATTCTAGTCCGCTGCTATATATATTTCGTTTTTTGTTAAAAACAATGGCTGTGACTGATTTGGCTATGTTGAGTAATTAATAAGAAGAAATAAATTTTCCGAAACCTCCTTTTACTGGTGTCATATTGTCTATGCTCTATGGTAAATTTACATCGGAGAGCCGTTGTGTCGGTGTAACACCACAATATTCCATCTGCGAACTTAAAACATCAAACGTGTCTTCTGAAAAAACATGCTTTTTTAATAATGTCACTCGCACCAAATACGGGATATCTGTTTCTTCCTGCCACGGTTGGGTTCTGCCTGTTTTCGTCCGCTGCACCGCTACCATTTCTTGCTCGCGGGCAACGCTTGCTATTAACTTATCACCGCCCACCGCCATTCCTCTGTTCGTCCACAGTCCCCAGCCCGTTCCCGCTGTCCCCACCAATCCCCGCCGTCACCTAGCTCCGCCTCCGTCGCGTCCGCCCGGCGCCGTCTCCGTCTCCTCCGCCCGCCTCGCCTCGCCTCGCCTGGCGTCGTAATGACTGGACATCGGCGGGCAGGCGGCCCCTTCCGCAGTGTGCCCGAGATAAAATCTCATAAAATTTGCATGCACGGCTCGAGAGCCGGGATAATGACGAGGCCGCGTGGGATTACGGCTGCCTCCTTCCATCGCAGCTGCTAATTACGCATACTTGATCCCGCGAATAAAACAAGTTCATATAGAAAAGAAAGCGCTTCTAAGAACTTTAGCGACCGACCCCTGTTGCCAGGAGTGGCGCCTTTTTACTTTCCCGTATCAATAATAGTACGTTAAACGTCGTCTACACAAAAAGGGTGTAGCGCAAAAATGACTGGCTAGACGTGGTACGGCCGAGAGGGCGGATGGACTTGTAGTCGTTGGTCGCGCCGCAGACGGCGTTAACGGCATGGGCGATGACGGCGCTTTCCTTTGCGACGGTCCCTGTGCCCGCCTCGCCACTCCCGACACGGTATTCGAGGAACGAAAGAAACGTGATTTTCGTTATAGGTCTTCGTTATAGGGTTGGTTCTTGTTTCGGAGAACTGCAATTGAGATAAAGGATATTTCTGCTACGACTATAAAACTTAATAACCTCGTGAGGAAATATCAATTTTTTGAGGTGATTCAAATTTTTATATCATTCAGAAATTGTACGTTTTCATTTAATGAGGAAAACGTATATCACAGAGAGCGAAGACAATTAAATGAGTTAGACGAGATTTTTCGCTTGCTTTAAATTCACTCGCCTGATGTGTTGACTCATTAAAATCGTGTGATTAATTCTGTGTTCCTTAATTTTCTTCTGATAGTTAACGAGATCTCATATTTTTCCAAGAAAAGTCCGAATAAACCAATTTAGTTGTTGTTTATTGTGTATAATAGCTATTAAAGTTACGGTCATTAAATTTCTTGTTTCAAAACCATTTTGTTTTTTTCAGCCGTTGCGAAAACATGCTACTATTTTATAATGTTTAGGAACTACGAAATCTTATAATTCATAGTAGATTATGTTTGAAAGAAAATAGTATTTCAAAAGATTCATTTCATCCCGTTCATTGCTGCTGGGAATTTCAATTGTTTCTTTACGTCAAGTTTCAATGGCAGCCACATGCTTATCGGACAATTTGATGGCGAGCAGAGACGGTCGTGGTGTGTGATTGGCGTTCCTCGTGAGAGGAGGCGGGCGCTGGGGCGGGGCAGCTGGGGTCGCCCCGCTCTTCGCACTCCGAGTCACCGCGCGCGTGCTCACACAGGGCTGCGGGCGGCGGGGCCCGGAGAGGGGGGCGCGAGATACGGGTGAAGTAGTGCGGAGCGGCGGGGGCGGAGAAGAGGGGGCGAGGCGAGACGACGCGGGTCTGGCGTCGCCGTCGCGGGAGGCGTGTGTGAGGGGTGGGATTTAGTGCGTGGGTGGGAATGGAAAAGCCATTCTCTTAGAAATTGGCTCTGGCTGAATGAGACGCGCGCTCGACATGGAAAGTTCATTCCCTCCTCTCACGCGCTTTTCTCGGCACCGAATAATTTCAAATTCGCGGCCTCCAGAAAGCGAAGCGTACTTCTGATTGTAATTCCCTGAATAGCATTGACTTCTGAGCCCGGGCGCGCCCGCGCACTTACGCCAGACGTGAATACTGGATTTCGGCGTTTTAGCTTTAGACGTCATTGTAGCCGAGTGTTATATCGTATCGGTTACTGCTGCCGGTAGTTTGGTTCGCGAAACGCGCACCCTCAGTTCCCAGTAACCCTCGCCGAGAGCGGAAAAGGGGATATTATTTCGCCTTTCGCCCCCATCTGGAGGGTTTGACTTTTCATTTAGAAGTTGTCGTATATTTTTAAAACGTATCTCTCTTAGATCACGTGGAGCGTTTTCCCCCGCGGAAACTTTCGCGCTCTCTGAAGATATTCGTGGGTGGCGCGAGCCGCAAGCTGAAGACGCTCTACAACATTTTAACGCGAGGTGGTCGTAAAAGTGAGAAAAATTCTGATTTGCATGAAAATGTCCCAGCGAGAACACTTTATGTGTCCCGTGAATTCCTCGCGCGCCGCCTGCGCGGAGAGGAGCCCCCTGCCCCCCCCGCCCCCCTTCAGCGCTCAGAGCTCGCGGCTTGGCCCCTTTGCCCTAACCTTGAGCCCCTGCACCCACCCTATCCACACCCCATAATTCTATCCTTAAGCCTTCATACCATTCTCCGCATTCCTCACTCTATGCTCCAAATTTTACAATCCATCCTGCACCATCACGCTCTATTCCTCAAATTATACCAATCGTTTTACCGTGACCATACTATAGCTTCTTCCGTCTGCTCTCCCCGACGTCAGTTGTCTTTGCTCTCTAAAGTTCTTGAGCTTTTATCGTTAATATTACGTTCCAGGCTTTTAACTTGCACTCAAGGTAATCCAATTCATAAAAGACTATGCTTTGCTTTGGTTTCTTTTTCTCAGTTTGTTTTTTGTTTGAGAATCAACCTAGGGTAGAAAATAAATCTAACGCAGATAACTTTGCTGCAAATGAAATGAGAAAATAGAAAGATGAACTGTTTCGATATAAATTTACCTTTACGAGAATGGAAATTAATCTCTGTCGCATTTTGCCTCGAAAATTATATTAAAAGGAATGCTGAAAACTATAATTTGATGTTGGAAATTATTAAGATTTTATTGTCAAACCATAATATATGAGGTCAATAAAATCACTCAAGGGCATAGAAATGGAAGATGTACGACCTAACGAATTTTGTTGGGTGAAGAGCAAACGAATGACATTAAACGTTCGAGGGAGTTTTCGTAACAGATATTGTCTTTCACATTCTTTTAGAAGGGATCCTGTTGTATCCCAAATTATCGCTTTCTTCTGCAATGCCGCCAACCATAGAGAAATTGAAAGATGTCAACGAAAGAATCTTCCTGAATTTCGAGCACGCGATGGTAAAATTCGTACCTAATTTCGGCAAAATGGTGGCTGGGAACGGAAGAAGAAATCTTATTCACAGCATCTGGTAGTAGTAACGAGGACCAGTCTGCGCAGAGACCTTTCATTATTGGGCTCTCTGCATCCTCGTTATCCTTGGAGCTGCGGCATCTCCCCATCCTCCGTCCTCCGTCCTCGCAGCCCTCCGCTCTTCTTGCGTCGCCGCGCGGGTTTCTCCGTCCTTTCCAGATCGCCTCGCCCTCCGCGTTCCATCAGCCCTCGGCGCCTCTCCTCCCCGCCTCCCCGCTCGCCCGCCCTCTGCCCTTAGTAGCCGCCGCCGCCCACCGCCCCGCGCCCCCGGCACTGGCCCAGCCTGGACCTGCGCCGCTGTCTTCGGCCCGCCTCCGCCCTCCCGCCGCTTCATCCCTTCAGCCCGTGTCCCTGCCGCGTGTGGAATGTTTAGCAGCCTCAAGGGCCTAGGTCGCACTCCCCCGCCTTGGGGCAGGAACAGTAGAACAAACGAAGATCTACGCAGCGCCCTTCGAGGGGAAGTCGTAAATGGACGCTGACGATGTGGAGTTGCAAATACAGCTTTCCCATCAGATGCATTGAAAGGCGAAGGAAAGGGCAAGGCTTGTGTGATATTCTATAATACGTTTCGTTTGTACAAACATCGTACAAACACAGAGAATTATTTTAAATGCGTTATTATACATGTAGTTTAAACACTTTGTTTTAAATTATATATTGGGCGGAGAAAAAGTACAAAAGTATTATGTAAACAAGAATTACATCCCGGGAAACAAAAATGAAAGGGTAGTTTTAATATACAACTGTAATTACAGACAGTTATAATATGAAAAAATATAAAATAAAAAAATATTATATTCACGTTCGTTATGAATAAATAAAGTTGAAACCAATTGTGCGATAAGAGATTTACCTGGTTAAAATGAAATGATCAGCAACACTATTTTCCGAAAGCCCTGTTTTGAAGGAACATTTGTATTTTTTGCTAGTAGAGTAAGATAGTATTCATTAGATTACACATGGAATTTTAGAATAAAGAATCAATAAAGAAAATGATATTGAAGCGTTGCATGGAATGCACTGTTCTGTTCATTACAGCTCCTGCTCCATTTCCAAGACATTCTGTTATCGTCAACCGCCTCCTGCATGCCTTCGGCCCAGCGACCAGCGCCCCACCATCCCCCACCCATCGCCCTCCGCCCACTCGACTTTCACCACTCGCCCTCCGCCCTCCACGATCCGCCCTCCGCAGCGCGCCAGCTCACGCATGCACGTCAACGGGCCCGCCGTATTGGCGGCACAGCTGTTAGCAAAATTATTTTGTTTCCGCCGGAGCCCTTTTTCTCACACTCGTGACTCCGACTCCACGGCTTCGCCGGCACCCTTCTATTTGAATCCATTAAGATTTTTATTGCTCATAACCGCGCGGGCGTTTTCTCTACCCTCGTCGCGCGACTACAAACGGCACACAAACTCGCGAGGATTAATAATAAATGGCAGATTTATAAGTGTCCGCTGGCAGCTGTGAAAACCCATTTCGTCGCACTATGCGAGTCAATGGTGGGAATGAGATGAGGGTTCCGGAGCATCTGGCGCTCTAAAAGCAATCCCAATTGGGCTGCCGACGCCAGGCCCCGCCTTGGCCCGGCCCCACTCCGCCCGCCCCGCTTCGTCCAACCACTTCGTCACAGCCGCGTACGAGCTTCCATTTTTTTGGTTCTCTCCAACCCATGGCTGTGTCAACTATTATCAGCTGGATAACGTGGGAGGGCTATATGGGGTAGTTCGAAAAGTCTTTGATCATTCCAGAAGTGCACTGGAGTGGTCGGCAAACTATAGTTGCAGGTGTTCAAGATGATAATACGAGAGGTAGATGTCTGAAGGTTATTTGAAAGTGCACCAGAAGCAGCTGGGAAAAAAAGATACGAGTGTACGCGTACTATGTGATACCGTTTGAATGTGGTGGAAGAGCAGCTCATAGAAAAGATTGTTGAGTAGGTTTTGTATGAGGATAGTAGTACTCGGTAAGAAAAGGAGTCGTACATGTGACGAGGGGATTCTAGGGAAAAAGGCGCTTTATGTTAAAGAAAGAATGGGAACGGACACGGGCGCAAGGGCGGGGAGAGGATCTTCTGAGCAATGAGAAGAGACGACGAAGGAATTGCCGGCGCGGGGAGGATGCAGGATGCTGAGAAGCTTCTGAGGATGAGCAAGGTACCAGCGTCGTCGCGAGAGAGATGCCAGGATGAACAGAAGGTAGCTGAAGCGACAAGGAGAACGTTTGGCGAGGGGCGGGGCGGCGGTGTCGTAGGACGCTCGTCGCTGCGGCAGACGTGCCGGAGCCGCGCCGACAGCCGCGTTCGCATATTGCTCTGCGCGGGGGCATCCTGCGAAATTGAAGCGCCCCTCCTCTGCACGCTGGCGCACCCTCGGCCGTGCACGGGGGAGGGGCCTCCGCTCCCCGCCACCCGCCTCGCCACTCGCTCCGCTCCCGACGCTGGCTGCCCTGGGAGCAGCCGAATCCAAAAGCGGAAAGTCGGACCGAGTCTTTAGTGGAGCCGGTGGCGGTGCTGTGTCATAGAAAGAGGGAGCGAAAAAATCCGGGACGAATATCTGAATATTTGCTATTGAAAAATTGACGAGAGGCTCGAGGATCTGGGCCTGGAAGACACTCCAAAAGTTGGTGCTGAAAGATTGATGAATTTAAGGGCGAGGTCGCATTCCTGCGCCGGCGTGCGGGTTGAAGGGGGCGGGCCCCGCTCCCGCCCTCCCCGCCCCGCGGCCGAGATGGAAGGCGCGGAGCGACGCGAGCGGGAGGACGGCCGAGCGTGCGGAAGGAGATGGGATGAAAGCGCAGGGGCGCCCCGCACTTCACAGCGCGACGAGGACGTGGCGGGAGAGCAGCCGAGGGGCGGGAGAGGTGCATGGCAAACAATCGAGGTCCTCCAGCGCGGGCGGAGGGGCGGGGCCGGCGGCTGCGATGGCTAGCGCGCGGTGGGAGGAATGGCACAGTAGCGCTGACACAACGGTAACGTCGATTGCAACGCGAGAGGAGAGGGCCTGGGAGACGTGCGGCAGACGTGCCGGAGCCGCGCCGACAGCCGCGTTCGCATATTGCTCTGCGCGGGGGCATCCTGCGAAATTGAAGCGCCCCTCCTCTGCACGCTGGCGCACCCTCGGCCGTGCACGGGGGAGGGGGCCGTGCACGGGACAGGTCGACGGGAACGGCGGTGGTGGATATGTTATTGATGGTACAGGGGGAATACAGATAATCGTGTGGAGACGGCAGCTTTGCGACTGGGCGCTGAGCGTGGTTCGAGGATGGCAGCCGCAGTGGCGGCGGCGGCGGAGCGGTCCACGGTGGCCAGCTGCCTGCTCGAGGAAGGAGGGCGGGAGGGGCGCGGACCTCGAGATGCGCCCCGGGGGCGCCCGTTCCCCTCTTTCAGCCCCCGCCACCTTCGCCTCCTCCTCCTCCTCCACCGCCTGCGCCTGCACCGCCGCCGCCAAATTGATTTTCATTTCTTTGTTACATCAAAATGTCATTAAGTCATGAGAAGAGGTAGCCCGCGGCGCGGCCGCCGCACCAGGAGGGTGTCATGTGGCACAATTAAGTCGTGCCCGAGAGGCGCACTTGCGTAAATCGGGCAGCGCACGAAAGCTTTAATCATCTCACGGCGCGATGATGAAGAACTCGTCTCGCCGGCCGGTTTCGGTGGCGCGCCCGCCGATCTCCGGCCGCGCACTATTCAAACCGCGCTCTTTTCTTTGCGCGCGCGCCCCGCCTGCATTGCGTTGAAGCGCGCGGTAATTATTTATTACCTTGGAATACCTGCGGTGAGCGCCGGCGATGCTTTGTCCGAATTACGCAAGCCGAGGACACACCATTTTGTTGTCGCGAAACGCGGTTGTTCCAAGCAGCGCCACCAGCAGTAGCAGCGTCCTTTCCATCTGACTACAAATTGTGGTGAAACACATACTGAAAGGCAAGGCGTTTCTTCCGAGGTCTTGCAGCGACGCTTCTTCTTTTTCTTTTGGTGAGGTTCTCTTTCACTGGACAATCCGACGCTGGAAGCCAGCCGGCGCGGCGCTCGGCGTCGGAGGGGGCTGGGCGATGGCTGGTGCGGGCGCGGGGAGATTTCCCAGCTCCGCGTTCGACGGGGCTCCGTGGGCGGCGGTGGCCACCGCCGTCCCACTGCTGCCGGCTGCCACGCAGCCTCCCGCTCCGCTGCTCCTCCGATCCCGCTTTTCCTTCTTGCGTGGGTGGCTGAGTAGCACTCAACGTGATTAGTCAATCTCGGCCACATTCGCATTTTCGAGCGCTTACGTGAAATGGAGGAGTTGCTATACCTTAGAGATTTAAAACTTCTCGAGGGCGTGTTTTTATATATGTTGCGAATTAACGAGATAAACTATCGTTTGGGTTTCGCGCAACTGGGCGGCTTTAATTCTCGTTGTCCTGAATGAAAGTGGTTCTACAAGGGCGCTGGTGGAAATACTTCTGGAGGGGTTTTTAGATGAGAACGCACCGAAAATGTCTTCGCAAAGCAACGTCTATATTCTTTATGTTATAACTTCCAATATAGACATTTTCTTTTCCAAGTAAGGAACTCTAAACGTTACCTTCAGGGCATATTTTTAAATTTATTTTGAATGGTTTTGTCGGGAATAATAGATATTACCGTTTTGAAGCGTTTTCACAAGAGCTGAATAACAGTATTGTGCCATCACAATTATTCCAATACAAAAATTGTATGGAAAACAAAACAACAGCGTTTTTGTATTACCTTAACAAAATATTGGTTAGAATTCCGTTCTTTATTTATGTAAATATTCACATTTACTCTTTCCATTTTTATTCGTTTTACAACTTGTTTGTGATTTTTGAAAATCTACTGTATCTTGGATTGAAGTAGTGATAATTTGTAAACAAAGCGTACCTTGTACTGAAATTGATAAAAACTTTCTAATCGAAACGAAACCATCGATCTCTTTACAATCGAATAATTCCTTTAAACAGAAGAAAGGAAACGTAAGCCCTGCGTCTTCTGTCGGGCTCCGTTCAACTTTGAAAATATGTTCGCAAGAACAAACCTTTTTTGTCAACGCGTTCATTCGACCAAGCCTCTGAAAAGAAACGTTCCACCTCCTTTACAAAGCAAAGTGATGCAAAAAATATCGACGCAGCCCACAAACGTTGATTTGAAATCGCGTGTTTCTGTTGCTTTTTTTTTCACGTAGTGACGTGTGCATTCAGATTCGGAAAACAAGACAAAACATTTTGCGAGGTGAGGTGTGAACCTCAAGAGCAAACGTTTCCCAACTTTTCCAACTCCAGAGCGAACGTTCATTTCAGTATGCAAAATTCTTTGCCAGTATCTACGAAACTTCGCCTCGCGAAGTTCGTAAATAATGGTTTCTTAGGGGGAAAGCTTAGGCTTACCGAGGACGTTCCCTACTGCGCGGCGAGAGATAAAATTGTCATTTCGGGTTGTGTTCCCCGTAAAAAAGCCGGCGCGCCGTCTGCCGCGCGGCCCGTCGCCTGTGAACTCCGACGCGCCTCGTCTGTGAGGTGTCGCGTCGCGGCGGGCGGGCGGGCGGGCGGGCAGCGGCGGCGGCCGTGGCGTCGCGACGCCGGAGGAAGGACGGCGCTGGCTCCGGCCGCGGCGCCGCGCCGCGCCGCGCTGCAGCCGAGAAAGAACCGTTGCGAGCGCCGTGCCTCGCCGCCTTTGTTCCCGGCTGATTTACTATCACTGCGCTCAGTTTCGTCCCGCGGCACGTGCGTAAAAGCGAAAATATATCGATGATTCATTGGGCAATTTGTCGCGACTGTTATGTATTCAGTATTAAATTCACTTCTTACTCATCCGTTTAAAAAATTGATTGTGTAATGTTTATGATATTTGTTTTCTTTAATGCTTCCAACGGCTAATATATGGGGCAAAAACATCCTTACAATAAAATGTATGGAAGACAAAATGAATGCATGCTCCACCCGGGATGTTTTTACTGGAATTGTCGGGTGTGACGTACGTTTCTGACTTGTCTGCTAGATGATTTGTTTTTTATTCTCAGTTAGAAAAGTGTTTCTCGTGCGTGATATAATCCCCCTAAAATTTCAATGAAGTTAATAATTTAACTTTGGGCAGGATAGTAGTGTGTTCATTACATACCGAAAACAGATGCTCGACCTCTCTTTAAACATGTGTGTCGATGAATCAGAAATGCAGGTCTCTAGCAAAAGAAGTTCTCTCAGTTACAATTACTCATGGGTATGTCCAAAAACAAACGAATGGGGAACTCCATAACGTATTTTAAAATTTTAAATTTATATTCACTTATTTTGTGATTAATAACATTCATATTATCTATTGAATTTAATATCTTGTTATCACCGCAGTACTTCTAGGAACGTTGAAAAATTGTTAAAAAATTCGTGTTTCTTTTTTTATTTTCCATTATTTTCACAAAATATGAAGAGTATAGTGGTACCTTTCCTGCCTGGGTTTTCTTTCTAGACCGAAGAAACATTGCAATTTCGCTCGTTTTCGAAGAGATACGTCTAAAGTCCCTTATCCATTCCCTACACTTCGCATTTTCGCTATCACTTTTTACTGTCTGGCGACGGATATTCAGAGTTCAATAAAAACGCGTTGGGAAACTGCATTGCAAGAGTAAATATAGCGAGAAGCAAGGAAAGGAGTGGAAGGAATGAAGAATTTTACTTGCTTACTGTGTGGTCAAACATAAGAATGCACCCGCTGTAAGTAAAATATTAATGATTAGTGCAATTTTATTTTGGTGACTATCGAAATGTGTTCTGCATTCTTTAATGTTATTTATGTGTAAGTTTTTCAATAGAATATAGAAAAATTATTTTGAAGATGAGGAATGTTGTACTTACGACATATTCTTCCCCGTAGAGATCTAATTTCACTTGAGTATCCCTCTTCACTTCACTTTCGATTTTACCTTCAAGACTGAATTTGGTAGACTGAGCAAGGAGTAAGCTTCCGTACAATAGAACATAGTTTGCGTTGGAAATTGTAATTGGTAGATTTAAAGTATTACAAAATAACTAAAACCAACTTGGTCGTGAAATCAAGTGCGAAAACTGGCTTTAGAAACCCATCGCTCGACCGCAACGACGAGAGAGACTGGAAGCTGGATTGAAGCGAGCGCGGAATCCGATCGGGTGAGGCCCCTTCGCGACGAGGCTCGTGGAAATGAAGGGACTGCGGCGCGAGCGCCTCCCGGCGAGTGCGCCTTCTCGCAGCCCAGGCCAGGCGGCGCGTGGCGTGGCGCTGCGTCGCGCGGCGGTGTGTCGCAGAGGGCGTGAGCGTGGCCGAGTGAGCGAGCGCCGCCGCGGGGGAGGGGCACCGGGCAGAGGGAAGGGCAGCGGCGGCTGCGCGTAATTCGGAAGCGTAATTGGCCTCTTCCGGCGGCGTCCTCTAATCGACGCGCGCTGGGCGCCGCCCCCGCCCCCGCCCCCACCCCTTCCCCCGCCGCCCTCGCCGCCGCCGCCGCCGGTGACCGCTGACCGCGCACCGAGCGCTTTTTTCGGGCCCCGCCCTTCGTGCGACCTCCACGGCTTGCGTGCTGGGTCCCGCTCTGTGCGCACAGCGCGCGCACTCGACCACTGCATGCCACTATGAGCGAGTATTTATTTATTTTTTATTTATTTATAGAGGTGCCTACTTATTTATTTACTTCAAAATCCCTGAAAATTGCATGTTGTGTTTGGGTGCCAAGGGAAGAGCTGCATGGGTGGGAGCTGACGAGACTTTGTTGCTGTTGCTTGTAGAAATGTAATACTCGCAGGAACTTGCAATGGAAACATTTCTATTATCAAATATTCTGATTAAAAATATTTAGCAATATCCGTTTTTTCTTTTTTAAGTGATGTAAAGTTTTTAGGGAATTTTACCAAATTTTTAGAATTGTTTATGAATACCTTACTGTTGTTTTTTATTTCTTCATTGATTCTTAAAATAAGTCCTCTGAAAATATTGCCCTTACAGTAAAAGGAAGTATAATTTGAAGGTAACACAATTTTTAATGATCGAATTTACAAAGCTTTGCAAAGCGAACTGATTACAATTCTTTCACGAATCTGGTAAATGACCTCTTTCTGTTTAGAAATTTAACTTCGTTAATTCTTAAATCACTGAAATGTTGACGAGAATAATGATACACATTGTTTATAATTATTGTCAGAAATTGCTCGTGAATGTGATTTAAGTATTAAAATGGACACCAGAAGCGTTTCTCAGAACGACCTCGAGTAAGAACTTGCTGAATATGAAGAGTAAGTTACGAGTTCATCCCTCCATTGTCGACTCAAAATCTGTTGGCTCGGGTTAAATGACATTGTATGGAAGACATATCTGAGCTTCTGTTCGATACGAAGACAATGGGATACTTACATTTCTCTGTGATGAATTATTAATACGGCTGTGTCTTTTCAGTTGTTCCAAAGTGGATTTCCATTCGCATCGAAGACAAAGTGCTTCGCTTCGAATCGAACCTTTGCGCGTTCCGTTTGAACAGGCTGGAAGCATTACTTGAAACTTCAGTGAGGAAGAAGATCCCTCCCCGGAATTTCTACGAGGGAGGGTGATGCATTTATGCAAAATATTGTGATGCGGAGCCTCGTTTCTTTTCTTTTCTTAATGAAGCGCGACGCGGCGCGGCAGATGGGCGGTATCTCGGCGCGGAAGGGACAGAGCTGGAGGACAAGGGACAAGGGCCGGGAGGGGAGCGGCTGCGGTGGAGAAGCCCTCCTCGCATGTGCTGGCTGGCGCGTCGCCACCGCCGTCGCCACTGCCTTCGCCACCGCCATCGCTCCCACCGCCGAGCACAGCCCCGGCCGACCGAAATACGCGGTCAAAAATTAGAGCGCCTGGTTTTTACATGACTGGGCGAGAGAGATATTTTATCCCGTAAAAGCTCGACGAAATTGATAGGTCAGTGTGGTGAAATATGGTGTGTATTTTTCACACATTTTAAGTCTGGCCAATAATATATATTCCATACTTGCTTCCTATGCAAAAAAAAAAGTAATGTAGTTGTTATGCCTAAATGGTTATGAACGTGAACATCAGGACACAAATTCTTTAAGAAGGTTTTATATTTTTTTTTTCGAAATAGTTTGATGAATGGAAGCAAAATAATTTTGTCCTCCATTTCTGTGAAAGTAGCCCTCTGTGCGCCCCGTCGCCGTCGCCGGCACTGCCGCCTCCGTCGCCGCGGGCCGATTATTTGCATAAGAACGTCGTCCCTCGGAGAGTGCCCGGCCGGACGGGAAGATACGTTCGCGACGACTCCGTGCCCAGAACGTTACGTCGGGCGGCGCTCACAACTGGATCCTAAGAATCTCCCGCTGGAGTGTGCAGCTAATACCATCTGGACCATGATATACTAAACCGACGGCCGTGCACGACGACCCGCGAATCTAGTGCGCGGCGCCTTAACGGCGTCGCGAATGCAGATGCTCATCATAAGGGGCCTTAAATCTAGAGGGCGCGCGTCTCGTTTTATGCACGCGTATAGTTCACGCGGCAACGCGCCTAGACGTCGTAAAGAGGCGCTGCCGAGCCGCTCCTTGCGCCGGCGATAACCTGCGCGCGGCGTGTGTAATTTGAAATTCCTGTCGGGCCGACACGAAGCGATTATTATTTCATCACCATTATCAACCGAGTCGTCGATGTAGAGGCCCTTCTTCCGCGACAGCGGAATAGAAATCTTCAAGTTATTCAATTCTCGAAATGAAATTGGAAGCGAATATTTGTATGCAGGAATATGTTGTCGCCCTTATGGCTTTTTCTTTTCCCCTTTTCTTCTTTTCATTTCTTTTTCCGGCGCTGACCCGCCGCGCCGCACCGCGCCGCGCCGGGCCCGGGCTCGCAGCCCGGGGGCCTTCATGCATATGAAGCGTAGCGCGCAGGCCGGGGGCCATCTTGAGTAACGGAAGCCAGCGGCGGGTGCGGGGCGGCGCGGGGCGGCCTGGCCTAATAGGCGGCGTTTTTGTAGCCACTCGCGTTCCGACGCCGGGCGGCGTGGTCGGCGGCGGCCGAGGTGGGCGGTAATGGTAGTCGGAACGACGACGGCCGCGTGGACGCCGCGCGCCGCTCACGACGGATATGGTGATGCGAACGGTGGCCATGGAGGGAACGGTGGTTTGTAGGAGGCGAATATTGTACGAATGAGATCAGTGGGGAGGCGCAAATGTGAATGTTACGGTGTGATTGTTACAACGGTGGCTCGTGCGATGGCAGTGGCTCGTACAAAGGATGGTATGAAGCTATGGTGAAATGGTGGCGGGTAGGTGGCGACGTGACACCCCGGCGCCAGGGGACGGCCGAGCGTGGCCTTGCGTGCTCGATTGGACGGCAGATAGACTCCGATGAAGCTCGAGGGACGCTACCGACCACCGTCCGTCTGCTCGCCTACCGCCTCCGCGGTCATTACGGGCGCCTCCGCTGCCAATCGTATAGAAATACGCGTCGGCGGGTGGGTGGGCGGCGACGGGGCAGAGGGCAACGGGCGAGGGGCGGTGGGGCAGCGACGCCGGAGACCGCGTCCAACGCAGATGCGAGGACGATAAGGCCAGCGTCTGCCCGATTGCCGCTCCTGCGCTGCACACACGACGCGTGATAAAGGACGAGGGAGGTTTAGCGTAAGTGAAGGCGCCCGAGCTGGTGCGAAGACCGGAGGGCGCGTGGCGGGAAATTGGAGATAGAGTCGGTGCGAAGGGGGATTGAAGGCGAATGGATTGCTGATTAATATATGGGACTGATGCAAAGCTCGCGTGGTAGCAAACGTGTTTTGAGTCTGTGGATGTGCCGCTGTAGAAGCAGATCGCAGAACTTATTGTAAAACTAAGGGCGGATAAAGTTCTGTGGGTCAAGACGAAGGTTTGGATTTTGCTATATTAGCGCGATATTTTCCATTGTGTATACTAAGTCGCTATAAATGTCGTTGATGCACAAAATCATCCCAATATAAAATCGGTAGCGTGTAAGTAAAATGTCTACTCTATTTTGCAGTGGAGCATTCGCACTATCAATGAATGTGTAAACAACTTGTCGAACATTGCGTTGAAAGTTATCGTGTTTTAGTGCTTTTGCGTTCGCTTTTAGGAAAACATAGCCTTCACTCTCAGTTATCCTTTTAGTTCGAGTACACTAGAGTTCCCGGTCTCCTTCAGCTCCACTGGCGTAACTTTCATGATGAACGCTGGGAGTCCTTTTAGTACATTCCAGCTATTTCGTGAACTACTCCAGCCAAGGAGCTCGACTGCCGGCGGCACGGCCACGAGCGAGTTTCGAAGTTTTGAGTGCAGCGTTTCAAATGTCCATTTCTCAGCGACGCTCCCGTGTCTTGACCTCCTCTCTCCTAACTACTGACACTGCCATTGCCTTTGCCAACATTGTCATCAACGCATACCATTCATCGGCTACACCGTTTTTTGTGGCACTTTGAACCCCGGCTTTTCAATAATAGGAACAATTGACGTCTTTGTCTCCTCCTTATCCGCAATCAGTACTTGCAATTGTTGGTTGTCACCATTACAATTCGTATTCGGAGCTTCCCAATTTATCACTGTGAATACCTTAATTCTCTCCATTGCTGTCACTGCAACGTCCATCATATATCGCCGTCGTCGCTGCTACCTTCCGCTTCTCGTAAGGAACGTGTTAGTCTTTACTAACAACAGCAGAATCAATCTTCTTCTCAATGGAAACACGGGATAGAAGTGAGCATTTTAAAATCGCTCTATCCTACTGCTAGTCAAATTGTCCGTCACCGTTGGTTCTCTAGTGCGCGACTAAGTTTTTTCAGAAACTTGCCAGTGAGTTTCCGGTAGTGCGTGTTCGTTTTGTTACGGAGTTTTGGCTATAAACAACAGGAAGTGTGCGGCAGTACTATGTCTTTTAAACATGATTGTGAGGACTATCCTAGAGCAAACATGTTTAGTTTGTACTCTGATATACACGGTTTTACACATACGTATATCCTATGAAAATTATAGAAATGTTTCAGTATTTTGTCTGTTTATTTATCATAAATTAATAAATCAATAATCGCCCAGGATATATATTATATAGAATAGGAGTCACAATTTTGTAGAAAATTCTCTCGCAGCCAGTACATAAGAATCGTGTGTGTGTGTACATACGATATTTGCAAATGTTTATGAGAAAATCTCTCAGACGCGGAAAAGCAGGATCATTTGTTACGTTCTGCTCAATTACCGCATCGGCCTCAAGGGCCCATAGCATCACGATTCCGCATCTGTGTCAACCGATTCACGGCGCGGGCGCGGGCGCGGACGTCGGAGTTAGCGGCGTAGGCAAGAACACGGCTCCTTGGTCCTTAGCGCGAATCTCCATAGCATGAATGGCCGGCGCGGCGCCGCGCGCGGGCAAAATGAAACTTATTTGCAATTCATCACTCGGGGCGGCGCGCTATCGCGATGGGTCACGGCTGAGCGGGCGCGGAATGAAGGAGCAGCAGCGGCTGCGCGCGCGGCGCGGCGCGGAGCGGGGAGCAGGCGAGCAGGCGAGCGGCCGCGTCGCGTCGCCCCCAAATTGGCACCGGCTGCCTCGCACTAGGCGCCCGCGCCGCCGCCTCCTCCTCCTACGTCTGCGCGTCCGCGGACATAATTGAGATACCATAATCGATTCATTCGATTACGCCGCATAATCGATTATAGAGATTACGAGCATCGAGCGATCAGTCGTAATCGGAAATTTGAATGATCGTTCGCGATCGGGTCTCCAAAATGATCATTTATTACCGTGACTTCTAATGATGGCTTGTAATCGCGACTTGAAATCGTCACTGCTGCCACGCAGAAACTACATGGTTCTTTCTAATGGGTCTCTGAACGACCGCTCACGATGGGGACTTGACTGATCACTCGTAATGGAGTTTCTGCATGACGTGGCGGAGGCAGCAATGATCACTGGGATTCAAGCGTTATTCGATTAAAATTCACTTGTTGTAATGGATCGTTATTCACTTTCATCACGTACCGTTTAGAAAATCATTCAATTAAAAGCATTTCACTTCTTTGCTTCATTTGATTACGTACATCACGGTTTTTGCCTCCCTGATAACCCTCTCTTCGAGAGACCAACTGGTGGCCATCAGGCTCATGTTCAGGGGTTAAGGGATGGATATAACATTGGTTATAATTGGCCAATGGGATCGAGCAACCTGCCAAATTTGTGTAAGATGATCGAAGCAAGTTCCACACACTTCTCAGGACCTTTTCTTAATAAAATATTCTGCTTTATTATATTATCAAGATTATAGGTCAAATTTCAGAATGTGAACCAAAAAGGCCAACGCGGCTCCATTTGTGAGTGATTATCATTGGACAAGTTGAAAAATCACGCAAATGTAAATAATTTTAATATCTACAACGCATTCAAAATTTAAAACAAAAACGTTATCTAAAAAGTAGCCACATACTCCAAACCATGAAAATAAAACATTTCAAGACAAAATTAATGGGTCAAAGACTAAGAAACAACATTAGAATAGTAAGGAAACGAAGTTTAAGTCTTATAAGAGCAGCAGCGGAAAGTAGGGCAGAGTAGGAACACAAGCGGTGGTTGCACAGTAAGACGCAGTGACGGCAGGAGGGCGCGAGGGCGGGGGAGGGGCGGGGAAGGGGCGGGGATGGTGATGGGGAGGTGACGCTTCCCGCAAAGCGCGCACCGCTCCCGCCTCCGCCCCGCCCCGTCCCCGCCCTGTCCCCGCTCCGTCTCCGCCCCTGCCTGCCGCCCGCTGCGACGAGACGGCCCACCGGACACACGTTGTCTCTGTTAAAGTAGAGTTAAATGTTTTTCAGCTGAAACACGTCCATAGTTGTCCCGAGTGCCGGTCTTAGAGACAGCGTTTGTTGGCAGAGATGCTGAGATGCGGCCCGTCGGAGTAAAAAATAAAGAGAGACTGTTTTACGTTCTTTAAAACCTTTCCTTGTTCAAGAAAGATCTTCCTACTTAGGGGAATACAAAATAGGAGCTTGGAAATTGTTGAAGTACCACAATAACCAGAGAGCGATTCGAGATGTAACTTGGGAAAGTTTCTGTGTCAGCGTGCCTCCACCCTTCCTTTTCTTTCCATCCTGATTAGACTACTTAACCCAATGCGTGTGCGATGTGCGTCTTAATTCTCGCTTTTACGTTGAGCAAAGTTTATACTTGCCTCCAAGTGAATTTACTTAATCATTTGGAGAAACTAGCTGTTATCTTCGGAGACTTCTCGCGTATCGAGCGATTCAAACGCTTCGACCCAAATCTCTTTGGAGTTTCTCATTTCTTAAAAATTAATGAACCGCTCACTCAACGGAAAGGAAGTATTGATGTTCGCCGGCACCGGGAATCCACCCGCTTTCGTAATTCTGGAAGTAAGAAATTAAAACGGAGCGGAATTTCCCGAGGTCCCGCGTTCTCTGCTCCTCTCCGCTTTGCGCCCCGCCTCCGCACTCGCGCCACCCGCGTCCACATCCGCTCCGCGCCCCTCCCCCTCCGCTCCACTCGGCTCCGCTGTGCGCGCCGCCGCCGCCGCCGCCGTCATCGTCGTCTCCGCTGCAGCGCCACCCGCACGTTCGGCGCTAATGCAGATGAGATTGCTCCCGCCGCCGCGGGGGCGCGGCTGCAGGGTTCGCGCCACGCCACGCCGCGCCGATCCCCCTCCCCCCGGCTGCCCGGGCCGCGACCCGCGTGCGCTGCCGCCTACGCCGCCTCCATCGCCCCCGTCGCCGCTGCTGGCGCCGGTGCGGGCGGTGCCAACGGGCCAGAGTTAGTGAGCATATTCTCGGCTCTGCGGAAAATCACGCGCGAGAACCGCACAACTGTTGGCACACCTCCGCGCTCCGCCTCGCGAACGCAGCGGCGCCGCTCCTGACGGACTTGTTCGACGCGAGGGACGGGGTCTTTCATCTTCACATTTGAGGTCGCTTTCCTAAAAGTGGTATTCGCTATGTGTACTCTCTTTGATTTTGAGAGCAAGATGCGTCTAATATAATTAGCTTACTTATAAAGAAGTGATAGATGAACGTCAACATCATTTTGTAATAGAAACACTGGTATCACATCTAGAATCCAGTAAATTGATTTCATAACACGCTCATCGTCAAAGCCTATTAAGTAATCTCCTTTAAAGTCAGGACTTTTAACATGTTTATACAATATTCTTTAATGAATTACTGGTATAGAACTTTTGTTCTTCTGTTTCGTTTGACATTAATATAAATTTAATCGGTGTTTCCTAGCGTCAGTTTTTTCTTGAACCCTAGATAACAAACATTTTCATATTGTATCGAGCAATATTTATGTTTATTATGCTCTAATTGAATTCATGATTGCATAGAAACGTATATTTGTATTAATTGTATATTGTTCGTTTTGTACTCCTTGAAAATAAATTAATGTTTTGGGTATGATTAGTCGTCGTGTAACAGAAACAAGTTCTTTGCAGAACTCGAAGAATCGTGCAAACGACCCTTCATTTCCACAGAACCTGTGACCTTTCTCCTTAAACAACTTACTTACGAACTTTAATGTCCACCTTTAGGAAAGTTGCATTTTCTCGTTTGACGTAGAAGGTGTCTCACAGTCCTCTGTTTGGATTTCCTGTAAGTTTTTCTTGCGAAGACGAATGTTCACTGCTTCACCTGAATTATTCAAATATAATAGTTTTTAATGCGCGTGGAAGTGGTGCACAGGCGAGCAGAGAGCGGTTGGGCTTGCGGCGGGGGTGGGAGACACGGTGCTTCTTTGGCTTTGCCGCCGCGCACCCTCTTAGCTGCTTCTGCTGCTGCAGCAGCGGCCAAGTGGAAACTCAAGCCACGATTCGCTGTACCTCCGCCACGATTAAAGAGCTTCTCCTTAAGTAGCGCGTTGCCGTCTGAGAGCGCTGTGGGGCCGCATTGCATTTAGTTAGCCTCCACTCACAGCGAGGGACCAGCGTTCGAGCCCTACTACTTTCTTCTCGCAGCGCTGTGCAACCTCCAAATCTCGTGATGACGACGGCGAGTGTTTGCCGGACCACTACACGTAATTATGTAATCGACGTTACTATTTTAATCAGTATTTATTCTCGTGTTGATCTTGACCTCGTCTGTTATGAAATAGTGGTTCGTGAGGGTAGAACAAAAATTTCTTCGAAAAATATGTACCTTATAGCCTTGAAGCATGAGAAATAAACGGCAGAAACGTTGGCACTGAAACAACAACAAAAAATAATTGACCTGACCTCACAAACTATTTTCATCAGAAAGTATGTTTACTGAAATTACGAACCATACAAATTCTCCTCCAATTTCTCTCCGACCCACAAAGACAAGCGAAATACGTTTTAATTACTTTTTTGCCCGGCCATTTTCTAGAGCGCTCACAGCAAAGAAGGCGCGCTGTGAAGGAATTTCACGCGGCGTCATCTACATAAATAGCGTTGCTCTCCCTCTCCGGTCCTTCGACACACGCGATTCGTTGGCGTCGGCGACGCGTGCGCCAGTGGCAGGTGGCGCCGCGAGGAGGAATATCCTGTCGGGGCGGG